>CM026076.1:18124620-18724620 GCA_014839685.1 Anableps anableps
ACTATATATAACAAATACTTTTTGGGTTCACCTGAAGAGTGCAATGCTCCTAGTCTGAACAATTTGGAGAACTAATGATGTAAAGTGGCCAAATACTATTTGGGATGTGGGATGCAGACAGACTTCTAACAAAGACTGAATGCTAAAATGTCAAAAGGTTGAGTCAAAGGTGGATGGATGGTGGATAGTTTAAGGGTATACATACTTTTGCAACCAAGTTGTTGCAAGTGTTTACTATTGTTATTACAGATTTGTTTGTTTTCCCCTTTTATTGTACAAGATGGATGTCACAACATGGGAAAAGTTTTGAAATGATTTATCTTGGCCTCACTTTTTACATCAGAAAATTAAGCAATTTTAACAGGGACGGCTACAATTTTTTTGACTGTGATCATTCTACTTTATTGTTAGATAGTTTCTCTGCTCTAAAACAGCTGCATAGTTTTAGCAGACATGTCATGTCAACATAACTTGAGGTTTTATATTGTTGCTGCCCTGTCTTCTGACAAAAAAAAAAACAAAAAACAAACCAATGGTAACTGAATTTTAATGAGCATGTATAGAAAATGTGAGCATTAATCATGATATGTAGCACAGTGGGATGGGAGAGCCATCTTCTGAGAAATGTCTTGTACAGATAACTAAATTTTTAGTTAGACAAGGTACAGTATTTCTTAAAGGTGTTCAAACATGTTAGACAAATATACATGTACAGGCTGAAAAAAAAAAAAAAAGACATACACACAAATATACCAAACAGCCACAAATTAATGGAAACAATGTAGAGCAGCACTATTAATGGCACAATTTAACCAAACCATCATGTAAGGGAGGCCAAAGGTTGTTCAGTACCAGCATTATGTTCAAAGAACAGAACAGTTAACAGATTATATATGCAGAACTGTATTACTGACCCTCATGTACAACTTCTGCTAAGGCTGTTTGACAGAACATTTTAAAGTGGATGTACTTTGCAAGCGTTTAAAAGTGACTTTTTGCACCTTCTTGTTTCTACCATATCACTGTTCAGGACATAATCTACCACTTTCTTTGGATCACTTCATAAGAAACAGTCTTTTAAATGCTCTCAGATATATTTTCTTTTCATGACATAATTAGGCTTTACAAATAATTACAGAAATAAAGATTTTCAGTTAAAAAAAAAAAAAAGTGATCCTGTTAAACACGAGAATGAAATATATTCATATCATGATTGGTTGTAGTGATGGACTCAAAAGTAGAGGCGGCAAGTATGTTTGGATATTTAATGAAAAATTTACATAACTTACAAAAACCACAGGGAATGCAGGAATCCAGGAGCAACAGAAAGCATAGATTGACTGGGAAGTAATAGGTAAACAACGGGAGGATCCAGCAAAGCGTCAGAACAAGAGAAGAGTTTAAATACCATGACTGTGAAAGCTGGAGCAACAGACTGGGGCTGATTGGCTAACAGTTTGCAGGTGTGTGAGGGGAGAGAGCAAAAAGCAGACTGAGAAGAAAAAGAATAACAGGAGTGGGTGAGGGAGAGCAACATGAGAATCAGGAAAATGAATTTCAAAGAAAAACTAGACAAGGAATAAATAAACTTAAACTAGAATAAACTAAGAAATGACTGAACTAAAAGTAAAACAGAAACAAGGCTGATCTAATCAAAATAAGAAACTAGGGAAGTGTCATGATGCATGGTTGTGGTGGAGGACCAAACTGCAAGCAGGCAGAGACAGCAAGTGGATTTTGATCATTTAAAGAAGAAATTAAACAAAAATGTACAACCCCCCCTCCCAAAAAAACAAAAAAACCACAGGGAATGCAGGGGGACAGAGCAGAACAAAAAACCAGTAATCCAGGGAGCAAACAAATGCAGCAGAGCATGACAAGGACATAACAGGAGGATCTAGCAGTGACTGGCTGACAAAGAGGAGTTTAAGTACAAGTGAGTTGATTACTGGATAGAGAACAGGTGGTTGATTAGTAATGGGCTGCAGCTGTGAGAGGAGCCCAGAGAGGTACACTGAGGAGGGAGAAAGAATGGCATAAGAGGGTGAAGGCTAACCAGAAAGGAGAACTAGGAAAATGAATCTAACTAAAACAATAAACACAAGACTTAAATAATTAAACATAATCTAAAATAACTAAAAGTAGACTGAACTAATCAGAGAAAAGAAACCAGGATGAAGGAAAATAATGAAAATAAGAAATCAATGCAAGAAAATAACATAAGCAAAGAGTCCAAACAATATGGGATATGACAGGAACTCAGGATAACAAAAATCAAAACTAGAATTAGAAGAATCAAATCTCAAAACAACCCAGGTTCTGACAATTCATTTTATTAAGTTTACTAAAAAAAAACTAAGCAACAGATTGTTATGTTGACTTGTTTTAAGTAAGTAGGTATGTATGCATGCTGCACTAAAAAAACTGGTATTTCACTATAACACATTAAGCTAACTCACATGCCTACAAATGTAATGCTTTCAACTTCACATTCTCTATTTGCATTAATATCACTGGTTAAGCTGCAAAGCTATCACAACAGCATTAAATTGGGTGCTTTCATTGACCATTTTTGACTTTTACAGTTTAGAGAGTTACAATTTCAGGCCAGACTTTTTCAGGTATGCAAAGGAATCCTTATTGACAGGATGTTTAACACCGACTATTTTTCCATTTAAGAGGTCATTAAGAGGCCAGTGATACTTGGACTATCTGGTAATGTTTCCATGTACGTTTTCTGCCTTCACTCAAGTTCAGGGTCAAAAACTCAAGACGTGCCTTGCTGACTCAAAGAGATTCTTAAGCAGGTACGTAAAATACCATTTGATTTGATGTTTTGGTTAGGATGCCATGACACTATGATAGATCTGTTTCAAAAAGCAAAGTCATAATAGCTTTACATAATAGTTTTTAACATACAGATTCATTGCGAGCATTGGATGAATTGTCAGGTATTATGTTAAATTGGTTCAGACTCCTCATCAGATCTGGATGGCTTTGTGGCATTTGGCAATTATAATATGAAGAGAACAAAGATTATATGCGGAATTCCACAAGGCTCCATTCCTAAGACACCTTTACACAATATCTACATTGCTGACCCTAGCTCTTTTACAAGATATCAAATCATAGGTACGCTGATAACACACAGCTTTTCATTTCAATGTCAGCACATGACTGCAGTCCCTTATGGTCATTAAGTAAATGTGTTCATAATATCAGTGTATGAGTATGTATGAGTGTTGCCCAACATCACAAAGATTAGATTATATTCCATCCACTTTGAATCACTGCACTGGTTTTTTAAAATCTCAGTGCTCTAAAGCTCAGGATGGTCTTCTTGGATCTAAATATCTTTCAGAGATGTTGTTGAAGTATGAACCATCTATACTCCTACAGTCATCAGAGACCTGTTTACCCAGTGTTTCAGGGACCAGAATTACATCAAAACCCATAATTTGGGAAAATATGAAAAATATAAAATCTGAAAAAAGGGCTTCATTTTTATCATGTTATGTCTTTTTGTTTGTTTTAATTTGGCATAATTTAGCAATAATGCATCTCTTGTTTTAAGCATTTCTTGTTCTTCCCTTTTCCTTTTAATTTTTTGGAAAATTATTTTTCCGTTGCCTTGTGTGTTAATGGTACACAAATGAACGTCTTTTGCTTTACCTAAAACCTGGCAAAGTGTCACCAAGATGTGTTGTTATACACCTGCTGCACCTTAGCGTCTGGCTCTGATAATATTCAAGATTTAGGAAATAAGGGAAAGTAACAGCAGGAGTTCATGACAAATCAGAGAAACACTAGAAGCGCAAAATTCTCCTTAAGCCTCAGGTTATCGCTGGGTATGTCACGCGCCTTGTCTCTCTGTTTATATGAGCCGTTATTGACGTGGGTGAACCAAGCGGAGACCCGCTCCGTGGACCATAACTCACATTCACTCACTGAACAAATCGAGCATTCAGCGTGGACTCTATCGCACACACCATGTAAGCCGAGAGCGCTTTGTGTCTTTCATTCATCCCGGTGAAGGCTGCCTCTTCCTTTCACACTTTTTGCTCGTCGTCCTCTCTTCCTTCTTCCCTCACCCCGGGAGAGCTCTACTCTTCGTCTGATCTCCGCTGTGGCTTTTCTGTCCGAGTTAAGTGGATGATATCAACAGAGCTCGGTGCTCCTCTTACCTCCAGCGCGGTACCGCGGACCAGAGAAGTCGCCAGAGGACAAGCGCATCACGACGTAAAGCAGCGAGAAGGAGTTTGTTATTGTTATTTTCTCAGAGGGCACGACGCGGTTTCAAACAAGATACACGAGAGAAATATTTATCTGGATTTAGCAGAGTCCCGCTGAATTCTGACGGATTTTAAGGAACAGGTGCGATACAGGAATACAGACAGGACAGCTGGCGGATGGTTGTCGGTTTCGAGGAGAGAAGTCTCTGCCTCTGCGCAAGGTGAGTGATGGACTCCGCTGCCCACTACTGGGAAATATGGACTGTAGTCCTACCAACAGATGAATTATTGACCAGCCTTTGTAATTGACTATTCACATATTTCCTCTAGAAAAGCCGCACAGAAAGTTTTGTAACATTTTACAGAAAGATCCTCGAAACTTTGAGCCGTTATTATTATTATTATTATTATTATTATTATTATTATTATTATTATTATTATTATTATTATTATTTGATCAACTTGAAGCGGATAGTTCTTACATGTTCACTGTAGACTTTAGCAACATGCAATGATGAAGGATCAGTAAAAGGGTGTAATATTTCTGTATAATTATAAAATGAACCAATGGCACTTTGGTCCAAGAACTGTTTGCCACAAGTTATTAAATGCTTTGATGCCTATTAAAAGAGTTCATTTTAAGGTCTTAAATGTGTTGATCTCTCACCAAAGAGCAATGTTATCACAACAAGAGTTATTAGGGATAAAAGCTCTAATAGAAAGTGCAGTATAAGAGAATGAATGGATGACACAAATGACTTCTAGATGATCAGCATGGATGGTGGGGAAGTTATATCCTAAACCCTAAAAGTCGTTCTGTTTTAATAAAGTCTGGGTAGAAATAAAAAGTAACTTTACTTTGTTGTCAAAGATGACTTTCTATTACACAGCAAACAGGCATATCTTTATAACCAGCATGGGGACCCTGGCTGGTCTGCAGCTATGCACCCCTTCTTACACCTTTCTGTAAGGATCAACTTCTTAACCAATTTGAGCAATTGTTTCATTTGATGGATCAGACCACACAGGCTGCCCTTTGCTCCCCTTGTGCACCAATGACACTTTTGCCAGTTCACCTCTGTTCCCTTGGACCATTTTTGATAGATACTGCTGAATGATCACTGAATGGAAACAGTCTATGTAAGCTACAGTCTTAAAGATGCTCTAACTCAATAGAGATCAGTCAAATTCGCTGAGATCCTTACACTTGCCCAACCGTTCCTGCTTCTGACACATCAACTTTGAGGATATAATGTTCATTTAATGCCAAATACCTTCCACCTAGAATCTATGATGAGCAGATAATCTATGTTGTACACTACACCTGTTAGTATTCTTAATGTGATTACTGGTCAGTGTATGTCGTGTTTAATGTCACACTAGCTATGTTTACATGCACAAAATTTCTTGATTGGATTGAAATGTATTCAGATTAAATAATCCAAATGTATCGTTTACATGGGCACAAAATCAATAATCCGATCATGACGTGGGTTTACATGCACCAGGTTTTATTCAGAATAGAAGCACTGACATTCGCAGAGTTGTACAATTTCTGTAAAGAAAAACAGGAGAAGAAGTTGTTCTTCAGTCTGTACTGAACATAAAAACAGTCGTGTGTTGGTTCTGAGTGGCCAGTTTGCCACAATCAGATTAACATGATCGGAAGAAGTGTTTACATGTACGCCATGCAAGTTATCAAACGGGATAAACCACCCCTCTCATTTAGATTACAAATTCATTCGGCTCGACCTTAATCCCATCAGAATATTTAGATTGGGGCGTTTACATGATGCTTTTTTATTCCGATCGGCTACTTAATCCGATTACTTATGTCCATGTAAACGTACCTACTGACAGTAAAAGTGGATTAACCCCTACAAAGAAAGTGTAACATCAGAGAATGAAATATTTTTTTGAGTGAGTAAAGGACACGATTAATAGAATATCAGAATGTGGTTGTCAGGTGATATTCCTAACCCTGTTTTAGCTTGTGTTCATTCATAAATTCCTTTCTATTATGTAATGTAATATTGATTTGTTTTGATACTGATGACACTTTTCAAACCCTGTAATTGGTGACATCTGTCACTTAGAACTAATATCCGTGTAGCATCGTACTGGACATCTGCAGAAATTCATACAAGATTATGGACATTTTAAAGCACGTTATTACATGTCAGCAGGACAGAAGTGACCCACAAAAACGCACAGTTCTTTACTGTACAGGTTATCTATACAAATTTTGATACATTATCATGTCTTATTATTTAGGCAGTGTTGTAATGTGAGACTGTTTTTTAAATTTTTTAAACAAGAACTTCTTATTCAAGCTGCTCCAATTCTATCCTTCCAAAAATATGGTTATATATAATTAAAAGCTGTATACCTTCTAAAACCTCTAAGCATATTGATGCATATTGATGTTGTTCCCATATCTTAGCAATCCGTAAGTAACAAGCCTATTTCTTGCTTCTTAACTTTGTTTTTGAAGCAGGAGTCTGATTAACTTGCTGAAATCAATTACTTAGTCCTCAGATATTAGTGTTTTTGAAAGTACATGAAAATTGAGACTGGAAAAATCGGAGTCTAAAAAAATGACTGAAGGAGCAGCACTCTTGAAAAGTTTTTGAAACATCATTACTTTTTTTTATAAAGAAGTAAAGGTGACAGTTGATTGAGCCCAGGTGTTTATGTCCATGGACATCTGTTTGTTTCTTTAAGATTGACAGTGGATTGTGAGTGGGTGTGCATTTCTGTGTGTGTGTTCTTATGGAGAAGTGCTCCATAGCAACAGGCAGCGTATCGTCTCATCTTCAGATATATTTTTTTCTCATTCATGGTGTGCTGTGACCTTTCTGCTGACACTGTTGTCTTTGCATGGTTGCATCTGCATGTGTGTTCCCTTTTTGTGTGTTTGTGTGTGTGTGTGAGAGAGAGAGAAAGAGAGAGAGAATATCACATATATCAGTGTGTGGGCCATTTGACCTTTCATAGTGTACTTTTATTATTGGCTGCATGATAACTAATGTGTAACCAGTAACTGTAACTGTCTACAGGTGCAACATATTAAAGTGTTCCTATAGCAGCATCAGCAAATCTTATTTAAAGGACTTCTTGTGGAAAATGTTTCTCTCTTTCAAATATCACAATTGTTGTATTATTGATGAGTTTATTTTATTGGGGATTTTTTTTTTGTCAAAATCAATTAATTTTTTAGGAATAATGCAGAAGCAACACAGTCATTTTTAATATATGTCATGCCATGGTTGTCATGTCAAGTTAATGTTAGACTAATAACCAGTTGCATATTTTATATCCAGGCAAAGCAGATAGGGGTCTTTAGAAATTAATTTTCCGTTCCTCCATCCCTGTCATCTGAAACTGCCATGTTACCAGATGGAAGGCAATAAGGGAAGGAAAGTGTGATATTTCAGATGCATTACTCAATTAGAGAAAAGTAACATGCTTGTCAGATTACTTTTTTTTTTTAACTTGCCTTTATAGGTGTGCATTACTTTGTCATAGACACTGGCACTCTCACTGACATTTTCCATTAACGATATAGTTTGAATTGGCATGGATAGAAACTTTACACAGACTGTTTGTGTAGGCTACGTTTCAAGGTCATGCCCTGTTTGGATCACGCCTGTGTAGATCTGTTGGTGCCAATGTTTGCATGTTGGAAACTGTTACGCATCTATTCTATTCAAAGTGTATTTAGTTATTTAATTCCTTAAACATATTGCAGGAATCTCTTAGATGTGTATCTTCTCCTGGAAAACTAGAGATTATGAGGAAATATGAAGACAAAAGCTTGAAACTAGTTCCAACAATGTAAGGGAAGGGGCAATGAATCATTGACTGAATGAAAAAAATAATATTTTTTAATGTCATACTTTTAGAAATTTTTAAAGTATATTCACTTGTTTGAGACAAAAAGATTGCCTTACATTTCAAGAGACCAAAATCAGGAATTTACTTGAAAAAAGTGATTATATTCATACTTCAGTCTGAATTTACCTAACAAAAAGACTGAACACAACAGCTTTATATACTCAATCTACAGCTTTTTATTTATGTGAATGATTTCTGAAAAAATGTTTGTTGACATGTTTTTTGCCTAACTAAGGCTGCAGTATGTAATTTTTTATGAGAAATGTTTTTTACATATTTGTTAAAATTATCATTATGTTGCTACAGTATAACAGGGCCGTGCAGAGAACATTGGAGCGGCAGGTGCTCAAAGTTAAAAAGTGGCACCTAGAACAAGATCATAAAACACCGTACAACAACATAACAACAACAACAACCCATTTTAATCAAGAATCTAACATAGAATCAGATCAGTGTCATCATGTGGGAACAATGCAAAGCAAATGTATTCTATGTTTTCCCTGATGGGTACAATGTTGCTGTTGAGGGGTTGCTGCTTCTGATAGTGATGGAGGGTTGTGTTGATCTGAGACTGTAGTTGTTAAAAAGACCATAGGAGAGATCGTCGCTGATTATGAAGTATGTTATGTCTTACTGAATAAACTCTAATAATATTTGACTGGTTAACCTCCACAGCAGCTCAGCTGGAGACTGCTTTAAAAATGAAAATAGCTCAGAGGGGCTAACTACAGTTTTTCTGTTAGCACCTCTGAGAGATTTAAATTTATAAGGTTGAGAAATAATTTACTTTCATGAGCTCTTGTCTTTCTCAGCAAGATCTTGAGAAACTCATCCATGCATTTATCTTTAGTCACACTGATTATGGCAACAGTGTCTTCACATGTCTGCCTAAAAAGTCAATCAGACAGTTGCAGGTGATCCACAGCACTGCTGCCCTTGTTCTCTTACAGCTAAGCTAAAAGCTAACCCTTTCCGGTTGCCACTTCCTTTCATCTTGCTTGCTAACATATGCTCCCTTGAAAGCAAACTGAACTACCTGAAGCTGGATTTAACCACCAAAAGGGAGACAAGAAACTGATGTAGTTTTATTTTCTGCGAGACGTGGTTAAACTAATCTGTCCCTGATGACACTATTAGTCTGGATGGACTAAACAACTTTTAGCGCTGACAGGAGCCATTCTTTCACTGGTAAATCCCGGGGGCGTGGATGTTTGTAATTACATGAACAACAGCTGGTGTAATAACGCCACCCTGGTCTCCTGTCGTTGCTCTGTGGACATTGAGTTTATGATTGTGAGGTGCAGACCCTACTACCTTCCCTGAGAATTCACTACTGTTATCATTGTTGCTATCTACATTCCACCCAGCGCTAACACAAAGCAAGCACTGAGTACTCTTTACCATGCCATCAGTGACAGGCAATCCACATACCCGGAGGGTGTTTTTATTGTTGCTGGGGACTTTAACCAGGCTAACATGAAGACTGTTCTTCCTAATTTCCATCAAAATGTGGATTTTGCTACCAGAGGGGAAAACACACTGGATTTGATCTACACCAATATCCCCCCATCTCGGTTCTTCACATCTTCTCTCGGTTATGCTCATGCCAGCATACCAGCCCCTGCTCACCAGAGAAAAGCCTGCAGTGAAGAAGGTGAGAGTATGGCCTGAGGGAGCTATGTCTGCACTGCAGGACTGTTATGAGTGCACAGAGTGTGGCATGTTCAGAGAGGCTGCGATGCACAACCAACAGAGGGACGTGGGGGAGTATGCAGCATCTGTGTCAGACTATCTAGTGGAGTATGGCGAAGGTTACAGTAACACAGTCAATAGTCACATGGGCCAACCAGAAACCTTGGATGATTAAGGAGGTGTATACAAGGCTGAGGGAGCGAAATGCTGCCTTCAAATCTGGTGATGCTGCCGCACTTAGATCAGCAAGGCCCAATCTAAACCATGCCATCAGGGCAGCATAACATACCAACAGTCAGAAGATCCAACGTTTCTTTCATGACCCCAGCAACAACAGACAGCTGTGGCAGGGCATTGAGTCTGTCACTGATTATAAAGACACATCCTCACCCTGCCAAGATGACATTAGCTTCCTTAATGAGCTCAACAACTTATTTTGAAGCCCTGAATAAAACCCCTGGGAGCAAAGCTACCCCTCACCTGATGAACAGGCCCTCAGGCTCGAAACATCTGCTGTGCGAAAATCCCTGAGAAAGGTTAATGCTGGAGACCCTGGCAACATTCCAGGAAGGCTGATCAGAGAGTGTGCGGACCAACTAACCCATGTGCTCATGGACATCTTTAATACATCACTCTACTAGACCATTGTCTCCCCATGCTTTAAGTCAGCTATAATTATTCCAGTGCCCAAGAAACCAAACCATCACGTCTTAAAGACTTTTGCCCTGTTGCACTAACATCCACCATCATCAAGTACTTTGAGAGAGTGGTTAAGGAACACATCATTTCCATATTGCCTCCATCATTTGACCCATTCCCATTTGCATACAAGCATAATTGTTCCACTCAGGATGCCATCTCCACTGTTCTTCATCTGAGCGTGGTACACCTGGAGGAGAGAAACACCCACATACGGATGCTGTTTTTGGATTTTAGCTCAGCATTTAATATGATCCAGGATCTTGCATACTAGGATCTGGTATGCAATTAGGTCCCCCTGGGTCTCAACATTCCACTGTGCAACTGGCTGCTGGACTTCCTCACCAACAGAACTCAGTCTGTCCGTGTGGGTAATAACACCTCCAGTGTTGTGTCCTGAGCTCCCTGCTGTTTACCTCGATGACCCACAACTGTCGTCCCAGGTATGACACCAGTCATCCTGAAGTATGCAGACGACACAATTGTGGGTCTCATTCAGGACAACAGTGAAGTGGATTACAAAGAAGAGGTACAACATCTTGTGGACTGGTGCAGAATGAACAACCTGCTCCTGAACGTCCTCAAGACAAAAGAGATCATCGTCGACTTGAGGAGGTCCTGACCCAGCCAGACACCACTCCTCATCAATGACACAGCAGTGGAGATCATCAGCAGCACTAAGTTCCTGGGGATGCACATTACACACAACCTTGGCTGGACACCTCATATCACTTCCCTGGTGAAGAAGGCACAGCAGAGCCTACACTTTCTGCGACGGATGAGAAGGGCTTCCCTCTCCTCTCCCATCCTCTCCACCTTCTACAGAGGAACCATTGAGAGCCTGCTGAATTGCGGTATCTTTGTCTGGTAGCTGTAAGGCCTCAGGCTGGAAGTCTCTGGTGAGGACAGCATAGAGGATCATTGGGACTCCACTCCCCCCAACCAGAACATTGCGCACAGACGGTGCTTAGCCAGAGCTTACCAGATCCCCTCAAATTCCACTCATTCTCTCCATGGTCTGTTCATCCAGTTGGCGTCTGGCAGGAAATTCCACAGCATCTGCTGTAGAAGAGCCAGAATCAAAAATAGTTACCTCCCATTGGCCATCAGATTGCTCAACACCAATAATCCCCCCACGAAGACTGTATGAAAAGTTATATGTATTTAGCAATATATTATTATTTGTATATTTATTCTAGATTTTTTTTCTTACCTGCGCCAGTAACACTTTTATATATCTATATGTATTTATAGGCACACTTATAGTTTTTCAGTATTTTTTTTCTGTGTACTCCGGTAGCCAAGCACTGACATTTTGTTGCCAAATTCACTGTTGTGTCCCTGTGCAATGACAATAAAGTCTAAGTCTCTGGCAGTAGCACTTTGGATGAGCTGTAGTTGTAAATATCAAAAGTCACCATCACAATAACCCATCCTTCTAAAAATAAGTGTGCACCAATTTTTCTGTGTCCTATTTTGATAGGAAATCCTGTATTCTGGTGAGGATATAAGGCTGATTCAGTAACAGGCCTTATGCTGTAGTTAAAAATTAGATGTCCAAAACAACAGCAAGTTGTCTTGCTTGTTCTGTGATCTTTTATTCCATTGATGCTAGTTTTGTGCTAATCTCTATCCTCAGATTTTGGGACCAAAAACAATTACTTTTTTCTTATCTGCATTAAGATAGAGGATGTGTACTGATGCATTGTTACATACCATCAACAAAACATTATCTGTAACTTTGCAGTCAGTATCCAGTGCATGCTCAGTGTGCAGATAAAAATGGTCATGCACATTTTGACATTGCTACAGTTGTCTTTACTGCAGGATCCTACATGCAGTGAGACATCAAAAAAAAACTTCTTCTTCAGAAAGACCTCTGTTAGTTATAGTAAACATGACTATCAATAAGAATCCATCCATTTTCTTGTCAAAACTCTCATCTGTGTTTGACAGTAGCAGAAACATTCATTTGTACACAAATGTGAAAAATGATTCCTACGATTAACAAACAGCAGTTTCGCAGTTAGTATTTGTAGTATTCTTGGTAATGCTTAACTAATTTGACTTCAATAAAGTGGGAATATTGTTCATGTTTTTTTTTTTTAGTAAAAATAAATTTGAATCTTGTTTAGGCAGAATACCTGATATATTTGAGGACAAACATTAAATACATGTATCTAAAAAAGAGATATAAATGACACTGATGAAACTATTATAGCTGTGCACATATCCCTTGAGAAACAAAATATGTAATTGACTGTGAGCTGCACTGTACTGTAGCTATTTATATTACTGCTTTAAAGTCAACTACCAGACTTGAGTATGGTGGGGGTTATTGTTTAGCATTTGATTTGTCGGCTGAGTCTTTTGTAGTGAAGAACAAGCAGCTTACAGCTTGTTTTTGTCATTAGGAAGAGGAAAAAATGTCATATTGGTCTTTAGCTGGTATGTCATGTCAGTTCAGTACTACAAAGAGAGTGAAGTAGGACTGAGAGATATGAAGGAGGAATGTTAATGAAAAAGTATTGTTTGTGTCATCTGAGTGGCTCTAGTATTGTCATTATATGCCTGATTTATTGTACAGTTCTAATTTTCAAACTGATTCTTTGTTGGTTGTATTGAGGACCTCGTGGAAAGTCTGTTTGCATTTTTAGCAATATTAGTCTAATCTAGTTGAGTGATATGCACTTCACTTTGCAACACAGTGTGGTATTGATTATTGATGGGTTTTGTTTGGGGTTAGGAGAATGCATTAACAACAGTATTGACTTTAAAAGTCATTGCTTACTGTAAGTTCTCTGTTTTTGTTGTTGCAACATTGAGTCCTGTATACTGAGACAATGAGTCTATATTGCTCAATGCTGTTAGTAGGTTCATAACCTTATATGGCTGAGTAAATATCTGCTAATAGAAAAAAAAGATTCTTCGACGAAGAGTTAATTTAAAATGGACTGAAGTGAAATGTAAAAACTGTCATGTGTTCTGATTAGAAATCATAAACGTTTCCTCCTTTAAGTCTTACAGGTAGCGAAAGTATTCAGCTCATTATTAAATAAGGATGTCCAATCAGGATCTTTATGTCCCTGTCAGATATTTCAATAAAATCAATGACATGTATAGGCTTCAAAACTCAGTAGCTATATAGTACTGTAAAAAAAAATGCCCACATTCCATGGACTACTTGTTGAACATCTCTTTTATTGCATCAAACAACTAATGACCTGAGACAATCTTTCTTCAAACGTTCACAATAAGAGCTCAAAGCTAAAATATGCTGCACTCTGAACTTCAAATAAATGAAGCATTTTAAGCTTGTATCAATCTTCCTGCTTGTGAAAAGAGGATAGTCTAAAAACTGGATGCCTCCTGTGTACAGAATGCAGATGGTAATTCGTCTTCTAACAATGAAAAAAAAAAGTTGTCAAATTTGTTAATTTTGCTTTTAACTGCATGTAAAAAACACTAAAAATAATCTTAATGATAATGGCCGATGCATTACAGACAGAAACGAGACAGCTACATTTGGAACATACTAAAGCCAGCAGTTGTTGAACCCTTTCCAAGGTTTTCCAGTGGTCAAAATCTCATCTTTTGCACAAAATGTAATAGGCCTGTTTTTATTTCACTGAGATGACTCTCACAGCCTTTAAAAAGAATATGACAATGTGCAAATCAAGAAATTTGTTTTTTTATTCACTTATTTAATTAGACCGTTATTCATACAGGCAATGTATGATGCTCAGGGTCTAATTATCAAGATAAAAGTTTGCTAGGGAAAACAGATACATATACACAAGTTGTGCAAACATGTTAAAGCCTGCTTTGGCTTAAATGCTGTTATATGTTTTTCTTTAAAGGGGTGGTAACATCACCGTATAAACTATTTCATGTAGTTGATATTGCTGCATATGTCAATTCTCCAAAGAATTTCATTTTAAAAATATAACATCACCTTTTTGTAGGGCATTGTTTTGGCAGGCCAGATTTCCCACTTTGGTAAAAGAGTTGGGTACAGTAATGATATGTGGCTCTGCCTAGTTGACTTCACTCTGATTGGCTACAGCCATATTTGGGAAACTCTTCAGTAAAGTACGGTGAACATAGTCTCAAACTGGAGTTATAATTATGTGGTACTCCCAAAAATGAACTTCAGCCACTCTTCTCTGATTCTCTCAGCCTTTGAGAGTAAGTAGAAACTTCCATCCGTTTTTGAGCATTGTCGGACATAACAGTTCTCCTTTTTAGTAGCCTTCCTCTTCTCAAGTGAAGTAGCCAGACATGCTAGTGCAACTTGGCCATTATATTAGCTGGTGTATCAGCTGAGGAAAGGAGGGAAGGGGAGGGGGAGGGCTGTTTGCTTGATGGTGTGCTCTATTTGGAGAATATGAATTACGTAGAAAGATAATCTACGTAGAAAGATAAACTGTTATGTGATTCGTCCGTTTTTGAGCAAAGAAACTAAGCTGACCGCCTATGAGCGAGGCTTTTGATACCAACTCATTCACATGGCTTTATCAGTGCACAACAGATCATATTATACCCCCAAAACCACAGAAAAATGAAATTTGTTGTCATGACCCCTTTAAGATCATGCATATAGGAAAATTGTGATAAAAGGACCAAAAATATGTTGAGATGAATTTGATCATCTCAAATAGGCCTATTACAAAATTATGTAATAGGCCTAAAGTATAAGTACTATCAGAGATATTTCTAAAGTAATTTTTCCCAAGTCCAAGTCAAATCTCGAGTCTTTGAGAGGCAAGACAAGTCAAGTTTCTGATGACTAAAATAGACATTTTCCCATCAGATCCACAACATCTTGAGCACCTATAGCCTTTGCATTGCTGAAGGATAAGAATCCAAACCTGTATTGCTTGTCCTTAAGCCTAAATTGTCACATAAACATTTAATTATCTTTCATCCTTTCACATCAAAAGTTGTGCAGCACCTGCAGTCTGTAGCTCACACACTAGCTTCCTTTCACTCTTCATGACATAAAAACTATTACTAAGACTCGAGTGTCAAACCACGAGTCAGAGTTTAAGGAAATCTATTATGCTTTCTTGAACAAGTTAGGATAGGCCTATGGGTTTTACAAAACATGTTCATGTTCTTTTTTTTTGCATAAAATCATTCCCAGATAAAGAGATTTCACTTTGCTCAATTCTGCCTATTTTGAGCTCCTTTCTGAATGAGCTGTTTTAGGGCCTCTTCTCACTTTAAGTCCAAATAAAATGCTGCTGGCATGCCCTCCAACTCAATGTTTACTCTTATACTTTATACATGTGAAAATGGCTGCAAACAGATGTGCAATTGTAAAACTGTACATCTTTGACCCTGTGTCAGACACAGACGCAGAAGGAGTGGAGCCTGCACAACCACCAAGGGTGCAGCAGCGTTTTCTGAATGGTAAGTCAACAACAAAACACTCGTCTTTTCCAGCAGCCATTATACAGTGCATACAGTGGTAAAAACAGCTGACCAAGCATACTCAAGCTAAGCTTGGGTTGCTTGGTGAGGAGATGGGCTCCACTGGGGTTGCTAAGTAGTGGAGTAAAAATCGGGAGGTTTTTGAAACAGCTTGTTTTCCAGACGCCAAAAAATATTAACTTATTGCCAGAGAACAGCTGGGTGGATTTTTTAACCACTTGGACTGCAGCAGTAGAGACCCAAATGGAAGTACAAAAAATTAATTTTGCATAATAGTCCCCCTTTAAGTCTCAAGTCTTTAGGGCACAAGTCTAAGTCAAGTCTGAAGTCTTTTATTTTTGACACTTAACTGCAACTTGAGGCACTACCTCACCTGGCTGCATGTCACTGTCATACGGGAGCATTCCTATTATTATTGCTATTTATTCACCAGCACTTGCTGATGTACCCTGTGATGTGATATGCCCTGTGATAGACTGGCAACCTGTCCCTGGTCTACTGCTTCATGCAAATGGATGTTAAACAACATTCTGCATGTTTTACAATAGTTTAGTTTCCTAGCAAAAAAAAAGTTGAAGCTCTCTCTATGTAAATTTGACCAACTGAAACTCACTAAAAGTGTTTTTTAGCTTTAGCAATTAGAACAAAAAAAAAAAAAGAACCTGATGTCCAGTGTCAAGAAAGAACAGTTTTGTTACCATTAAATAAATGATTTGTAAAACTTAAAACTCATTTTTCAATTTTCTTAATATATTTTTATCATCAAGCTACAGTTTCACATCTTGGTGATTATGGGTCTTGAGTGCAAAAACAAAGTCAATTAGTGTTTAAAATCTTTCAATGAAAAAAAAAAAATAACAGTGAAGTATGTCCTATAAAGTCACAGAAAACAGAATAGAAACATCTGGGAAAAAATAGCTTGTATAAAAACAATGCAATTAGTTGCTAATGGAACAGACAGACCCCCACAGTTCTGTTGCTATCCTGCATAGCATTCTCCATATGTTACAGTAACATAACCCCCCCATTAAAACTTTGGGTTGCCTTTTGTCTCCCACCATTAACTCAGTTTGCCTAGAAGTCTCTTACTGATAGACACACTGAGTTGGAGATGTGCTCAGTTAAACTTGGAGAACAACTTTTTTTCTTGGAGTAATAGTCTTTAACCTGTTAAGTAAATATTGTGGCCTGAAGCCATTGATCTTTTATAGATAACATTACCAGCTAATGGTCCGCAAAGAGAGATTTTCAGACATAAAACTACCAGAGTGCCCTCTTGATTACAATTGTCCTATAAAGTAAGGGAGTATATTAAATTTAAATAAATAATATGTAGTTAAGGGTGGTATATGATGGTTTGTTTTACTGTCCACACTGATCTGCTTTTTATTTTTGCTCTTAGATCCAGATTTTTACCTCTCAGCAAAGTAAAAAAAAACATTTTCAACACGTCAACTAATTTGCATGAACATTTCCAAATAAAATATTTAAAACTATTTATGTACCTTATCCATAAGGATAATGATTTCTCCAAGAGAAAATAACTAATTTTCATCTAGTTCAAAACACTGTTATCTCACTTTTTGTATAAGAAGCAAGTGGCCTATGTTGCAATTTGCATATTTAAGTATTAGAATCAGAATGCCTTTATTAGCCCCTCAAGGGGGAAATTACATTTCAGTACAGCTCATCCAAGAGAACTAAAAACAACCAACAACATAAGACCACATTAGGTAAGTGGAGGGAAAAAAATATCCATGACAAGATACAGTTTGAGATTGCAAAAAACCTTAGCAAAAAAAGCAACATACAGACAACAGACAACATCATACATAACTACATAAACATGTGGAATGGGTAATGGTGGATGGGGTTGCGGGGGGAGGTCCCAGCACAGGCTGCCCTAGTGAGCAACACAGCGACCTGGCTCATTGCATCCACCTAGGTTTCCTTACTGGGGGGGAGCAGTATGAGGGGAGGCAGTGGGGGGGTAGTTATATCTATGAGCAGATCGCTCTGCAGATTCCATCATACATGCCAGGTAATGCCAGAACAGCATCCAACGTTTTACAAATTTCTTGATATGCCAGGTAACCGCCAACTCCAAAAAGCACAAATCCTGTTAACAAAAATCCAATTGTGTGCACATCTTCAATATCGACAGACACACAATCCTCCACTTCTGCCAGGAGTCCATTGTGTACCCGGAGAAAAATGTCCCTTCAGGACAAGAGGGTTACCCCTTATCCTGTCTTCTCGTTGAGAAAATTTGATCAATTGCGTTGAGAGACCAGCTGACCAGATCCATGATTTGCAATTCGGAAGATATGCAAAGAGAGGCTCCAAAAGATTAACAAGAGAGCACAGTCAGAGAGCAGAAGCAGGGAGTGCTGAGAGTAGGAAGAAAAGTAGTGAGAAGTGATGCCCCCCCACACACCCCAAGAGTAGGTACGTCTATCTTACATAATTCCTTATGAATTATCTCTGGCCTAAGGGCCACATTTTACCCAGTGAAAAATAAAAAAAAAAGTGGATGAAGGAGGAAAGGTATGGAGGCTGATGAAAAGCATAGTGTGACCATATGTCACTAATTTGGATTGCCACTATTACGTTATCCAATCTCTAAGCTGAAAGTTAGGTCAGAAAAAAGGTTGGTAAACTGAACAAGAGCATAAAGACACAAGTATTGTGTCTTTGTGGTATTGTGCACTGACTGTTGCCCCAATAACTACGTATAAACAATGAAATTAAGTGATTGCACTTAAATTATGAACGATTCACATAATGGGGCCTGAATTGAGCATGATCAAATGTCTCAGGGTTTTGATGTTGATCTGGAGGCTGAATCTGCGAGTACTGTTTCTTTGCAGCAAGAAGGTCCTGAGTTTGAATCCAGGACCTTGGATTCAGAATGCAGGGTCTTTCTGCATGGAGTTTGCATGTTCTCCCTGTGCATGCGTGGGTTCTTTCTGGGTACTCTGGCTTCCTCCCACTGTCTAAAAACATGACTGTTAGGTTGATTGGTCTCTAAATTCTCCTTAGGTGTGTGTGCATGGTGGTTTGTCCTTTCTGTCTCTGTGTTGCTTTGCGATGAACTGGCAACCTGTCCAGGATGTATCGTGCCTCTCACCAGATGATCAGTGGAGATAGGCACCAGTCCCCCTCATGACCCTGCAAGGATAAGCATGCTAGTTAATGGATGAATGGAACTGGAAAACCTAAGCAAATTTGAACCCTTAGAAAAGGTCCTTACCTTTTCTAAATCATGTCAAAATACAAAAGCTGTGTGTGAAAATATAGTGTGCTTCCATAAAGTTTAAGAGGAAACTAGCCAGGTGCTGTTAATCAGATGCACTTAAAAACATATAATGACCTCTATAACAGCAGAACTTAGACTGCGATGGCCTCAGAGAAACAATTGTTACTCTTAGTCAATGGTTCCACAATTCATCAGGCTACCTTATAGTTTTAAGCATAAATTGCATTTTTTAACAAACTTTCCTGGGGGGGTCTGGGATAAAACTAAAAATGCAGAAAACTTCATCATGCCAGTTTTAAAGTATGGTGGAGGATCTGTGGGCTTGTTTCTCTTCCAAAGGCCCTGTAAACCTTATTTTAAATAAACCTTTAGAAGAAAACTGAAAAGTGCTCATCATTTAATTTTTCAACTCAAGTCAAGTTTAATTGTATTGCACATTTCAGCAATAAGGCAGTTCAAAGTGCTTTACATCATAAAAACATCAAAATCATCGAGCAAGTATACAACAAAATCATCAAAATCACCAAGCAAATACACATCAGAATCATCCAGCAAATGTCAATGCATCAAAATCATAAGGATCATCAAGCAAATATAATTCGAAAATATTGATCAATGTTCCACTTACCACTAATCAAAGGCAGCGCTAAACAGGTGGGTTGTTAGCCTTGATTTAAAGGAACTCAGTGTTTCAGCTCTTTTGCAGTGTTCTGGTAGTTTGTTCCAGATTTGCGGTGCATAAAAACTGAATGCTGCTTCTCCGTGTTTGGTTCTGGTTCTGGGGATGCAGAGTAGACTGGAACCAGAAGACCTGAGAGGTCTGCAAGGTTGATACAGTGACAACGGGTCTTTAATGTATTTTGGTGCTAAGCCATTCAGTGATTTATAAACTAATAGAAGTACTTTAAAGTCTGTTCTTTGAGCTACAGGGAGCCAGTGCAAGGACTTTAGAACTGGGGTTATGTGCTCTATTTTCTGTTATTTTTTCAGCTGAATAATGATTCAAAACACAGAGCTACAAATCAAACCAAATAGTCTAACAAAGTCAGCTGTTTCCTATGGCTATCTCAATGTCCAGTTCTAAATCTGTGATGAGCTGAAGAGAAGAAGAGTGCATAAGAGAGGACCCTAAACTCTGTGTTGCTTGTGTAATGTTACAGATGAAGATTTTGTTCTGTCCTATTCACAAAAGGGGCTTGTACAAAGTAATAACAGCTGGGATTTCTATAGTTACCGCATCAGTGATTTTGTTAAAAAAAATTCTAAATGTAAAGATTTTTTTTTTCCTCCAAACTTAATAAATGTAGTCATTGTCAAATTTAAGGCTGAATTTTTAAAACATTTTCCAACTATTGCTGCTGCACTATTAGCTTAATTTATTATAAAGTATCTTTTATACATCTTTGCCAGAGTTGCCAATAAGTTTGGAGGATGCTGTAAATCCTCTGTAGGATGGTAGATGAAAGGAAGACAGCATTCAGAAGGATTACATTACCAACAGTGAAACAGGGAAAATGTAATCTGGAACATCAGAGTGACACGACAGAGTGCCCTTGCTGGATAAGGTTACATATTATTAATCCCGTGTCTTGTTATTCCCGCTTGTGACTCATTGGACAGGTCACTGGCTCATAGGCTGGTGTGAGTATTTCATCATCTCTATGCATAATTCGAACATCAAATCAGAATTGTAATTTATTTCAAGTCAGATAGATGGAAGTAGGGAAGGCGAAAGAGAGGAACACAGAGTCCAGTTCACAGGAGATTCTTTCCTAGTGGAGCAGAAATGAAATGAAGACAAGAAGGAAAGAGCTCACGAGCAATCCTGCCTTTGTTACCAACTGGTGTTCACTTGTCTTTTTCCATTATTGTCTCTGCATCTCATTCTCTAAAAAGTGGGACAAAATTTCTACTACTGTTTTTCATCACACAGACAAGTTTTGTTTTCTGTCTAATAAAAAGTTGTTCTTGGGGGTCAGAAAAGAACTAACAGCATATAAGCAGTAAGGATGGTGCCTCTGAAATTCCCAGCTGAGATAAAACAGCCTACGTTATGACTTTATATACAATAGGACTCTCATTTAGCACAACAGCATCTAGTTCCATGTAGATTCTAAGCTGGGTGACCTAAAACAGGCTCAGCGGTTGAGTTTATTAAAAACAACAACAAAAAGCTTAATCGAGTTCAGCAGAAGATATTTAATGAACGGTAGGTCCGAGGCTGTGATTTCAGCGAGAGTGTAGCATTCACATCTATGTTAAATACTTAATGCTGTCTTAAAAGAGAATCTATATTTCACACTGTCTTCAGATGCTTTAGGCTTTCATGAGCTTCCAAAGACAATCCTTTTTCCTGTTTTAATTTGAACTATACTGTTTCCATTTATCAATAATCTCTCTCCTTACATTTACTCATATTGTGAATATTTCTTTGTGATTATATACCTTGCATATTCTAACAGTCTTTCTCAGAAACCTGTTGTTCTGACCATCAGTTTTGTGCCCTTTCTTCCATCATCAAACCACCAGATGCTCACAGCCTATCTTCTTAATCTTAGTGCACTTTCACTCTCACATCCAATTTTTCTGATCAGGCTTATTGTGTGGTTGTCTAGAAAGGCAGACTATGGAATATTCTGCTTTTCACACATTATGGAAGGGTAATGCTGTGATAACTCTGGTCTATGATCCAAAATATGTGGCACTTTAAGGAGTTCTAACACAGCATAGATAACGTTATTGCAACCAATCATAACTGCTGATGGTTCTCAAAATGGTGGTTTATGGGGTTCCTTCAGTGGTACTCTGAAGACAATTGAGTATCATTGAAAGTGTATAACTAACAGGCAGCAAAAGTCAAAAAGATGAGTTTTTAAGCACACTACCTAAAAAAGGTTACTCCTTCTCAAATGAGAAAAGGTGTACAGAATGTTGTCAGAACTACAAGCCTAAGCAGTAGGAAATAACAGCAATTGTTGAACAAGTGCAATTGGCACTTTTTCTGGGGTCCATTTACCTCTTAAGTCGGAATAAGGTTCAATTTTAAAAACCAGTGGGATTTTTTTTACTTATGTATTCACTAGCCATGTTTCCATCAAGAATTTTTATGAGCATTTTGAAGTATCACATTAGAAAAGGTTGATGGAAACGGCAACGTTCAAAAAAACTTCATAACTTTCACAAAAACAGTTTTTAAGCTCCCTTGAGGTGGTTTTTGGATTTTCTGAAAGAGTTAGCGCGCAAAAGGGGAAATGTTAACATATTTGCCGAATAAGTTCTGATGTAACAAACTTTGCCATCCATTGATGGGTCTATGCATGAAAAATCAAATGAAATCCAAACCTCCAGCATAGAGGCGAGGATAGTCAGCCTGGAGTATCCAGCTGGAGGCACTCCAGGCTGGGATGGGAGTAGTGGAGCAAGGAGTCACGTGACAGGAAAATCTGCAGGCCATCCATCATTTTGACGGATTACAATTCACTCACCTGACCACTTAGTGCAGACACGCATCCAGGAGGCATCCTAACCAGATTCCCGAGCCATCTCAACTGGCTCCTCTCGACATGGAGAAGACCAGAATCACAGAGACAAATTTATACTATAACTGTTACTGAGTTTATTTGAAAGACAGCCATACTGGATATTAAGGTCTCTGTCAGTTCCCGTGTTTCCATCAGGGTTTTTAAATGCACATTTTAAAGTATCGCATTTGAAAAGGTTGATGGAAACTGCAAATTTTGAACAGAATTCCTAAATTTCACACAAAAGTTTTTACGCTTGCTTGACGTGTTTTTTTGGCATTTTCGACAGAGTTAATGCGCTACAGAGGAGCTGGAAACACATTTGTCCAATAAGTTCTGACATAGCAAACTTTCCCATCCACTGGTGGGTCTGTGCACGAAACTTTGACGAATTTCAAAGTCCAAACCTCCAGCATGAAGGTTTTTGATCTGAACTGGTCTCTTGGTTTGTCTACTCAACAGGATGGATTATGACCATTGACCAAAGCCAAATAATAATGAGTGACTTTCTGCAGGTGGATAGGCCTTTTACTGCTAGCCCAGGTGTCGCTCAATCAGGCAGATGGTCCTTTTCCTTTGCTCCCTGCCAGGGATGCAAACAAATAATCGACTTACTATTAATTGGTGAATAATGGTTTATTTGATTAAAATTTGTTCTATTTGATCATTTGATTAGTTGATAACATCCACTTTGATGGACCTTCTTTCAGTGTTGTAGTGTGGCCGACATCCAATAGAGGGTGCCACTGCTAATCCTTAAGCGGAGCCAGTTAATAATTGTAAGAGAAATAATCATGGTGAAGGCATCCTAAAACAGGGAAGTGAAACGGTCCAAACACAGTCCAGTGTGTGATGCAAAATGCACTTTTTGAAATATAAACACTCGACAAGCTCCTTAAGTTTCACTTTAAGAGTTTATTCAGCTGTGCTGCATGGCAGAGCAGAGTCAACTTCTTAACCAAATAATAGTGATGTGTTAGGAGAGCAGGATGTGATGACAGAAAAGCAAGTGGCATTACACAAAAAAACTGTAACATGACAGAAAAAGGCGTGATGCCAATAAGCACAGTTGATGGTGAGGGCTTTTGTGAGTTAATGCACTTCATGGAGCCAAGTTTTAACATTCCCTTGAGAACAATTATAACCACCTGCTTAGAGGCACGCTACAACAAGAAGGTAGCTGAATTGAAAGCATGACTAATGGGCTCAACACACAGGGGGCAACAGGTGAAAGTCTCTGCTACCTGTGGTGTTACCCAACACACACACGACAAAAGTTTTAAATTTTTCAGCTTTCTTGTGTCACATTGCAAGCCCGTGTGTGCATGTCGAAATGTACAAGTTCGAATTTTCACATGCACGAATTTCACTGGTTGCTTGGCTGGAGTAGGGCAAGTGTCGCCTCATCCCATAAGTTCCACAGGAAATGAATGGTAAGGGAGCGACATCGCCTCCCGTGTGTCGAGCCCATTAGTCATGTTTCCAATTCAGCTTTCTGCTTGTTGAAGCACGCACAAATTTTTGCTCTCACCACTTATCGTTGATACTGTCCTGACAAGAGCGACCTTAATCTTTAACTTAAATGTTACCCTGTCTTTAAATGATTGTTCTACATTACTCTGTTCAAGGGGGATTAAGCCTTTCACATATTTTATTCTTTTTATCTTTGTTTTTGATTCAGCAAATTAATAGGTTCCTGTTTTGTTATATTTTCCATAACAAACACTAAGTTTGTTATAGAAAATATGTCTAAATATGTGTCTAAGTTTAATAATGTATGAGAAAACTTTTTTTTCCTTTATTCAGTCAGTATTTAATACAGCTGACACAATATATTATTAAAATATGATTTGCTTCTTTTTCTAAATTCAGCATATTATACAAAATGTAGCCCTTCAAGTGATGGATAGACTCTCTTGATAAAAGAGAAAAGTCAGGTTTTTAAGAAAATAGCCACTTATTAATTAATTGTTAGTCAATCGATAAGATTGGTCAACTTTAGATTAACTCATTAATTGATAACTTGCATCCCTATTCCCTGCAAAATAAAAAAACAATGAAAACAGAACAACTAGTAGACTGGAGGGGTCATCACATTGGACTGAGGACAAAAATGGCTTTTTGGATTGTAAAGGTTGTACATCTCTGGCGTAGAGTAAATCTTGTTCTTTCCCAGCACTAGATTACCAGTTTGGAATTGTTTTTTACTGGATTGAGAAGATGTGATGCAGTGCATGAGAGTGACTGAAAACTCTGACTGTTGCTTGAGTGCCTGAGTCTAGCCTCTTACTGCATTAGAGTTGAAAGCACTAAGCACAGACATCTTTCTATGTTGCAAATTGTTTCAGAAAAGCAGGAGAAAAGCAACTACCCTCCCAGAAGAGAAAAGCTACTCCATGTTACTTCAACTACACCACCTTTAGGGGTTGTTGGCCGCAGGCAAGCACTTCAGGCTGTCTAAAATGCACTTTCAGATTCAGAAACTGCCCCATCTAAGGCCATTTGCACTACATACAAACAAAAAACAGATCTTGTTATTTTTAACAATACTGATAACTACCACATTCTCACCATATCCGTAATTGTAGCTTCTCATAGGTTTGATTGTTTTCACTGATAATACCCCAGGATTAGGGCTGTGACGATTCATCAAATGATTTGAGTACCTCGATTTTTAAAATTCCTCGAGGCAAATTATCTGCCACAAGGATTCATTAAATTATGTTTTGTTAACTTAGTGCACTGTGTTACGGCAGGAAATTTTTTTGTGTTGTGCAATGCTCTCACTTCTGCCAATGAGCAAGAAAGACACAGCTCAGTGCGTGTACTGCAAAACGGAGTTGGCATTTCACAATAGCACATCCTCAGTGTTGCAACCCCTCAGCAGGAAACATTAAAGTTTAAATCAGGCCTTAAAAAAAATCCAACCCGACCCGCCCAAGACCGTAAACATTGTGTCCGAACCCGATCCAGTCCAACTAATTAACTCTAGAGGCCCAAACCCGAAGTAAACCTGACATTTTATTTTAAACTGCTACCAGTTTAAAATACTGTCAGACCTCTGACTTTGCTCTCTGCAGGTTTATTAGTGTAACTTTACCTGTTTTTAGCTTTTGTTAAATATCTTCCAGCTCCATTTTGTTGCTTGTTGTACTTGCTTATCAAGAAGAGTAATGATGTGAAAGAAAACTATCAAAAAAAGATTAGAAATATCTATTTTATTAAAAAGTGTTTCCATTCTTCAAACTTGAGGCTGAAAGTGAAGCCTACTATAAAAGGCAGCATTTACTAATGCCTCAATTTAAGTTCGCTTTTTAATTTTTAACAGTTAATGTAAAATGTTTTATTTTTCCTCTGTTTTTGCACTGTAAAATATTTTTCCATACTTCAAACTTGAGACTAAAAATGTATTTTTAACAGTAAAATGTCTTCTTATTAAATAAAATTTAACTGTTTATTTACTAGCATTTTCTTTTTCTATGTATTTATTTTATTAGTTTAAGTAGTTACTACTGAAGGGTGAATTGTTTTATTAGATCACTTGATTAATCATCAGAATAATCGACAGATTACTCAATTACTAAAATAATTGTTTGCAACAGGCCTACCCAGGATCATGAGAGAGTTGACACAATTCAGATTTCATTATAGTCAGAACTAACTCTTACAAAAAATCTTTACATAATAGTGTGTGATTTTTGGATATTTATGGCTGTATGATAATGATGCCCCACTTATATGGTCTTCTAGTGTTGTTTATAATGGGGTTCAAACTATGTTCTTTCCTTCTCACAAATAGATAATTTACAGTTACCCAAGTGTGTCCAGTCTTCTAAATTCTCAGGAAAAACTAACAATGTAAGTTTTGCTAAAGCAGTTGGTTTTCCTCTGTCAATTCAGAGTTGCTTGTCCAAAAATTATTATTTTAACATTTGTTTTTCTTCATATCACAGCCTTTGCAGAGAAGAAATTACTGTTACTGCAGCCAAAATGTTAACATTCGAATGCGCACATTTATTTTGTGATTAATAAAAGTCATTCAGACCTACATTTTAGAAAAGCTGAGGAGAAGAATCATTTAACATGCAATCATTTATATTTATGCTACACCTATGCCAAAATATTTGTTGACAGTGCCATCATCATTGTTCCTTAGGGCTTTAGTGATACCTTAAATGAGAGTTCTAATCAGTGTAGAATGGTGATTCTCAAACTTCCCATCACAGGAAATTCTTTAAAGGGGTGGTGACATCACTGTATAAACTATTTAATGTAGTTGATATTGCTGCATATGTCAATTCTCCAAAGAATTTCATTTTTTTTTAAAAAACAGCATCACCTTTTTGTAGGGGGTTGTTTTGGCAGTCCAGTGGAAAATTCCATCCATTTCAGGACATAACAGCTCCCCTTTTTAGTAGCTATCCTCTTCTCAAGTGGAGTAGCCAAACATGCTAAGTTCTTAAATTAGCTGGTATATCAGCTGGAGGGGAAGGAGGGAAGGCTGTTTGCTTGATGGTGTGCTCTATTTGGAGAATATGAATTACGTTGAAAGATAATCTTCATAGAAAGATAAACTGTTCTGTGACTTGTCCGTTTTTGAGCAAAGAAACAAAGCTGACCGCCTATGAGCAGGGGTTTTGATACCAACTCTTGACATTCACACGGCCTCATCAGTGCACAACAGATCATATTATACCCCCAAAACCACATAAAAATGTAATTTGTTGTCACGATCCCTTTAAGGGTACCACACTGATATACATTTTAAAAAGGTAGAGCAACAGGACTTGGATTTTATTAATTTGTCCACTAGCACTGGATGATTGGTTGAAAGTGCTATTTAGCACAAGGTATTTAATCTTTACTCTGCAATATAATTTCAAAAATTGAAGCTGGAAAAGCTAGCAGCTTTCCTGAGGTCGGAATGCCAATGGAAAAACCTGAGCATTCTTACCGACCCCAACCTTAAAATGGTACAAATGCTGCTTGTCCCACAATTTAAAAAACCTAAAAAACATGGGTTTTGAATTTAGTGCATGTTTGACTGGCCCATATATTGTGGTGCCTATGCTTGTCTAAAGCCCCTTTGAGATCATATTTTCCATAATATACATTTGTTCTTTACACCATGCAATCAGCTAAAAGGTCCTGACACAGATGGTTCAAAGGTTGTGGAGGCTTCCTCAATGTTTTTTTCACCACAGGGCAATATCTCAAGAACTCCTTCCTAAACGATAAAATAATAGTCTTGAGAATATACATACAGTGTGAAGCCTAAATCATTCACCTCCATATCCAGTGCTCATAATAACTGCTTAGAATAGTGGTTCTCAGTCCTCTTTCTGGGGGTCCATTCTCCTTTATGCGAGATGGCTCCAGCACACCGGATTCAAATGAACGTATTACCTTCTCAACATGACATCAAGTGCCAGGTTTGAGAACCACTGGCTTAGAACTGTTTCACCTGAGAAGGTCACATGGTGACAGCCACTGGAGATAGTCTTTACTATGACAGTAAACACTGTCACATTGTAATTTTGTGAGGTCTGGCTCCACAAGATACTGTAACACCCCTGACGACAATAAATACAATCCTATACTATTGCACCAAAAGTTGTATATGACCATGGTCGATGCCCAATGTGTGAATTTATTTTTCTGCTTTAGTCAGGAGTTATTCGATCCTCAAAGTACAATACACAGGATAACTTGAAGTGTCTTCATTTAAAAATGGTGTTTTATGAACTTTTATATGTGATATAGGTACTTCTACTTGGACCAGAGCAAGATGATGAAATCTTTCTTTAAAGTTTATTTCCTAGTGTAAGGATTTGTGTATTTTTTCTTTCTGTTTTTAACAGAAACTGCTGAAACCAACCGTAAAAAAACATTTTATAACTCAGACGTTGTATGGACCTTCTCTTTGAATTATGACCAAGCAAAAGCTGTAGCACACAGATGTGAAATGTCTATTTTTTAAAGACACTGCTTCAGGAATGATTTCACTGTTTCCAAAGACCTCTGGATTAATTCTGGAAGAAAAAAAAAACCCAATTAAATTAACTAAACTAAACTGAGCTCCTCCTGTTCATCCTATTTTAATTATTTATTTTCCAAAAATTATTGCTACTTATAATTTGAATTAGGTTAAAAGAAATCTTTGTAACCAACACATGCACTGAGATTGCCCTCCCCCATTCCTCTCTATCTTCTTTCCTTTTATCTTCTTCATTATGTTCCCCACACTATCTGTCCATCTTTTCACTTCATTGGGCATGCCATTCCATTAATCTCCCCAACAGATTGGCTCTATTAATTAGTCTACATCTCCCATCTTGTGTCTAATAATCAAAGGTAATAGAGATATTAGAAAGATATAGATATGTCTTGCGTCACACTCACTTTTAATTAGCCTAAAGATTAAAAGATAGAGTCGCCTCAGTCTGGCTGACGTCCAGGGGCATTGCAAGGTCTTTTTTATCGCTGCAACATTTAGGCACATGGCATATTCTGAGGCAAATTTAGTGTGTCAGTTCTGAAAATAATCTCTTCTTTAATGCCTCATAGGGCACTTCATCGTGGCGGTAATGATGTGCCTTTTCAGATATGAAAATATATCTCACAGGGATGTACATCTATGGAGCACATGCTGATGTGATAGTGTCCTGCTCTAGATCAAATGCATTTCCTTTTTTATTCTGCTATATAAACATGGTACAGTAATGTCTTATCAGATAATGAAGGACGTATTTGTACACCATATCTGTTGGAAAATGAAAGCTCCAAGGTGGACTAAACAGACAAGATAAGCAGACATAGATAATAACTAATGTGGCACTAACCAGTGCGTGTGCTCATGTATGCAAGCAAAGCAAATACATGAGTTAACTTTAATTACATGCCAGACCTGCAATGCAGAAGATGACTTCTTGTCACAACTCTGAGCTCATCACTTGAATTGTGATTGTTCACACACTGTCATTCAGAAGAATCTATCCTTTCACAGTGAAAATAGACCATTTCAGCTTCTGTGTATGTTGGGCTTCAAAACACTTTGCCCATTCTGCAACCCTTTCTGCTGTGGTTTCCCTGTTGAGTGGACCTCATGCTGTTTAATAGTTGATATTTCTGAACCATTCCCTGAAGACTCATTACTCACCCCAGTCCAGTCAGAGCAGTGCCTCAAGAGGACACATAATGAAGAAAATGAAAAATTGAACACAAGACCCAAGAGTGCATCACTAAACCCTTCTTAACTATCACGGATGCCATGGAATACTTGAATTTCCCAGGGGATTAATAAAGTCTTATCTAATCTTATAACATTACCCATGATAAAACCCAAAGAAAAACACTGCTTCCCACTTATTAAAGCGGGAGGAGGCAGGGTTATTATTAGGTATTTTCCAGGCACATAGTGCTTTTTTTATACCACAATAACGCAACTATGATACCTTTAGTTGTTATGAAAATGCTATATATATTAAAAACAACTTAAAAGAAATTTGACTTTGCATCATAACCATATTTGACGCCTTGAAATTGGCCTCTGTCTCTGTAAGAACCTCCTACTCTTTCCAACACTCCCCCTTAAGCTCATAATCACAACATTCCTTCTCCATGCTATCCATTGATGCGGTTTACAGCTCCACTGGAGCTTTGCAGTTTGTATGATAAGCTCAGCAGATGTGCAGTTTCACCAGGTGTTTGCTAATTGTTACTGCCACTAGTTTGGTTGAGTTGTGTGGGGGATACATGGGGGAGGGGTGCTCTGTGGAGCGGGAGCTTGGCTGGGGACTGAAGCTCCAAGGTGGAGCTTTGGGTAAATAGGCGACACAATGTATGAGTAGACATTAAGAGACCCCTGAATGGCTGCCACAAGAGATTGAAGGATTTTTCAAACATGCATGAAATGAGTCAAAGCAACATGTCTTTGATGAGGAAATGACATTATAACATGATATAAAGCTCAAAAAAAGTTGATTTTCCACAACTTCAACTCTCTGGGAAGTGTCTGCAATGTTTATAAGGGTATATTTGATCATTCTTTCAAAAGCCCATTTGATAGGACAAAATGGCCTGGCTCACAGTCCCCTCTCTAATTCATCCCAATGGTGCTCTAAGAGTTTGGGGCTCTGTGCAAACAAATCAATTTCCTCCTCTCTAGACGTTCTATTTCATGTCCTTAAAAATCTTCCATAAATGTCTTCATATGGTGCAGCTTTAAGAGTTCCTTTAACTGCAACTGAAAGGGGCTGAGCCCAATTTCGGTAATACAACCCAAAATCACAAATCTTCCTTTACAAAAATTTATAGCTAGCAAAATGCAGTCAGACAACTATTGATCTCCTGACTTCTGCCAAAATCTGATGTGTCCATTTGATTATCAGACAGGGAACCAGGATTAGTCACTCCAGAGATTATGTCTTCACTGCTTTAGTGTCCAATGGTGATGTGCTTTACAACACTGTATCTAAAATTCTGCACTGCACTTGGTGATGTGAGGCTTGGATGTTGCAAGTCAGCTCGGGAACCCCATTCTGTTAAGCTTTCTGTGAATTGTTCTTGAGCTAGTCTGAAGGCCTCATGAAGTCTTTACTGACTGACTCTGCTGAAAGGTGACAACTAATGCACACTATGCATCTGAACATTCACTGTTACCTGCTCTGTAGTTTTTCAATGGCCTTTCATTGCTCTCAGTCCTAATCACTTCTTCTTTGATTTAGCACCTCTCATAGTTGAATGTGGAATGTTTAGTAGCAAGGAAACATCATGCAGGTTGCGTCCTACCACAATATCACATTGGAATTCACTGACCTACTGAGAGTGACCCATTCTTTCACATATGCTTTTAAAAGTAGTCTGCATGCCTAGGTGCTGGATTTTATACACTTGTGTTGATGGAGGTGATTGGAACACCTGAATTCAATGATTTTGATGGCTGACCATATGCTTTTGGAAATATAATTGATACTCTGCCAGCATGGTATCATTAAAATCCAATTTTCCCCACTCTCAGATCATGAGTCTTTTCACTAGTGATAGCAGATAGCCCTAGTGCTGAGTCACCTCAATAAAGAATCCTTGTTGGAAACTGCAGTGAACTGGACATGGTTTCTTAAAATTTACAATCAATTTTCAGTAAATCTATTTTTTTAGGTGATCAAAAGTTTTAATAAGGAGCTCATGGAAAGATTCATAGATGTCAATATAATTTAATATATACAGCTTAAATGTTTTTTCTCCTATTTACCTCTCAATTGGCTAAATTCAGTACACATCACAAATAGTTACTGAAGGCAGATGCAGTTACAGTGCATCCGGGAAGTATTGACAGCACTTCACTTTTTCCACATTTTATGTTACAGCCTTATTCCAAATTGTATTAAATATTTTCTTTCCTCAAAATTATACACAGAAACACCCCATAATGTTAAAAAATGTTTTTGAGATTTTTGCAAATGTATTGAAAATAGAAAACCAAGAAATCACATTTATGTAAGTATTCACAGCTTTTGCTTAATACTTTGTTGATCCACCTTTGGCAGCAACTAAAGCCTCAAGTCTTCTTGAATCTGATGCCACAAGCTCAGCACACCTATCTTTAGGCAGTTTGGCCCATTATTGTTTGCAGTGCTTTTCAAGCCATTTTCACAGCCATTTTCAGATCTCTGCAGAAATGTTGAACCGGATTCAAGTCAGACTTTGGCTTGGGCACTCCAGGAAATTCACAGAGTAGTTCTGCAGTGAACACTTTCTGGATGCACTGTATCGGGAATAAAACACAGCCATTTTATTTCCAAGTATTCTTATAAGTTGATACAGGTGGAGAAATGTAAACAGAAAAACAGCACACTATGCATCTAGCCCATAGCAACACTTTTCATATTGATTACTAAATATGTGCTCCGTTTCTGATGTTTGTTTACAGTATAACATCAGTAAACAGCCCTGCTGCAAACACTACACTTCCATTAGTCTGGCATTCAGTATCATGAATATACAAATAAAATCAATATCAATGTGTTTACAAAAATGAAAGGTTACATTCTAACCCTTTTTTGGAAAAATAAAACTAAGAAATCTTAGTAATGTGCCAGAAATGCTTTTACTTCAGTGTCTCCATGACTAGAGAACAGGAATTCATGGAGCGAATCAATGCATGTTTAAGCACAAATTTCAAACCAGAGACATATAAATGAGGCAATAGAGGAAGCCATTGCACCATAATGCATTTCAATGGATATGTATAAAAAAACAAGTTAAGTTTCATTATATCTGAAGTTATCTTTATTTGCTTTCATACATTCTTTGCTTCAGTTAGAAATTAATACATCAAAATATACAAGTTCATTTAATCAAGCATGTCAACATAATACATATGAGTCACCTTGTTAGAATCACCTGGAAGTTAAGTACGGAGAACTCAAAACTCATGCAAGTACAATACGAATCATGCTAATGTAAATGACATTGGTGTGTCAAGATGAAATTACCTTCCAGCAGCGCAGTATGTGGCTGAGATTCAAACCATGTTGACAGACTATAAAATAAACTTGTTTACCATTATAAATTATTAATGCTTATAGCAATAGTTGTTTTGGGCTTGTGAGCTTTACTTCAATCAAGGGGTTTACTTGACTAATAAGGGTCATCTAACTAAAGGAACCTTTTGGCCTAAGCTTTTTGTTATTAATTAACATTGAATTTGTTGTTATATACTGTTTGTAATGAACTTGGACTCAGATCAACACAATCTTTTATAGTAAAATTAAAAACATAAGAAAAAGTTGAAAAATGATTTAAAAAAATATGATTAAAATCTATTTTTAATCATGTTTTATTCATATTATATAGAAGTATTTTATGAGTATTTTTTTAGTATTTTTGCCTGAACTGCATACTTTAAAATTGCTGCAGCTTATAGGAGTAAGTTTTTTTTTTAGCTTTTCAGTAAAACTGATAGAAGTTCACCTCAAAGTCAACAAAAATAAATGTAATTTATTGCTTAGCAAAATGCAACAACTGAAGCTTGAGCCTCTGGCTATTGTTTTTAAGGCTGCAGCCAAAACAGATCATTAGAAGATGTTCTGATAAAGAGAAGCAACACATTTGGGGCTGAACTCTTGTGATTAATTAGTCATTCTGAAGAAAAACAGTTTCTAAGTTGAGATATTTGCATGCTTAAGCACACATTGTAAGGTTCCCTGATATTTGATTCAGTAATGCATTTTCATTTTGTTTATTCATATTCATATTGATTGGGCGCGTGTGTGTTTTTATGCAGGTTCAGATGAAGATGAAGTCTGCGGGCGTCGTGGATGGAGGTTTATTCACAGAGAGCTATTGCAACATCTGCAATGCTCAGCTCATCTCCGAGTCCCAGCGCACCGCTCACTATGAGGTGAATTTGTCTCTTCAGTTTCAGAGCTATTTTTCTTAGGAATTAAAATTAGGATGCTCTAAAGTAAAAACTGTTGCTATAATTACAATTACTGCTTTTACTTCTAATTCCTGCAGAGCACTGTATACTTTGCATCTGCTTTATTTGTACCAATTTGTGCTTGTGCCATTCAACACTGAGCTCATCCATTATACATTGGCTTACAGAAGCATGGTAATGGTGGTTACTTTCACCCAAACAAACATGCTCACTTTGTTTTAAGGTCTACTTTTCAGCAGACTTTCTATTAGTATTATAATGAAAGGCCATTAAATAATCAGTCTTTAAATTAGGTAATCTGAATCTATATGTGAGTGCATCTATTTGTTTATCAGTGTGTTCTTGATTCTATGCAAAGCTTTGAGGTCACTGTTGATTATATGGCAGAATTAGAATTAACAAGCAGACTGATGAGAATTAAGGGGCTTTTTTGAGAGACTTAAGCAAGGACAATGACTGTGTGTGTGTGTGTGTGTGTGTGTGTGTGTGTGTGTGTGTGTGTGTGTGTGTGTGTGTGTGTGTGTGTGTGTGTGTACAGGTGTGTTTGCCACCTTCACTTGATGGCAATCTATTTCTGTCCCTGATTCTTCAAGTCTGACAAAAAAATGCAGGCTTTAGATAGAGCAGACGACGAGACAAAATGAGTCACACCATGTTGTCAGAGTCAGCCATTACAAAAGCTCTCTGCAGAGGTCAGTGGGTCAAAAAGACAAGACAAGAAATCACTTGAAGGCAAGTGATTTTGGCACGTTACAGTACTGTGAAAAAATTATTCACCCCCTCACAGATTTCTCTTTTTTTGCTTTTTTTGTCACAGAAGTGATCAGACATATTTTAATGTCAGACCAATAACCTAAGTGAATAATAAAACTGTTTAGATTATATTTGATGTTTTGAGGAAAAAAAGCTATACAAACCAACCTGCTCTATGTGGAAAAATAAATTGCCGCCTAAATCTAATAACTGGTTGTGCCATCTTAGGCAGCAAAAAATTGCCATCAAGCATTTGCAGTCAAAGGGAATTGGACTTTAAATCACTGTGGAGGAATTTTTGTCCACTATTCTTTATAGAATTGGTTTATTTAGACACATTGGAGGGTTTTCAAGCATGAACAGCCTTTTGAGGGTCTTACCACAGCATTCAATTGGATGTATTAACAACTTAATGGATTACTTCCTTTCTTAATTCAAAATAAGAGTCTTAAACATGGATACAGCCTCCTTCCTTTGGTACACCATATGCAAATAGATCAAAATAATCCCTGCATGGGTGATTCTCTGCTCTCTGTTCAATAATCATGTCCCCGTGTGGAAAAAGGGAATTTACAGAGAGCATGATGTTTCTAAATAATGTGTGTAAAAACATAGACTTAGCAACTGCTGATATTTTATGTACAAATCTGACATCTGTTAATTTTGTGCATAACTTACATGAATCATACACACTGTTATTATAAATCAATGCAGAAATAACTGGTTCGTTTTATGGATTTATGGAAAATTACATTTGCGTATTATCAGGAAGACAGTGGAACTATATCCAGTTCCTTCTGCCAATTTTACCAAGTGGAAGCTTATCTATCTATCTATCTATAGAGAATTCTGTGATTGACTGTATCAGTAAAGAGCACTATACTAGAATGGCATCTTACTAATAGTATTACTATGACCTTCAACTTGCAAAGAGTGCATGGAGAGCATGTGAGTATAATTTTTGTTTATATGGGGTGATCCATCTTTCCATTGTTTTATGTGACAAATAAGCAAAGCAAACTGTTTTATTATTTGAAAGAGAAATAGCCACAACTATTAAACAACTAATTACTAACTAAATAACTGTAAATTTCAAAGAAAGATCAAATAAAAAGTCTGTTTCTTTTGAAGTGCAAAATAACCCAGTTTTTTTCATTCAATCACAAGGCCTAAGTAAATGGGTGTCTGATGGAAAGAAAAACTTTTCAAAATGATAGAGAAAAACTTAGCAAAACTATTTCTATAGTTTCAAAATGGCACTTCTATATGTGTTTGTAATCAAATCTTGACTATAATCTTTATCTATGCTGTATGCTACATGTATACAAAACACAGTAAACCAAAATGACTCTTTTTCTTTTAGTGGTCCTCTCCTCTATCTCCACCAGCTTCATTTGACACACCAACACAGGAAAAGGAGAGAAAAGAGACATGCATAGTCCATTAGAGTAGTGTGAACACTGAGGATCATTGCAGGGTAGCCTGCTGACTCAAAGTCCAGCTTTTACAGTCCAGATCCCAGGGCCATCAAATACATGCTCATTTATATACCTATGAACACACAACACACTCTCAGACACTCAAAAACACACACATACCCACTGAAAAAATGCATTAATAGCCATCTGACAAGGATGCATGTGAGGCTGAGGAGGAATTCTTCTGCTGGAGGCAAAGGATCTAGTGTAAGCTGATGGGCTACAAGTGCAAGGAGAAGTCTTGTCACAATTTCCCAATTGCCTTCTTTGTTTTGCTTCACGAGAACATTAATATCTACAGAGCATATTCCATCAGCTTCCAACCGCTATACATGTTTGACTTAGATGTCTGCCTTTCTTGAAATCTTCATTTGTTTCCCAGCATTTTATTCTGTTTTTCTTTGTAGCACTGACGCAGAAGTCCAGAGATTAGATACAATAATAGGTTTTGTATAGAGATAGGAAATGAAGGCCTGACTTTGCCAGAGATGTCTGATCATGTTCACATTTACACATCTCTGCCCTGCAGTTTGTCCAGTTATTTCCATTGCTGGATATTAAAGTGACAGTTAGCAGCTACAAGGACAGCTCACTGTCTTTTCATATAAACACTTCTCCACTCATTATCATTTAAAATCTTTATATTGTAAAGCCATATGACAAAAAGAGATTGCATTAGAAGATCATTCTAAATACATGGGGAGCAAATGGAAAAAATTACATTTCACACTAAACTAGTTTAGTAGATGTCATATTAAAATGTCCACCCATCTGTTGAAATTTCATCAAGTATCTTTTCCTTTTTGTTGGGCTTCATATTTATAAGTAACCATGACATCATTGTTTTTTCCCTAATTATCATTGTTGAACCTACATTTTTTTGCTCACTTCTCTCAGCAATATAAAGTGTTAATTTGCAGGTGAAGAAATGTCTAACTTCCTAATCCCATACTTAATATCTTAATCATCTCTTCAGGAAGTTGTGGGCCACCCATGCCATTTATCACCTTACCAGGGGAAGCAATATCCTGCAAATCCTCTTGAACTTCTTCACATTTCATCACATTACAGTCAAAGATTTAAACATATTTTAGTTGGGATTTTATAGCCCAACATGAAATTGTGCATAACTGTGAGGTAGCAGGAAAATATTCAATCCTTCTATCCATCCATCCATCCATCCATCCATTCATCCATTATCTATACCAGTGGTCACTAGGCAAGAGGCAGGGTACATCCTGGGCAAATCAGGAAAATAACACATGGTTTACAATATCAAACAATATTAAATAAAAGTATAATTCTGCAAAGTCCCTCACTAATATTTGTATTCAAGTCCTCTCAGTTGATACTTTGTAGAACAACATTTCTCTGCAAATTCAGCTTCTTGTATGTAATGTAGATTATATCTCAGATAGCTTTGCACGATAAAAGACAAAAAATGCATTTATTTTCATTGTTCCTTGCAAGAACAATGGACAGTGTTTCCTTTACATAAATATTTAGTTCTTGCCACAGATTCTCAGTTGGATTTAGGTCTTGAGGACTGAATACATAAGTACACCACAGTTTTTGGTATGCTTTTTCTTCAGGTTCAGTCCCACTTTGTGCTGGTCTATATCACAAAAAATCCAAATGAAATACACTGAAATTTGTAGTTGTAGCATGCAAGTATACAAATGTTTGGGCATATGAATACTTTTGAACTGTATACCATTGTTGATAGAAACCTCGCAAAACAAAAAACATGAAGGGAGTTGGCAAGGTGTAGTGGTAGTTGTGGATTTTTTTTCCATTTTCTCACTTTCTGTCTCTCTTGCAGAGTAAGAAACATGCAAACAAGGTACGTCTGTTCTATATGCTTCACCCTGAAGATGGAGGACCACCTTCCAAAAGACTGAGGCCTGATAACCCAGTAAGCTCATACTTAATGTTAGTGTGTATTAATTTATGTATTTGTTTCTGTTTTACTAAACTAAAATTAATATATTTTCAAATTAAAGTAACAGAGTTTTTATGGAAGCAATTTTTTTTTTAAATCATATGACAAAAACCTAAACTGACCATTTACAGTCTGAGCCCATGTAAGGTTCACCATATCCCAGCCTTAACTGTTGTACGAAAGTGTTTACCCTGCCATATAAATATTCCTGAGCGTGTCTTATAAGATTTAGTAGAAGCAGATGCTGCCAAGTAGTTCAGTCTGACGATTGCAGGCCATTGCTAAAGAGGTCACTCCATTATTCTGGTCTTCCTGTGTGCATTTTCTCTGGAAATTACCTGATTTGCATGTTTTGCAACTATAATAATTGCTGAGGTTGCATTTGCATTTGTAGTGAATTGTAGCACTTCAAACACGAGGCATGGAGGGTATGGCACTTGTGTTTGAAGTGCAACAGTTATTATTATTAGTCCTATAAAGGAATTTACTACTCTACAATGTGTGCCAGTTTATTTGGATTGACCCATGTGGCATGAAACACAAATACACACAGAGCATACTTCCAGTCTCTGCTTTGGAGACACTTCTGGTAAGAAATAAAACGACTGCACACCACAATCGAAAGATTAAGCCACAGTGAAAGACCAGTCACCATGGAGAGATCACTGACTTCTTCTTTACATTGTCAGGAAATGTATCATTTTAACCAAATGACTTGAAACATTTGTAATATTTTCATTTCAGGAAATACTCTTTAGTTTTAAAGAGAAATGATCAAGACAGACATAGCACCAAAACAAAAACAGAATACTGTACTACAAAGTTACTGCTAAAAAACAATTGCCTTTGTTGAGATAATAATATTCCCTTGTGGTATATTGACCTAGTTTTTTATGTTTCCCCCTTGTCCAATAAGATGAAATTCTCTGATGTCTTTGTTTTTCTCCCACCGTTTACAGTTGTGTAGAGTGTGATTGTTTTACATAATTTATTTGCTCTGTGTGCTTGCAAACATTCATTATCACATAAAAGAATATATTTACAGATAATCCCATTTTAACTATGATGAAAATACAGTTGGTCTAAAATTTTAGATGCAAAGACCACTGGTCAATACCACTTTAAAGATTTTGATGTCCAGCATGCTGATTCAGATCCTCTTTCCAAGCACTGTCACACATAAAAGTCATTGGTGTAAGTATTGTTTTAATGAACAGTTAAGTGGAAAAAAATATAACTATAATTGGTGACGTGCTTCAGGTTCATTGATAGTGACAGTAATGTTAGATCCAACAGAAGGTTGAGGGGTTTCAAGATTATTCACATTAATGCATGTTCCTAATCTTCATCTCACTTTTTAATAAACTTAAAACAGAAAAACAAGATCCATTAAATTAAAATGCTGTTTATGGTGATGTTCTTAGACAAAAATGATTGTTTTATGCATTTCTGGAACAGAAGAAAATCAAAGTTTTTAGTATCTGAGCTGTCTTAGCACTCAAAGGTAATCAATTATTTGGGGCATTATTATATTACTTTGTTGGATATAAAGAACAGCTTGCATCAAACTAGGCAAATTGGTCAGTCATTTTTTATTATGCTGCCAACATTTCTGCCCCCATGATGTTACAATAACTTTTTGGGGTCTCCAATTCTAGTCCTCAAGAGCCAGTGCCCTACAACCTTTAGATGCATCCATGCTCCAACACACTTGAAGCAATTGAGTGCCTCATTAGCAGGCCTCTGTGAAGACATGCTGACATGCATCAGTCACATAATCTACCAAAAACTTAATCTAAGGACGTAATCTGTGATCTGTGCATCTCAAATTTCCATAGAACAATTTCTACATAACAAAATACAAGTTCTGTGTGTTTCTCAGTGTTTACAATTTATTTAGATCAATAAGAGAATTATAATCATAAGTAAAAGATGGACATTTGAAAAAAGATCATTAATAGGATCAAGAATGAAATCAACAAATGATAATTAAAACAAAAAAGATCAAGTTTACCAGTGTCTCAGAGGTTTTAATGAACTAAAAAGCAAAACTGTTAAATAAAAGGGAAAACCAAGGTTTACAACCAATCTTGATCAGTCAAATTCAAGCCCCAGAAGCAACCATAATAGAAAAGGGAAAATAACTTTACTTTTTGAGATCTGTGTTACTTCCCCTGAAACCAGGTTGAGTCTCTTATATACTTCCCCACCTTCATCTCTGTTAGCTTGAGAGATAGTGAGGTTTCTTGTTTTACAGCAGTTCAGTGTGCCAAAGGTTGATCTAAACCTATCAGGTGCACTGTCTCTTCTGGCACAGACTTGTGGATGTCTGGAGGTCCCCTAACCGGATCACTATAACTCAGGTTGCTGACACGAATGGAAAACACTTAGAGAAATTGACTAAGTGACACTGAGCACATGTCCAAGTTAATGTGGGGGGAAAAACAGGGATCTTGCACGTTTTATAAAAATACACTAACATAACTTAGGACACTTCACAAACATCAAAGAATTGAAGGCAACAAAATCTTGAAAGGGTCATTAGTGCTCAATGTGATTTGATCGGAAGAATGTTGTTGATACAAACTTTAGATTTGTCACAGTTCCTTAACACTTCTTCTCTAAAGAATTTGCTTCCAAAAGGAAAAGTCGTCACAATCAACCAGTCAGGACTGGGCCTAGTGTAAAGTTAGACAGTCAATGATAAGTAGATTCCACTTTTTTTCTTCTTTGAAACCGACAGACCTTGGTTTCAAAAAATGTCAACATCCTATTACTTTAGCCTCAACTTTGTCAGCACTGAGAATTTTTTACATTCAGCCATTTCAACCATACAGGGCGGCAGTGGCTCAGGAGGTAGGGATTTATCCTGTAACCGGGGGGTTACTGGTCCGAACCCACGCTCTGTTTGTCTAGGTCGCCTCAGACTTGGTAAAGCACCATACAAATGAACGTCATTTACCATGTAGTCATACTGACTGAAGGACAGGTTCACATGCTGAATCTGACACAATCAATATTTTAAACTATGACTGATTCTAGATTACTTCAAAGCTTTCAGAATTTCTGCATGAGCAAAATAAGATTACTCACACTTTACAGGAACTTTAACATGTATTTAGAGGCACTCAGACAAGAAAAAAAACACTTATGCATAACAACCAACAAGATCATAGGAAGAAAACTGGACAAAAAACCCTTCTCATGAATTTGAGACTCGGAGCTGCCACCTCTATGAAGAAGAGTTTGCTTTCACTGAACCAAGGGGAAGGATCTGAGCAGCACATACACGAGCCTGACTGACAGTGCTAAGACCCTCCTCCTGGCTCTGTACTTCTGCAGATGGCTCTAGGACCATAGGGAGGAGCTAGATGAACTTGATTTTTTGTAGATTATCTGTCTCATTATACTGTCACATCGTGACGGTTTTAACAAACGTGTACTGCAACTTTAAGTTGTATTTAAAAAAGTTGGAATTGTGGAATTGATTTCCGCTTGGGCTCAACACTGTTGAAATGCTTAATATGGACCTATGGATCAGTTAAAACTATAACATAGTTTATAATAAAAGTAAAATTCTCCAGATTACACTTGTATAACATATACACACATATACTAACACACTGTAGAAATATAGACACCTGCGTCTCCATCTGTCTCCCAAGGTGAATAAGACATGACTCAGCCCATCCTGGCCTGCACCTCATATGGGACAGTGAATGCATATAAACAGGTCATCAGACAAGCACACACACCAATCATCTGCCATACTGTAATGCAGTGTGAGTGCCACAGTTAGTGCTTTGTGGTTGATTGTATCAGACAGTGCTGGGAAGCTGATATTAGATGAACAGAGATGAAATACTCAGTAGTCAGACTGGGTTAAAAAAAAAACTTTTCTCCTTTCATCTATTTTATCTTTCTCCTCCCCTGGGAACTTTTGCACACATTTTCTCAACGCTGAATCTTAGTGTTTTTTTTTCTATCTCTGTTTTTGTTGTGATTGACATGCCACTGTCCGGTGGGAACTGCAGAAAAGGTTTTCCTCAGAGTCAATGAACTGCCAGAGTAAAATGCCATGCCTTGAGGTTTTCTGTGTTTGTGTGTAAGTGAAAATGTTTGTCACAGAGAAGATAGAAAGAAAGTAGGTCGTAAAGGTGCTCGCAGATGTAAGGAATGGTTTGTTTAACCTCTGTTTCTCTGTCTGTGCAGTTTTCTACCTTTGCGCAAGGTGAAAAATATCACATTTTCAGTTTTCTCAGCTTTTATTCTTCTCGTATTATTATTCTTGTGCTATTACCCCTTTCAATTTGCTCTTTTAGAGCTTCCTCAAACTCTGTGCCGCTCCATTTGTAAATTTAGCAAGGCTTCCCACAGCAACCCAGCGCAGAACAGTAGAAGAATCAAGGAGCAGCCGAGAAAAACAAAACAGAAGAAGAAGATAAACACTGCTAATTAGGAGTCTATTGTTAGTTGCATCAGTTGGAACAAGTCACCCTAACAAAAAAATATATATATATAGGCAGCTCATTGATGACGTCATTGTCAGGCAGCCGTTAAGAAGGCATACATGCATGTAGAAACAAACACACACAGCAATTAGGTTGCGTGCAAATCAGTCTTGATGGATGTTTGAAGTGTGACAGGTAACAACAGTAAAATAACAGGGAAATTTAAAAAGGTTTATGACTTTCAGCAAAGACAAAGGATGGAGGAAAACAGTGAGTCAGACATGTTGTTTATTGTTTAAAGGGGTTGTGCAGAGTGGCAGCTGTAATGAACTGGCAATTACTCATCTGTCAGTCACCCACACATACATGAAATTGTTTAAAAACTTTTCCCTTGCATTCACTAAATCCCTGGTGTGACGTATTTCCTCTTTTCAATCAGATGCTTCTCTGTGGTTTGGCTCCCATTTGTGTCAGTGAATCTTTTATTCTTCTCTGAGTCTTGACAGGTGAGACCCCTGCAAGTTTCTGCTGGGTGTCATCTCTAGATCTTTGTCCCTAACCAAGAAAAAGTGATAATGAAAATATAAAATAATATACCGTAACAGGATGATGGGCTGCCCCAGTTGATTTCCCTCAGCTAAGATTTTGGTTCAGAGAGGTTTGAAGTAAACAATGTAAGCAAGGGTTTAGGTGGAAGGAAGGAACAGTAAGATAAAAGAGAAGGGAATCTTGCATAAAGTACACATGAGAGACTTTGGGGGAGGATAGATGAAAGAAAGGGGATATGAGAGGGAAAAATCTCTCTTTTTAAGAACAAGACAGGATAGAAAACATTTGCCCTCCAGAGAACTACAGTGTCTCTGAAATGCCACAGAAGTGAATAAATATAATGGTATAAATATGGAAAAGCTGATTTTATTTTTTGAAAGATAAAAAATGAAAGAAGTGCAGATAATTTTTTTACTATTGGGCTTTATCTGTCATTTTTGAGTAACATCAATAAATCAGTCTGTCTTTCAGCACTTCCATGTATGTTTGATGATTCATCATAATGGACAGAAGTATCAGGAATCTGTCTTAGTAATTACAGGTTTCTTTGAGAGAATACCTTTATCCATGAATATAACAAATGATTGTTTGTCTGCTTACTGGTTACACAGAACAAGTGTGGAGTGAGTACTTTTGCCTCAAACATAAGCAATGGAGGAAATGTGGTTTAGCTTTGTGAAAGTTAACAGTCAAAAATGCTGTATTTTACTTATTGTGACTTTATAGAGCCAAATGTTGTGTTGTTGTGGGGACTAATTGCAGATGGACTGGTAGACAATTAGTGGCAGAAAAGACAGTGTCCTCAAACTAAAATTTTGACAGCTACATTACTGGAGTACAGTTAGACCTTCATGAGTAAAATATTGACTGATTATATCCAGAAAAAGATTTGCAGAATCGCTGCATGGCTTGTTAATATATTGTGTGCTTCTTTGGTGATACAGTTGTTAGAAAAAATTACAGTACTGAAGCCTAGGAGCATTAGAGTAACAGCTTCAGAGCAGAAATTGTGATGTGTATCTGAAAAAGTCTCTATAGTTTTAGTGTTTTAAATTACAGTTGTTCTGACAAGCAGTCATTAACCATTGTGGCAAATTGTAAGCAGACTGGGCTTACCACAAGGCGCATTTCATTTTCTGGGTAGGGTGCTAGTTTGCTAGGTCTCCAAGCAACTGCTCACAGTCAACATTTCTTTTGACTTCCTCCTCCTTATGGATGAATAACCAAATAAATCTTCACTTTATAATCTCACATTTGAGCTGAAAATTTGGCTATCATTACTTTTGTCTCAAACAAACTTTTGGCTACATTCTCAGCTGTTCAGTGCTCTGTTTTTTCTTTGATGCTTTTTATATTTCTATGTAAATGAACATTACGACCTACATTTCTTGTATGACCTACAAACCAGAAAAGATATATTAAAAGGAAAAGTTGTACAAATCTTTAGATAAGCCATTTAAGTAACAGAAAAGGGAATATAAAGCAGTGAAAGAAATTCAGTTTGTTTTATTGATGCAGAGGAAAGGCGTAGGACAGTTGATGGCACACATTTACACGTCGTTCACAGCAGGCACGGGCATGGAGGAGGCAAAGAGGCGAGGCGAGAGAGGGCAGGGAGAGGAGGGGGTGGCGAGGGCCTGCCAATACAGATAAATATTTCATCCCACAACACACAGAGTCACTGAGACTGGGGCCCAGAGGGGGAGAGAGGATGCAGGGGAGGAAATGCTAAGAGCAAAGGGAAGACAGGCAAGACAAAAAACAAAAGAAAGAGAAGAGAGTAAAAGAGAAGGAGAAAGCCTGGAAGGTAAAGGTGTCCTCAACTCTCACATCACTGTCCGTTATGCTAACCACAGATGACATGAGAGAGACACACACATCCTCAGAGACACAGCTTTCACCCACTCATTCAAATAATGTTTAAGAGACTACGCTGTTACTGTATTCACTTATAACAGCAATTTCTTGTGAAAACATATTTTTCACTTTGACAGCAGAAAGGTAAAAGAAAAATGAAAGAATAAAAAAATACCTAGAAACTAAAACACAAAGATGCAAGGATGGATAAGAAGAAAGAAAGGTCACACTTAAAACAGCCTCATCTGAAATTCTTTGTCTGTAAAGGAAGCCATACAGCTTGTTTTATTTTGATACTGGGGCATTACACTAAAACTCTTTCAAATGTGTTTCATATTTTTTTATGATATTCACATATTCAGAGAGCACAGCAGTTGAGCAGACTTTGAGCAGCAATCTAAATAAAATATCTTGCACACTAGATAAGAAATTATTTATTTGAAGTTGGCTTAAACTTGTAACTGTATTTTGTTTACAAATATTTCCCCTCACAGATTTCTTCTGTTTTTGCTTTGTGTCACAACTAAATATTTTTGATCATCAAACAAATATTTTCGTAACAAATATTTGATGACCTAAGTGAATCTACATCATTGATTTCAAATGATGATTCCATTTATTTAGGAAAAAGGCAACCACTCCCTTCATGAAAAAGTAGTTTCTACCCGTAATAAATCATAAATTAACTGTGATGAACCTCATTCTCCTGGATTAATTTCCCTGTCCAGGCCTGTTGAATTAAGAAATCCCTTAAATGAAATCTGTTTGACAACATGGCATTGGCCAAAAGATCTGGGTCCATACTCACAAACATTCTCAGAGTCCTCCCATAGTGTTCCCATCTTAGCCTAAAAATTCCTGCCAAAGAGTCCTTCTGTGATTCAGTCAGCTGCTGAGAGTGACTCTGAGTGAGGAGATGACACCCTCAGTAATTAGTTGTTCTTGCAGAGAACCAGTTCTCAGTAGTTCAATTCCTTGGAATCGTTAATCTTCCTGCTTAGGGATTCTGCTTGTTGGTTCCAGTAACATGATGTATTTGCATGATGATGTATTGGAAATGTTCCATGTTTTGATTTATAAAATATCCAAGATGGCGTAGCGGCAGAAGGGCTCCAAAGTATAGTTACATTTCACAAAAAAAGACATTACTAGGGCCGGTATTCACAAAGAGTCCTAAGAGTTAAAGTACAGTTGAAACCAGAAGTTTACATACACTGAATAAAAAGTCACATGGACATTTTTTCCCACTTTCTGAAGTTAAATCAGCTCAAACTTCTCTTTGGTTAGATAGAATTACCAAACTATTGCTGTTTGCTAAATGCCAGAAAATTTAGCAAGAACATTTTTAGAGATTTTTTTTTGTAACTTTCTTCGAAATCAAAATTTTAGTTCTGGCCCATTACTACTGATAGAACTGGTGTAACTCAGTCAGGTTTTTAGGCCGCCTCACTCTTACATGCCTTTTCAGATCTATCCACAGCTTCTTTGTAGGATTGAGATCAGGGCTTTGTGATGGGCACACCAAAACATTGACTTTGTTGTCCTTCAGCCACTTTATAACCACTTTGGCTGAATGCTTAAGGTCATTGTCCATTTGGAGGACCAAGCTGCGCCCAAGCTTTAACTTCCTGGCTGATATCATGAAAGGGGACCTATTATGCAAAATTCACATTTTGCCATTGCATTTGTTATGTTTGAGCATAGCATTGGTACTGGATTTAGTGTGAATGTGCAGATTAACCCCCTAATTTTTTTTTTTTTTTTTTTTTTTAACTTTCTCTGCAAAGAAGTTGGGAAATTCATTGCAAGCCCTGGTAGAGTGGAGTTCAGGTGGAACAATCACAGGAGGATTCATGAGCCTTTCAACTGTGGTAAATAAAGCACAAGCATTGTTGGTGTTTTTGTTTATGATTTCTGCAAAGAACATTTCCCTTGCATGTTTTAGTGATGAGTGATAGCTTTGCAGTTTCTCTTTGTAGATTTCATAATAAACGTGAAGTCGAGTCTCCTTCCTGAGCAGTATAATGGTTGGACATTCCCATCATGTCCCACATTATACTTGTGTATAATTGTTTGAACAGATGAATGTGGCACCTTCAAGGAACTGGAGATTGTTACCAAGGATGAACCAGACTGGTGTAGCTCCACAATTAGCATCCTGATATCTTGGCTGGAAGTATGAACTTATCAATATTATACATCCTTGTCCACCTACTCCTTGTCGACCTACCTAATCTTACATTTATTACATGTATAATACATACATATAACAAATAAACTCATATTTAATTAGTTCATCCATCAATATAGTATCAATTCAATTTTAATCACAATGGATGAACAAATTTTCCCCAAAAATCAAAACTTGTATCAATAACAAAAACACCAACAATAATTGAATAATAATATTATGTATTGTATCCAGCTATATTCATATGAATGGATTAACTCAAATGTGCCAGTTAACCTATCAGAGGTTTGTGGAAGGAAACCCAAAAGGTTTGACCCAAGTCATACAGTTTAAAAGACAATTATCCCTGATACCGACCAAATGTATGTAAACTTCTGAATTCGAAGTAAGTTACAAAAAAATCTCTACAAAATGTTCTCGCTAAGTTTTCTGGCATTTAACAAATAGAAATAATTTTGGGAATTCTAACTAACCTAAAACAAGAAAAGTTTGGTCTGATTTAATTTCAGAAAATGATCAAAAAAAAAGCCCACGTGTCTTTTTATTTGGTGTATGTAAACTTCTGGTTTCAACTGTAAGTCCCAGTGATGTCATTTTAGGAAAATTCTTAGAATTTCTGGAATTCTAAGATTTTCCTCTGAGTTTTACCTCGGTAAGATGAAAGTTATTCACAATCTTCTTAGGACTTAAGAGAGCTCCTGAAGTGACAAAATGTTAGGGTACTGAGGAGGACCTTTAGTGAGCCTAAGAGTGTCTTAAACTTCCTGCACTCCCAGCTTGACGCTCGGGGAAAGCAAGGTAGATGTCTCGGTAGGACAACAGGGATGCGATGGAGGTCAGTTACCGTAACCATGAAAAAATAGAATAAATAAATAAATAAATAACTCGTAAAAACGCATGTTGGGTCAGTCTAACTCTTTCGTGACAGCGCACGAAGGGTGTGTGTGTGTGTTTTTTATTTTGTTTGCTTTGTTTTTTTTTTTTTGGGTGACATTTGGTCCACATATCTTACCAACTGGTGGCGGTAATGCTCCATTAGGGTTTTTACCAACTGCCATTAAACAGAAGTAGAAGAAGAGGCACCAATCACCAATGTCACACCTAGCAACGGAGTCCACCACATCTCCTCCGTAAGATGAGTATATCAGTCATCTCCTCACTCAGAAACACTCTCAGCAGCTGACTGAATCACTTAAGCTAGGACTCCTCAGCAGGAATTTGTAGGCTAAAATGGGAACGCTGTGAGAGGACTCTGAGAATGTTTGTGAATATGGGCCCTGAAAAGCAACATGGATGAATGGATGGACAGACGGATGGAGTTGATTTACCCTGGATGGCTAAGCAATATTGTTGCCATATGCCAAAAATGTAACTGTTTTAACTTTTTAAAAAATTTCTCAACACTTTACAGTTTTTAATAACGAGATATTAAGTTAGTTTTTGTTGGCCTATACGTCTGATATGCATACAGCTTTCTATTCTCTTTGATTATTATTATTATTTGTCTAGATTTCATTTTTACGGGCAAGGCCTACAGGCAACTGTAATGGTGTAAAAATTAGTATATAATCCTCCTCCCCATTTTTCGGTACATAACAGACTAAGCCTTGTATTGCGCACAAGCAAATTGATTGACAGCAGACTGTATTCGTTGAATGGCCAGGGATTTACCTCACTGCATGATCAAAGGCTGGACCTTGCAAACTCCTGGAACAACATCACAACCACCATTTGAGCTGCAGTTGACTGACGGAAATGGTGTTTGCAATCACAGAGCTGCTCAGTAATCATGAGCAGTGCCAGGAGCACATGCATCAACTTTTAGAGTGGAATGTGATTTCACAGACCTGCAAGCAGCATGTCTCTTGGAAGAATGGGCACGCAATGAAGAAGCAAGAAACGTTGCAGCTTAGGTCAACGCTATAGTTTTGTGCCGGCTGGTGTGAAACACCGGAACTACATAACGTTAGTTTGCCGTGATGTGCATTCTATTATTCATTTGAGTTTTTCTTTTCAATCATGTGTGGGTATTGGTGTAACTCTTTTGACTACATTACCTAAATCCAGAAGCTTGCATGTTTAAAAAAAAGTGGCACAATATAGATAGATTTGTACATATAGCAAGCTAATCAGCTAATCTGAATTGTTTTCATTATGTTTGACCCAGCAATGAATTTCTATAAGACAAAATAAAATATCTGGGTTTATTTGAGTCAGCCATGATAATGGAAGATGAGATGTAACATCATTTTAGGCTTTTAGCTGTTTGTCTTTAAGATCAAATTAAATATCTGAGTTTATTTGAGTCCATCAAAACCACAACCTTGAGATTCTCCATGGCTGAGTGCCGCTGTAAATGACTTCATTGGAGTGTCGACCACAGCTCCTGCACGCTCACTGCCCACCCACGATCCTGCCCATATTCACGCACAGAGTATTGAGGTACACACTGCTAATGGAGACACACCCAGCTTGGCTAGAACTGAACAAGACATTAACCATCTTGAGTGAGACCTGAAAATAGAGAAAGAGCTTAGTGGACATTCACAGCAGTAGATGCAGAACCAGAGCAAAGAACAAAGTAATGGACCCCACTCACCCATAAACTATTCACTGTCTTACTCTCAGACAGGAGGTTGCACATCCTAAGAGCCTGAACAACAAAGATGTCCAGGCTCCTTGAAGCTTAGAGGCTTTTGAACTGTTTCTTTAGCAGTCCTCTGAAATTTGTATTAGCGTTGTTTTTTCTTTTTGCAATTATATTGTTGTTTTTTTACATTATTTCTTATTCACTTGTTAATTGTTTTATCTTTATTTGTTTTGGCATGTTAAATGACAGCATAGATAACTTTTGGTTTTCTATCTTTATATCTATCTGGTGACGACATGAACTTGTGTCTGTTCACATATTTGTGTCAATGAGACAGTTGGTCTTTTAGCTTGCGCCATCTCCCACATGGACTTACTGTGGCTCATCATTAGTAATGAACCAGCAGCAGTGGAGAGGCCAAACCACAATCTCAGCCCTGAGAGACAGATTCATATTTGATTGTCACTCTCTTTGCCTTTGTGTTTGTCAGCATGTGTCTGTGCGTGATTGTGACAGAGAGAAAGCCCACTGAGTTCAGTGAAAAGGTTATTTCTCTTTGTTCTATGTCTTATCTCCTCTGCTACTCTTTCACCTCCACTATTTTCTTTTACATTTCACTAATCTTACCCTTTTCCTTCCCTACCATTTAGTTTCCTTTAACCATCTTTACCGCTTCTGTTCTTCTAGGACTGTGCAGAAACAGAAGTAGACAGAAACAAGTGCTGTACCTTGTGCAACATGTTCTTCACCTCCGCCATTGTGGCCCAGTCCCACTACCAGGGAAAAACCCATGCCAAAAGAGTGCGCCTAGTGCTTGGGGAACCACCAAACCTACCCACAGCCATAACCAGCCCTACAAATACAGGTACATTTTACCTTGTTGTTGTCTCTGCAAATCATTTTAGCAATAATATTGACAGCTCCTATTTAAAAGTGGAGGGGGTATTATGCAAATTGCCATTTTTTTTTTAGCTTTATGTTATAATGTAATTCCCTCATCAAAAACATACCCGGACTTATTCATGCATGTTTGAGAAATCTTTGAATCCCATGTGGCAGCTATTTGGGCGTGCCTTAATGCCTGCTCATACAATGCACCACCTAATTACTCAAAGCTCCACCTTGGAGCTTCAGTCCCCAGCTGAGCTCAAGGCCCACAGAGCACCCTTCCCCATCACCTCCCCGCACACAGCGTGATCATGAGACCTTCAGCAGTTTCTTGCCACTGTTGACATAAAAGTGCATCCCAGTAAAATTAGAAAAATATCACACAAGTTTACTGTTTATGTGAGTAAATAAGGAAAAATGTTTTCACTAACAAAAACTGGAGACCAAACTGAAGACTGCAGAGAGAATGTAGACAAAGATAAAGACTTCTGGAATAATGTTCATTGTACAAATAAGTCTGAAACTGAATTTATTTTAATTGCAAGTTCATATGGACATGTTTGCATTAAACAAAATATAAACATTCCAGGAGAATAACCTGATATCAACTGTGAAGGATTGAGGTGGAAGTGACGTTGTTTGGGGATGCTTTGGCCCCCCTACAGAACTTAGCTAGCTCACCACCATAGAATTCACCATGAATTCAACTGTGTAAAATGTGAGACCATCTGCTTAAAAAAAAAAAAAAAAAAAAAAAAAAAAAAAACTTTAAGCTGAAGCAGAAATGGACCCAGTAACATGACAATGAGCCAAAATGTAAATCCACCAAGGACTGGATGAGAATTAAGAAATGGAATGTCCTAGGCCAAAGCACAGATCTCTATCCTTTCAAGCTGCTGTGTAACTTGAAATGGACTCTACATGCAAGAAATCCATTAAGTCTCTCTCAGTTGAAAGTGAGGAGTGTGGGAAACTTTCCTTAGTCATGTGTTCCAGAGATAAACAAACATCAGATGAGACATCAATATATGAAAATTTCTCGATAAAGAACAAAATATTTAATTAGGTGTCCTATTTTTCACATGAGTGTATGTATAGTTCAAAGCATTAGGATTGGACACATTTTAGGCACATCTCAGTCAAGGCGTTCCACCTAAAATTAAAGAAAAAATGTTACAGGACACAATAAAAGAGGAGACCCCAAAGGCAAAACTTTGAAAGCTCAAGGCATAAGGTCAACAACAAGTCAAAAATGTAATCACTCCAAACAAACTGCAAGTGCTGCTAAAGCAGGAAAACCAAGCATCTCAGGAGTATTTATGGAGCCCTTTGCTAAAAACAGAGTAAAACAAACTGGAGTAAGCAGTTTTGTGCAACTTCACCCTTAATAAGTACTAGTGCTAAGTTCAGTTCACAGGTTAAATCTTAAATACTTGTAGTTTATGTTCATGGTTCACCACCTTAATTCTGAACTAATTTCAAACACACTGCAGCTTCATTCTTATTTTTGTTCTAACAGTCTTTAAAATATAGAGATAATAACTTCATGTGGTGTTGCATCTCAATTATGTAATTGCTTAGGATTTGCTACCTGACCTTTGCCTGCTTATTTATCTCTGAACTCTTTGCTCACTTAATTTGTATTTTCATTTAGCATAAATCTCATGAAGTATTCTCTCACTCACAAATCCATTGCTTTAATTGTCAAATAGCAAAATGAGTTACAAATTTTGATTGAATATCTGCCCATTAAGAGTACATTTTTTATTTGTAGCCACTTTTAAACCACTTCAAGGTGTGTGTTGAACTTGAATAAAAATTTTATTCTGTTTTACCTTATCAGCTGACAATATCATAACTCAAGTAAATTAAAGAAAACAGCTGTATTGTCATTTTGGCTAAACTTACCTGTGTGATGATCAGATAGCTAAGCTAGAAATGACTGCATTAAGGTGTGGGATCATTCTTCTGCTTGTCTCTGTTTTACCTGCATACGCAAAGCAGGTCTTACTCCCTGCCTGCAGCAGGCTCCTATACTTTGACAAAAGAAAAGGGGTGCAGAAATATACTGACATAATGTTTTAGATAGTTAGGGCACAGGCCTTCACTTTATATTGTTAGGTTAAAATGACGGGGGAGGCAGACATGATAAATAACAGGTTCTCACAGATACAAATATGTGTTTAACAGCATGAATTGCACCCACACACAGATGCACACTCATAGCAGTCAACAAGCTCTTTCCTTTGAAAGTAAATGTTGCATCACTTTTCCGCATAAACTAGTTATTATTTGCCCTCAAATTTTCTTAGTTTACATTAGTGCTGCACAATATATCACAAATTTATCATTATCACAATATCACTGGACACAATATCAATATTGCAAAGTGTGCAGACTCCAATAAATATTAACTAATTATTTAGGTTTCGGGCATTCAGGCTGTCAATGTGAGTAATATATTTGGTGACACTTATTTACTGCACTATAAAATGTTAAAGAAGCTAAAGTTGTGGCTAGTAGTAAAGTCATTTAGAATCTACTTTACATCTTTCAGTCTCTCCAAAACAGCATTGTTAAGTTCAGAGTGTTTAAAAATAGGTCAGCCCAATCATATTTGCACTCATATGAACATGTTCATGCACAACACTGCAAGTAAGCACAGAGACTAGGAAGGAAAGCAGAACACACTGAGGCATGGCAAGTCTAAGAGAAAAGGAATATAACAAAAGCAATTGCAGTATTACAACTAACCTGTGTAAAAGTTAAAACACAAGATGAAAATATAACATAAATCATGAAAAAAATGAAAACTAGAACACAGTAACTCCCACCATGACCAGTAAAGGTGTCTGAAACCACTCATTGTATGAAAAAATACAAACTGACAAACTTTTATGTAAAAAGATCATACAATCAGGAAAATAAAATCTTTTTGCCAAATAAAATCCTAGTTATTTCCTAGTCTCTGCTCATGGATGTTTGAGTATCCTTTCCTTAAATGTGTGTTCTGGGGAGTTATCTCCAAGGAAGTTTTACATAATGTGATACAAATTGGACTGAAAGGGAAAATTCAAAGAGCTGTAAACACACCATTGCTCCAAAATGGAGCGTTATAATCAACCCCCAAAGTGACTTCTGCTAAACTTTGGCCTACTTCGGAAAACTGTCACTTCTGTGATGCCGCTGCTTTGGAATTTCTGTCTTTTTGTGACAGTGGGACCTGGAGGAAAAGATACAGGGGAAGTAGCACAAGAAGAGAGGAAGAGTGACCTGGGAGAGAAGGAGAGGATTTCAGGAGAGATTAAAGTCAAAGCTAGCCTTTGTGAGCTCACTGAGATGAGCGCAGCGCAAAAGACGCACAGCCAAGTTGACAGGCTAGGGCGTATATGGGCATCGCAACACACATAGATGTACATGAGCATCAGAAACACACAAAAACAGAGTGACTGATTCATTTACTTTGGAACCTGAACTCTAACATTCACTGAAGTAAGAAAAGTCAATACATGCTGGAGAAACCTTAGAGAGGTACAGAAGAGATACCTCTGTCTTTTCCTCTGTGCACATCAATTGAGCACTTCCTCCTGATATTACACACATTCTCTCCCTGTGCCCCATTCCATGAAAAACACTTACTTCCGCTCCGATGTACAGAGATCACAGTCAAAAGGGGAAATGGTGGGAAAACAAAGGATGAAAAAGAGAAATTACATTGGAGGTTCTCTCTCTCCGTTTCTGCTCTGTACTTGTTCCATAAAGCTGTCAGAGCTGGGGAACTTCACTCATGCATGGGCACACATACACAGACAAACATCATCCAGAGCTTTGATGACCGTCTCGTCTTTTAAGGGAGCGGAGAAAAATTAAAAAAGACATGACAGCTACATGGTTACAGGGTTGTGTTTCAGTAACTGAGAACATGGGGTGGCATGGCAAAGACGAGCAAAGGGAATGTGAGTGGGTGTGGTGGGTGCGATGAGCAGAGGCACAGCCATAGATACGGTAACTATGTGAACAGAGCCTGAAGACACATCAAGGTATCAGTAGCCAATCAGATCGCAGGGTTAGAGTTCAGTCAAAACAGGCCCACATAGCACAAATACTCTCAGTAGCTGACTTCAGGGATCAGTGGTCAAAAATTCATCCTTACTCTTCATTTGTTAGTGGTGAGCTGGTGCTTGCAGTAAAATAAGTGACTCATTCTTGCTTAAATGCATGCACGAGTGGGCTTTTGTTTGTGATATAAAATGTCTGAACATGCAGCAGTGCAGGTTTATAGTCATAGTCGCTCTGACTCTAGAGTCATTGACACATTCAGAATGGTGAATTGGCACATTTGGAGATACCATCTGGCATCATAAGCTTTCTCACTCAGTCCGGCTGTGAACTTAGCTCCCCTCCCAGGATGATGTCTTTCGTACACGTATTGTACCTTACACATGCAAGCAGTCTGTTCTGGAACTTAGTTCTTGCACACAAACACACACTTTCTCTCGAGGGATTACACATTCAGTTCGCCACCCAAACACCCACACACACGCACGCAGACATGCCATCTTCTCTGTGAGAGCCACAACTACGTCCCATGGCCATATCAGTGCCTGTTGGCTATTAATGGACAATCACCATGGTAACCAGTTTCGTGGCATGAGTAGCAGGTCACCTGGAAGTCTGCCATTTCCCTTTTTTTCATTCCCTCAGAGGAGAGTCAAGACAAGGGGATGTTGAAAAAAAAGATGAAATGGAAAGGCTTAGCAGGATGGTAGATGTGAGCAGAGAGGCAGCTCTTGAAAACTGGACCCTGGAGTGCCGATTTCTTCTTTTTATCTTCGTATAATGTGCACAGATGTGGCCAACAGAGTCCAATTTTATGGGTACAACCTACAGCTAGCTCTTAAGTGTAAACATAAATGAGTGTGCACATGAGAGTGCATTAACAATGTCAAATTATTTTATTTGAGTGAATGTGAATTCATTACATTTTATACCAGTGTAATAATTAAATGAAAATGTTTTTAGTTCATGACAATTTTTGTGTTAGAGCTCAATTTTCATTTGAATAAACATTAATGTACACCCTTACTCCCCATTCTTTTCTTTTTAAGCCTGTAGCACTCCCTCTTCAGCTCTAACTCCTGCCTTTTCACTTTCTTTTCCAGATTCCTCACCTTCCACCCCATTGCCCACAGATTCCAACACTTCCCCTGCCTTACCCTGGCCAACGTCAGAGCTCAGTGGAAATGGTGGCAGAGAGGCTGGGAAGTACTGTTGCCTGTGTGGAGCCTGGTTCAACAACCCTCTGATGGCCCAGCAGCACTATGAGGGGAAGAAACACCGCAGGAATGCTGCCAGAGCACGCCTCCTGGAGCAGCTAGCAGGAAGTCTGGATGCCACAGAGACCACAGGTCAGCCTCCAAAGTCCCCACTCAACTTGGTAACAACCGTAGCTTGTGAGGGTGTTACAATGAAGAAGGTTAAGGGGTTGATCACATCTGCAGTGTTGCAGGGTGGGTGGTTAAAAGTTCAAACGGTACACTTTTAAATGTGGTGTACATTTCACATATGTCACATTGGTATAAGTAATACTAGTTGTTCGGAGATAAAATTAGCAACATTTGCAACAGTTACTTTAAAAATACCTACACACACAATCTACAGCTTGACTGACTGCTTTGATGTATAATTGAAAGACATTTAATTCAATTATATTACCCCAACATTTATGAATTACATAAATAACTAATGTAATGACCTTCAAATTTTGATGGCATTGTATAAGTTTATCAATATAACAAAAAGTCATCAAACTATGAAGTATATTCTGACCTCAGAGAGTTTAAAACAACCAATCTTAGCTGGTGATATAATTTTTACAGTGCCTTAATACAATGCAATAGAATCAACACAATCACAAGCAAAAATGTGTTTTAAAGGCAAATCTGAGACCGTTCTCTATTTTAACAGAAAAATAGCTTTTTTTTAATCATGTGGGACATGTGGTGCACACAGCCATTTACACACCTCATAAAGACATCTGTATAAGGCCCTAAAATAAAAGTGCCTGTGATTCACTGTTTTCAGACCACTCATCAGGAATCACATGTAACACAGCCTTTACTGGTGTTGTTTTCCTGCCTTTCTGTACATGTATAAGGTTTGAAGACCAGAACAAAACATTATTAGATTTATTGACCAGAGCAACCTAGTAACTTAAGGATGGTGAAACTACAATGTGTGTGTGTGCGTGTGTGTGTACAAGGATGTGTGTGTTTTGAAAACCTGTATATAGCAATGATGCATTTTATTTCTTTTCCACAAAAAGTAAAACCTGCTAAGCTGTTAAAAAGCTATCTGAAGGTTTTTAGCTTTTTACACCATGAATTCTATTCTATGGTAGTAGATTACTGGAACAGTGTTATCACAGGATTTCCCCCAGAAAACTTGCTAAGCCTGGTGGTAGGGGCGCAAGGTCAGTACACCAGTAGCTCATCATGTTTTTGTGTAGAAAAAATGTTAAAAATTGACAGGAAATTTTAAAATGACTAGGTATTTGTGTGTTATTGGAAGACATTATTGACAATTCTTAAATACCAACTATAGAGTTTAAGGGAAACACAAAAAATACAATTAAAATAAATAATATTAATATTTGCACTTCAAATCCTACTTTAGTAATCATCCTGTGGATCTTAAAACAAGCAATGCGATGTTGGTCACATTTAAAAGTAAAATAAATTAAAAGAAATATTACCTAAAATGGAAAATGAGTAAGTATTTGTGTGAGCCGAGCAAGCGGTGTGGCTTTTATGGTAATGCGTACATTGGTGCAGTATTTTCCAAAAAGACAACCTTCATAGAGGGATCGTATAAATGCCAGTACAGGCGGACTTGCTTTGCAAGAGCACCTTCCAAATAGACTATTTTGAGTGAAAAGTGACAAACACGATCCGCTCAAAGTTACAGAAATTCAGAGGTACTTGACCAGGTGCCACAACAGTGCGCAAGGTAAACACAGGAGCACGGATGGTACGATTGGCACACGACCCCTTGCACTCAGTTTAATTCCTCAACTATAAACGTTAAGCCAGGTTGTGGTAGAGGAAAGGACATTGCAACATAGAGCAGTAAATTGAGAACAGGGGCCAAGTGATAACTCTGAGACTCGATCAGGGTAAGTTTAAAGTGACTAAGGTACCAACAAGAGACAAAACCAAACCAAGAGAGAAGAATCAAAATCCAAATGCAAAAGCTAAACAGAAGAACAGCTATAAACCCCATATACCACAACATTTTAAATGAACACATATTAATCCATAGAAATATTTCTCTTTATATAGCTGTGAATCCTTGCCCAACTTTGACCTGATATCCTATTAATTCTGTTTGCTACAGTCTGGCTTCCCAGATCAGTTGTCAGGGTTCACAGTCTGCTCAGATTGCAGCATAGCATTCACTCTTGTTAGTCCTGCATTTCTATGTGTATAAAACTCATGGACCCTCTGTTGCCATAGCATATCTTTGCTGTTAAAACAAACAGGATTTTGCAACTACAAAAGACAACATCAATACATATGCAAAAACTTTAACCAAGGATTTTCACACAAAATCACAAATATAAAGAAAACAACAATTTGCTTTCCTTACTTTAGCAGAATCAAGATGAAAAACTATCATAGCAAATCCTAGGTTTGAACTTCGCATATTTTTCAAAGCCTTTTTTCAGTCTGTTTCCCACACAGATCCAACCTCAAGTGTAGCAGGAAGAAACCATGCTGTTCTAAACTCTATCCTTAATTGAGAGGTCGTATTAAGAAATACTGAATAACATTTGGCACAGTGATACCATCTAAGATCGTCCTACTCCACTTTCAAGTTTGGCGCACTCATAGCACACATTGCACAGCCTCTCCAAGCAAATGCTGATTCTCTGAGAGCCAAAGCTGCGCTGATTGCTCTGTGCTCCAGGTGCCATGACACAAACCATCATCTCAAGAAGCCAATCATATTAAAAGCATGAGTCATGTTGCCGCCTACAGTGGCTCAGAGGCTTTAAAAGTGTCGTGTTGGATATTGTTTGCAATCCACACACTGTGACCCAGATCTCACAAATTGAGCTCTTTTTTATTATTTTGACTAAAGCATTTAAATATATGCAATTATAAATATTTAACAGACACCTTTTTGAAAAATATCACGTTTGTTGCATTTAATAAAACATATTGCTTCACTGCAAAATATATGTCTTCTTTATAACCTGAGAAGATGTGACATGATCTTTGAGTTTATTAAGATTTTATGTGATAATTACAAAGTGGAATGAAAGTGAAACATTGCTTTTTAAATATTTTACTAATAAAAATCTGAAATGTAAGGTGTGTATTTTTATTCAGCCCCCTGAATCAGTTCTTTTCTAGAATGAATCACCCTCTGCTTTTATTACAGCTGCAAATCTGTTGGAGTATGTCACTACCATTTTTGTCCATTCTTCATTGCAAAATAGCTTGAGCGCAGTCAAATTGAATGGAGACCGTCTGTAAACATTAGTTTCCAATTATTGCCACAGGTTTTTATGCTTAAGTCTAGGCCATTTAAATGCATAAAACTGATTTGATCTAAAGCAAGCATCTCCAGCTCCAGTCACTGAGAGACACTGTCCTGCAAATTTTAGATTAATCACAGGTATAATACACCTGCATTAAATGAATTTCACATTATCAGGCCTCTGCAGAACCTTGAGCTCCTGCAGAGGTAATTCAACCATTTCATTCAGATGTGTTGAAGGAGGGATGCATTTGAAAGTTGCAGGACTGTGGCTCTTGATTATTGAAGTTAGAAATCCTTGATCTAAACCCTAATTTTTTGACTCTGGCTTTATGTTTAGGGTTGTTGTCATGTCAGAAGGTGAACCTTTGCCTCAATCTCAAATCTTTTCTTGCCTTAAACAGATTTTCTTCTTGGAGTAAAGTGTATTTTGCGCCACCCATTACCTCTGACCAGCTTCTTTGCACTGCTGAAGAAAACTATCCTCACAACATACTTCTGAGTTCTTCTCTGATTAATTCTCTGTTTGGCATTCAATCATCTAAGAATGAAAAGAACTTGGGACAACTACAAACCTAACATGACACGGTCAATCACTTTCACTGACAAGTCCAGTTCTCTGAGAAGTTCCAAACTTAAGATATTGTTTTGTAATCAAATCCTGCTTAAAATATCTCCTCAATTTTATCTCTAAAAAAAAAGAATTCAGCCTCAGAGAAGGTTAATTGTTGCCACCTTTTCCCATTTCTAATCCATTTTCTCCCATCCTTCCTGCTACTGTACTTATTCTTCTATGTTTGTAGCTTATTTCTGTGCTTCTTTTGTGTTTAAATGTATGCACTTCCATTATAATGAGCTCAGATCTGTGATCACATTTTATCTGTCATCCTCATTAGTTCCCTGCAAGGTGTGGTGAATTATATACATAATATTCTTCCCTTCTACAAACTATAACTACAGAATCTGCTACTGTTTTATGCTGGTATCCCAATGATAATACATTTTTGTGCTTTCATTATTCTCTCCAATCCCATCTGCATAGCAACTAAACTTATCACAAAATAGTACAATATTTTCATGAACACCATTTGTTTCTCTAAGACTTTTCTAGTAGATGACAAGGGAGTTGTTGTGAGTGTGGCTACCGACGAGGGATGGTGGCTGCCTTACTCAGCTGAGTCTTAACATAAATCACAACAGGGTAGAAACCCCATAAGATAGGCCCTATGCTTTGTCTTGGCTCTCTGGAGATTCAGTGGGGAATTAGAAGCAGTGAAATAAGCGTCTGGGATTGGTGTGTGTGTGTGTGTGTGTGTGTGTGTGTGTGTGTGTGTGTGTGTGAGTGTGTGTGTGTGTGTGTGTGTGTGTGTGTGGACAGTTTAGTTCAGAAGCTGACAGAATACAGTCTGTAATTGATGGCTGTGTCTCAATTGTGAGACAGAGATGACCTCCTGTCCCACGAGATAGTCCTCACGGACATAGTTGCACATCACTTTCAAAGATAGCCATAATCAATTGTGGGCTTCGTAAATAAATGTGTTTATCATTGAGTGCAGATCAATGAAATGCCTAACCCTTACAACAGCTATAGGAAATAGTTTGTTTCAATATGTTTTTATATAGATTTATAAATAAATTGTTTTGGTGACTGTCTGAGATTCCTATAATCAGAAGAGAAGGCTCTAAATAACCTAAAGAGAATCATTACACAACTCTGAAGTTCCTATCAGCTCTATGCTCATTAGTATTACCCTAAGCACCAGCAGGCAGCTATTTTAAAAACATGACATTGCGATAATGTTGTTGAATATTTTCATGACAATATAAATTATGACCAACCCACATTTTCTCGACTACTCTTCTATCATTGTGATGTCCCCATCAATCTCTCTGCAATTTCTGATCTTGGTCACAGAGAACTATCTCATTTTGGGGGTTTAAAGTAAGATGAAAAGTCCATCCAGTCCACTATTGGATGGCAAAGTTTTAATGCATTGTATTCTAACCACTCACACAATGTATCTAAGCAGTTTTATCCTGACTGCAAAACTGCAACACATTGATTTTGTGATGAGAACTGCTATTCAGTATATTGCATAGGTCTAGTTTATATTAGAAATACCAGAAATATATAAATAAAATATAAGTCAACCACTTCATTTTGAATGTTGTGGAACATTTAGTAGGTAAGAATGTGAAATTTTAACCTCATAACCTCGGACAGAGCTAAATGAACTAAACATATGCTGCTGTTGCATTGCTGTCTAATGGAAGTATATTTAACTCACTGACATGTAAAAAGTTTATTACATAAACTATTGGCTAAAACGATCGGCATTATGTGAAGCCTAATTATTATATCTCTTTAGAGTTAACAGAATTCCATTGTTTATTAGCTAGAAAAAACAAAAAAAAAAAACAGGCTTAGGCCCTGTCCACACGACAAACACGGTAAGTTTTCTTAAGCGATTAAGAAAAAATGTGCATCCACATGACATGATGCAGCACCACTGTAATAGGTATGCCAAGCCAATTAGTGGTACTGTAACACTACCACAGAACGACACAAAAAACATTACACAACACCAAGTGGCGCCATGTTTGTTATTTGTGAGAGTGAGGCGCATATGGTTTACAGTGAGAGATGGAGCTGCAATGTCATCGCTTCAAAAAAGACACGGCTTGCATGTACACACTGAAACATGAAATCACTGTTTAGAAATGTTTCCATTCTGAGACCCATTTTCAAAAATGATCGTTTCTAGTCTACCAAAAGATCCATGTGCCTCAACAACAAAATACACCTTGTCTCTGTGTGGACAGGGCCTAAGACAATTATATGAAATGCAAACATTTTATTATTATTCATGTGCAAGGTGTTGTACACTACTATAAGCCTAAAATTTGTCAATGTTGACTCAGAGTGGAAATAAACCTGTGAAACTAATACTAATCAATACAAGCGAGTTTCAAGTATGTCTCTGATTGCTTTAATGGCTTCTGCGTTTTATTTTCTGAAACAGATGGTGTTTCCATTTTTCTGCCACATTTCCTGCAAAATTAATTAGACTCTCTTTAAGTCCTTGAAATTTTGCTGTTGAAATTTCACTTGGACTCCAACAGCTTCACACTCAACATTCAACTATTTTCTGCTGTGATGTATGCATTCCTTGGAGACAAACTGTCAGGCCTATGCATACTGTTAGTTTTGATTGCATCTCAGAGGATTTCTTTTGAATCTGGTTCATTTTTGTCTTGAACAGCACATGGCTCACTCATGGTGTATTACAGAATTTTAAGGCTATGGGATGGCAAAAGCTTCATAGACTTGCATCCAAGTCAGCAGCAAACTAGAGAATGAATTACAAATAAATTTGTTAAGAGATTTTTTTCCTTTCACTTGAAGTTCTGAGTATGTGCATTAGACAGAAAGGGACTGATAGAAAATGTCATATGCAATCGTGAATGTGCACCTTTATATTCATTAACTGCACAGTGGTTAGTCCCCCTCTCTGTTTGATTTAGTGTTATTTAACAAACTGTACTCACCATAAACAAGATTTCATAATTGTCAGTGTTAAATGGTACTAAAAATCCCCTTGAGACACATAAAAGGAGTTGGAGTAAGAGCTTGACAGAGCATCTAAATGGACTAAGCCACAAATATTGTGCCCCTAAAGGGAGCACTAATGTTGTGAAGCCTGAATCAAAAATTTTCACTTGTATATCATACGTAATAGTTAAAGGTCTAAAACTGAAGCAAGGACATGTCACGATTTTTCTGCAGCAATGCCCTTATTATGAGCATACAGTGTATTTCTAAATGTTAACATAAAATGTGGCTCATTTTTAACGAGCATTAATGCGTCTGCAAACAAGGAATGGCTGCAGTGCTAGAAGGCTTTACACATTAAACGACAGTCACAACTCCACACCCACTGCCTTTGCTCATTGCACCCTCTCTTTTCTCTCCCTCCCTGGCATATCTCCTTGTGTAATTAACAAGGCTTAAAACACCCGCACAAATACTGCTCCCGCTGACAAAAAAACAGCTAAATTCCTAAGCCTGAGCTGCATGCTGTCATGCACACTTTCCTTGCATGTAATTAACATGGATTAGGTCTTTTGCCAGAAACTTATGCCAGAACCAAAAACACAAAGCGTCTGTTTTTGAGTGTACGTTAATGTCTGCGTGTGTGTTTGCGTTCAGACCACTGGCACCAACACAAAGCAGCAGTATTTTGCACATCATTGCTGCTTGTCCAGGCACTGGGGAGGTGATATCAATCAGGCTAAAAGCAGGGAAGCTGACATTATCTGTCCACATACACACGTGCACTGATAACACATTTAGTCTTATATACAAGAACAGAAATCTCTGTGTAATCCTTTCAGCTGTATAGATTTATAGAACTAAGAAGAGAAGGACTGAGCATTGTTTTTCTTTTCAAAGTTATGTATTTTCTAATAAACAAATAGGCATGTAACAATATGAGCATTTTGTTTCATAATTACTTTGTGCAGATTAGTAGCAGTAGTAGTAGCAACAATAGCAGCAGTAGCAGAAGGAGCAGTTGTAGTAGCAGTCATAGTAGCAGTAGTAGTAATGGTAGCATTAGTTCTCAATTTCACCCTCAAACCCTGAATGGCTGCTGTATTAAATCGATTTTTAACAAAAACTTTGTTTGAATAAATGTGTGAATAAATGTATAAGTGAAATAAGTAAGTAGAAACATGCTACTTTTTTTTGTTTCTTTTTTTAAATAACTGTTATATTAATGTCAGCTAAACAGGTCTACCACAACAGAGATTTGTGCAAAAGACTATGTTTTCACAGTCAGAAATATGTAGAAGTCCAACAGCTGATGTATATTAATCTGTAAATGTGTTGCTACATAATTTCTGTCAGCCAACCACCACTCCTGGTGCATTTAGCCTTAAGATTGTTTTTAGTGTTTGTTCAAGTGTAAAATAATGTTTATGAAGTTAATTAACTGCAATTTATTATGTTATCGCACAAATAAAGAAACTAAGACTGCAGCTGCAACTTGCCATGCACCCAAGATTCAGATGGCTGTTTGTTGTTATGGAGAAGATACTGTATGGTGCTTTAATTAGCTTTAGAGTATGACATATACATGAAGTACAGCTATAAAACTTAGAATATTGTGAAAAAGTTCAATATTTGTTGTCACTAATTTCAGGAAGTATAACTCATATATAGACTCACACACAGAGTGAAATATTTTAACCCTTTATTCCTTGTAATTTTGCTGATTATGGCTTGTAGATAATGAAAACCCAAAATTCAGTGGCTCAAAAAAGTTTGAATATTGAAAAAAAAAAAAAAACTTTAAAATTTGGAAATTCATGGTGTGTCCCCCCAATCAGCTAATTAATTCAAAATACCTGCAAAGGTTTCATGAGCCTCTAATGTTCTCTCAGTCTGGGTTAGAAGTAGGAAGGTGTAATGGTACTCAAAACTAACAGTTCGGCTAATGTTTGGGTTTTAAAGTCACAGTCTGGTACAATTTCAGTACACTTCAGTCAAGAAAAAGAAATAAAAAGATATGTTTTTTACTTCAGTCAGCAGTAAACAATTTCAGTTTTCAATTGCTGAAATTAATTTAATTTTATTACGTTATAAAACATAAATACATTTTTTTGAAAAATGCATCTGTTAGCAAAAAGTTTTGGTTTGGTCCATCTTTTTTTCCCCTCAAAAAGTTCCCAAACTGAAGAGTTTAGCCATATCTGAGAGAAGACTGAGAGTCTTCTGTTTTGTTTTCATCTTTTTGAAGTTGCACTACAGAATGTTGCATTGTGCACTAAGTTCCACACATAAACGTTTTGCAGGTGGTGTTCAGGGAACAGCACTGTATTTATTTGTTACATGTGCATACTGAACCAACAGGGCTGCTTAGGATATTTTTGGTATAAATATGTTTACGATCACATTCTTAGTAGGCTACTACTGACTTGATAGATGTCCAGAAGACAGTCATTGATAGCCTCCACAGGGAGGGTAAACCACAAAAGGTTATTGCTAAAGAAGCTAGTTGTTCACATAGTGCTTGATTCAAGCATTTTCATTAAAAGGAGGTCAATGCTGACCTCCTTTTAATGTTTTCCTGGGAAGTGTGACTTGACACATGGAGCCTCGGCGTAAATTCAAACTGGAAGACTCTTCCAAGCCTCACGTGCATCATCCAATCACCGCATGATGCACCTCAGCAGCAGCCCATCAGCTTCAGACCATGCCTCGTCATTGCCAATCATCTTGAAAGTCTCTGCTTATAAGGCTCTCTATCCAACTACTCCCGAGTTGAGCTACAACCTGCCTCCGCACCTTCTTCACCCTTGTTTTCCCACTGCTCCATCAGGCTCCCTTTCTTCCTTTGGGCTCCAACTCCACCACCAATGTTCGGGCCCCAGGGGAAAAAAAAAAAAAAAAAATCTTCATCCTTAGTTGACCATCCATGTCTACAGCAATTCACTTCGTATCGATCTTCTGCCAGGGTCCGAGTGCCAAAAAACTTTTTTATTCATGTCAACAAAACTTTCTCCTTGTTGCTCTGTCTTTGTGTGAGTCTCTCCAGGTTGAAATGGTCAATAAAAATATGAAAATACCAAGAAATCTGAAAAAGTCAATTTTACATAATACTGTCCCTTTAAGAAATGTTTCTGAAGCTGTTATAAACGTAATAAAAACAGCTAAAATTTAACACTTCTAATGGATTCTCTTGGTGTCTATATTTCCAATTTACATTCTCTAGCCTCTGCTTGCATCTCTGGCGAAGTCACTTAGAGACTAATCACGTATCGTTACATGGTGATTTAAAGCTAAAATAATAATGCTAATCATCAAAAATGTTATTATGTGATTATTTTTCATTTCTTTTTCATATTCTTTTGGTAGTTTTAATCAAAAATTTAATTTTCAGCTTCAAATAGCTACAAAAATATCAACAAGCTAACCTAAGATAGAGCTTACTCCAGGCCACTTATTTGCTCTTGGCATTTTTTTTTTTTTTTTTTTTTTTAATGACTACTCGTCCTTAATCACCCTGTCACAGACAGAGTGACTCCTGGGGCAACACGAAGTGGATATGCTACATTGTGCAGCTCCCACCCAGTCTGAATGACCTCACATCGCTCTCAACTGTGTTACAACTTCATCTCCCAACATAGTTCTTTCGCAATTACTGCCTCAGAAGGTCAGAAGGTGACAGAATACACAGACTAGTCATAAATCTCAAAGACAGTAATGACAGTGGAGAAAAGGACACCCACAAGCAAACACACCCAACTTCTCTTTCACCACAACATGAGTAATAATAGTACACACTCAAAAAAATAATAAAAATGAGACTTTAATCAAGCCTGAGGCGCATTGACAGGCAAGTTTGACTGCTTAGTTAAAGTGTCAAGGATTATGACCTCTGATCTGCATAAAGCCCTGCACTGATGTTCCTGTTTATGCAATATGTTACAAAACATTAATAGCCCTTCATTGTATCTCTGACCGATCACAGAGCCAATTATGTCACGCTGCTGATCGTTCTATGCTTCTTGACACAGAGAGCATTTCCTCCGCTCCCTCTGCCCTCACAAAAGGCAGACATTTTTAGAATCAGCGCTGCCATGCCAACAACTCATTATCTGTCTACTGTTCTTTATCTGTATATGCATCTTACTTTTCTCTGGAAATTTCCTTCATTTCTGCCAAACCTCTCCCTCTCCCCCCCCCTTCTACCTCCAAATGTTGCTCCACCTCGCTCTGTCAGTATCTCCAACCTCATCTATTTTTGGGGTGCTCATCCCGACCACCTGCAAACCCTCTAATTAGTTAACATCTGTGTCTGAGCTGCACCATTTAAAGCATGCATTCGCCACTACAATGTAAAATGTGCATTTATGAACAGTTTTTTGCAGTGGAAGGCAAGTACATAATCAGCTGCTCAGTTCTCTCTATATTCTGTGTCATAATTCTTGTGTTGAACCCTGCTTAAGTTCAAGTTTGGAAAAGACACCTTTGCACACACCCACACAGAATGTGGCTAGAAAGTCAGAGGCATTGATCTAAAACTGTAACTGGTTTTCTGCTAATAATTAGTCTAATCAAATATTTTTGCAGATGCATTCTAATTACCAAAATTACTTTCCAAAGCTGAGAATAAAAGTATCTTATTTAGGGTCAGTTGAGAATTTTACTGTTGCCCACAGAGCTCATAATGATGGTGATTTTGAATTCTACATCTCCAAACCTCCGTTCCCAGTAACCTGTGCAAATACTTGGTTGTGTTTGTTTCTTTCCAGGGCTGCGCAGTAGTTACTCTTGCAGTGTCTGCAGTGTAGTCCTTAACTCCATTGAACAGTACCATGCACACCTCCAGGGCTCCAAGCACCAGAACAAGTGAGTACAACTGTTGTATGTACACACAGGTTTATCTCAGTAAACTAGAATATTAGTAAAAAGAAGATATATTTTAGCAATTTGTTTTAAAAATGTTGGCCTACTGAAAAATATGTACTGCACAGTATATGCAGCCAGTCCGTACTTGGGGCACTACTTGTGTGACTTACTGTATCAAAGTCTGACATGGAGGTAATCAACATGTGGTTTAGCTGAGGTGTTAAGGAAGCCTCACACACACACACACAAAGTAATTCCTCATCAGCAGCCTCAACTCATTTAAACCCATTTTGCAAAATACTTTGTATTTACAAAACGTAAATTTATGGGGTTTTTTCTTCATGGTCTAACCTTTCAGTAACATTAATAGCTAAAAAACATAATTTGTTTGATGTTAGTAATGTAAATGGCTAAACTGTCCCACCAGCATGCAGTAAAGCTCTTCAGAGCTCTGCTAATGTGCTAATATTGGGACCAGGTGTGCTGAAGCAGAGAGACATCTAAAAGTTGCAGGACACCCGTCCTTGAGGACTGGAGTTTGAGACCACTGGTCAGACATTCTGTTTAGCTGTGATACCTTCCTGGAGGAGGACAATTGGCTGAGATAATGCTGCCATCAATTAATCATTCTCCTTCTCCTACTATTAACTTTTTACTTTTATGAAAATTGAAAATAATTTTACATCAGTTCATCTCAAACCCCTAGTTGGTCATGGCAGATGGACACTGTACTGAGCCAGGTTCTGCTGGAGGTTTCTTCCTGTTAAAGGGGAGTTTTTCCTCTCCACTGTCACTACATGCATGCTCAGTATGAGGGACTGCTGTAAAGTCAACGGCACAATGCAAGGAATTTTCTGTTGTTGTTACATGCTCTTCCAGGAGGAGTGAATGCTGCAAGTCAATGACTTGATGCAATCTGCTGGGTTTCCTTAGAAACTTTTTGAACTGCTTTAAATAAGTAATTGAGATTACTGTACTGTTTGATGACTATTATCAATTGAAATGTATGTATGATTGAGTTGAAATGATTTTTCGTAAAATGCATCAAGACGACATTTGATGTGAATTGGCAATATATACAAATTAGTGTTCCGATTGATCGACCACCAATCATTATCGGCCGATTTTCATGAAAATGTATGTGATCGATGCTCGCTGAGCAACGTCTTTTGTTGCCGATCACAAAACCTGATCACCTGTGTCCCATACTTCGCAGCCTGCAGAGGCCCTGGTGTGCAGTGTTTCTCCCCTTCCCTCTCACTGTGCAAGTGTATGGCAGCAAATCCTAAGCAAACATGCCTCTCGTGTGGAACTTTTGCACTGTCTGTGTGACTGATATGAAGTTTGCATCTTGCAACACATGCAATGGAAAAATACCTTGGGGGGGTGGTAAGCATGTATAAATGCATTAATACAATGAATTTATAATGACATTTTAAAAACAAGCACTTGACAGAGTCTGGTGAGTTATCAAGGATCACTGCAGAGAATAAAAAACAAGACACCCAGAGCAGTCAGCAGTTAAAGCAGCCCACAATTGCCAACATTCGCCTGTATGAGCGTGACAGTCAGCGGGCTAAGCAAATAACCCAAAAAATTATTTAATTCATTGGGCTAGACGACCAGCCTCTCTCAGGGGTGGAAGACGTTGGGTTCCTCCGACTGCTCTCACTGTTGGACCCCCACTACGTGCTACTGGGTCGTAATGTGTTGACATTCACCAGACAGTGTACTCTACTCTCACATTAAACATCTCCTTAAAACTGCAGCACTTTTATAAAAAGAGGGTTTTTTTTACATATTTATTAAAACTGTCACTATGTCGTAACAGTATGACATGAGTCAGATAATATGTGAAAAAAATTGAGCTCCTCTGCCTCCTCCCTGTGGCAGTAGCATTTATAACTAAATCAAAAAAAATTAACAGTCAAACCATGTGATCTGAATTAGTGATCAGCAGCATAAAACCTGACTGGAGCATCCCTAATGTAAATAAAACTGAATTATATTGAACTGAAGGTTGCACGTCCCTATAAATATTGTCCTATTTGGAGGATAAGGACCCATTTCTTCTACTTGTTGCCCCTGATAATATTATACAGTTGTTAGATTATTCCTTTTACTATTAAATTTGATATTTGCTTGGTTTGTTATCATTTTGTAACAAACTCAAATTACCATTAAAATTTGATGCCAAAAATATATGCAGTGCCAAAAGATAACTGAAACATTAAAGTCTAACAGAAACTGTGTGCCAAATTATAAAACAAGCCTTTAATACCACAAGTACTGAAATGTATTTGTTTTGATATGACAGCCATCCATCCATTATCCTTCACTTAATCTGAGAGGCCTAAGCAGAGAAGCCCAGACTTCCCTCTCCCCAGCCGCTTGGGCCAGCTTCTCCGAGGGCTCTCATTCTCCCTCCAGCGTGTGCTGGGTCTTCCTCTGGGTCCCCTCTCGATGTGGGGGAGCAGCAGCTCTATGTTGAGCCCCTCCTGGATGACTGAGCTTCTCACTCTATTGCTAAGGGAGAGAATGGACACCCTGCAAGCGAAACTCTTTTCAGCTACTTGTATCTGCGATCTTGTTCTTTCGGTCACTAAACAGAGGTCATGATAATTGTGAGGGTAGAAACGTAGATCAACCAGTTAATCGAGAGCTTCAAATAGCAGCTCAGCTCTCTCTTTACCACAACAGATCATCGCCCAAATCACTGAAGATGCCGCACAAATCTGCCTAACGATATCCTGCTCCATTTTTTTCCCTCATTCGTGAACAAGACCCAGAGATACTTAAACTCCTCCACTGAGGGCAGGACTTAATCCCCAACAAACTACCTTTTTCCAGCAGATGTAATAATTGAGTCTTAATTTGGCTTTTAGTTAGCCTTTATTGTTGGGCATGGTGTCTGTCATCATCCTCTTGACAATACTCCATCAATTCTCTTTTGGGGTTTAGGTCAGTGGAGCTGCTGGTCAGTCAAGCATAGTGATAGCATAGTTAATAAACTAGGTATTTCTATACATGATGGTGTGGGCTGGTCCCCATTTTTTAAATTATTAATGGTTATTACCAATAAACTTTAAAATAAGAGAATTACTACTTTGTGTGTAATGAATCTGTCTAATATCAGTTTTGCTTTTTGAATTTAAATACTTTAATTAATAGGGGTGAAAATCGATTACTAACTCATGATTCAATTCAATTCCAATTTTGGAGGTCACGATTCGATTCAAAATTGATTTTCAAGTCAAAAGAAATATTCATAATGATTTCTGCTTTAATCTATCAGTGTGCAAGGATCCTCATGATCTACCCCTGTGTGCTTTGCAGGGTAAAATGACTGAACTCTTTTGTCCAGAGAATAAATCTGCGTGCTTCATAAGCTTAGTGCAGTTTTATGTAAACTGGGAAAAAGTTAGTTTGCATTATGTTTAAACTAAGAAAGAGCCAGTGAATACAGGTTGGCAAACAAAAAATAAAATGTATTTTATGCACATAAAGTACAATGGCTAAAAACCACTTAAAAGTATAGTCCCAGTTATTTTCTATTTTTCTTAAATGCAAATCTCTTTAGAGCATTATAAATCACTTGAATTTTTAAACTTTACTTCAATTGATTTTTTTCAATTGATTTAAACTTTTTCAGATGCGTTCATAAACTTAGTAAGACATGGATAATCTTTGAAACAGCAGTCATAGACTGTTCTGAAAACTGCATTCAGATGTGTTGATGTTTGTTTAAAGATGCATTTTTATCTAAAAGTGTAATTTTGGAATATTGGATTGAATTAGAAGTCAGAAAGAAGTGAACAAGAGTACAAAAAAGAGCTATTGAAATGAAGGATGTTTAACTGAATGGATAGTTGCCTTGGAGCTGTTGCTTCAAACTGATGTCAGATATTTGCAAGGTGGACACTGCATTCTTCAATGTTGTTTTGTCTTTTCTGTGTTGATCTGAGACCGCAGTTGATAAATAGACCATAGGAGAGATGGTCACTGATTGTTATGAAATAATCTAAATTGCTGCTGTGTCTTATGAAATAAACTAATAACATCTGACTGGTTAAAATCCGCAGCAACTCAGTGGCAGACTGCTTTAAAGATCGAAATAGCTCAGAGGGACCAACTCTACTTTTCTATTGTAGTGTTAGAACCTCTGAGAGATTTCAATTTGAAAGTTGGAGAGATAAATTATATTCATGAGATTTTATCCTTCTCAACAAAATCTAGAGAAACTCATCTATGTGATTATCTTTCATCGCATTGATTACTGTAACAGTGTCTTCACAGGTCTGCCTAAAAAGTCAGTCAGACAGCTGCAGCTGATCCAGGACGCTGCTGCTGGCATTCTCACTAAAATCAGGAGAATAGAGCACATCACCCCAGTTCTAAAGTCCTTCCACTGGCTCCCTGGAGCTCAGAGAATAGACTTGAAAATACTGCTGTTAGTTTAGAAATCACTGAATGGCTTAGCACCACAATACATTAAAATGTGTTATCCAAATAAACTGCCTTGCCTTTTTTGTGTCTTCAGCCATGAAGTAAACAAATTAATACACTTTCAGATGTTAGATTTAAAAAAAAAAAAAAAAAAAAAAAAAAAAAAAAAAAGTCCTATCTATCAGGGTAAATATAAATGAATTAGTTTGACAATGAATCTCAACTTTTATCAAAATTAGGTAGGTGTAGGTATCAGTTTTGAGACAACTTGATTTATTTAAGTATTGCACAATTGGATATATGCTGCAGTCCAATAAGTTCAGTTCATTACTGTCTATGTGACATTTTTAGATGTGAGCTCCAAATGCTGTGGGCCAAACCTTTCTTTAGTAGTTGAGCTTCTACAGCGGTAACTTCTGTTCACGGCAGCTCACCTCCAGCCCAGATGCTGTCTGCAGCGGTGAGGACGTGCCTGGTAGTTAGAGTGAAAGTGGAGCGGACAGCGAACCATGAGCAGGCGGTACCCGCACCTTGAGGGACGTCATGGTGACAGTTGTGGTTCTGTTTCTTTATATCAAGCTTCCTGACCCAGAGTGGAGGGACCAACTGAAGTTGTGTTTTTTTTTTCTTCTCCCTCCCTGTAATGCACCGGGCATTTAGTCCAGCACTGGGGAAGTCTGATAAACTAAAAGTTTTCTCGGTGGCTAAACCATTCTGTGTTTGGGGGGGGGGGGCAAGGAGGTAGTTTTCCAGACTACTGCAAGGACAATTAAGAAAATAAATACATAAAAACTTTTTTTTTTTTTTTTTTTTTTTTTTTTTTTGTAACTTCAATATCAGATCTATGTTTTTCTTCACAACAGGTCTATGTTGAAAAATGTTCTTGCCAATATTTTGATAGTAGGAAGGCCCAGTTTCCCCCCACCCACCCTTTATCATGGGTCTGGAACTAATTAAGACAGGGAGGCAGAGGCATGTCATGGATGAGAACGGGTAATCATCATTATTTGACTGAGGGGAACCAGATCAATTTATTTAGTTAAATTGTTATTGTTAGTTAAATATTATTGTTGAGGATCACAGACAGGGCTCCAAACACACAAAAGAAATTCTAAAAAAGAAAAATAAAAATAAAAAAAGAACTCACCACCACCTGCACGCACCTGCCACTGAGTTTAAGATCTAAACTGTCGTCATAACTTGCAACATGTAAAGTAGTTTATATCCAACAGCAAAAGATAATTCAGAGCAGAACAGTTGTATTACATTCATTTACCATGAGATAGCTGTGAGTATGGTTGCAGGCTATGTTGTGATGCACAGGTGACTGCATCGCTGGCAGTGAAGGCAGTGAAATTCGCATCAGTGTTTTGCCAAATATCAAAAAGCCATTGGATGTTTTGGCTTTCTGTTCATGTTGTATTTTGTTTTACAGTTGAGGAATCAGAAATTTCTATTTTAATTACCCAACCTTCTGCTTGCATCTTCGGCGAAAGCAATTTAAAAATGTTTGAGCAGGAAATAATACTATTACTTCAAAATAGTTGGGTAAAGAGAAATAACATGATTGTTCTTTAACAATAATGTTCAGTTACTCTGTGTTACATTTTCATCACCATTAAAATGTAACTGCCCGAATGCCATCAATGTCTTATACCAACGTTTTGGTGTAAAGTTTTGTCAGCCTTTATAGAGCAGCTGCTTCATGTATATGTAAAGAGGTGGTGTTATTTGAAAGATATTTTTAAGATTATTTTTTTCACATGAGAATAAAGGTTACACAAGTTCTGGACACCAAACAGACCTTCAAACTCAAGCCTAAATCAAAAGTATGATCTAAACTCCTGGAAAGAGGGATTTTTCTAAAATGTCATATCTACACAAGAAGTATATCATGAAAAAGGATGGCTGTTCATTACCCTCCTGTGTCAGTTTTACTGTCACATAGCAGACAAGACTGTAGACACTCTAAAAGAGTCATGTTTATGACAAAGAATGAGAACATAAGCAAAACTAATTGCCATCATCCACCGCAGACATCAAGAGACAGATGAGACGAGAGACGCAGGGAGTCTGAAAGAGACAACAGGGTTTAGAGCTAGCAAAAGGCCACAATAAAATAAAGAAACGCCTCTATAGTATTTTTTCGTTTTATAGAGAGCGGCAGGATGTATTGCAGAAAGAACAGTGCAAAGATAATAAAAAGAGAGTGAAACAAAGCTGCAGTTAATAGTAAATCTTCTAGACTGGGCAAAAAGTTAGAGCCATAGAAATAGAGGAGATCTGGAGTGGACAATGAAGTTAAACCAACATTGCTGTCAGGTGCAGAGCTTTAAGATAGAGAGGATGGATAAGAATAAATGAGGGAGACTTACTAGGGAGGCACGAAGCTTTTGTTTTTCTGCTCTCACACCAGTCAGCATAAGAAATAGTTAAAAAAAAAAAAAAAAAAAAAAAAAGGTTCAAGACTAGAAGATACATTTTCTGGCTCACTGAGTTTTTGATGACACCTCAACATTGCACCATTTGGGGACAGGGAAAGGGTTGTTGAGGATGACTTACACACACACGCACTGGTTCAACCTGTTATTGTATTTCCACAGTTAATTGAATTAAGCTCATTACATGTCAAACTGAAAAATCTCAAAGCACAATTTGTTTTTAGTACAACCACTCTGACACAATGCAGGCTTCTGTTTGAGAGAGTGAACACTGATTCTGAAAATAAGTCTGGCCAGCTCTGTTGCACTGGTTTATTGATCCTCTGGGTAACAGAACAAGACTAAAGGTTCCACCTCATCAGCCTCACTTCCTCTGTATTCACCTAGTCACTTAGGTGAAACACAACACTGCGCCAAAAATATGTGTCTGACAACAGCTTAGGATAAGCCTCATCTCCCATTGTTCCCACATCAATAGGCTTCTTATTCTAGTCTTCATTGTCCACTACCATGGAATGACAATAAAAATTTAAGTTGTGTTTTGACAATGCAAACAGAAGGATGTTTTCCAAAAAAGTTAGAGGATCTCCCCTACTGCAGAAATGTTATTGATTCAGCATCAACAATTGGTCTGCAACATCAGAGTCCAAAATGCAATAAAAAGGGCTGGATCAGACTATTGCAGTACTAATATCAACTTTTTTCAGTTTATTTCTACAACACATCTAACTGATGATTTTTCACTCGTGACGCTAATTGGAATAAGATGCATGAAAGCAATAGAAAAGTTATTTAAGACTCAATTGACATATAGGAATTTTTGTTTTTTGTTCAGTGCTGGTGTTCTTCATTCTTATCCTGCCAAGGGCAACTGCCCATATGACCAATATTAAAAACTGCCACTGACGACTGGTTTATATCCCTAAAAATGGCTTTGAGTGGACTGTTATTTAAAAAAACTAACATTTGTTGATTTATGAAACTCTAGGGCATTTAACATGGATCATTGGTTTCACTTCTGTGTTTGCTAGCAAAAATACCAATTAGTCTTGTTCCTTGTTGTATATTTTAACATAAACAGCAAAAAATTAAGTGTGGAGGAGTTTAAACTGGAAGACGGCTAAAATACAGTACTATGAAAATTCAACCAGTAACAAAAATGTATAATATACAAACCTCCAATTGAAAAAGAACATCCTTACTGGGGTCATTTCTACAGGTAGATTTTCAACCTGCTAATATCATTTGTCCCTTGTTTGTGTATTTGAAATGACTGAGGTAAAGTTAATCAATAGCTCCAGAAAACTACCCTTGGTCCTGAAAAAGGTTCCTGCAGTGGAAACATATCTGAATATTCTTACAATTTTTTTTGTATGTTTTTTAAGAATTATCTGTCAAGCAAAATGAAGGATATATTTGTGTTCATGTGTACACATGAAAGTGGCTATATGGATGGTTCATTTCATATCTCATGATTCTTTATTTGTTGGACAATACTTGGATAAGGTCACACCCAATTTTTTACCCTAATTCTTTGAGATGAGCATGTTTGTGTTGTATATGTGTTCTTTCACACTAAGAATGAGCTTTGGTTTGTGTAAGGAGCTTTCTGGATGAGATGAAAGCGTGGCTGGCAGTGGCAGAGGATTAGCTCTCACTGAAGAAACATCCATGAAAAGTGCAAGTCTGAGTGTGTGTTTTGTGTGATGATTGGCATTAGGAATCCATCATCCTAAAACAAAACCAGATTTCTCTATCACTTAAACAGCTGGACTCCTCAGTCTACCAGCTTCTCCGTCTTATCTAAGCTGACCATCTGCTTCACAGGCATCCACAGGTCACTGGAAGCACTGCAAACTCCACAGTCGATTCAAACTGGCTGTTGTAATTAGACCTGTAAAGGACAACAGCAGCAGAGATATGACATGATAAACTGGCAGAACATTTTTACAGTTTATAGTATGTGGTGATTAAGCCCATGCACTTAGCTGGAGAGTGGATGACAACACAACAGAAGCAGACACATGAACAGTAAAATACAATGCAAGTCTCCAGCTAAAGCCCTCCTAAAATCTAATAACCTAGTTGCTAAAGTGAAAATCAAAGAAAGAGAACTAGGCCCTCAGCTAACAAGAGCTGAAACATGTTTTAGTTTTGCTGCTGTATAAAAATCTGGCAAGTCTCTTACTAATAGCATGGTATTCCCCAATAAGAGGTAGAATTATCTATAGTATTCCCTGGAAAAAAGGGATGGAATTGATAAGAATTTAGCAATACCAGTTCCATTATCAGTATCACGTATCGATTAGATTCCTTTTCTTATCGATTCTCGTTGAGTTAGGAAATAAACTTTTTAATTTAAAATATCCACCTTGTATTTGAGTCAAACAAAATTAAAGCTGGCTTAAAAAAAAATAAGAATCCCTCTGCCCAATAAACATTTTAACATGAAATGCAACTTTTTGCACATCAACAAATAAAAGCTTTAAAACATGCAAATTTGTCTGCACAAAAACTGTTGATGATTTCTTGCTTACAGCTAATGAAAACATAACATTTTTAGATTAGAATAGTACATCAGACCAATAAAAATCATTCTTAATGCATAAGTGTGAGTCTAATGAAAAATATGTTTAATACCTGCTTAAAGGTTATTTTCAAAATGTTCTTTTAATCTGACAAACGAGCTTCATCAGAATCCATATTTTAATTTATTGAACATGACTGTAAATGTTAATATGAGATGGCGATTATTCATACAGTATTACGCTAACATTAATATAACAACCAGGACCTGGAGGAGTTTAACATTACCTGGGACATTCATGGCAGGAGACGCTGCGCTTTAAGCTCCCCCTCTTCAAGAGTCACCACCGTCGCTAAGCAACGTATCAAACACTTTACATTGGTACAAATCGGTTGCATGCTGCGTGGTCAGCTGTTTGAGGATGTTGGAGGTATTTCATCATTTTATTATGATTAAAGCTCTGTACATGTTGCAACTGGCACTAGTATTGTCTTTTTTTGTGAAATGTAACCATACTTTGGAGTGTTTCTGCCGCAATGCCGTCTTGGATATTTTCAAAATCAAAATGCAGAGTGTATACAATACGTCATCACGCAAATACACCACACATTACTGGAACTGACAAGTGGAAGGCAGATTAATGATTCTAAGAAATTGATCTACTCAAATTGGTTCTCAATTCCCATTCCTACTCGAAATATGTTTTATTCTAGTTCCAGCAATAAAATAATATAGTCGATATCTGATGTTATTCTATTATTTAGCGACAACTTTCCCAAAACAACCCTAAATATTAAGTTACTTGCATAATCTGCACAGCTGTTAGAGTTAAAGTTAGAGTTAGAGTTCTTATTTCTTTATACATGTTGAAGTATTTAGACTTTCATAAAACATTTTAAAAGTGGTCTTTAAAGTGGTTAAGAGCGATCAGTAGTTCCTCAGGCTTTCTGATTCTGCATTAAAGTTTTGCTTTCAACAGAATGAATGAAGATAAGTGAGAAAGCAAAATGAACTTCAGAAAGCCTGGAGAAATATTGCTCAAAACAGACTTTAAGCAATTTTCAAAAATTACAAGAAAGCTCTGTGAAAAGCAAACTTTTTCTTGTACTCAATGCAGTGCAGAGGTAAAATATCATTTGTTTTGCAATAGATTATCAATATACAACTGAAAAACTTTTTTCATTTTCCTTGGCTCTTGTGCTGATTGTGCTGGTTTTGCTGGAAAATCCCAGTAGATGAGCCATTTCTGAATTTCTCTACTCAGACCAGCACATCTGGCACAATCAATAAATTCAAAATCACTGAAGTGTCCTTTCTCCTTTATGTTGCTCTGGGATTTTTATTTTGAACAAGCCATTTTCACAACATCTTTTAATGCCTAAGCATATGGAGTTGCTGCCAAGTGACTGGCTGAGTTGTTATTTGAGTTAACAAGTATTTGAACAGATGTACCTTAGAAAGTGCCCTGTGAATGTATATCAGAAATACCAATGAAAAAAAGCATTTTGATATCCCTGAAGTAGAGTTTTTCTTTCAGTGCAAAAGATTTTATAGCACTTTGGAAAGGTACAGCAGTTGCCACATGAAGCTAGAAGGCCCACCCATAAAAACTCAGCATGACTCTCCAGTCTGCAGTGTCTGCCCACCAGTAGTTATCATTCAGACTATACTTGTCATTGCATTTCTGTGCAACCATGAAGAGAAGATTCTTACTGCATGATACGTTTTTAACTTGCCCCAGTACGACCCTACCAGCCTGTCAAGCTGCATTTTACAGCCAAGCCTCCCAAGTTTCTTAGATTATAGAATTATTGAAGTGAAGACAGAATGCTACTGTGTATTGGGAATGAAAAATTCACTTTTGACCTTTTGGATATAAAATGTCATCATTTCATTCCCTTTCCAAGTAGACATATGTCTCCAAGTTGAAGACATTCCCTCAAGGTGTTCCTGAAATGTCACATTCACAAGAATGGGGGAAATCTAGGTCACAGTAACTTTGACTTTTAAACTTTTACAACAAACTTCAGATAAATCTTTTTCTGATTCCAGCTGAACATTTGTGCTAAATTTGAAAAAGTCTCTTGAAGGAGTTCTATTGTATCTGAAAAGGACTTCAGACTTCCATGGAAAATCATGATGCATATAGGTAATATGGCATTTCAGGTCACAGCATGCATGTAATAAAAAATGGGGACATTGTAAAGATCAAAAAGGTTAAAATAAAAAATGCAAAAGCATACATGTACATATAGGCAGTAATAGAGATATAGATGCACAGAGGCTTTGCTTAGGGTAAATGTGATGTTAAGGTTACGGGATGAACATGACTCAGTCTCTGCCCTTAAGCTATTTGTGAATCTCAACTGTGTTTACCTGGCACATAAATTAGAGTCCAAATAAAGTATTCACAGGAACAATAAATTAGGCTGTTACTAAAAGTAAAATCAAGTCAGCTAAAGTAGGACAAGACTCAACTGGGGGATAGCCACTAAGTTACAAAAGATTTCAGTGAGTCTGGTGGCATCTTGCATTTCATAAATAATGAAAAGTACACTGTGTTTGTTTGCATTAGATATTGACCAGTCTTTTTTTCTGTCCCACAAGTGAGCTTTAAGTATAGCTAAGTGATGGAGATATTGATAATTAGATTGAGGCCTTGTTGCAATTAAGTTCATATCCTATGGAGGCCAAGAACGGCCAGATTATGAGTTAATTGTTCAGTTTTCTCAAGATAAAAAAGCTTTTATGTACTATTGAGAAACTGGGCTTTTGTTTTCTTAGGATATTGACACATTTTCTTCATAATCTGGAATGTTTTTTTTATTATTAATACAAGAAGATTATGGTATGAAAAGTAACACCTCTAGTTAAAATTTTGCCATGTATTACTTAATATTGTGTGAACAGACTATCAAACAGAAAGTGAGGTTTTGCATTCAGTTTGTTTGCTTGATATTTCTTGCCATGATAATGTCCTATTGAGTTAGTTGTTAGAAAGGCTGTTCTGAGGTGATGCGTGGTAGAGCAGCCGCCCCATATGTGGAGGCTATTAGTCCTCGACGCAGCTATCCAGGGTTCGATTCCTGATTCTGGGACCCTTGCTGCATGTCCTCCCCTCTTTTCTTAATCAATTTCCTGTCTGATCTGCTGCAAATAAAGATCACGAGTGCCAGAAAAACCTTTACTTAAGTAAAAGTAAAGAGTAGCCGTCCAAGTAATTACTTAAGTAAGAGTAAAAAAGTATTCTCTAAAAAAGCTACTAAAGTACTGAGAAACTGATTAATATTGAATTATAACATTTGATCAGATATTTTAAAATTATGTCAGACAGAAAAAAAATATATAAGGTTTTGTGCAATTTCTGGTATTTTAATGACTAAAACGAAAAATATTACAAATAACTGACATAACTGAAAAAAATAACAAATTTAGGCAGAAGAAACACTTTTCCAAAATGTTTTTTTTCAACATAATACTTATGAATGTATGATTGAATTGAGATCATTATTAATTTTTTGCTTGTTTGTTTTGTTATTTTTGTAAAGTGCCTCAGGACGACATTTGTTGTGAATTGGCTCTATAGAAATAAATTGAATTAAATTTAAACTAATACTTAGTGTAGGTAGTGAATACATGTTAGAACAGGGTAAAGTAACAGTGACAATATATACTGTTTCCTATCTTCTTGATCTCCAAATGGCACATCAGGCTCAGCAGATAGAAAATATCATTAGAATAGAAATATAGAATAAAAATATTCTTTATTGCCCCACGATGGGGAAATTTCTGTGCAACAGCAGCAAAGTGGCAGTGACAGGCAGTAACAAAAAAACAGTCTCACAAAGAAAATAAAATATATATAAAAAACAGAATAAAGAATAGAAAAGCAAATACAGTACAGTAAGGCAAAATTTCAACATGAATACTGTGTAGTTAAATATCAATATAATTAGCTGTTATCTTAAAAATGTTTTTTTCCTAATTTAAAGATAACTTCATAATGTGTTAGCTGTTTGTTTCCCCATGGCAAAGGCAAGGGTAGAGCTAGGGATCATATTGTTTTGTTGCTAGTGGGCAAATTCATCTTGAATGAAATTCTTGTTTTCCTCTAAAATTCTAGGTCACATCTTCTTGTGCAGTGTACTAGAAAGAATATTGGGATTTAGGCAGACAGCTTTCATTTTGTTTAGAAATGCAAGTGCTACACATGCTACTCTTGAAATATTAATAACTAAAGATAGATTACTGTTTTTTTTAAGTCAGATCAAAGAAAATATTCAAAAGTTGCAAATCAGCATTATATTCACCTTACTCTGATTAAGTAGGGCATGTAGATATAAGATGTACAAAACACGTTTTTTGTTTTTTGTTTTTTTTTTTTTTCAACAAGATTTAAGCATATCTACTGTGATAATTTCATGCATTTTTACAGTATCATTGCTTTTTATTTTCCAAACAATATGCAACTGGATATGTGTATAGGCTACCTGCAGTATGCTATACATGTACATTCTGAACATTAAGGGTTAAACATTTTAGATATGTAATTCTTAAAGTCAGTCCCAGACATAATTGACTACTTATAATATTCTGCAGTGCACCTTGAACATCTATTTGCAATAAATTATTAATTACTGAGATGATTTTCAAATAACACAGGCAATGTGCAACATGAAATGCCTGCATGCATCATTAAAGGCTTAAGACACTAAAAAAAAAAAATCATGCTGGAGTTTAATATTGCATTTTCTTAATTACAATAAATATCTACATAGATGTATGAATTTCACAGATCTTAAAAGAAATCCACTAAAGTAGATCAAGATAAGATAATCCTTTATTAGTCCCACAAGTGCAAATTTTGCATCAGCCACCCCTTCTTCCTGTTTCCACTACTGGAACCTGTTCCAGAGTCCTTTTTGGGGGCCTTGAGTCATTTCACCCCTGTCATTTCCATTAAAGGGACTAAGGCCAAATGAGAGCTTTGTGATGGGGGGGTAAACATTTATTACAGGTTGCATTTTCCCTGCATTTGATTTCAGTCACCCCCACTCTAAACTCCTTGATCAGTTAAATCTGTTCACTTTCAACAGGAGTAATTGGCATTTAGTGCAAACAGCATAAAACCCAGTCACTCATTTTGAATGTCATCAGGTTTCTGAGTGCCTACATTCCACTATATAAATAATATCTGTCAATGTGATTTGGAAATAATGATTAAATTCATTTTTATCTATTAAATTAATAAATAAAACTACATTTTGCTTTTAGTGTCTGTGGAGGTGGAGTGAAACCAATGTTATAACCAAAGATCATGTGCTTAGCTTCAAAGTGAAGAACTAAGTCTTCTGCTAAATCCAAAGTTTATTACAGTTATGTTTCCAATGGACTTTGAGTAGTTTACAATAAGTTATAAACTATAATCACTGTGATAGAATTATTGGTTGAAGTTTCTTGCTAAAAAATAAGGGCCAAAGAGAACGTTCTGGGAAAACAATATCTTCCAGAGGATAAATGTTATGGTTGCATAGTCAAAACTCATTTGTAGCTGTAATTTTCTTACCTGGGTAAAACAGTTCCACCACCAACCTTGCTGCTGGATCTGAAGTCTTATAAATGCAAATTGGTTTAGACCAAAAATGTACTCTTGAGATTTTCCCTATAAAAAAAAAAAAAAAAAAAATCAAATTAGTTCAGATAACAAGAATGGAGTTAACTTCCAAGATTCACACCCAGCCCGTGGGAGAGTTGGCCACTTTTAATTTTCCAAGGGTTTTATTTTCAGGTTGAACTCTCTTGACTGATATTTTTAGATGCAAGTAGTGTCAGCTCCTATTCTTGTCAGGGTGCATCTCAGAGAGACCCCTGGATGGCTTAAGTGATATTTAAGTTGAAAAGATCTACTGATAGAAGAATATTGTTGGTCCAGTGACATCTGAACATGGATGACCTGTTTAGTTTTACAACCTTTACCCTCAGCTCTACCTCCTTGTGTTGCTTATGGCTATTTGGAATGGAAAAGTGATAAATGTGGAAATCACTAATATTTCATATATTTCTTCAAAGAACATTTTTTGCAAGTTTAATCAAGTGTAAATTATTTCTTACACACACATGCACACACACAAGTTTGTATTTTAACCCATATTAGGACTTTGTATTGACTTTTCATTCACTGAAAAAGGGGGTTCACCACATTAGGGCTGGGCTTCAGAAGGTTAATAAATATATCAGAAAAGCTCCCAAATAGGCTACATACATGAGTCTATGGACGGACACACACACACACACACACACACACACACACACACACACACACACACACACACACACACACACACACACACACACACACACACAGCATGCAAAAGTGACCTTCAAATCTCCACAAACACCTCCAGTGGTTATTAGAGACACATGCACTCTCTTTGAACCCACTGTCACACTCTCATCCTGATATATCTTACGTCCCACATATGTGACCCAGGGACAGATTATTGGATTAGTCCATTAACAGCCTGTTCATTCACAGAACATGACCTTTTCTCTACCTCCACCCTCAGCTTGACTTTGTATATCTTCTTCTGTGTTCCCCATGCTTGAACATTTTGTCTTCCATTTTTTCCTTTTCTTGTTATGTTCTTTTTCTTGTTTTTTTGTATCATTTCTTTACGACTAAGATTATTGGTTTATTTATGATTGTGTTTTATAAAATATATATGAATCATCAAATTAGGCTTGTCAATATAAAAAATATATTAAAAGATCATCTTTTGTGTCAAAATAATTTTAAATGGACTTAATCGTATTTGCTGAAATTGTCACACTTCTTCCAGCAGCAGCAATGCCAATAGAAACACTCAGCTGCTCTCCACCCTGCAGCCACTCACCTGACTGAAAAAATGAGCTGCTGCTGGAAATTTTGAACTCTGCTTGCATGGCGAATACATCCAGAAAAAAAAAAAAAAAAAAAAAAACAACATTCTACCCTCTTTAGTCAACAAGGCAAACACAACAGCCTTGTTTGATGGCACTTTCTCTGAGGCAGATGGACAAAAAAACAAAATGAAATGCAAAAGGATAGATACTAGCTGTGCTAATGCTGCTAATTAACGCTACGACTCGGATGTTTGAGAGCAACTTTAAAGGGTCAGAATCTGTCCCCTATCTGTAACAGTGAAATAGTAAACCCAGACAACATAAGTTAACACTGTGTGCAAATACTAGCTTTACAGACACGGACAGTGATCTGTCAGTCTGAGCTACCCTGTCAAGATGTGCTTCCCACCTGGGAAGTTCTGAATCACGCAATGCTTCATTCTACTGTGGTTCAAATCAATCCAGAAACATGCTAATCAGCTGAGGACACAGTGGGCTACTAAATAGTGGAGAAATGAAATAAACTAGTATGCCCCTTCCATTATTCCACAATTTAGTTGTAAATGCATTGGAAGCTAATGTGGCTAAAATTACCAATGGTGGAGCCAGATTGAAGCAGACAATGTTTGCAAAATTACCAGAAAGACAGAAATTATGCTGAGCTGCTTCTGAATACATCTGCATAGATCAGATCCTTGGTTAGATCCATTTGTCTGAAATCACAATTCATTTTAGTATGGAATAATGCTTTATTTGTCCCTTAGTTATGATTATTAGGAAATTATAACAAAATAAAATAATTGAACAGAATCAAAGGTACATATATCAAAAAAGGATATTAACACTTATACTAAGTGTTATCTTGTCTACTGTTTTACCAAACAGAAAAAGTGATTCTTTTAAAATATATTTTTTTCTAAACAAGGGCTGAATTTTCCCCTAATTATTAATTTTGCCCTAATTAACAAAGTTAAAATATTGTCAAATTGCAATTTATCATATTTTTTGTTCTTAACTAAAATAAATTGATGTTCTTCAAAAAAAATGTTACAGCAGTATCAAAAATGATATTGAGTATCGAATATTATTTTGTATTGGTTTCGAGTTTTAGTAGAAATTTTAGAACAGTGATAATCCTACTTCAAACACTGTTTTGCTGTTCTTCAGATTAAGCACAAAATGCAAAGCTGGTTTGCACATCCCTCTAAAGTCAGTCAAAAGTTCTTATTGAGAACTCATTCCTTACTGTATTGTCCTTTAAGTTTTCAAGTAAAAAGTTTTTCATTAACTATTGGCTGCACTTTTCCTCTTATTACCTCCTTTCAATTGCAATGCAAGAGCCCCACTTTGACAACATGACAAACTTACCTAACTTACCTTGAACTCCAGCAAACCAGCAACAAGCAAAGTCAACCCTTTTTATTTGGAGATTTGTGTTCTTCTCAGTAGCTGCGAGTCCTATTTCAAGGAACCCCAGTGAATAGTGGAAAAAAAGGTCTGATTATGGCACCGTATTGTTATTATGCCATGGAGAGCCTGGTTTGTTTGTTCCACCTATTTGGTGAGATCCAGTTGGTTGCAGTCAGAGCAGTGGTGAGAAGTGATACGCAGCCTTGACATGAGATCAACATGTCTAGCCCTGTTTTAAAATTCTCTAGTGACTAATCTATGCCAATGCACTCAGGCCATACATCAAGAAAAACTTGCCGTTGCTGCTACTAGGTACCTCCACGCTGTACCAAAGACCCACATGTGCTATCACCATGATAATGAACCATCCCGACCTCGCCATAAAAGTTTTTTGTCTGCTCAAAAACGGCCAACAGGCATCATGAGAGTAAGGTAAAAAAAAATAAATAAATAAATAAAAATATGTACCTCTTATACAACCCAACACCAACAGCATCTGGTTGGTGCTACATGGTACGGCTCCCAGCTATCTGTTTTGAACCTATTCTGTTTTGGAAGCATTGGCACTTCTGATAAAACTACTCATGGTTGAAGTCCAGTCATCTGTCTTAGTACACTTGAGCATAAATGTTCCCCTCCATCATGCGTTATCGGGATTGCACTGTGTTTTTGAAGTACTTTAGAAGACATTTCCATGAGCCTGATCATACCATTCATATTATAATTGATTTTTGTTTCCATATGCAAGCTTAGTCTGGACTGACAGAGGCCAACAGAATTTGCTATTCAATACTGAATGAAAATTGTTAGTTACAATTTCAAAGTTATAATAAAAATGTCCTCCCACTTTAGGAGATCTAAATAGTTTTTTTGGACCAAAACCAACAAAGCTTATACATGTTCAAACATGTAATTGCATTTTAAATCATACAAAAAAAAAAAAACAAAAAAAAAAAAATCAGTATTTTTTTTTTTTATTATGTGGTCTTCAGCTATATACTGCAGATTTATTATGTTTAAACCAATGTTCAGTAAACCTTATTTAAAAAATGCAATATTGTCCTAATAGTAACAGACAACAGAGGGAACTTTTTTTAGGTAAATGTGAAAAAAATAACATTGATAATAATGGCTGGTGGAATCTGTATGTTTAACTATATATAAAGCTAAAGATAAATGCAATTCCACCTGTACAAATGCAAGTTTCTCCACAGCTTCTGTTTTATGCCATCCATCCGTCCATCCATCATCTTAACATGCTTATCCTTGCAGGACCACAAGGGTGGCTGGTGCCTTTCTGTATCTGTATTTACTCTGCTGATGAGAGAGTAAGTCTGCAGTGACGATCAACCTATTGGGTCACTTAATGCACAAACACAGCAAACAATCTGCATATAGCTCTTACACCTTTCTTTTATTTTATTGTGCATTTGCTCTTTTCTTTTCAAATACCAGATACTTTCAACTGAAGAAAGAAATAACTGACAGTATCAACATATGATTTACATTTTTATGGTTCAAGGTATGTAAAATGTATTGAAGCTTTAATCTAACTAGTCACCCTCTCTCTTGCATTACAGTTTTACCTCTGCCTCTCTTATCTCCCACCCCTCCTGGCTGCTACTTGTTCCCTTCTGGAAAACAAAGCTAGCTTCCACACTCAGGCCCTCCCTCTCTTCTGAGAGTGCAACTTGCCGGATAGGTCCTGACAGAGCAGACAGGCTGTAGAAGCCACTGTTTTAACAGCTATTACTGGGATAGGAGCTGACAGGCTAGTTTGCCTCCAAATCATCCTTCCTTTCTCTCACTCTGTCGCAGTGTTTGCACAAATAGTGATTATGAGGGTGCACTGTGAAGGGGTGGCAATTTACCAAAGACTGTGATGAAAAGAGTGGAATTCGTCATGTCTGTTCATGTTTTCATTTTAGGTTCAAATTGACCATGGTTTATGGAGGGAAACATTTTATTTTCACCTTGTTTGTCTGATATTGTTTGTTTCAACTAAGGTAAAGGGAGAGAAGGATAAGCTCACACGAAGACTAAAAAGATATCCCAGAGCTGTATGATAAAAGAAATAACGTCACAGACTAAGAAGAGGATCTATAACACAATAATTCTTCACAGATAAAGAACACATTATACATTTGTGTGTTTGTCTCAGGCTGACTATCATCATCTGACTGATACAGATCTGTGGCAGGATTTCCCAGGATGTTTGTCCTTTAGAACACTTCCAAAAAATAAGGCTTAGTCAGTGTGGTGTGAGATGCCTTCTATGATCTTCAGTCCGACTTATCGCTTTTGTTTTAATTGAATGCGTCTTCCTTGCCTCTCCACTTGCTTTATTTCATAGTGATAAAGCTGCAGAACGCAACCGCAGCAGCTGTCATCGTGAAAAACAATTAGCGGTTCATGATAAAGGCCAAATCCGCAGCAAATATTGCACTTTAAACATGCGGGTTTATGCTCCTATCTATTTTCTTTGTTTTAATTTGGAGCACAGCCAGATAGCAGGCATAACAAATGACTGTAATTATGAGAAGACAGTGGAGAAGGAGTATTGGTTAATGTTCGCATATTGCTGAGCTGTACTTTGCAGTAAAGGGGATTTGTTTTAAGTGGAGCAAGTAATGAGAAGTAGCAGCAATGCAGAATTATGGTATTATATTGATGTATGTTTGTCTTGTTAAAATACTAATAATGACTGTTTATTGTGCCATCTGCTCTGAATTTAATATGTCAAATGGACTTATGGATAAATAGGATTAGTTCAAAAGGACCAGGTAAAATCTTTCACTCCACTGGGTTTCATGCTCCCTGTGGTTAAAAAGGCCATGTCCTGTCAAATCTTCCAAACAAGACTAACATTTTCTTTCCTACGTTTTGTTTTTCAGCCTAAAGCAACACCAGCAGTAAGTCAGACCACACGGGAAGGAAGAAGCAACGAAGACAGATTGGGATAAACAACTTCAGAAAAAAAAAAAAAAAAAGTAGTGCCAGAAAGTAGTTCAGATTAACTGCAGTGTGTATGTTTGTGTGTGCCCCCTCCCCGTGCACACACACAGGGGGTGCGTGTGTATAGGTGTGTGTTGTGGGCATCTATGCACATATCTAAAGTGAGTGTATGTTGGGAATAATAGTGTGTTCATTTCAATATTCGGCGTATATTCAGAACATTGTGTTTGATTGTAAAACGGTCTGAACAATTTTCTGAAGGCTTGCAACTGAGGATTACCACGTAGCTCCTCTGTGAACCACAATCATAAATTGAATTGATGTCACTGCATTACCCAGACTGGTAATAATCATTAAGACGATCGCCACAGAACAGGGGTACTAATAACTCTGTGACTAGTGGTCACCCAAGTGCTCTGAAAGTGATCTGAGTCTGGATATGATTCTTTATGCCTTTGTGTTTCTAATACAGTGCCTTGCAGAAGTATTCATTCCATTTGAACTTTTTCATATTTTCCTACATTAAAACCACAACTTAAGTGCTTTAGATGGTTTTAATATGATATTGTGAGTTGGAAGAAATCATGGCTTTCATAAAATCTAAAAACTGAGGTTTTTTCTTCAGCTCCAGTTATTCTATACTTTGTTGAACCACCTTCCACTGCAGTAAAGGCTTCAAGTCTTGTGGGGTATATCCCTATCAGCTATGCACATCTCAAGGGTGATATTTTTACCCATTCAACTTTGCAAACTAGCTCAAGCTCAGTCAGATTTGATGGAATGTGAATTAACATATGCTGTCATATTCAATAAATTAGAAAATTTGTTCTGATGAGGCTTGTTTGTCAGACTACATGTACCTTTTGAAAATAACAACCTTGAAGTATGTATTAAACATATTTTTCTCTGAGCTCACATTTCTGTATTAAAAATGTTTTTCTATTGGTCTGAAGTGATATTCTAATATTAAATGTCATGTCATAATTAGTTGTAAGCAAAAATCATCATAATTAACAGAAATAAAGGCTTCAAAACACCAGTCTGTGTGTAATTAATCTACTTTCTTTTTAACTGACAAAATTAAATTTAAATATTCTGATTTATTGAATATGACTATTTGCAAGTCTTGACACAGGTTCTCAGTTGAATTTAGATCTTGTCTGGGCAGTTGTAACAGATGAAAATTCTAACTCTGGTTGTCTGTTTATGGTCGCTGTTGTCCTGAAAGGCAAACCCTCGTACCACTCTCATGCCTTTTGAACCCTGCTAAAGATTTTCCTGCAAGATTTTAGTGCATTTAGCTCAATCCTTCTTTCCATCAACTCTAGCCAGTTTCAGTGTTCTGCTGAATAAAAGCAACCAAACACCATGTTTCTCAGTAGATGTGGTTAGTTCAGGGTGTTAGATTTCCACCATATGTAGCACTTTGCAAGTTAAGTTCTGCTGTCAGGAGAATAGAGCACCCTCTTCAGTTTGTTTGCTGTGGTCCCTACATGGTCTGCGGCAAGCTGAAAAGGGGACTATTTTTTTTACTTTCTTTCAACAATCTGACCCTTCTGTAAAGAACAGATTTGTAGAGCACACAACTAATACTTCTCATGTCAGCAGATTCTAGTACCTGAGCTGCAGACCCTTACTGTTCCTCCACAGTGACTGTGGGCTTCTTGGTTGCTTCAGTGATTAATGCTTTACTTGCCTGCCATGTTGGTGTAGGTAGATTGCCATGTCTTGGTAGGACTGAACAGTGCTCCACAAGATGTTAAAAGTTTGGGATACTGTTTTATAACTTATCCCTGCCTTAAACTCCTCAATAACTTTATCCTTGACCAGTCTGATGTGTTTCTTGGTCTTTATGATGCTGTTAGTTCACTAATGTTCACTAACAAACCTCTGAGGCCTTTAACAGCTTTATTTATGATGAGATTAAATTCCACAGATGGACTGTATTTGATCAATCCTCATGGCAACTGGTCACACTGGATTATATTTAGGGATGTAATAGCAAAGGGTGCTAGAGTATACACATGCCACACTTTTCAGAGTTGTATATGTAACAATTTTGAAAACCATGCATCATTTTTCTTCTACTTTATAATTATGCAGTACTTAGTGTAGATTTATCATATAAAACCTCAATAAAGTGCATTGAATGTTACAGTTCTACCATGACAAAATGTGAAAAGGCTCAAGGTGCATGCTTTTGCAAGGCACTGTAGTGCAGTGATGAGGATGATACTGGTAGGTCTGTATGCATGGTTCACTTTCAGACCACTTGAAACCTACTCAGGCCCAGACTTTGAAGTCCAAGAGCAAGAAAATCCCCTCTGACCTCAGCTACTACTGGCTGCATGACTTGCCATAGGTTCGAACAAAAAGTATTTTTGTTTTGAATATAGCAATGCTATCAGTGTTGTGGAATGGTCTTTTTTTCAATACATGTATCCCTCCTAATCAGAATCTGGAGGGGAAAAAAAGGGTAAACAACTGAGACTTTCAGAGTTTTACTATTAAAAAGAGTCTGTGAATCATCTACTGTTGAAAACATTCCCACTGCACTAAATATTGATGTCAGATGCAGGTTGGAGGTGATGGAAGCTCTCCCTGTAAAGAGCAACATGTAGATAATATTTCTATTTTTTTTTTTTTTTGTTGCTATAGCCAGAGGAAAATAAGCTTCCCTCCCAACTCATGTAGCACCTAATACAACTGGGATTGTTTTCGATGCATGCAACCATTGCATTGATTTAACTTTTTCCAAGTCTACTTATTCCATGTTTTGACTGTAGTGCTGCTTTTTAGAAATAGCTTTGTAATGCATTACAGCACATGCTTGCAATGGAACTAAAACGTCACTTTCAAAAGTGATTTATTCATCCAACAAAGAAAAACATTTTGATACATAGATATTAGACCTGTCACTGCAGTATAATGGCCTTGTGTTGTTTCTTCTACCTGAGAGTTTCACTTGAGGTTTCTAACCTTCTTTCAATGAACATAGATGGGATGTAATAGCAAGGAGAGTAGTAATGACTTTTTTTTTCTATCAGCTTATGGAAGAACTGTAAAAAATAAATTCTGTGCCGTCTGCAAATCACAGTGAGTTATATGAGTTCCAGGGAAAAGTTTACATACACTCATCATTGGCATCGCTGGTAGTAATATTATTACCTTTTTTTTGTCTGAAAGTCATTCATTTTCAAGCTGGATTGATTAAACAAAAATAACAAATAAGTTTTAAAAAATGACCTTTGAATCTTCAACAAGACCTTCGTTCTAGCCATCAACAAGCTTCTTGCATGATTGTCACTTGATGTTGGACTTCTGTTTTTTGCTGAATTTGTGGATTTCCTTAAAGAATAGCCTAAAATTTTCAACTGAGTTTTGGTAGTGGCTTTCATGTTAGTCTGTTTTATCCATCTCAAGACCAGTTTTGATGTATGTTTGGGATCACTGCCCTGTTGGAAAGCCCAGTTATGTCCAAATTTCAATCATCTAGCTGTTTTTCTGGGATGAAGGTGAAAATTTTGGAGGTAGTCTTCTTCACAAATTATGTTAAATTCACCAGTAGGAAAACAATCCCACAGCATAATTCTATTAACACCATGCCTGACAGCTAGGACAGTGTGAAGTTTGAGAGCCTCACCTCAACTCCTCTAAATGTTCTTACCATTGTGGCTTAAATAGCTTAGTCTTTGTCTCCTCAGACCACAAAACTTTAGAAGACATTTTAGAACAGGGGCTTCTTTCTTGGTTGTCGTCTATTCATTGAATAGTGATGTGAAACTCCCTTTACTGGGAACATTGATGCTGGTGTTCCAGCAGTTATTAGTTCCAGTTCAGTAAATATCAAAGCAGAATTATGTCAGAAATATGTTACTAGCTACATCAAGTCTGCTGAGCTCATTATACAAGCTACTTCTCAGTGAAACGCTGGTAAAAACATTGCTAAAGGTTCAATAGAGGAGTACATTTGTGATGACTTCCTGAAGGCGGGGTTTCAGAAAGAGCACAAGTTTTTAGAGAGACAAAGGCCCAATTTCAAGGCGTTAAATTACGAAGTCAAATTTCTTTTAAGTCATTTGATATATACAGTACTTTTATAACAACTGAAGGTAACATAGTTACTTGATTGAGCTGAAAATGATTCTATGTGGCTGGAAAACACATAATACTGCCCCTTTAAGCCTATGTCTATAATTTTGACAATTTGCAGATTAAAAATTAAAATTTAATGTTATTAAAAAAATTAAGATTATTTAATTTAATTAATCTATTAGATACTAGTCTAGTGCTTTACAAAAAGAATTTTATAGATAACCCAACTATATCTGTAAGTATATTAGGGATGATTAAATGTATACCAGATTCTTCCAAAAACATTGAAATAGCTCTTTAATTTACTACCAACTTAGAAGCTGCAAACACCAATTTCAGAGTCATTGGTCAGCAGCAGGGCACATATTTTCTTACAGTGCTTACATGGTGTAAAACATGAGGGTGCTTCTTACATTTACTTACATAGAACTGCACAAAAGGAAAGTTGTTTATGGTGCAACTGACAATATTTTTTTTCTCTTTTTAATGCTAATGGAAGCCCCCCCCCCCAAGGTCATGCTGCCTGGGTGAAGACCTGCAATTAACAACATTTTATGCTAAGATACGTGTATGTAAACTAACTACTGGAACTGCCTTTTGGTTTTCATGGCGTGCAAAAACATTTAAATGTTTTGTTTTTTTGTTTTTTTTTTTATCTTTTCTTCCTTTTTCCCTTTCACAATGAGCAGCATTAACCAACCTTTTTACAAAGTTTTCTGTCTGAAACATGGATGAGTTACAATTTTTTATGCAGTTGTGCTGTAAGAATAACAACCATAGAGTGTGGGTTAAAATGAGATAGTTTATCAACGAAAAAAGTAGTGTGTGTTCTTTAACAATAGCTGCAGGTGAAATTTGTGTTTTGAAAAGAAGAGTTTTGTATTTACAGTGTCTATCTGCACTGAATCAAGAGTGAAAGTTTCTTAAACTATTAATGAGAACTATAATATGCAGGCACTGGAATAAAATCATTTGATGAGCCATGTTTTTTATGTTATGTCTTTTTTATGAGTGTGGTAATAAGAAACCTTAACTTGACAAATATGAAAAACCAAAATCCAGCAAGTGGCCATTTTTGATAATAGGATTGATGTTAAAAGAAGATTTTATTGTGAAATATGCAACCCTCATGCTAAATATACCCATATATAATCAGAAAACTGCCAAAAATGGATTCAAGATAGTGCTGGGTTGTTTTTTTTTTTTAACTCTAACAGAAGTATTTTTTGTTTTTTTTATGTGCATCAGACTGTTTTGATGTCTGTTTAACTGCTCTCTCCTGCACTGGTTTACTCACAATAGATATGTGTTAATATCTAAGCCTGTGCAAAAGGCCAACTGTGCCATGAATCACATATTTTAGTAGATGTTACATAATACATGAAAGAGCTTTATCTATGAGTAGAAATTGTGTGACAAGATGCTTTTCAGTGGGTGTCAGTATGTGAAGCTGTTAACTGCACTGACAGTGAGAGACTCTTTGTTAGATGTGTACTGTAAGCACATTTGTAAACACACCTGATGATGAATACAATGAAGCTGACATCTATATCTGTCTTCTCTTGCAAACCCAAACCTGTTTTTCTTGTTTCTTTCTTTCTTTGCACCACCTTGAAGACATTTTTAAAATATTCTTCACATGAATGAACAGCCGAACACTTTTGCAGAACTTACACAATTTTGATCTTATTTTATCAATCTCGATAAAAAGCCTTTCTACACACAGTACTGATAATACTGATACCTAATACTGAATTAAAACGATAGAGGCACCGTATTTTGTGTCCTAAATCAGATATTTTTTTTTTTTTTTTTTTTTTTTTTTTCCCCCCCAAGCTTTGACCTCACTGTACAATTTTTAGATGATTTTGACTCTCTTTAAGACCTATAATATTATAAAAAATGTAAACTCAATGGCCACTTTATTAGGTACACATTTGTAACATTGGGTCGGACACTCTTTAGCCTTAAGAAATGCTTTGATTTTTTTTTTTTTTTTTTTTTTTTTTTTTGTGGTATAGATTCAACAACATGTCGACATTATGCAGTTGATTTACATTTTTCATCTTCACATCCATGGTACAAAGCTCCTGTTCCATTACATTTGAAAGGTGCTCTGCTTTTAGATTGACATTGGTGACTGTTGGAGGCAGCTTGGATACATTGAACTCATTGTCATGTTCATGAAACCACTGAGATGATTTGGTCTTTTTAACATGTTGCATCATCCTACTGGAAATAACCATCAGGAAATGGGTACACTGTGGTCATTAGGTAATTGACATAGCTAGCAACAGTGTACCCTGGTACACTGCAGTGTTTAAACAATGTTCATGTGGTATTAAGGGTCATGAAGTGTGCCAAGAAAATATCCCTCACACCATAACACCATCACCACTAGTCTGAACCACTGATACATGGCAGAATGGCTGTGTATCAATGGTTCAGTCAATTATCAACAAAAAGCATGCTCTCCTGATGTCGACACCAAATTCTGACCCTACCATCAAAATTTTGTGGCTAAAATCAAAACTTATTTCACTAGAAAACACTTTTCTAAGCTGTTTGATTGTAGTCCATGGGAATGGCAGCCTTTCTCTGTGCACCTCTAATTAAAACCTTAGTTTTGTCATCCATACTGAGAAACAGAGCTAAAATATTTATAATTTTCACATTGGACCTTAACAAGTTAAAAAAATATATATATTTTTAATTCTATTTTAATTCTTTTGTTTTAATTTATGGAGCCGGGTGATGAAATTAAAACCGAGATCTTAAAAAAAAAAAAAAAAAAAGAAAAATGTTTTTCTTCTGTGTGGGACTGAAATAAACAGACACTTCTGCATGTATGCTGAAGACTTTTAAGAGTGGCGACTCATGCTTATTTTTTAAGCGAAAGCATGTAGAAAATTTTTAAAAGAAATAGTTATAATTTGATCCAAAGTTTGTTGCTCATTAAGAGTTGCTCTACCAGAGTATAAAAAAAATGTTGAAAAAGCTTTAGGGAGCAACTGACAGGTGCTTACATAATCACAGAGACCTCAGTGCTTATATATGGACATTGTTTTATGACATCACTGATTCTGCTCCTATTTAAATAATAGAGCATAATTTCTTTCAAGATGAGTGCTCTCAAGAAAAAGCTGTGTGAAATTTTTGCAGTGGAGCAAAATGTTTGTCATCTTTCTTGTGATTTTGCTAATTGGAAACCAAACTTATTATTCACAAAGGCCAGAGCAGTAATTGCGTGAAACAAACAAGTGGAAGCTGGAGAGGAAAGAGAGCAGCAGGAGTGCAGAAGGAATCAACGCAAACAGGAGATGCTGTGCACTCTTAATGGCTTATTGTACTGAACAGGAGATGAGCTGAATAAAACATTAAAGATAGTATTATTTCATTTCCACTGCACCGCCCAAACTCCATGTACCAGAACACAGTGGGTGTGAGAATATAAGGCCATCACCTCACTTAGTTCACGGTAGGGCATGTCATCTGGGCTCAACCATATTCATGACCAGATCACTGAAAATCCTTGCATTCTACTGGGATGTGTTCTTGAAAAGGCAGTCTCTTTAGGTACATATTATGGCTCAGTTTCCTGAACTTTGTGAGTTGAAATAAATAATGGTAGTGTTATAGAAGTTTTTGCACTGAATTAGCTTTGGCAAATGCTAATGTGTAATCATTTCAAAACACACATAAGAGTAGCACTGAGTCATGATGATGGTTCCCAGAGAGTAGATTATATGATGCAGTTTCCTTTGTGTGCTGCTGCACTGTTGCATCACTAAGAGCAGCATTTTCTGAAAATGTCACAACTGGGATATGTCTTCTTTAAAAAGATAAATCTGGCCCAGGAGTTTCAGAAAGTCATGCATCTTATAAAAATGATACTGTACAGTGAAAAATCCAGGTTTAGCAACTTTTGAATTAACAAAGAAGAATGATGTTTACAGAGTCTTTGTAATTACAGTTTCGGAACCTTTATTTTATCTAGCTGTGGTTTCATTTTGAAGAGCAATAAGAACTGTCCGAAAAATATAATGCCAATGCTAGATATTGCAAAAGAAGAAGAGTTGTATTATCTAACCTTGCACTGTAAACAAAAAGCAAGGACACAGTGAGAACATGAATTTTCTGTTTGTCTCGTTACAAATGCATTTCAGTACAACAATGTACCCCATGTGATTCAATACACAATCCTGCCAGCCAGTGACAGATTTAAACTTCTCTTCCTCTCCAACGTGTCACAGACTGTATCTTCATGCTCCAGTCTAGCTGTCGACAGAGATGATGTAACCCCCTACACACCCCAGAAGCACAGATTTCCCTTCCACTGCCCTGCTTCATGCAGCAAGCTGTTCATTGTTAGAGCTTGTCAGAGCTTCATTGTCAAAAATCACTGTTGTCATCACAATATTGACCCCACGGCCTTTGCAAGGGTCTGAGATAGTGGGCCACTTACGTTGCCTAGTGGGTAACGTAAGTGGACATGGATACATGCATCCTTGCTGAATGCATCTGCTTAGATACTGAAGCCCAACACTGACACACAAGCAAGGTTTTGCTTTTGGAATGTGCAAACAGAACACAGATAAACCTATATACAAGGGGAGAACATGTAAACACCTGCATAAGAAACCACAAAGCTTAATTTGAGTGAGTGATTATATAACATGCAATGGTGATGATTTGTTTTATATAACAATTGGGTGCAAGTCTATGGGTGCACAGGGTGAATTCTATGCATACAGTGCTATGAAAAAGTGTTTACCCTCTTACAGATTTCTTCAGTTTTTGTTCTTTTTGCCAAGTCTAAATATTTGAGATCAAACAATTTTTAATATGACAGTGGAGGACCTTCAGCCCAATCACACTTTGGTTCCGCTGCAGGATAATGATTCAAAGCACATTAGAAAGGCCACCTGTGACTGACTCAAAAAAATAAAAAACAACGTAAAGTTTTGGAGTGGCCAGGCCAAAGTCTGGCCTTAGGTCCAATACAGATCTTGTGGTATGACCTTAAACACACTGTTCAAGTTTGAAAACCCTCCAATTTAGCTCAATTAAAGATTTCGGAGTGAGCCAAATTCCTCAGTGGGGATGTTAAACACTAATAGGACAGACATTTTTGTTGTTATTATCACTGTAAATGGTCAAATAGATACAAACGTTCACCACTGATGGATATGAAAATGGATTTTTTTAAAAATTGGATAAACCCACAATCAGAACAATGGGAGATCCAACAAACATAATGAAGATCTTAGGGGAGGATTCACAGACCCTGTTTACAGGGTCTGTGAATCCCTGTAAATCTGATCATCAGATTTAGCTTTTGATTTAATCCACTGAATACGGCATTTTTTTCCCCCCCATTTCTGTTAACACAATACCAACGTTTTAATTAAATCTCTGTTTACACGGCAACAGTAGAGACGTGAAAATGGTATAATTCTCTCGCCACGCCACAAGCTAGTGCTATGTTCTTTAAAAACTCTGCCTAAAAGCCGGCACAACTAATAAATGTTCAAGATGGCAGAGAAAGTGTTTCTATGGACAGATGACGAGGTTCAGCTGTTGCTTAAGGTGACTTTGAATTATAAAACCACCAAATTTCAAGCCATTTGCCATTGTTGATCATTTCTTCTTCTGTGGTTTTTAAAATGTTGGTGTGCATCTTCTGATATCTGTCATACTGCACATGACTCAGGTTTCCCTGTAAAATCTAGTTTTTCTGTTTACACAACGGAGACCAAGACGTTTTCGAACCATGAACTGCTGGTTTCAAGTGCAGATCTCTTACTGTGGAGTACATGAATTATTAGTAGTGAATGCTGCAAAAGGTGCTGCTACAAAATATCAAATTAGAAGTACCACCTTTTTAGTCTGATCCATTTTCATGTCTTTATTATTTAATTAAATTAAATCACCAACTGATTAAATCAAAAGCTAACTCTGTGTTGATTAATGACTAGATGATGACGGATGTTAAGCATTTGTCAGTTTAATGTTTCAGAAAGACTTTTATAGAGTTTTATAGAGTTCAACAATACCTCTGTAGAAAATTTATATTCCATCTGTTTATATGACCAAAACTAACCCAAATCTGAATACTAGTTACACTAGGGGTTACCCTATAAAGACCATGGCTAAAGTCAAGCAGGCACATTTTTTGGCTTCTGCTGCAGTCTGCCTCTTGCTGTTTTTTAAAACGAGGACACATTGGCAAGTGCCAAACACAGGTTCAGTAAAAGCTTTTTGTTGTTCCTTCTGTGCATCTGTCCACAGAAGCTTAAATTAAACCTCTGATTTGCTACCTGGCCTGACTGTGCCAGCACTGATTCCAAGGCTTGTCTTTGTGTAAGGAAAATACAAGCATGCACATGCATTTCACGTGTATATGAGAGATGTATTTGTTCCATATTTATGTGTGTATGTAAATGTGTCTGTGTGACAGATTTATGTGCAAATAGCTATGCTGAGTGCAATCGCTCTTAAAAATTCATTACAAGCTTGCTGCTCCTAAAATCTATTTCTCTGTCAGGGAGACTTTTGTAACAAATCAGTCTTTTTTCCTCTGCATAATTCACACAAGCTGACACAAAAGTGAAAAAAAATATTCAAAAACAAAGAACCTAAACTTGGTCCTTTAAACCATATTGTGTGTATTAAACCAAAGAAATTTAGGCAACAACTGGCCTAATATGGTCTTTATGTGGGCCTCTACCCAGGAGGGAGGCAGCCACTGCAAAAAGGGTGTCTGTCATCTGACAGCTGCGTCTGATGGTTCCCCGGCTGTGATTGCTGTCATCCTGAGATCCTGCTCCCAGCCTGCAGATATCACCCCAAACAGGGATCTAAATCTGTAGCCACCACACACGTACACACAAACAGATAAGCAGCCAAAAACTGGGTTGTCTAAGCTAACTGGCAGATACAGTAGTCAGATGCTTTGTGTTCCTGTCAAGCAACCATCCTATCGGATCAAATTTTAATAACGAAGAATCAATGCCTTTGTGCAGTCCCATCTCTTACTTGACTGATTTTCCTTATTGTTTGTCTCCATCTGCCAGTCAAAGCCACGGACAAACAAGACAAACAAACTGACAACAAGACCATGTATTTAATTCAAACTGCTCAAACATGTTCTAATGCATTTATTTTAAACTGTTGAAATGGAAGACACAACTAGTGAAAAGACCAAGACCCACTTGGTGGCCTGGACAGAGAGATGATGGCTGTCAGGCCACTAACATATCCAGCTGGATTCAGAGAACATGTCAAAACCAAAAACACAGCAGTCTCTTAAAGGGGTGGTGACATCACTGTATCAACTATTTCATGTAGTTGATATTGCTGCATATGCTAATTCTCCAAAGAATTTCATTTTTAAAAAATAACATCACCTTTCTGTAGGAGGTTGTAGGGGGTTGTTTTTGCAGGCCAGATTTTCCTCTTCAGAGTACGGTGATGATACGTGGCTCTACCTAGTTGACTTCACTCTGATTGGCTACAACCATATTTGGAAAACTCTTCAGTAAAATGCATTGAACATAGTCCAAAACTGAGGTTATAATTGCATGGTACTTCCCCATAAATGAACTTCAGCCACTCTTCCATTCTTCAGGAGTAAGGTGGAAGCTTTCATCTGTTTTTGAGCACCCTTGGACATAACACCTCCGCTTTTAGTAGCCATGCTCTTCTCAAGTGGAGTAGCCAGACATGCGAGCAAGACTAGCCTTTAAATTAGCCGGTGTATCAGCTGGAGGGAGGAAGGAAGGGGAGGGCTGTTTGCTTGACGGTGTGCTCTAATTGGGAATATGAATTACGTAGAAAGATAAATTGTTCTGTGATTCATCTGTTTTTGAGCAAAGAAACAAAGCTGACCACCTATGAGCAGGGCTTTTGACACCAACTCTTGACAATCACATGGTCTCATCAGTGAACAACAGATCATATTAAACCCCCAAAACCATAGAAAAATGACATTTGTTGTCACGACTCCTTCAAATGCAGTCTTGCTGCATGTATACTTACAATTGTACATAATCGACACTGCTATTCATGGTAGGAACACTGAAGAAATTTTTTAAAAAGCAAGCACAGAGTTTTTTCTTACAGGTCATCAGCAAGACTTCTAAGCTCAAAGCTCTGCTCCGCAGCCTGTGCTTCCAGCCACAGCATGATCAGTCTATCCTCCCTTGGTCAGCTCAATCGGTTGGGTGCCTCCTCAGCAGGTGGGCTCTGAACAAGTAACAATTAAGTATTTATTATGTTCCACACAACATCAAAGGTTGGCTTTGTTTCACTGGAAAGTGAAAAATATATTTCATGTTGGTGCATGAGAGGAAAATGTGGACACAGCTAGTCTCAAACTATAACAACTGCTCAAAATAAGTTTATCGTTACACTTTCTCTAAGATTCTCAGTAATAAATGAGAGTCAAACTATTACCCAAAATGAATAAAGACAGAATACTTCCGAGTCCTTAAACACATGCCTGGTGCTGTTTGACAAGTCATTGCAGTCCTTATCTAAAGGACAGTAGTGACTCTGTGGAGTTTGGGTGGTGACTTGAAAACAAATAGAAAAGGGTTACTCAGCATTAGAGAATCATTCAAAATTGGGCATACTTCTTTCTGCATATACCTTTAGTGCTCAAAAATTTAATTTAATTTAGAGTAATTACTGACAAATTACCATAATTAAGATGAGGGCAGCCAGCAATGTAGCCTGGCCATTGCTTTCTTACGCAGTTCCGCTCCATTGTCATATCCCTTCAATGCTCCATCTGGACTTTCTCCCATTGACTTGAATTTCTCCGGCAGAATTTCAACTGGGCCAATCAGTAAACAGAAGGAGGAGTTGTGAATGATAACATCAATTTTCTGTGCTGTTTTGGAATTGTCGTCAGCCTGTAGTTTGGCAATGGAGGAAGAGAACGAAGCCATTCAGTTCGTGTTGGCTTGGCACTTCTCTCTTTGCAGAGGGGGATGGCTGTTTACACCACAGGCAATTTCCAGTAAGTTTATAGACTCCAACTGCCGCATTACTTACGTGACAGCCAAACGTTAGTGATTGGGTAAAATTTAAAACTTTAACAGTCTGCACACCTCCAGCGTTTCTCAATATCCAAGGGTCCAGAACCTCTGTGCGAAGCGTAGAACAAGGGGCTGGGTTTTACCAGGCTAGCTGCAATGTGAAACTGGAAAGAAAACTCAATTTTAAAAGAATTTTAAAACATAGATTCCATTTCAGCTACAAAGTGAGTTCAGCTGTTTTACATTTACCTATAAATGCAGTTTTTACACAATGTATATTTACATAATTTATAAATGGCATTAACCTGCTTGGGGCTTGTTTTTGTTTGATTGTTATGTTTTGTTATACAACAACTTATCCTTTAGGAAAAATACAGAAAAAAAACAAAAAAAACAAAAAAAAAACAGCTTCAATTAAGAGTTTCAGCTAAGCAGAAAATTACCTTACAATCCTGAACACAAATCAAATCAAAGACGTGCAGAAACAGAACAGAGCACTGGTCTTTTTTAATGTATCAGCATTATGCTATTAGAAAGAAATGGGGGACAAGAAGGTTGAACATACGGAGAACGAAAAAAAAAAATTATATTTCTCTTTAAAGCTGCTGAGTGCTGTACAGCGCAGTCAGCAACACATTTCCTGCTGTTTTGCCCTTTGTTCCAGAACATGTGCTCATTGAAATTAAGGAATGGCTAAAGTAAAGTACTGATTCAAAGCTTTTAGAAAGTTAAATGCTACTGACATTTCCTCTGAGTGAACTGTGTGATTTCTTTATGCACTTTTATCCTTTTTTTTAATGATCTGTTCTTACAGTTAATAAAAAAGCAAGAATAAAAGACAACTGCCTTCCTAGAAGGTAATTCTTAGGAAAGGAGCAAATAACTGAGGGTGCCCAATCACTGTAGACTTTATATTTTACTTAAAACGGTGGTTAGATAAAGTTTATAACTATACTGTGTTCTGAAATAAAAATTAAAAAAAAAAATAACACCTGACATTTTTCTCTTGTTATCTAATTACAAAACAAATAACATTAAACATTAAAGGTTAAAAGATGGACACATTCATTGCAGCAACATAAAGTACCTATAGCAACAGCATTGTTTACACTGCTAAAATAATTGATTTCTTAATGATGGTAATTCTGGATCAAAGTATATGTGTGCCATAATTGAATTACAGCCTACATCTAAACAGATGGCTTAGGTGGTTTAGGACAGAAAAGAAAGCTCTAGAACTGTGCCTTATATTCAGACCCAAAAAAAAAAAAAAAATTATTTTAGCCAGTGGATGCTGGGCCAAAAGACCTATATCTACACTGTGGTAAAGGAGGAACAAAATCCTCAAATGCACTGTTGGAGAACTGCAGTGCAGAGTGGCATCATGGGTTAGCAAACTCTCCATGCTAATTAATAGACACCATCTACATGCCAGCTGGTTGAAAAAAAGTCTTTTCTGTCTTTCCAGGACAAAAATAAACTAGTGGAGTTTTATAAATGGCAAGAAGTCGAGTTTTCCTACACCAAACATTCCAGATGGGCTTGGGATGAAACAGAGTGAATATGTGGAAAAGTACTGTTGAGTATGGTTAATGATTTGTATTGCTGTGGGCAAATTTTGCTTTCCAAAGGCCCTGGGGACTTTGTGAGGACATGACATCATGAACTCTTTTTATGATTTATAATCAAGGAAATAAAAAAAAAAAAAATTAAAAAAAAAAATAAAAATCCGATGTACTCTACCAGTAAACCGAAAAAGAGTCACCACTGAATTTTTTTGAAAAGGTAGCAATCCAAAATATATGGCCAAATCATCATTGAATGGCTCACCTGACACAAAATCAGCCTTCTTTTATGACCACCAAAGACCTGAAACTTAAATTCTTTGAAAAACTTGTGGGTTGAATTGAAGAGAAGAGAGTATAAGAGAGGGCCCAGGGCTATGGATGATTTAGAGATACTGTGCAAATAGGTGAAGATCAATATGCTCCAACCTTCTGAAAACATCTGAGGAGAAGACTAAATGGTATCCTATTGACAAGTTAGTATTTATGTCTGTTGGGATGTTTTTAATTGCTGAATAAATGTGATTTATTTAACCACTAAATAAAGGGTTGGATTTTTATCAAATGTTCAGTGTGAGATTATGCTACTGCAATAAAAGCTGTATTTATTTTAAGACGAAGGCAATTTCTTCTGGTTCAAACAGAAAGTTACCAGTGCCAGCAGACTGAACAATTAATTTGCCACAGGACCATCTTTAGACTCATCACTGCTGAGGAAAGAAATTATGACAAAATGATCTCTAAATTTGAAGTCATGAAAGCTCTGGGTTAGGATGTTGGGAGGATTGTTTTAGATCTTTCATTGACACCCAATACAAACCATGGATCCATAACTGCCGTTGAAAAATCCATTAAGACATTAGGTCTAATTGCACAGCTATTTTCACTGTTTTGTCCTGATTTTCCCTAAGATACCTTTATTTTGTTAAAGCATTGTATTCACACCAATAAACTTTTACACACTTTGTCACGTGAGAATCAAAGATTCTATGTGTTGTGGGGATTTTATGTGACAGATGAAAACAATCTATGCATACTTGTAAAGTAACAGGATGCATGTTTTGTTTTGCTCAAATGAGAATCTAAATGTGTGGGATCATTTATAGATTCAATACTTTGTACAAACACTTTTTGAGGCAATTACAGGGGCTCGTCTTTCAGACTATATTTTTATTAGCTGCCCCTTCTTTTTTGAAAAGATAGCTGAAGCTCAGTGTCGTTACAGTATGTGTGAATATACATTTTCAAGTCATTCTTACACTGGGCCACAATAACATATAAGTAGGTTTTGACCTAAGCCTATTCATTGAAACTCTTGCTGTATGTATACTTGATGGAAGGTGAACACCCATCACGGTCTCAATTCTTTTGCGGTCTCTCACAGTTTCTTCCATCATTGCCCTGCACCAGAGTATTGAGTATCAGTACCATTTTATTTTGGTCCCCACTGGGAAATTTGTCTTGTAGCCAGGTTAAAAAAAAAAAAAAAAAGATCACAGAAACAATCACTATACAACAATAGCCAAAACAATAAAGAAAACATCAGCACAAATAGCAATTAAAACCATCAAACTAAAATGACAAACCAATCACACCAAGTCACATTTTAGATTATCTGAATAATTTTCTGAGTAATAAAAGAGTTGTTCCATCTGTTGGTCCTTGCTTCAGGCTATCTGAATCTCTTTCCAGATGGTAGAAGCTCAAATTCACCATTAAGTGGATGATAAGAAGAGTGAAGAATGTCTTTTGCCTTTTGTTTGAGTCTCTAAAAATGTTTGTTAGATCATGTAATTTAGTACCAATAAATTTGCTATCCACTTTTACAATTTAATTCTCCTTTTGTCTCTCACTGATATGTTGCCACGCAATGTGATAAAAGCAAATATAAGGACGGATTATATCAGAATTAAAGAAAATGCTCATTGATTTTTTTACATGATCTAAATTTATTTAATTTGTGGAGGAAGTGCAATCTGTCTCTGCAGAAAAAAAAAAAAAAAAAAAAAAAAAAAAAAAAAAATCTCCCCAGCATGATGCTGCTGCCACTGCTATGATTAAAAATGGGTGTGTTCAGGGTGGTGCGCTGTGTTAGCTTTTGTCCACACATAGTCTTTTACATTTTTGCCAAAAAGGTCCATTTTGATTTCATTAGACCAGAGCACTTTCTTCCATGTATTTAGCATACATGTAGCAAACTGCAATTAGAATTTCACGACTTTTTTTTTAAACTTTTTTTCTTCTTGTCACTCTTCCAGAGAGACCATCTTTATTAAGGGCAAAATTCATGGTTGTCATTTTGACATATTCTCTCAGCACATATGTCTCCCATTCAACCTGATGGAGCTTGAGAAGTACTGCAAAAAAGAATGGGCAGAACTGCATAAAGACAGGTGTGCTAGGCTTGTGGCATCATAATCAAAAAGACTTGAGGCTGGAACTGCTTCCAAAGATAGACCAACAAAGTATTAAGCAACGGCTGTGAATATTTTCGTGAATGTACTTTCCTGGTTTTCTTTTTTAATTTGCGAAATTCTCAAAAACTTTTTTCCACATTGTCATATTGGGGTATCTGTATGAAGAATTTTGAGGAAATATATTAATTTAATACAATTAGGAATAAAGCTGTAACATAACAAAATGTGAAAAAAGTGAAGCGCTGACTAAGCTGAAGTCATTAAGTGACGCTTTAATAATATTATCCTTTCACCTGACAAAATTTGCACACAGTCAAAAGAAATTGATACTGGTTCTTTTGCGCCTTTGCTGTTTTGTATTTTTGCCCTTTTGTCATTTGTGGGTTGTCCACAAGTGTCTTTTGTAACAGTTTGACTTTAAAAGTTGCAGTAAATTAATAATTAATATCTAAAATGTATGAACTCTCCTTATCCTCACTCCCCCCTCTCTCATAGGTACAATATCTGTGATACCTGGCCTTCATCAAAAGCTGTTGAATAAGTGAACCAGATGACTTGGATTATTATCCGAAAACATTATAGCACAAAAATTTACTAAGTCTTCATTAGGCGAAGAAGTCAAGAAGTGACTACACAGCAAGTAAAAACATCTTTTGTGCTGGTAGCCTAAATAGGTTTGGGGAGGTAACTAAGCTGAACTCTTCACAAAGAGAGACACATAATCCTTCAGGTCACAAACCAGAGTGTGGCTGTCATTCCAGTATGTGTGGGATGAAAAGCACTGCAAGGGCTTCAATGGGCTTCAATCTCCTAATGCATCTCACATCCTGAGGGTGGATGCTGCCATTTGTCCTAAAATCTGAGCTTGTTTTGACGTCTGTGTGAAAGCAGTTGACAGTTTGCTGATGTGAGTCACAGGCGTTGCTTCTTCACAACAAAAAAAACATCAAGTAAGTTGAAACAGTTCGGCTCCAAGTGTGGAACAAAGGAAAATAACATGAGTACAAAGTCTGGAAAGTATTTTTAAAACTTTCGAAAGGGCACTGATCAAGTGCTGTCTTGTGTAAAATCTGACAACATTTAGAGAAGTTTTATCACGTCAGCTCACATGCTTTATCATCACCTAGCTAAAGACAGAACAAAGTTACTTTGACTTTCAAAGCAGCTTTAGATTCATAGAAGTTTTTGATATGGGCAACATGGCTCACCACCTCGGACAACATAGCTTTAGGGACGGCATGAGCAGAAGCGATTTAAAGGAAAATGGCTATTTGTCATGTCTGCCTGGAACAAGTTTTCCATCATTTTTTGCAGGACTGTGGGAGGAAAATGTGGCTTCACAATACAGGTGTAATGAATTGATAAATGGAAGGGCTATTTTGATTTTTCAAGGAATCTGTGCTGTATTTCATAATTTCTTGCTCAAAATTTATACATTTGTCAAAACTGAACTTGTTTTTCTACACTCCTTAGAAATTGTTTAAAAACCATTTACGATATTTGGGAAAACACTTAAATGTATTTTTAATTCTACACTGATCACAGATGCTTTGAAACGCAGCTTTTGATTTCTGACCTTCTGTTCTTGAATTTCTTAAGGTCAGGTCATCATGTGTTGCTTTTTGAAATCTTTTAGCCTACTTCATGTTGTCATACAGGTTTAATGACAGCATCTAATAAGCCCTGGGTGTTCTCTTAAAATTTGGAAATAAATTTAACAAGGGGGGTGAATACTTTTCACATTTGTTTGGATACAGTTTTTCCTTTAACTGAAATCATCTTTTGATAAGTAATTACTGGTTATTTTTGTCTGATATTAAACTTTCATGGATGATCCGAAACATTTAAGTGTGTGACACAAAAATAAGAAATCTGTAAAGGCCAAAATACTTTTTCATTGTCTGCTTCAATCTGTCTGCTTATCTCTAAATGTGACTCAACATCTCTCTCAGAGCAATACATTTTTTCAGTTCTTGATGGTTATGATGCATACATGCATAGTACATTTTTATTTATTTATTTATTCACTGCAGATTGGGCTTTGCTAGGGGAGCACTTCTAAGTTTGGTTATGTGTGGTGTAAAGGGCTTGCCCAGGGTACTGTTTAAGCAAGAACTGCCTCTGTGGAAAAAAAAGAAAAAAGAACTGCATCTGTGCAGATACATTAGAGTTAAATGAAATTTCATGCGTGACTTCGTTTAAAATCTCCCACAAGACAGCATCATTGCCAATTTTAATCATTTACACCATAACAATTAAGCAACAGCTCATCAACAGCGATTGCATCCTATTTCTCGCACTTAATCCGTAATTGCAAACATATTTTGCCAATCATCCTATTCATTTAAAGATAACTGTTTACCAACAAGCGGTAAACAGAAGCATTCATCTGAAAGCGAAACGAGATGCTGTTGCTTTGACTTTTCAAATGGCGTTCAATCAGAATATTTAGATTAAACCACCGCCACACAAACAGCCTCTAAACAGCTTTTCAGCCTCTGCTTATTTCAGATTCAAATTGCAGTTGAATTTGAAATTGCATCACTGTTACATGTGTGACAGGTGATGAAGCTGCACAGAATGGCATGGAGGAAGGTGGACGGTTGGGGACAGAGGTGTGACTGTTAGTGATTGGACCGGTTACTCTGTGGGTAAAAATAGCAGCAGAATGTGAGCATGAGATGGGCAGGGAAAATGTATTTTTGCATTTCAGTCTCAGCCACACACAGTTTTCTATTAGATGACAGATGACACGCTTCGCACCCTGCACACCACAGATATCACTCAGCCCTCCTTTACCTCGTTTCTTACTCACCTCTCCATCTGGCTGCAGCCCCATCCCAATTTTACCACCTTCCCATCAGCACCCCCCCACACACCTATATTCACCATGCATTGCCTGTTTGTTTTTTTTCCCTCTCCCAACACTGGAGCTCCAGCCAGGTATGTTAATGAATTTAATCGGATTGTCACCTGAGGGGTATCAGCACAACTTCCACAAGCTTCTCATTTAATTTTACCTTAATTTAATCAGCAATTTCCCATCCTCTTCCATGTTGTGTATGTGTGTGTATATTTGTGCATAGGAAACTTTTTTTTTTTTTCCTCTGACTCTCCTCGCCAAACAACACCAGTTTCACATTAGCTAGTCTCCCTCTCCATCTGCCGCAAGCATAAATGTGGGACAAAATTAGCAGCAGGTTTCTCTCATGGTTATCTAACATTTGTGATGCATCATTGCAACATGTAGAGAATCTCAAATGTTCACAAAAATGCTCTATAATGGCCAGAAAATAAATGTCCAATTTCTTATTTCAGGAGACAGAAATTTAAATTGCAGTGACTTTTTTTTTTTTTTTGTTGTTGTTGTTGTTAATGGCCTCTCTGTTATGGCATGTTTTGTTAAGGAACAACCCACTGGCATTCATCTGGCCCTCCTTTTTGCCTATACATACCAATGTCTCACCATGGTCCTTCATGGTATGACTTAAATGGTTACTGAGGGTGTTTGTGTAGATGTGACTAAGGTAGCTCACATCATGCTAGTAGTTTTCCACATGTGTATAGACCCTGCCATTTCACATACTGTCTCCTTCTGTTTGAACGTCAGTGCTGTCAATCACACAACTCTCCTCAGCTCCCTCCGGTGATGCCCCTGGGCTCCTCTAATTAGCAACACGTCAGCATTATAGGACAAACGCCACCAGCCAAACTGTCCTCCATGAAGAAAAGCTATGACCATATTTAAGTTAGGACCAAAACAATGCTTGGTCTTTTCGAGGTAGTTTTATTTAGAGGATCTCTTAAAAGGGAGTGTATGTATTGAAAACCTTTCATTATAAGTTGCTGCCATACTATTAGTGATCATTCCATGTTATTTCAAATTTGGGTAAAGCAAAGGTTTTCCAATCTATTCTAATGCTTTCTAAACTGAAGAGAAAACTGAGTATTTTTGGACTGAACCTGAAAACTAAGAAACAAATTAGGTTAAAACTGACATAAAAAACAATGATTGGAACAGACCAGGTTTTTTATGGTAACTGAAAAAAATGAAACTGTATAGTGATGTGGCAAAGTATATATACCCCACCCACACTCCCACTAAGATTTCTTATGTTTTTGTTTTGTCACACTGAAATGTTCAATGGTATCAAACTAATGTTAAGATCAGAAAATGATCACCTTAGAAATAATCTTTTGAAAAGGCTTTTAATATTTACTATTTCATTTCTAAAAAGAAAGAAAGCCTTTAAAATATCCAAGCCAATCTTTCTAATCACATGAAATAGGTTTAAAAATCTCAAAGTAACAAATCATGCCCCAATCTAAGAAATTCCAGAAACATATCCACTGGCCTCTATCAGTCCAAAAAGGGTAACTACATCTGTTTTAAAGGCTTTGGGACTCCAAATCATGATAGGAAGATACATTATCCACAAATGGAGAAAACATGAAATAGTGCAAAACCTTCCTAGGAGAGGCCAGCCGATCAAAATTATTCTAAAGTCCCGTCCACATCCGAACATTTTTAACCATTTGTGCCCTGTATCCACAAAGAATCTGCGTTTTTGGGGTCCCTAAATGTTTTTGTTCTTAGACGGGTTTCAGAGTGAAGAATTGTGCCCTCGCATATTCATATGGACAGCAAAAACACATTTTTTGTGAAAACAATGTCGTATTAGCCTAACGTCTAACTTTTCCTACAATCCCAAACACGTCATAAACGTTATACGTAACAATAACAATGGCGGACTACATGTCCGTCTTCTGATTTATTAGGTTTTTTATTCTAATGTGGCACAGAGAAGAAGCTCAACTTTGTCTTCACTCCACGTAAAATACTCCACTCATGCTTTATTTTTTTTATCATTTTTGTTTTCTAGATGTGCTTAACACTAACCTCATGTAGAGGCTTGATGGACACATCCCATATTCCAGGCCACTAGTACCACTTGCAGACCTGGGGGAGTAAAATTAGCAGTTTGGGCCATTCTCTGTGTTTCCACGTGGATGAAAATATTTCTGGAAATGGTTCCATGTGGACACAAGTGTTTTTTGTAACCAGCAACAGGTTTTAAGAAAAAACATTCTTGTGTGGACAGGACCTAAGAAGATCTAAAGTCCCGTAGGCCTCACATGCCTCAGTTAAGGTCAGAACTCATGATTGAAGAATAAGAAAGAGGCTGGGCAAAAAAGAGCATCTATAGGAGATTTTCAAGATAAAAAAAATAAAATAAAATACTAACCGCTGACAAAAAAGAACATATTAGGTGACTCTTACATTTGCAAAAAAAATGATAATTCACCAAACTTTAAAAAAAAAAAAAAAGTAGTCTGTGGACTGGTAAGACAAAAGTGGAACCATTTGAAGGGTGTGTGTGTCCCATGTCATCATCTTGATGTCAAAGTAACACAAGATTTCAGAAAGAAACATGATACCAACAATCAAACATGTTGGAGGTAGTGTTATGGTCTAAGCCTGCGTGGCTACTTTAGGACCTTCGATCATAAATTACGTCACGTGCACCACAGCCATTTTAGTTTCGGACAAACAGGAGTGGTAAAGCCTGGGACATAAATATTCATGTCTATCGGTAAAGTGTGTGTAGTGAATTGTACAAGTAAAATCCTATTGTTACCTGTTCTCAACAGAACACTGTTGCTTTGGTGTCTGCTGGAGTGACTCGCGATATGGTGATGATGAGCACATAAAGGAAGTATATATATTATATATATATATATATATATATATATATAAAATAATTATTCCATTTCCTAAACCCCAAAGAAATGGTGAGAAATTTTAGTGCCGCATACAAGCCTCTAAGCGAGAGGGGTGACCAAAGACACCATATATGCTCTCAACATTTCATTGGTGAAAAGGGGCCAACAATTGACTTTCCAGACCCAAAACCAGAGACTGCAACATCTGTACAGGTATGTTTATATGGCTTTTTCTCAGCTGAATGAAAACGTCAACATACAATACATGACATCCCTCATCTTTGAATCATAAACACACCATACGCTGCAATGCAGGACATTCAGACATTCACGAGTTTACCTCAGGAGGCCAGTGGCGCTTAGATGTGTGTGAAAATTCCCAATGAAAATATCAAGCCAATATACCTTATAAAACCCCACTGAGAAAGAAGTAACTTTTGAGTACCTGCATGCTGGCGTCTGTAAAAACAGAATGGATTGATCAGCATACTTATATGACAGTTAAATAAGCCATTGTAATTTGAAACACAATAATAAATAAAAATATATATTCATATTTTAAAAACACTAATAAAATATATTTTTGTATTAGCTCTAATTCTACACGGTTCTTCCTCACGTTTGATGCAAGGTGCGTCAGGCGATGACAGGCTCAATACCGGAGAAACTTTGAAGTGATCACGGTCAGTTCACAGTTCGGGGAAAACATTTGTGCATCTGAACAGCTAATCACAAATAAACTTAACAGAAGAAGTCTTCACATTGAACTGTTTTATATGTGACATCGAGCTGACAGTGCAAGCTGTTCATGAAAGTGTTGCTCACCATGGCGCGACAGGAGATCCAATCGATTCACAGGTTTTTCCAAATCAGTTGGGGAAAAAAATGCAATGTATTGATGAATCATTATTTTTACCCACCCCTATTCCCGAGCAGAAACTTAGCTAGGTAGGCCTACATAACTTTGTGCTAGCAAGAGCTTTCTACCAACATTGCTTTCTTTCCACTCACTTTTAGTCGTCTACATTTCAACCAACGTTTAAGTTATTCCACACTGTTTTTGTATTGAAGCATGTTGAAATGAAGCTCCCAGGACGTCGTCATCTTCCAAAGTTATACCCATTTCAAATGTTGCCATTCTAAATTTTTACTCCATTTGTCCAAAAATCTGGGCAACTAGCGAGCTTATGAATATTAATGAGCAAATGTGACGTCATTTGTGATCAATGCCATTGATGGAATCATTATTTCTGCTCTTTGACAGGCAGTCCTAATTTGGGTCATGCAGCAATAATCGCCGTAATCTGAAACATACCAGCAAGTCCACCTCTGAATGGCTCATGTCTGGACTTTAATCCAATTGAGATGTAGTGGTACAACCTCAAATACTCCACTCATGCTCAAAAAAACTCCAGTGTTGCAAAGAGGAGCAGGTCATAATTATTTCACATTCAGTTCATGCAAATGCTGGATGGCAGTTCTTTCTACCAAGGGTAAGGTTTTAGGGAAAAATACTTTTTCATATAAATCCAAGTTGCTTTGGATAGTTTTTTTCCCTTTAATAAATTAAATCATCATTTGATAAGTGCTTTTTGGATTTACGCTAAATTTACAAAAAAAATTGTTTTACGATCTAAAACACATAACTATGACAAAAAAGCAAAAAACAGAATAAATATGCAAGGCGAAAATACTGCCACCACCACCGTATCTCCCCTTTCATTTTCTTCCACTTTTCCTAAGGTCACAAAAGCAACAGGTCCAGGAAGAAACCCAAGATGTCACGCTGCCCAATCACAATCACCAGTTTTGAAGTACCCCAAGACATTCTGGGATGTCTTGCATTCATAAATAAGCACTTCTGGTATTAGAAGGCCTTATTTCTTTTCACGTATCCATCTGCATCAACCCAAAGAACCAAAATTCTACCGTTGTTTAAATGTGGCCACAGAAAATACTTCCAAGGGTTGCAAATGGCCCATAGGCTATACTTTGGACATCCCTGAGGTTAAGAGGACATGGAGCTAATAAAAGCAAAAAAAAAAAAAAAAAAAAATTATTTTTCAGTATTAAGAGCTACGAAAAACAGATAAGTCAAACAAGAATGTATGTCAGTTCATCAAGATGATCTCTTGATTGCTAAAACCATTGATATGAAGAGAATTGTTATTTAGCCCCTGTACTAAGGGAGAGTTTCACTTCCTCTATTTATTTTCCATCCATCCATTATCTAAACCCACCTAACCTTGTACGGTCATGGGGGGCTGGTGCCTATCTCAAGCTGTCATTAGACAGAGGTGAGGTACACTGTGGACATGTCACCAGTCCTTCCCAGGGCAACAGAGACAGACAGGATAAACGACTATGCACACACACACTCATACCTAAGGACAATTTAGAGAGAGCAATTAACCTGGCAGTCATGTTTTTGGACAGTGGGAGGAAGCTGGAGTACCCAGAAAGAACCTAAGAATGCACAGGAAGAACATGAAAACATCCAAAAAGACCCCAAGCTGGGATTCGAACCTAGTACCTTCTTGCTGCAAGGCAACACTGCTACCAACTGCACCCCTGTGCTATTTATTTTCCTTTCTTGATTTATCCTCTAATATTAAGTTACTACAGCTTAGGAGGAAATCACATGACTAATTGTCTGTCAGTCTGCAGAAGCAAACATTAAGATCCATTCCAGGTCACCATGGTATTCTGAAACACACACACACACACTGATAGACAAAGTTGATTTACTACTACGTTTTCAAACCTTGCTCCTTTTTATTTTTTTCCTTATTTTTCTCCACACACAAGACAAGTGCCTCTCTTGCATGCTCACACACAACTCTACTGTAAACTGCTTCATGAGGTGGTCGATCAAACATATAATTTTCCTCCTGTGCTGACAGAGGTCTCTCACCAGTGAACAGAGACAAGCCGCTTTATCGACTGGCGTCCAGAAGGTCTCAGCAGCTATAATAGCAGTAATAAGTGTGTGGCCCAGTCAATAGAGTTTCTATTAGTGCACTGTTCCCTCGGCTCCACAGCAGCACACACAGAAAGCATAAGAAAGAAAGAGAGAGAGAGAGGTAGAATGAACGAGAGGCTTGGGATCCCTATGAAGGTCAGGAAGGAGCAGCAAACCCCTGAGGGAAATTTGCAATGCGGGAGCAAGAGTGGATCAATAACAGGAATAAATAGGCATAGACACCAAGCTTAGATATCACCGACATGATGCAAACCACTGCTAAATAAATGGATATCACATATACGTAAAACATGCCCATTACTCTGCTGCTGACAGATCAGTCATTAACAAATGTCATGTTATCCACGAGCAGAATCATGTTAATAGCACTCTTAGGGAACCACATTCATATATATAAATATGATTAGACCATATTATTATTATATATATATATATATATATATATATATATATATATATATATATATATATATATATATATATATATATATATATGCAGCTAGGCTTCCATCACCTTGGTCCAGCTTGCTTAAAGCAAACTTAGATTCATCTAGACATGCTGCTTCGCTCTAATAGAGGAGGTAATGACTAAAGGAAACACCCTCATTCATCCCTGAACATCTCACATAATAACACCTTTCACTAAATTAATAATGCCACACTGCTTAAGGAGACAAAGATTAATCTTGTAGCTCAGAAGCAAGCAAGTCAGACAGAAAAAGAACTATGGGTGTTCATCTGAGCAGTTCGAGGTAAAGAAAATAAGAATAAAATATAATATAGATCCAGTAATTCATATTTAGTCCTTATGGGGGTCTAACTTTGAGTACTTAACTTAAATCAAAACTTTTCAAGAAAAGGCTGATAGTCAGCCTCTTTAGTTAGTTCCCTGGGTTAACGCATAGAGCTCAGGAAGAGTGACTATTCAAATTGATTGCAAAAACGATGTGCAGAATGTTTATTTATTCAGTTTAATCTAAAGTTAGCTTTAAGTTATTTAATTATTCTGATTAATGGAGTAGGAACAATGGATGAGAGACAAACAATCCAAAGTCACACTTCAAAGAAAAAAGAATAAAAACATTGCCATAACTAAGATTTGCTGATCTTTTATGTTTATCCTAAATTCATATTCATTAAAAACTTTATAAATATATTAGACTGTCCTGGATATTATTCAGAATAATAATAATTTAAAAAAAAAAAATTTAAAAAAAACCCACACAAAAGGCAGTTGGAAACAGCTAGCTCTTTGCAGGGAGAGAAGCAGAAAACTTGACAAGCTTATGTAAAGCCTCTACCAAACTAAGATAAAATAAAAATTTGAATTAATTCAATCATAGTAGCAATATCAGCATATAAAGTTGAAACAGATCAGTTTTATAACACTAAATGTTAGAACCATTTGATTTCTATTTATCAATATGAGCCCTGGATATGAATTTAAGTGTTTTGTGAGCTTGTGAGTCTGTATTTATGTTTGAGAGTCAGAAAAATAGTTCTTGGGTTGTCCTGTTATCATGTGTTTGATGGTATTTTATTTGCCCGGCAGAAAAAAGAAACTGCCACAATTCTGGAATGTTTGGACTTTGGCTTTTTTTGTGTGTTTGTATTTTGATTAGTTCCTCGATGTTTATATCAGTTTAGATCTTGCTACAAACTGCACTCTTCTGTGTTAGTTCTTTTCTTTGTATTTGTTGTTCCCTTAATTTGCCATTTCTCTGATTCCCAGTTCAGCTGTAAATGTTAAGTACTCACCTTCCCTCAGGCTACCATTTCGCTTTCCTTCACAGCTGTTTCCAATTACCTGATTTCAGCTCTGCCTGCACTCTCCCTCAGCTGTTCCCTTTTGTCCATAATTAGTTCCTCTGGTTTGCTTTGTCATTTCTAAGGATGGGAGTTGATAAGAATTTAACAATACTGATTCCATTATTGATCTCACTTATCGATTCTCATTGAGTTAGGAAAGAAACTCTTTAATTCAAAATATGCACCATGTTGTATTCGATTAAAGCTGGCTTAAAAAAAATAAGAATCCCTCTGTCAAATTAACATTTCAACATGAAATGCAACTTTTTGCACATCAACAATTTTTGTGCAGACAAATCTGCATGTTTGCCTCTTCAGGAAGGATCTTTCAAGACTTAAAAGTTGTTTTCAAAAGGTGTTTTTATTCTGACAAACAAACCTCATTGGAACCCACATTCGAATTTATTAAACATGACTATAAATGTTATGAGATAGAGATTATTTATACAATATAACGCTAACATTAATAGAATAACCAGGACGTGGAGGAGTTTAACGTTACCTGGGACATTCATGGCAGGAGACTGTGCTGGAAGCTTTCTGCCTCGAGAGTCACCGCCGTCGCTAAGCAACGTATCAAACACTTTACCTTCATACAAATCAGTTACAAGCGGTGTGGTCAACTATTTGAGGATGTTGATATTTCATCCTTTTATTGCCATTAAAGCTCTGCATATGTTATATCCGGGCCTAGTATCTGTGTGTGTGTGTGTGTGTGTGTAATGTAAACATACTTTGGAGCGCTTCTGCCATTTCGTCATTTTGGATATTTTCTAAATCAAAATATGGAGCGTGTACATACGTCATCACGTATATATGTCACACGTAATTGGAACCGACAAACGGAATCGTGAACCAGGCAGATTAACCATTCCGAGGAATTGAACTACTGGGGATCGATTCCCATCCCTATTCCTATTCATTTCCACCTCTTCTCAGTATTTACGCTCTGGGATTTTGATTGTTTGTTGCTGGATCCTTCTGTTGCCTTTTCATTGTTCTCCCTGTGGTCCTCCCCATTCCTGTGTGGGGATCCAAAAATTCTACATTGATTACAGACTGTTTATAACACAGTGATCTGTGAAAAGCCCCATTTGTATTTGTATGGGGATTTTACGTTTTACCCAAAATATTTCGAGATATAGATATATAAATATGTCTGGTTTTTGTGAACCCAGTATCAACCTGGGTGTGTCATGAAAACTCTACTAAATAAGCCAAAACCTTCACAGAAACTAAAACAAAACAATGCAAATTTATGTGTGCTCCCGAGCGCTAAATGCAAGAAATATACTTATCACAGAGTTGGACATGGGAAAGTAGCCGTATAAAAAAATGTGCACAGATTGAAAAAGCTCCATCTCAAAAGCCCATCTGAGTCAACATTGCAGTGTGCAGTTGGAACAAGAACTCAAATTATATAGCAAAACAAATAAGAACAAAGGAAGGGACTCATGTTCTCAGCTAGAAAAAATAGACACAAAAAGATGTGAGCATTTGGAGAGTCTGAATCATTTTGAAGCTGCCATCTCTCGAAGGAAGCTTGATCTTAAAGTGTTGAAAACAGATGACCAAAGTCTGACCATCATCAGCTAAAAAATGTCAGCTGAGATACAAAGAAACCAAATGTTTAAATTTGGAGTCACTCCTCTTTTGAAGTAAAACTTTTCTATGTGTAAACCAATAAGAAGACTCGGATAAGTCCCTAAAGCACTTTGACAAAAAGCAAGCTATTATATAGTGCTTTTTATTTTTGTAATAATTGCTCTGAATTAGCATCTTCCCCTCAAAAGCTATTTACGTCCAGATTACACATAATCCGAGTGAGCAGCAGTGTAGCGGAACACAAGCTTGAACTGAAAATGGGGCAAAATCAAGGAAGGCATGCTTAACATTTTCACTTCAGTTTGAATCGATATCGACAGTCACCGAAGTCTCAGATGCTGCATATGAGAAGCTGTAAAGAGGAAAAACAAATTAAAAGAACAGAAATGACTCAAAGTAATGTCCCAAAAATAAAAGTGCAGCCATCTGTATTGAATCATGCCCACCATTGTTACACAAAATGTCTGCTGAAAACAACAAAGCACAAACAGTACAGTTAATAATTTATGAGACACCAAGTGTCGAAAGAAAACAGGCAAAATCCATCCACTGCTTTACATTAGCTACAACTAATGCTAATGCATATTGACTCAGATGGAAATGAATGGCAAATACCTTAACATACCCTTGATCTGATACTTGTGACCAGTTTAGGGAACTGAACATGACAATAGCAACGTGGAAAACAATACTAAAAATATAAATATGCTGTGTTTTGCTGAATCTATTTATTATTACAGCATGATACATATTGTTTAAGTATCCAGAGTCCTGTCTTTTTTCTCAGACACATATATACGGCACAGTTTCTTTCTTTCACACAGTGGCCTCTGTTTGTCTGTGTGTGTATGTGTATGTATGTGTGTGTGTGTTTGAGGGGCTGTGGGGTGGGGGTAAATACATTAGCATCTTAATCATATAGTCAGAAATGGAAAAGGCTCAAATAAGAGGGACAAGTCAAAAACACTGACTTGGACTTTTCTCTCACATTCATAACACATTTTTGCAAGTATTTAGAGCTCAATATGGATTAAATGTCTGGTCATTTTACAGATGGTTAAGCAGAGATCTATCATCTTGGCTTAAGAAATGTAAAATGCTGTGACATTATTTTATGACAATGAAAGCCTTGCACGGGGAGACTAATGTGTCAAACAATCAAAAGATGTGCAATTGAAAAATAAGCTGAATACACAAAATGCAACGGTGGAAATGTGATATTTTTTGCTGGTTGGTTTTCTGACTCCTCATTTCTTCCTTCTCATCTCTGAATTTTGTACCTAGAAGCTCGGTCTACATATCTTGTTCCAGAACTTGCTAAGTCATCATTTCTAGTTAGCTCATGAAAATAAAAGGAACTTCCACTGCCTTCAGATTCTGTGGTCTAAATTTGGACTGAGTTTTTCTGAGTTGTAAAATAATATCCAACCACTGCAGATGGGGGAGTGCAATGTTACACCTGTTTTAAACTATCTTCAGCACGTACTGCAACAAAAAAACATAAGCAACTGTTAAGTCAATGTTAATAGCAGAAATTAACATACTTACATTTTTTTAAATAATTTATATGACACGGTGTTCTCTCTTTCTTTGAGTAATACAGTGTAGCTTCAAGTATGTGTAATTTATATCCAGATAATGTGATTCAGCAGATTTAAATTCAGAACCTAATTTGTGTCTGGAAATGGTTACATGATGCAATGTAAGAAATTTTGGACCCTTAGCCAAATCAAAATTGAGTAAAAATTAAAGAAGATTACAAACCACTATGTTGTTCTGTTAGTTAATTCTTTTCCTTTGTGTCTGGTTAATTAAACCTGTGCATGTTAGTGAAGTTCTCAGTCTTCCTCAAACGCTACCCCGAAATAAAAACCTGATCATATTTTATGTGTTCCTAAATATAGATGTCATACTTGAGCTTGAAAAAATGTAACTCAACTATTTTTTACTCTTGTGGTCAGATCGGTTGGTCTGAACTTCATGGCTGGAGTCAACATGTCACTATCAAAATTTGAGAAATTCTCATTTGTCGTGTCACATTCATGTGCTTGCAAGGATGTGTACAAAGGAGCACAGCTTTGTGTGGCTAATGAAACACCTGAGCCCACTCACTTGCTTGGTCATATTTGCTATCAGGGAGCAAATGCAATAACAAAAGAATGATCTTAAATTCTAAGTGACAACCAAAGCCCAGGGGTGTCTGGGAAATGAATGTGGAGGTGAAAAGTCTTTTCAGGAAAACAAAGGCACAGAGAGAGCATATTTATGATCACACCAAAGGATCCAAGAGCTCTTTCTTGAGCTCCAATGTGACCAAAGAACGGCTTACATCACTGACAGTGTTTTCCTGCACTGGTCAGAGAGGCAAAGTCCACCATAAATAATCATAAATCCCACCTCAGCAGCTCTGCAGCTCTCTCATTATGAGACACTAGCAGCTGTTGTCCTCTGAACAGGAAAGTTGGGGCTAATTGTTGTGAATGTGAGGGTAATCCTTGTGCTTTTGAGCTTCTTCCCAAAACCCAGATAGGCTTGGCAAAGAGATGGAGCCACTGTGAGCAGTGGGGATTGTGTGAGATTTTCCAAGTGAGGGTAAAAGAGAGAGAGGGAGAAGAAAAATGGGAGGTTGGAAGATGGATGAGGCACAGGCTGCAGAAGATAGGTGGAATAATGGAAGGATGTAGGTATAAGCCAGAGCAGAGGGAGAAGAAAGAAAGATATGAACAGGCAGAGCATGCCAATGCATATGACGTGTGTGTATGTGCGATTGCTCTTGTATGTGTGCACCAGACTGGGTAAGCTTCCCTTTATTTGCTGTAAGGATTAAGCGGACGGCTCCAACACATGCACATTCTCGGGCTTAACGTGGTGCCAGACTCTGAGGCACACTCACAAGAGACCGCATGAAAAGGAAGAAAAAAAAACTGTGAACACAACGGCTGCAGAAATGATGAGCACATTCAACAACTCCAGTTGAAGGCTTCACCACAGGAATGGATGTGAGGACAAGGACAGTTTATTATGCCGTGTGGGAAATTGTGAACACCAAGACATGCTGTTGACACTTCAAGAGAGCTGTTGTGTGATTGGAATTGGTGCCCTGCAGAAATTTCACATCTCTAAATTTGAAACTGGGAATGGTTGTGTCTCTTCCATTATGTTTGGTAATTTCTGTTCCTCCTGAAGGCAGAGCCGTGTGCTCCTGATAGATGAGGAAGCTCATGCATGGATGTCACTCAGGTCAAATAGCATCATACCAGTTCCCCATGTTTGAATAACCACTAACATCAGCTGACTCAGGAGTGGATTATCTAAATAAAAACTAAACTCCCTAAATCCCTCAAATGCCTGAAACAACAGTAAGGACAGAGGTGCAACTGCTGCTATGTGGAGATAAAGGACCAAGATCGGCTCTATGGGTATTCTAGCCTTCTAGGGGACTTGCAGTCTTTTCCTTGTGCACTGGATAAATGTATTCATATGTTGTTGCACTAATAGTTCCTTTCAGCAAGAACGTACCAGGTTTGAATCCTGGCCTGGACTCTTTCTGTATGGAGTTTGCATGTTCTCCCCGTGCATGTGTGGGTTCTCTCTGAATTATTTATACATCAGGTTCACAACCTGGTAAACATTTACTCTTGATTTCTCTTCCATCTGTTTTTGTTTGTGATTTGTTGCCTGTATGTCGACAGCATCGGGTGTGCTTGCTTTCAATTATTTGATCAACAGAAAACTGTTTTTATTTTAATAATCAAAAACAATTTCACAAACTTCCCAAAGTCTCACATCTCAGCCGCTGCAGGCCTTCACTGAGCACTGATGTTTGTTTACTGCTTTCACTTTAGAGTGCAAAGGATTCACCCTATAAAACTCTGACAGTCAGGCACACCCGCAGACTTACAACATCTTCACATAGACACACATTCTTGTCCCTGACCTATATATGAGCAATTTGCCAGTGCTGCGTCTCTCCCACTTAAAATTCCAAACAGAGTCTGCCTCTTTTCTGTTTCCTGGAGCAACAGTGTTTGTGTTAGTAAAACACTTTGTGATATTGTGATGAAAAGATTTAATCAGATGTGCAGAAGAGCAAAAAAAAGTCTTAATCTTATACTGCTAGCACTGCTGCAATGCATTGAGAAACTTCTGCTTTCAAGTGAGCAATAGGTATATGTTTGGGATAAATTATTTTGTGCAAAATAGTCAGTTGTGGTATGTGACATCATAATCCATGTGCTACAGGTGGTGCAATGATGTCAACAAGTATTTGCACCCCTTACAAATTTTTTATACACTAAGATGCTTTAAATGATATAGAAAAATTATAATAATCTGAAAACATAATCTGAGTAAATACAAAAAGTTTTCCAAGGATGATTTGATTTATTAAGGGAGAAAGTTACTTAAACCAACCTGGCCTTATGTAAAAAAAAAAAAAAAAAAAAAGTAAGCTCTCCCCTCCACCCTCACTTTATTAAATCATGAATTAACTGTTGGGTTCAATTTCAGAAGCCACATCCAGAACTGATTCTTGCCAGACCTGCAGAGTAAAGAAATCAATTTAAAAGAATTTGTGTAACGAGATAAAATAGGCTTATTTCAAAAAGTAACACATCATGCCCAATCTGAACAAATTTAAGAACAGATGAGAAACAAAGTCAGTGATGTCTATCAGTCTGAACAGAAAGTTATTTCCAAGGCTTTGGGGACTCCAGTGGGAGTCATTATCAACAAATGGAGAAAACATGGACCACTGATCACCAATGATCTTTCATGGCCAATCTACCAAAATTACTCAAAGAGTGCATCAGCAACTCATCCAGGAAGTCACAAAAGAACCCAAAACTTCAGGCTTCACCAGCCTGGGTAGCCTTTTTTCTACTTAATAAATAAAATCATCATTGAAAACTTCTTTTAGTATTTACCCAGGTTATATTTGATGATACGAAACATTTAAGTGTGACAAAATATAGAAGCCCTGTATTAGCTTTTTCCCCTTTTTCCTCAGTTTTGTTTCTCTAAAATTAAACAAGTGTTTTTAATTCTCATTCCTCTTGCTCTATTTCTCACTTTCTCACCCAGGTGAATTTCTATCCAAACTCAATCAAATTGAAAGTAATACATCCTCATTTCTGTCTGAGGTCCCAAATAAAGACACGCACCCAAAAATTGCATTCATGTGTTAAAGTAATCGACAAAGCATTGCCTTGCCAGCCTGTTTAATTGTTTTTGTAGTATCAGTATTACTGTCCAAAAGTTATTGTTATTACTAGCATCCCAGTTTTTCAAACACTGACCACAAACAAGCTTGATTTAAAGGCTTGGAGCGCAACTGTACTTGTAAATAACTGCTTTAAAGTAAAAATGATGACAAGGCTCATAAAATAACATTCATATCAACCACTATGATGATTATGATTTGGAGTTGTTTTAAGAAGCTGGAACTCTGCCAGTTTGGTATTGATCTCTCTCAGACTAGCCCTTAGCTCCAGCCCCGAGGATCAAGTAATATGTATTTAGTCTATTTTCAAGGGACTTTTCTACTTCAGATAAGATATTGACTTCTGATAACCTTTTAAAAGATTCCTACTTCAGAAATAGTGATCTATCCCTTTACAGAGGACTCATCAAATCAAACAATGGTTCACTTAAATAAAATATTCTGTGTAGTGTGAGAGGCATGTTTACCCCCCCTCCCCACCACCAGAGATATAGGGTCTTTTTCTTCATTGCTGATATCTGCCCAGTTCTTGTCATATTTATTAACAGGCCAGCTCAGATTTGATCATTTACTCAAAACTGTGTGAACTGACATGGATAGGTTTCCTCCTCAGCTCATCTGTCCTAGAAAAAAAAACTCATTAGCCTTTCTAGAGGTTGAACAGAAATATCTCATAACAGCTCTTTACTAATAGATGACAATATTAATCATGATAACTAAAAGTGTGTTATTTTGGCAGAAAGTCAGGTTTGAAACCATAGCAATGATCAGCTGCCCTTGTAACCCAACACAGAAAGAGTGAAATATATTTGTATTCACTGTGGAAAGAAAAATAGAAAAGGCATTTAGTGATGCTGTTGAAGGTGTGAGTGTGAGGAAGTTAAATGTGGTAACTATGTGATGCAAGAAGGGTGCAACCAGGGCTTTAAAGAGTCCTCTAATCCAAAGAGCTCCCTGGCTTTTTCATCAAGCAGAAAGAGGAGATGCAGAAGCGGATAGGGGCAAGAGCCAACTGGTAACCAAGACACACAAACCGTTTAAACAATCTACAAAATTTTGGTCTTTTTGAATGGATAGTTTGATTCCTTCTCTCACTGCTGCCGATTCACCTTGTTTTTCCAGATTCTGAAGGTCGTGGTGAGGTTAATGCCACAACTTCTGTGGAATGGATTTGGATTCTAACTCATCATCAGGTTGTTTTTTTTAGGAATCATTGTGGATTTAAAATACAAATAGAGACAGATCCAAACATTTGCTTCTCTCAAGGTTATTCCAGTGTATTCATCTTAAAACGTTGTAATAAGAAAAAATTGCATCAAAGAAAAGCCCCTATTTTTTTAACCCCAAGTCCAAAATCCTGCAATTACTTAAATCTGAAGGTCACATTGGGAAAGTGGGTTTCTGTCTTCTCACAAAGCCCTATATAAAGACACAAGTAATGGTTTCTCTATTTTCGGGGGTCACTGCTTTTATGAGTGCAGGTTTTTTGCCTGGAGAGAAAAAAGCCATTTGTTGAAAACAAGGACTGAAGGAATGCGATGACAAATGAATAGAGGAGCTGAATAATTTAATTTGGAGAGTGGAAACGTCCTCTCAGTATGGCCTCAACACCTTGCACGCAAAAGTGTTGTGGGTAGAGGAGGCAAGTGGCGACTGAAAAATGGATTAAAGAGGAAAAAGTGAGAGAGCCATGTAGAGACCCATTTGCCTCTTGCAATATTGCTTTAGAAGTTTTAGACTAGCCGAAAGACAGCAGGGCTTGGGGGCAAAACAAAAGAAACCTCTCAGACTTGTGACTTTCAGCTTGACTTCCTGTTCCAGGTACTTGTACTAAGACAGTCATGTCTAGTTTCTTGAACTAAATCTCTATTGGGTGGCATTTTTTTGTTTGTTTATTTGTTTCATGGGCAATATAGCTCACCACTAAGAAGAATCATTCTGTGAGGGGGCAGCAGCACCAGCACTTGGAATATAAAAACAACGTTTTCTCTCAGCTGGGTCTGTTCTTGAGGATTGTAAGAAAATATTGCTGCGCAACGAGGCAGGCCACTGACACTGAAGTTGGTGTCTGACTCAAGATTCCTATTTCAAAGGCTATTTTTTAGTTTTAGAAGGAATTTGGAAAGCATTTGATAATTTCTCATTTCAAATCGAACAAAAAATTTGAATTGGATAATTCTATGCAGAACATAGATTGGTTAATTGGTAGTATTTACTAAATCATTATTCTAAAAACGAAAAAAAAAACAAGGCTCTTTAATGATTTTTTTGACATCAGGAACACCTTATATTGGGGAAAGCGTGAAAACTGCAATGTGGAGACTGGTCAAAGCTGGACTAAATCATTTTACACTGATCACATTTTTTTTAAAACACATGCTTGGTATGTGAAACCTTTTTGTGAAAACAAAAATTGGAGATATTTTAATTTCTCAAAAATGTATTTAAAATCTCCTCAGATACCCAATATATTCTGGGTGCAGAAAGAGGGGCTCGCCCAGGACAACATTCATGCAAGAGCAGCCACTGCCTCCACTTGACACATTCACACCGTTGCTGTGTCTTTTCACCATCACTAAGCTTTCAGAGGACTCTTTGTTGCTAAAATGAGAAAAGCAGCAGAGAATGAGTCATTTTTATTAATTCAGCTCTCATCCCTCCTCTAATCTTTGATTCAAGCATCTGTCAAAACACAAGGTTTTATTTAAACCTCTACTTAAATCACAACCAGAGGTGTATAAAGGCTGCAGCTACTAAGACACAGAGTTGCACAAAATCTAAAGCCCCTAGATTAAATGCTTTGTATTTCAGAGAAAGCAAAAAAAACATTCACAACCTGAAGCCACAGAGTTCAACTCATGTCAAACTAATAGCTGTTTCTTCTCTGACCCCTTAAACATGCGCCAGTGCTTCTTATTACCCTCCAGCATGTTGTACATTCTCACTTTATGAGTAAATATTGACACATTTATTTTCAGCATTCAGTATCTTGTGCGCATCAAGTAGAGCACAACCCTGTGTAGGCATGGGGCAAATCCTGGGCTCTGAGGCAGATTAGTGGCAGGTTATGTTGGCACCTGAGTGAAAAGCTACGTAAATCTGAAGCTCTCTCCATCCAGCTGATGTAAGTTATGTCAGCCCCAACCAAGCACAAGATTTACTCTGTCAGTCACACATGAGTCACAGCCTGGCAAAACAACATCACAACAGTGACCTATTACTTGAAGGCTGGACAGGATTGTGTCAGCACACAGGATAGGAGACAGACTGCTGAGAGTGAAGAGTGTGTGATGTGTGCGTTATCCTCAAGCGCTGCTCTTTTGGAGTTTTGTTGTTCTCAACTCAGAAATTTGGGGAAGCATGAAAAAGCTAAATGAATGCCATTATGTGCAATTCGTTGAAACGTAATCAGGCATCCCGGTGTCAAATATGGGGGTGAATGACCTTACTGAAGTTTTCAGTAAAGGATGAGTATTCAGTGAAGAATGTGATTTGAGCATCATCCACTCTGATGCTGCGTAAAGTGCAGCACATAAACTGACAAAAATATCAGGGTTTTATGCAAATTATGGCTGCTGGGTCTGACGAAATAATGCTGAATATGAGCCTCATCTGCATCCATGGTAAAAAAAAAATAAAAAATAAATATTGAAAAGAAGCATCCAGGCAGCACTCGGGAAATATCAGTCTCTGACAGATACGTTGACATTGTTTAAAAAAAACAATCATGAAGTGTAGTTCTTTCTTTTCTAGCCTTGATAAAATGAGGTTTGTTTTTTCTTTTTTAGTACCTTAGCATTACACAGTAATTCATGATGGACATAGCAATGGGACAATGGTAAATACATAGGTAGTAGGAGGACCTCTTGATACAATAGCATGAACAAATGTTTTTAGAAGTGGTAGCCGTGTCCTATGCACAGTGCAATCCAAAACCTTTCATACCACTTGAACTCTTTCACCTTTTGTCACATTACAACCCTAAATCTGGTTGTAATGTATGTTGTTTGAATTTTTTGTAAGAGAGCAATCTCAAGTACTTAATAAAAGTTAAGTTCAAAGAAGATTTCCATTTTTTTACACATAAAAACAAGCCCCCTGAGTTTATACGGACTATAAATACAGCAGCAGGTCTTTTGAGGTATCTTTCTCCCTGGTTTGCATGAACAGAAAGTAACATGTTTGCTCCATTCTTATTTGCAAAATAGATCAAGCTCAGTCAGACTGGATGGATAGCATCTGTGAACCTGAAGTCTCACCATAGGTTCTCAAATGGATCTAATTGGGGACTGTGACTAAAAGGTGAAACATACAGTATGAGCATGAGCATGTCCACTATAGCTTACTGAGACCTTCTGTGCAATACTTTCAAAGGTCATTTATTTGCCCCGGATTATATTTTGGGGTTTAAAAACGGTTGGATGGTTTCAGAGTAAAGAGAGCTGAAAAAACAAATGTAGGACACATTTTCAGGTTTTCAAACAGAAAAGACATTTCAAAAACCTTCCACTTCACAAATTTGCTCTAAGTGAGCACATTAAGCAGAAAGAAAAATGTGTTGCAGTTCTTATTGGCAAACCCATTAACTAAGCTGATCAGTCCTACTTGATGGCTCATTACTACTTGATACTAGAAACAAATAAAAAGGCTAAATACCTTGGATTGAAATAAAACAGAAGACTGAAATCAAGGTTTTGAGTCTTCCAGCCTACTGTAATAGATAAAGTAAAGTTTCCAAAGCAAATCTGTTTTAGCTGCATTCCCTTTGTGAATGTTAAAACACGTGAGGTGCTTCTCAGAGATCAGGATGAAGAATCGAGAGAGGTTGATCCTATGACTAAAACAAGCCCAGAGGCTACTCCAGATGCTTCATCTGAATAAATGAGTCTGTCTAATCAATAAGTCATCTGCCCTCTGTGAAGCATACCACACAGTCATCCAAGATAAATACACTCACAGACATGTGGTATTATCGTCACCCATACAAGCACATTCTACATTTTAAAGCAGAAGTACAGAAGGTCACAAAAATATCATGTTATCTTCCAGTTTTAGGCAGATCTCACTTCAATTAACTTTTTTTTTTTTTTTTTTTTTTTTTTTTTTTTTTAACACAGCAACGGTTATCAGTTAATTTTATAATCCTGTTGCGGGAACAGCTACATTTTGTCTGCAGATTCTCATTTTTGAAATTCTTTGTATGACTGAGCTTGAAAATGAGGCATAAACAAACATTTATATTTACAAATATCACAAAAGTGCCAAAAAGAACAACAAATCATAAATTCCATGGGCTAGTTGAATCCATGCATCTACTTTGCTTTTTTGTGGCTGTTTTAGATAGGCCTAACTAAATGGTTAGATATCCACATTTAAAAAGTTATAACATGAATGTTGGAAAAACATGCTCTAATTTCAGTTTAGAATTGCAAGCAATTTGAAGTAAAACCCTTCTGTTCTGTAGTCTTTATGTTCTTTGAGATCTGGCTTAAATAGTACACTTAAGCTCTTACAGATTAAAACGCAAATGCACACAGCATACACAAATCCTTTTCCTGTTTTATTTAAGGCTTTATGACCCTCGTTGTGAACAGAAATGTGGAAGTCAGGAGCCAAAACTTTTGCAATTGAAAACCAATTTATTAAGGAAATATAGAGAAAAGCATAGAGTTAAATTTCATTGGATTTCAACCATCCATTCATGCATTGTCTAGCATGCTTATCCTTGCAGGGTCGCGAGGAAGGCTGGTGCCTATCTCCAGCAGGCATCAGGCGAAGGGAAGGGTACATCCTGGGCAGGAAGTCAGTCCATCACAGGGCAACACAGAGACAGACAGGACAAACAACTATGCACACACACACTCACACCTAAGGAGAATTTAGAATTTCAAATTAGTCACATCACTGAGGTTGTTCAGTAACTGTAAGGTCAGTGGGTCAATCATAAGTTCCTCTATTCTGACACAGACATATGACTATTTGTTGAACAGGTGAGTGAGGCTTGTAATGTGAGGAGTTTTAATCAGTGAGGTGCAGAAGTCATTAAAGCTGCAGTCTGCATTTATTGTTGCAGGTGTGGTCAGCTTTTGTTTACCTGGCTGCAGTGTCTCTAATGTAATGGCCAATACTGCTGGGAGGACAAAAGACCAACAAATGAAAGCTAGAAAGTGTCTGTAACCAAGATCCAGCCATATACAGAGTCTGTATTTCCACATGCCTAGCAGTTACTGATCACAAGGAAAACAGCAATCAGCAGAGGAATAAAAAACAAAAAGACATCTGCTATACTACGCAAAGAAATACGGTCAACTAAACAGCTGAGTGTTTATATGCCAATAGGAACAAATTACTGCATGCAAAATGATTATATCAGCAGTGGAGAAACAACCGATAACGGTTTAACTAAGTGAGTCATATTAATAGAGAAAAAGCAAGTAACTCTATAGATAACTTCTGACATGAGATGAAACCAGTTTATCATGATATGCTCTTTCTTTCTAGGCAAAATCTGTGGGTGTGCTTTCAGAATGTCACTTAAAAATGCTGTCCTTTATGTCCAGTTGTCCCTCAGGCTATCTATACCAACCTTGGTGCAGTGAAGTCATTAGGCTCCCAATGCAGAAGCCTGCAGGGGTGTATTGAAATCAAGATGACTCAATGTCTGTCAGATGGAGCTCCAGAGATCTCTCACTGTCAAACCAGCACACAGTGTTCCCCACTGATACAAACACACAAACAAAAACAGTCTTAACTAAAGTCAGAGGGGAGATAGTAAAATTATTAGCTCATAATTATGTAGAGTTTAAAAATTTTAATAAATCAAAGTTTCTGCTGCCTAATAAATGTTTGATAGTAGACATAGGAATTTGTTCTTCACTTGAATTATATGTCCTGCTTAACTTTTTGCATGGCTTGTGTTTTTTGTCTCACCAGGGAAACTTAGTTTTCTTTTGCTGTACTGTGGCTAAAGAGCCATGAAAGCCCAGCTTATTTATCACCTGCGTGGCGTTTCCACTGTGCGTGCGAATGATTCCTTATTCAGCACCTGAGTCAATACATTCGAAATTCAGTACTGGCTGCCTTTCTGCTGTGCCTAAAAATTTGTTGTTATTGTTGTTCTCATCAGCAAAAAGAGGTGTTTATTTTCCCAGGGAATATCTGCAAGAATCTACTATTCTCTTGTAAAGAGAAACACTCTTTCAAAATAATAGCCTAACTTTTATAATGATAATTTTATTTGACTTTTCTTGAACGTGACTAGCATTAATTTGCAACAATTTACATCAGTGGGCAGAACTACGAATAAGAAAATTGCATAACTGTGAACCTGTTTTCTGTTCTGTATTGTTATGTTCAGTCAATGGGGAACAGGAACTCCCTTTTGTTCTGTACATTATATACATGACAAGAAAGCATGACTGTACACTGTGTAATAAGTGTACAGTCATGTTATTCAGTTATTCAGCTAATAATGCTGAAGTTGGTGTCAGGTTCAAGATTCCTTATTGTGGCAAGACTAAAGGCTTACTTTAATTTTAAGAAGTCCAGACTGCATTTCATGGTTTCCAGTAAAAAAATCAACAAGAAGAATTAACAATTAACAAGAATATTCTACACTGAAAGAGTCTTAAAAGACTATAAAAAGGGTCTAAAAACACACTGAGATTTATGAAGTTTTTATTCTGTTTGTGAGAACACAAAACAATAAATTCTCCTTAACATCAGTTAAAAGTTAAAACAAGACCCAGCAAGAGTGGTCAGTCACAGATTGGACAACTCTGGTCCTAAAGGGCCCCAGAAAGGGGCTACCCAGTCCAACTACTGACCAATAGCATGCCTCTGAACTACATGAAGGTTCCTGTCAAACATCACAGCAGCAAGGATAAATTAACCCTAAAAAAGAAATTGGCTCACCTAGGACAGCAATTGTACAGGAACCTCTATAGACAAATGGCATGCAATTATTTGCAATTTGTAAAAAAAAAAGAAAAAAAGTGAAGCAATGCCATAACAGTACAATAAAAGGACTGGTGGTGTAAATATGCACATGGTGCCCCAGTACAAAAGTCCTGGGTTACACATGCTATACAGCATGGGTGAAGCTAGTGTAACTATAGTAATGAATTTGCACCTTGGATTTTTGCGTGATTTGCAAGTGTCTTGAAGTTTCGAGTCAATGCCACCTCCAAAGTATCAGAGTTTCTTAGCATTTGCTTGCCACTATCTACATCCCTATTCTCTGCCATGACCTATACCAAGGGCCTGATCTTCTAACGGTTTGCACATACAAAAACAGCTGCAAACTTGATAGTACGTGCAAACCTGATCTACAAACAGCACACAAACAGGATTGTGTAGCAAAATGAGGAGAATAGCAGACGCAATAAATTTAGCATGTCTGCCTTCTTGAATATTCAAAACATATGCTGATCATCAGAAAGTGTAAAATACTGGGAAGCGGATATGCAAATGTAAAGAGTTACTACTCGCCATGCGATTTATTAAACCTGAACTAGATTGCAGGTGCTGTTTTTGCTGTTATCATATTTGAAAAGCAGGTCCAAACTGGCACGCAAAAATGTCTGCAGTCACTGGTGTGAGTAGGAGGCTAAGATACAATGGCAGAAGACATTGCTTGTCAAATATTTGGAACATTTACATAAATATAGACTGCATTTTAGTTCTCTCTCTGGTTCAAGTAATTACCTCCTCAGTATATCAATGTTCTGCAGAGGCCTGCTAATGAGCCATCTTTTGATCCAGGTGTGTTGAACCAGGGAGACAACTAAAATATGCAGGATACCTGCCCTTTAGGATCAACTTTGGGTACCTTTGATTTAAAGAACATAAAATAAAAATGATAAGATATATATTAAATATATCCTCCAGCAATGCCAATTTTGACATGCAGGAGAATAATTCCAGCATACCATCACTTTATGGTAGCACACTAATGTCTTGATGATCTGTAGGAGCGTGTCTATATAGCCCAGAAAATTATCTGCTGCATGTTCCACAAATTGTCCAGTCAAAAGATATCTGCGTGGGACAGATTATTGCCGCCAGACTGCTGACAATGTGTATGCAATTAAACCAAAATGAAAAACACCATGACTAAACTTCAATATTGTGCCATGTTACTCAGCAAATAAAACTGAACATTAACACCCACCAGACACCAGAAAACCATCTCAAAGTCAAATGTACAGTGAGGGTAAAATGCATACAAAGAAATTTCCTGTGTGGTCCTGTGCATTCCCCTCCTCAAAGTTGCTTTACTGCAGGGGTCTTCAAATCCAGGCCTCAAGGTCAGATGTCCTGCAACTTTTAGATGTGTCTCTGCTTCAATACACCTGAGTCAAATAATGATGCCATAAGCAGCACTCTGGACAGCTTGACTGCATACTCAGGAGGTGATTCAGCCATTTGATTTAAGTGTGTTAGACCAGGGACACAGCTAAAAGTTGTAGAACACCGGACCTCGAGGCCTGGATTTGAGGACCTCTGCTTTACAGGCTTGTATGAAACACATTAATGTTGTAATAAATTATTATGGACTTACCTTGGCTTGCAATGTTTTGGCAAGTGAGTAATATCCCTTAATTATAACTCTCAGAAAGACTGGAGGTCAGATTGGGCAGACAGAGAAGAGGGCAAGTTAAATACAGCGCTTCAGAGCTTTTTTTTTTATTATTGACCTTTAAATGTTTATACTGTTGTGTTGTACCACATTATACACTTATTGAAATGAAATGTATTATTATTATTATTATTATTATTATTATTATTATTATTATTATTATTATTATTATTATTATTATTATTATTATACATCCAGCATATTGACTTTCTATTTCATCTTTCTTTTACTGCCACTCTGTTCTCCAACACACTCCATGATGACAGCCAGTAGCACACACAAAATCCTCATTAAAAGAGGGTGGTCTGCACCACTTTTGCAATCAATTGCACTTGCAATCTTTGTTGATCACATGCTGTACGCCCACTGACTGCGTGTATTTTTTTTTTTTTTCTTGCTCACACAATTTATCACTCCTTATTTGGAGCTCAGGCCCTGAGTGTTCAGTCCATTTAGCAAACTTCTCAAAACATCATGATAATAACCCGATTCTTTTTCTGTTTGAATTGTATTAATGTGATCACAGATCATTATTTGTTGGTCTATTAACAGAATTTTATAAAAATGCACATTTTATCTGACATACAGAAGATGTCATGAGTGCTAACATTTATATAATTGATGGCTGTGTTCCACTCATCAGTCCTTGTAAACCCTAAGAGTGAATTAAATCATTCAGAGCCTAATATTGAAGCAAGTTAAGTGTATTTAGGGATTCATATCCTATTTACAAGTGTTAGGATGACAGCTGTCACAAAAAACATATGAAGCTAAAGGACCTAAAAAGCTTCCACCACTGTACTAAAATAACAAGACTGATTAATTCAAAATACTTTCTGTTGGTTGTGTGTTTTTATTTAAGTCTTAGTGCTTAGTGCTGATTATAAAAAGAGAATCTCTGTCACATTAAGATTATCAATAAATTATTCAGATACATGCAAATATACTTTTCTGTCTCATTTATATGTCTAATTAAAAATCCAAATAATAATAATGCCATAATTAAAAAAAATTTTATTCTTATTTTCATTTAATTCATTAAAAGTCTGTGATCTTCTAAGAATTAAAGTCTCTTTTTTGGCCTTTGAATTTTTGTTATATCTTTTTTCCAAAAGTCTTTTTATCTGATATACCACACAATCAATTTGAGGAAACACTGTGAAAGCACTTATCATCTTACATATACCATCAACCATCATTCACTACATGTTTGTCAGCAATGATAGGGCCATGTCTTGGAAATTCACTACCAGAGAGATACTGCCAATAGCAGAGGAGGAGAAAAAATGGCAACAGACAAACAGTTTGAAAGGGTAATTGATGAGATCTGCTTTTTTCTCCAGTCTTTAAGTCTAAAAAAACAACAGGTGCAAGGCAAGTGCAGCTGTCCTGAAAGCAGGAAGGAACACTTTGGAAAACTGGTTAAAAATGACAACAGCTTTTCCTCCTCTCTTATCTTTCTCTGCCTCTCTTTCACCCAAAGATAGCACTCTGTAGTCATGAATTTTTTATTTTCACACTTCTGAAAGAGAAGAGTGCTGTTTCTTCTTCGACTCCTCTGCATACTAACGAGAAGCTCTTTGCCATTTGAGGAAAAAAAATTCCTGTGAAGTCGATAGATATCATGTCGAATTGAGGATGAGAGATGAAGTAAGGAAATGATGGCTGGGAAGCACCATCAGCAAAATCAGATTTTTCTCTGTGATTGTCCAACCTTGCAGTTATGACCTCACTTCATTATAACAGCCGGGCAAAGTAAAGGTCTTCTTTGCTTGTCATAGTTTAAGACTTTTCAAAGCAAATTTACTGTGTGTAAAGTTCCATCTGGCTTTGGGGTTCATGACATTTAAGAAAAAAGAACATGCAGTGGGTCATAAAGAGTAGTCTAGTTTAGGGAGGATATAGGACATCCTAGACTTCCCTATTTTATTTTTAATGATCAGAAGAAAACCCACTCCATAATGTTTTGACAGATAACAGAATTATTTCAGGTGATCTACACCCTTGTACACTTGTTTCAGCGGGGATACATGGTCAGGGGTTTCAGTTTATATTTAGTTTTTTTATTATTATTATTTCAATAGAATAGAATCTACTCTTATTGCACTGATAAAAACAACTTAATTAAATTTTGCAGGCATAACTATAACAAACATGAACATAGTTATAAATATAATAAAAGAGTAAATAATGACAATAACTGATCAAATCTATCAACTAAAACTAGCCAGTTAAATGAATGTTGATGTAAAATACAAGAATAGTCAATCATTTACAATTTTAAGTTCAAATGTTCAGTTAAAAATGGGAAGTTCTGTGCTTATGTGCATTAAAATATTCATGTCTCACCTACTTTACAAACAGAAGTTAGTTTGCTTTCAATTATGACTTAAAGAAAATGAGAAATTAATTATGACTGCTGTCTACTGGAAGTAGACAGCACTTAGTACTTAGTGTCTAAGTACTTAGTACTTAGACACTAAGTACTCACACTCTCTTTGTACAACTTTGCAGTTCTTATACCAAGAACTAAAAATTAAGAAAATACTGTATATAGTTTTGCACATTATTTCTCTTGAGATTTTTTTAAACAATTCATCACGCAATTTTTCTGTAAACAATGCAAGTGTTTACAGCAAGTATGCAATGCTCTTATAGGTTTGTGTGGACAGTAACATTTGCGCTACCTTTCAAGTTTATATAATATCTATATTATTCTCAGTTTTAAATTTACCTCATTAGTTACCTCAGTTATCAGAAAACAACTATAAGATACTGAACATCCCCCTTTCATTGTACTTTCATTTATAGACTGCAACACATATGAGGTAGGGAATTTTTTTTCTGTATAAAAAGGATTTGTAAAAGATTTTCGGTGTTGTGTTAATGCAGGGATCTTATCTCAGCACTTTATATGCAAATTTTTTATTTTTTTTTTTTTTTAAATCTGTGCATTAAGAAAATTTTACACTTGAATGAACATGAAAAAAAATTCATAAGCTTGGAAAATTATCAGGAAAAAGTTTTAAAAAGAAGGATACATAGGTAAAAGCGTTAATGTTTAACTTTATAGTTAAAATCTTCCAATAAACATGCGGCAAGTTCAGCCACTGCTGAGAATAAAACTTCAAATGCTGGTGCTTAATGAGCACCTTTAGTTTTCGCCTGATCCCACAATGTGTGCTCTGCAGCATACTCTTGCTTTGATGTACACATTTTGCTATATTCACGGATTTAGAAAAGCACAACCACAAACCAAAACCATGTGAAAATATGCAGCAGAGGTCTGTGAGTGGAGTCTTATCTACACACACACAAAAAAAAAAAAGTTTCATTTTTATCATTTTAAATTTGTCTCTAACTTATTTCTGGCCTTGAACTGCAGCTAAAGAAAACAAGTTGGCTTGAAGTTTATTAGGCTCAACTGCATCTATCTGAAACCCTCCTGGTTATAATTTTTTTTTTTTTTTTTTTTTTTTTTTTTTTTTTTTTTTTTTTTTTTTTAATCCTAATACACTACAGTAAAAAAGAAAAACATTTTCTCTTCATTTATTTTGATCCCACTCTGAAACTCTTTATTTCCCCACAAATGATCTTCCTTCATTTTTCTTTTACTATTTTAATCTGGAATCTGCTCTCTTTGTATGCTTTCTGTGCAAATTGCTGATGTTTTCCCCAGTTTGCACGTGTTTCATGAAACATCCAAGGACATCCTGTATGTATCCAAGGACAAGGCCAGCATGGAGCTGCCGAGGCCTAAATCTGTTTCCTTCTCTTAATTAAACCATGGACTCCAGCGGCCCCAACTTATTAAAGAGAGTGTGCAGCACCAACCTACACATAAACACATCCAGACATGCCTGCACATCAGCTGGTGCACTCCCACAGTCTTTAAGCTCACAGCTTCCCATCCTTAAGCTACCAGTGACTTAATGCATCTCAATATTTCACCTTCCACAGCTGCTTAGTGACCCACTTGCAGAGAAATAAATTATTTCCTGGGATCTTCTAGCAGTTGCCTGACTTTACTGAAGAAGGTTCTGCTGGAAAACTACCAAGAGAAGATTAAAGTTTCAAAAACAGCTTTATGAAATCTATGCTTTATTTACTTGATACAGTGCACACAGCTAAAAAGGAGGCAGGGGAAATGTAAAGAGGAAAACATTTATGTTAACCTTGATATAAATGTTTTTGAAGCACGTAAAGTAAAAGGAATTGATGAGGAAAAAAAATGCTTAATCATCCAGAAAACAGTTATGCACATAACTTATACCTGTTTTACAAGCTTTGTTCTTTATGATGGTTATTTACTGTATTTTGACAGAACATGTGAAACCCACTGCAACCTTGTGTGACTGCAAATGGAAAACATGGAAATTCAGCCAAGATCTGGGAATGTTCAGCTATCATACCATTCAGGAAGGAGAGGGGTAAGCAAGAGATCTTGGGAAGAAGCTGGCTGAAGCTGGTAAGCAAGTGTCATTATCCATAGTAAAATAAGTTTTGGATTGACAAGGGTTGAAAGGCCATTCAGAGAGGAAGAAGCCACAATGCCAAATGCAACATAAAAACCCAGACAACGGAATGATCAAGATTTATTAATGTTTCAACTGTTCTATAGTCGTAGGTTTTATGGCTTTCTATGATATTTCCCTGCAAGTATAGGCAGCACAGTAGAGTGTTGTTTCTCTCACAGCTGGGGGGTCAAGTTTAATCTAGCCTTGGGTCTTTCTTTGTAGAATGGTCTCCATGTGTGTGCATGTGGGTTTTCTTCACTTCTTCCAGTTTCCTCCCACAGTCCAAAAACATGCATGTTGGGCTATTTTAGGACCTAATTACCTTAGATGTTGGGGTGCTTTTACATGGCTGCTTGTGTGTGTGTGATGAATGGATGGATGGACTTTTTACAGCCATTACAACTGTTTAATCTGTTATTAACATGCGGTAATATGTTTTCTGAGCCGTCTTTAAATGCACCATGAGCGTACACATACTGACACCAGTGTTACACCTGTGACTCACTGGGAAACATACTGCTGAGCAGTGCTGCGCACTGTGTCAGAATCATGATCAGTAAACTATCCAGAGCCAGCAAAAGGCAAAAACACTTTGCACAGTTTTTTCCAAACCATGGAAGTTGAGTAATGCTTTTATACAGATAATGTTAGTTAATTGATGACTAGTTAATCCATGCCAATACATTGCAGAAATTGTGCTTACTATTGCTTTCCTCATGTGTTAAAGAAATCTTTATTGCCACAATAGAAAGAGCAAAGTCAGGGAGTTCTTTATGTTTTGTATTGTGTCATTTTCTGTCCTTATACCTTTCATTTAAATTATGAGGCCTATTACCCTGTTACCTTGTCACTTTCATTCCATTTTGTGGGCTAATAATTTGCATACAGTCAGGTTGTTTTACTGAGTATTTCATGTTCATTGTTGCCATTTGGCATTTAATGACCTGGCTACTTACCCTGTAGATGTTCAAGGGTAATTGTGTCAACTCAACCGGAGTTTGGCAACTAAAACTTTGGATTTTGTTAGAATATGGTTTAAAGAACTAAAAATCGGTCCTCTGGCACTGTACTGTTGCTGTTCGTGACTATGTGTGTTTTTAGACACTAAGGAGAAGTGCGATTGAAAGCTAGAAAGAGAAAATCACTCAATAGACCTCTAAAAAAATTTGTCCCCTTCACTGCTGAAATGATGATTACACGGATGGATGGATGGATGGATGGATGAAAACAGGAAAAGTCATTATTTGAGGACAGTCATTTTCCAACAGTTGGGCTGAACTGCTGAAGATGATTTTTTAGAATGACCACTAAGTAAAGATTAAAGTTTAGAAAACAGTTTTGTGAAATCTATGCTCTATCTTCTTGATAGATCTTGCACAGTTTAAAATAGAGTTTAGAAGATGAAAGAGATAAAAATCAGCTCTGTGTGGAACAACCTTCAAAACCCACTTAACGTTATTTCTATGGCCTTTTCAAACTTATCAGTAGGAGTTCATGAAAAGCAGATACAGTTAATCATCTATCAAGAGATTGTGATTAAGTACTTTAAAAGTTTAGTTTCATAAATGTTTATAACTAACTGTTAAAAGTGTCAGAAAAACCAAATTTGATATGAAATTAGCAATCATTCTAAGCTGTAATTTGAGTTCATAGGATCATCTTAAGATCCCTTAATTGAGGTTTTGCAACACTATGATGGAGTCATGAACCCAACTATGAAAGCCACTAATCTAGTAATACAGATAAATGTGGTAATTTTTTTGCACATCTTTGACCGACTGGATGATTAAAGTTTGTTATCATAGATGTCACCAGGTCCTATCATACATAAACACTGGGGGAATTGCACCACTTTTTGAGGTGACCAGGCAATGGAGCCGAGACAAGTTCCCACCTCCTTGACATTGTACTTCTTTAGCCTATTCATCTTCCCTTGATTCATTGTCATTACATGAATTTCAATAATTTAGGGTTCTACTAAACATCTAACTCTAAAGAAATATGGGGCATGCAGCTGTAAACACTATCCCTTGCAGCAAAAAGGATTTGGTTCTATGATGGACTGACAGCCTGTCCTATGTTTGCACCAAATCTTATCTGCTGTTCTCTGGAGACAAGCACAAGCTCACCCACAACCCTAACAAGGAATAGACATTATAGGTAGTGGATAGACAGATGAATAAAATAAAATTGTAAAATGCTCCTTGTTTGAGAAATGCAAGTCTCTGCTTAACCCTCAACCCCTTTCCCACCACCAACCACACCCCTCTGTGATAGACTGTGGTGTCAGAAAATATGGGAAAACAATTTGAGAGGGAAAAATTTAGCATTTTATTTTAAAGTTAATCAGAGCTGAATCTAGCCATATTAATGTAGTCAAATTATTTCTATTTTTCAGATCACTTCTAAAATAACTAGTTTATGAAAACAGCTTCCATAGCACCATCAGAATGAAAAACCACAGCATCTAGAAGTGTTTTACTATCCATCACAAACTTGTGAGGTCTGATAAAGTATAAAATGCATTTAGGTATCTTGGGGTACATTATACTCTATTTTAATTGTGACACAAAGCAACTGTGTGGTCTTTCTTACAGCTCAAATCATGACCTTCAAAAGTATGCCTCATGGCATTCAGGAATCACGGCAGCATTCTGGTAATGTCTCTCAGACACCTAATTTAATTTTATATATATATATATATATATATATATTTAAAATTGCACAGGTTTAACACCAAATGGTCCCATCATGATGACAATATAGTTTACAAAGTTTGCAAAATGTTAATTTCAGGTTCTTTTAAACTTCTCATTACCTGCATTTTGAGCAATAATGTAGGACAATTTGCATATGATTTACAGTTTTCCTTAATTGCTTTGATGCATTTCTCCGCTCAGAATTAAAATTCCCCATCACTGTTAGGGCAACCTCCAAAATATTTAGTCATTCGTACACATCATGGAAGCAGTTTCTCATTCCTCAACAAATTGCAAATTCTTTTGGACATTCATCAATTGCTTCCATACAATTCTCTGCTGTTTTATTACATTTTCCTTTGCTTATGTTATGTCAGTCAAAATTAACTATAATAATGCATACTGAATAGTCATGCCCTATAAAACTAAAAGTCCTCATTTTGTTGCTTGGGTTATTACAAACAAAAATGTTGAAGTAGCTTATGCATTTATTTCTCATTCTTTCCTGAAAATGTCTCCTAGATTAAATAATTTCTCGCAGGTGAACCGTGGCTTTTACTGATGGTATTGTTTAAGTGGTGCACAGCTTTACCCAAAGGGTTTCCTATGTGTGTTGTAAATAAGTTTGAACTTTGCTTATACACAATGTGAACAAACTAGAACTGCAAAGAGCATATGCAAGAAAAATGTAAAACATATGTATTCAGTGTCTTATACTCATTTACCTCTCTTAGTTCAGTAATGTGTTACTGAACCACAGATTTCAAATGGCTGTGCAAAGAGTGTGTAGTGCTGTCTTAAGCATTTTCAGATAGTGTCACCAAGATTTAACCCTTTGTTGTTTTTTTTTTGTTGTTGTTTTTTTTTTTGCATTGGACACAACAAAGAGTGAACTATCATAATAAAATCATGATAAAGCCATTTGACTAAAAGTCAAGACTTTTAATTTAATGACACTGACTTTCATAGACATGAATACTTGCTTTTAAGGAATTTATTTTGAGCTAGTGACTTGCTGTCATCATTGTAAAAGGTTTAGTTCAGGTCCCAAGTGCAGAAAACCACTAGGTATGAATTTTGGAAATTTAAATGAAAACAAAGAAACTTCCAAAAATTCTCAAAGGAGTACATGGTGTGGCATAAGACCAGTAAACCCATGGAAGACAATAGTAGAAACCAGCACTGACTGAAAGAACATGTGGAGCTTAAATACTAGGGGGCTTGATTGCTGGATAGAGAACACATGGTTGATTGAGAAAAAGGTGCAGCTGTGGAGGAGAGACCAGGCAGACATACTGAAGGGAGAGAGAGAGAGAGAGATGGCAAGAGAGGAGCAAGGAGGGCAGTAAACAAATAAATCTCACACACGTGAAAAATAACTAAATATAAAAGAATGAGAAACAACAGAGAGATCTAACCAAAGGTAAATCAACAATAATTAAAGGAGAACGATCTAATCTAAAGCAAGAGTGACAGAAATAGACAACAACGAATAAGGCAAAACAAAAAACAAATGATCAAAATTCAAGTACCAAAAAAACTCAAAACAATCCAGGATCTGGACAAAAGCAACTGAGAAAAATTGTAATATCATTCAGAAAGCTTCAGTTCTTCCAAATGAATGCCATTAAAAGCTGTTAACATTGACCCTCCTCTTGTTGCTCCTCCATTAGAATACCGAGGGCAAATAAATCCACACTACCTACTACAAACAGAAACTAAAGGATAGCTCAATACCTTGGATCAATAGTTTCCAAAGATTTTGCCATTTGCATTTGTTGATTTGCTTTTGTTTAACAAAGTATAGTGGCTATGTAATTTTTATAGCCCAATTCTACCAAAAAAACAAACAAACAATGCAATCATTCAAAAACATTTAGGATTGTCTTAAAAAATAGTCAAAGCAAGTCCTAAAAGTAATGGGGCTCATATACAGACAGACAGACTCAGCACATTTTTATGACACTTATACTTGTATGAATCTGATGACAGAACCTGAAAAGAGGTGATTGCTTAAGAAAGGAGTGTTAAAGGTCACACAGGAGACAAGAGATTACTCTACATGGGAAACTAACTGACACATGAAGATGATTCATACACTCCCTGGAAACAGAAATAGCTATTGAGCTTCATGAGTGCCTTGAATGATGTGGCTGTATGTGTCTTAATGCATGTTTGTGCCATGGCAGCGCTGGAGGAGACAGCAGCATTTGCCCCATGATGAGGCCGTGCAAATTAGGGTGAAGTGAGAAGCCAGCTCAGATCTTGTGCAGCAGGATAGTGTGTGTCACATTGGATCTGAGGGCAGCAAGTTAAAAAAAAAAAAGCAGGAAAGGGAAAAAGCTAGACAGTCACATTTAACAGCACTTCTGTCAAGCTGATTATAGAACCACTGAATAGGTCCAGCAGCATATTTTTTATTCCTGGGTGGAGTTACAGGTAAACACATGCAGGTTCTGTAATAATCAAGGTCACTTTAACGGTATAAATAAACTTTAAAGCATATGAGTGCAGAAAAATTACAACAGTAACTTCAAAAAATAGTAACATAGAGAAACATAGAAATTGCATAAACAACTGGATTATGCATCCTTGGAATCCTTACATCAACCTTTGTTATTTTATATTTCTTACATTGTTATATTAAAAGAGGTGGACATGCTCTTAAGTTGCTGCTGGGCATGCAGCACAGTACAAATTTAATCAATAAAACCTTTCAAAGCCAGACAACAACAGGTATCAGGAGTTGAATGCAGTCAAGTACTCTGATACTGATCATCCCAAAATGCCACGAAGATGACCCGTTACTCGGCATTGTATTGATAAATACCTGACTATATTAATTCCTCACTAGTTTAAAAAAAGGAAAAAAATGTGTCATTTATTTTAATCTTAAAAAAATAATCTGTCTACCACTAAAAAATGGTAAGTGCAACAACAAACAGTTATTTGTCAAGTTATTACATTTTTGTTTCTCAGGGTCTCCTTAATTGCTGGGGAAAAAAAAGTTTTGGCACAAAGCTGTAATTTGAAGCTCATAAAACTATTGCAGCAAGTACCATAATCTCCAATAAAGTAAAATGTGTATATGGAGATTTTAGGATAGCTTTAATTGTCCTTGGTATTTTCTATTAAATTATCACATCAAAAGATAAATGAAGACTGTTTTTTTTTATTTTTGTTATTTCAAACAACTTTGGAGAAAATTGTCTTTACTACTGAGTTGCATCCTGATTTTACTGAAAAATAAATATATCTTTCCATTCCTGACTGAATGTTTTGTTGTTCATTTTAGTGACTTTTCATGTGGCATTAATTATGAAGTGAAAGGAAAGCATATATGGTTTCAAGTATTTGCAGCCTTTCGCAGCAGGTTTCCTTCCAGGTGACCACTGTCTGTGGGTATTTGTGTTTTTAGGAATTATTTGTGTATGTATTTGGATTTTTTTTAGATGTGTCTATTATTGTCACTTAGGCGGTTCCATACATGGTTAATTTCTTGTGCTGAGTTTCTAAGTTCTTTCTTTTGTTCTGTTCTCTATGTCTTTTGGTTTTGACTTTTACTGACTTTTGGCATTCCTTTTTCCTTTGGCTAGTGCACTCCATGTGTATCTGATTCAACCCTTTCTGTGTTGATTCTGTGTAAAAGCTTATTCTCTTCACCTCCTTGTTTTTTTCCCCACTCAGCTGCTGTTCTGTTGATTATACTATACAATTTTTCATGTCACTAATCACACCTCCACTGTATTTAAACTCTTAGTTTCATCATGGGGATGTTGCAGTCTTAGTTTTCAATCACACATGGTGTTTTGGACATCAGACAAAAGGTTCTATGTAGGTCTCATCAGATGTAAGGGCCTTCTTTCCTGTGTTTGCTATGCTCTCTACATGGCTTATGGCAAACTTTAAACTGGACTTTTTAATGATTTTTTTCCTACAATAGTTTTCTTTTTGTCACTGTTCCACAAAGGCCAGATTTGTGGTGTTTACAACTTCAAGTTGTCCTTGCAATAGATTCACCTTCCTGAGCTGTGCATTTCTGTAGCTCCGCCACAGCTAAAATGGGCCTCTTAGCTCCTTCTCTCAATAAAGCTCTCATGGCCCAGCCTGTCTGTTTAAGTGGATGGCTAAGCCTTGGTTAATGTGATCAAGATGCTGGATGCCTTGCCTATTAAAACCTATCAAAATCTAAACCACATTAGCAACGCACAGAAAAGATAGACACCATTACTTTCACTGACACATTATGAGACTGTAGAATCAGCCTGGAGAATGATACATGCAAATGTAGAGTCTTTATTATATTTATTATGCGCTTTGCAGTCTGTGGTGTAAGAGTTGAAAATTGTGATGCAATTAAATGAAAGGTCATCACTGTCAATTATTTATTTGACAGAGTAATAGAAATAGATGATTTGGCGTCAGCCACATAGGCAGAAGTCTAGAGATGAGCTAATCAAGCAGGCAGAGTGGAGGAGAAGTTGAGAGGAAAAGGAGATCATGGGCTGTTGTGCTAACTATACTGGAATGTTCAACTGAGAGTAAAGAAATGTGAATGTCTGAAATGAGACAATGGACTTTGATGTAATGAGATCACATGGTGGAGAAAGGACACCAGTGGCTCGCGTTGCCTGGTGTCACTTTGATTTCACAGCATTAAAACTGCCAGACAGAAGCAACAAATCCTGCACTCATCAATAATAATGAAATTATTCCCAAGAAACTTCTTAACACCCAGTGCTCTTCTGTGAATTTTATTTTTTGTCTACTGCTCTCTGCAGGCCCCTCTCTGTGTGATTGTTTTAATCACAGAGATGTAATTAAATAGTCCATACCTCTCCTCTGTTATTTCATGACATCGGATTCACTTCTCACAAGGGGGACACATTAAGATTTTCTGCTGTGTCTCAAAAAAAAAGTTCCCAAAAACTATTTAGGTTTGATTAATCTTTATTCCTCTCCTGCAGGTTTGTGCCATGTCTCTGTCCCCCGCTGCTCCTTCCTGCTAAAACAAAACCTCATGGGAAAACTCTTCCTGCTGAGTGAGAATCTTCATTGTATGTCTGTGTCAGAAAGAACCAGCCTGGTTTATAGCATTAATAAATGGTTGGAGGAGCATTATGAGTATAAAAAGTGTGTGTGTGAAAGGATCATTACAACCAGCTTTCCATGTGTTTTCAATCTTGGATCCAGCTCAAGAACACAAGGACTTTGTATTCACAGAACAGGAGGAGGAAGGTGAAATCTGGGAAGACATTATTAGCATTTGCTTATATAAATAGCTTCTGTCATCTGAGTGCCGTTTTGTCACAGTATTACTATGCATGTGGCTCTCAGTGGCACACTGCCTCCTCTCATATAACCTTTAAAGGCCAAACAAAGAACAAAACTGATTTTCTCCGTGCTAGCCCCATTACTGTTTTTGAATATATATTTCAAAAGCTCTAAATGATTTACCAGGCCTTTTCATCAACAGGCCTTTTGACAACTGGCCCGGAGGATATCATGTCACAGCTAACATCAGAGCCAGAATACTCAGCTGCGCTGCAAATGATAAATAACTTAAATAAGATTTGATCTTGTCACTCCCTTTTTTTAAAATTAAAAGGTACTCAGTTCTGTGTTATAAACAGAGTTAGATTTTTATGAGTGGAACTTGAAGAAAAAAAAATTGATGCATGACAGATAGCATATTTTCATCTTTCGTCATGCTGCACTTATTGGCATCCCTGCTACTTTGTACTTCCAACCTCTTGCAAATAGTACCACATTTCTTTTAGAATATTTCACAAGGTTTGGACATTTGAACAATACTTTCTACACAATATCCAGAGTCCTGGGCCTGGATCCTTTCTTATTCTCTCTTCTCTTCAGGATTTAGCTCTGGAGACTGTAAAGGCCATGACAGAATGCTAACATTGTGTCAAGGGAACCTTTTTGTGCTAATTTGGCCTTATGTTTGAAATCATTATGTGTTCCATCTACTTGCTTTTTATGATGCCATCTGCATTAACAATGTACAGAGACTTTGGAAGAAAAACAGGCTGACAGCATCACAGATTCACCAAGGATTCATACTTAACAGTGGCCATGACATCCTTTTCTACATTTTCATTATTATTTTGGCTGTATTCATACTATTTTTAGTGGAGTTGAACCACAGTATTTCTGACAAATATACAGTTTTCATATTAGCCTCATAAAGGGGCACTAATGTGTTGACTTGTGGTATGCAGTCAGAAGTGAAGAAGAAGAGAAGTCAAAATAAAGGACCAGGTGGTTTCTCACCAGGACATCCATGCAGTTTTTTTTGTCCTTATGGTTCCTGAAAGATAAATGATCCAAACAGGGTAAACAGCAGCTCTCCCCACATTATTTATTTTATACAACAAGCATCATTGGTATTTTTCGTTTTATGATTATGATGATGATGATGATGATATGAATTGCCTTTATCTGCTGTGCATTGTGTACCATCCTTTGACTGGTAGCATTATTGTTGCTGCTGGAGTGCACAATCAGCAGGGTCATAAATCTGGGCTTCAGACGGACTTCAACAGAAAGTCCCAGCAGACCATAGTAGGTGGGTATAGTTTACTATCTACATCACACAGTAGAGAAGACTGTGAGGTATGAATTGAGCCTTATGAGGACTTCACAACCCCAAGATACCACTCTTTGCTGCGATTCTCTTGTAGTGAGCTTTTAAGATTTTTTTTCTCCCCTAAAATTTTGCTCCCTGAGTGAATTATTGCTCTAATTGTACATATGGGCATGTTTAGACAAGTAGCTATTTTCTCGTATTTATCTCCTGACTTAAGATCAGCACACATCTGCTTTACATTTTCTCTTGTCTTACTCATTTTGAGGATTGGTTAAGATATCTCTCTGATCAGATTAGGAAAAAAAAAAAAAAAAAAAAAAAAAAAAAAAAAAAAAAAAAAAAAAAAAACCACAAATATAACAAGTTAATATTTTTTAAGAATTGTTAGGGGTGTCAAAAATTATGAACTGGTAGTTCTGTTAAAACAACTATTTTCTATTCTTAGAATGAATAAATACTTGATTTTTCAAGTTTACCGTGCGTCATTACCTTGTCTTTACTTCATTACCTAAGCAGTAAAGAAGTAAATATTTAATGAATGAAGACTTACAAGATCAGATATCAGAGGAACAAGTAAACAACTGACAGGAACAGCAAAGCAACTGAGGCATGGGAGAGCCAACATGTAGGAGATGTGGCACAGAAGAAACGGAATAGTGAACAACATCCAAAACAGAGAATCTTGTTGGGAGATGAAGAAACAATACACCAGGGATCTTCAACTCCAGTCCCCAAGGGCCGGTGTCCTGCAACTTTTAGATGTGTCTCTGCTTCAACACACCTGAAGGACACATCTAAAAGTTGCAGGACACTGGCCCTCGGGGACTGGAGTTGAAGACCTTTGCAATACACTTTTAATTAGTAGGATGGTTGGTGAGTGGCATGAGAACCAGGTGTGACCAATCAAGGCAATGTGGTGCAGCTGGAGAAAAAGCAGTTCTGGGAAACTGAGGGAAAGCAGAATGAACACAGAGGAAGCTGGACAAGAACAATTCAATTCAGTTTAATTACATAGTGCCATTTAAACAAATGTCATCTCAAGGCACTTTACAAAAAAAAAAAAAAAAAAAAAAAAAAAAAAAAAAAAAAAAAAAAAAAAAAATGTAATTTCAGTTCAATCACACAGACATTCCAAATGATCCTAATTATCAAACAGTGCATTAAGCTTATTATTATTATCATCAACATCATCATCATCATCATTATTTCTATTATTTAAACTAGTTTAAAAAGTTTTCTGTCTAAAGTTCTCTGACTCTATTGCATCAGGTCATTGACTTGCAGCATTCACTCCTCCAGGACAAGCATGTAAACATGAACATTAAAGGATCTACTAAATAAGAGTCTCAACCAAATAAATAAGAGCACAACCCAAGAAAAACTCAGAAACTCAACGCACTGATATGTAAAGACTTTATTAGCTATAATAAACAACTAAAAATAATCCTAATACAAAAAAAAAAAACAACTAGAACCAAAACAGAAACACACATAGATCATAACAAAGTAATAATACAAGATTGATGTATTTTTAAGACCTTTTGCACATCTTTACCAAGTATGGCAATAATTGTGAAGGGCAGAATACTTTAGAGAGGATGTTAATGTTAATTACTAAATGAGTGAGTGTGTGTGTGTGGAAGGGGGGGGGGGTCAGCTCTTTTTTTGACCTTCAACCCATGCTCTTTCCTCTTCACCATCAGCACACAACCACAACATCAAAGTTTGACCTCCTCAATCTTCTTCACGCTCACAAAACCACACCAAGCCACATCTCACCCACAGTATGAAAATCAGATCAACACACTGAGCTTCAGCTGGTGTCTTGTGAAGATTCACAGAGTTTAATGAAGCACACACACATTCTCACACACACTAATGATACAGCTGGATGTTTCGGTATAATTAGAGCAGATCTGGGAAACAGCGTCGCATAGGAATGTTTCATGAAAGAGATTTAACTGATGGATAGACAGATGAGCAGAGCAGTGGGAGTCGTGTCACAGTTAGTTGATATCCTTGCCTTGAATCTGAAAGTGTAAAGCAACCCTGACAAAATTACTATTGCTTTCTCTCTTTGCCCACTGGCAAAGATTAAATTAAGGTGAAACCTTAAACAACTTCATCTCCTCTACTACCTTCAGCAGTAAAATCTGAATTCCAAGCTCATCAACCACATGCTTTATAGATTGGAGATGGTTGAGTCATTTTCTTTTAGTTGGAAACACATTTTTATTAAAGGGGCAGTATTATGTAAAATCGACTTTTTTTTTAAGCTTTACATCATGTTATGTTATTCCCTCATTCAAAACATACCTGAAGTGTTGCTTTGATTCTTTCATGCATGTTGGAGAAATCCTTGAATCTCCATGGCAACCATTCAGTTGTGCAAAAGCCTGAATGGACCTAGCGCCACTTTCGAGACCCAGCTCCGCTTCAGAGTTACAGTTTCCAAGATTCCAAGCGTCCGAGCTTCCGCCTCACAGAGCATCCCTCCACCGCGACTTCTCTACTCAGCTCCTCCAGAATAGCCAGCAGCAATTTGCAAGCATCTGGTGGAACTGTGCATCTATTGAGCTCATTATACGAGCTACTTCTCAGTGAAACGCTGGTAAAAACGTTGTTAAAAGGTTAGCTATTGTGGTGACTTCAGAATGAGCAGGACTTTCTTAAAGAAACAATGGCCCAATTTTAAGGTGTTAAATTATGAAGTCAAATTTGATATATACAGCATTTTTGTAACTACTGAAGGTAACAGTCACTTGATAGTGCTATAAAAAAAAACACATAATATTGCTCCTTTAATAAAATCATGCTCTGTGAAAAAGCATTTGCCCCAAGAGTTTTATTTTTTTTCTTGAAAAGAAAAATAATTTGATTTCAATTCTTAATGGAAAAATGTTTTTCAAAACAACCTGACCCAGTGGAGGAAAAGTAAGTCCAGACTTTTGACTTTGCCTGTCAAAAACCTTCTTGTTGCTTTTTTGAGCCATTCAGAGGCACAGCTGCTGTTGAGCTTAGTCCTGCTGCATAAATGTGCTTGGTGTCCTGAGACTGATGGCCAGATATTCTCTTTCAGGTTGTTCTGCTTGACAGAATTCATGGTTCCATTATTTATTGAAACTCACCCAGATCCTGATGCAGCAAAGAATCTCCAGACCATTACATTAATATAACTATGTTTGAATGTAGGTATGATGAAATTCTGACACCAGTCGTAATGGAGCACACCTTACGAAAACTTTCCCTTTGACATTGTCAGCTTACAGAGCATTCTTTTAAAATCTTGAGCATAGTGGCGATGTTTTTTGCCAAAGATGGGAGAGGCCTTTGTGTCCTTTTTGATCAGCAGTGGTTTTGGAACTGTACCACTGGTGCCATTTTGCTCAGTCTCTTTCTAATTTTTCTTCTAATCTTTTGGGACCTACTGGAAGTCATTGATGCTCTTTTTCTTAGTAGGTTGCCCATTGCTGGGAAGGTCTTCACTCCACTGTCTTCACATTTTCTCAATTTGTGGATAATGGCTCTCTATGTATGAATATCTCTGTGGTTCTCAAAGCCTTTGGAAAAGATTTGTAACCCTTTTACTAGATGTTGAAGACTGTGTTGCCCATCTGTTTTTGAATTTCTTTAGATCAGATCATGATCTATTACTTTTTGACTGGCGAAATTAAACTCAGCTTTCCAAATGAAAAATGTGGTCAATCACAGTTAATTCATAAAGTAAATAAAGTGGTTAGGATTTTTTTTTCATATGACCAGGATGGGTTTGATAGCTTTTAACAGAAATTACCTTTGTTTGATAGTAACACTTTATGCTGTTTTTGACATTGAAAAGAGACTGCATAGGGTCTTCATACTGCATTTTTAGCTTTTCTTTTGAAATCATAAAAATCTTACATTGAAGACAACATGAATAATCTATATTTAATCAGTAAATGCACATTATGACATATGTGATGCATTTAATTTATCTTGGGCGTCATTTCAGACCAGCTCAAAGATGAGGTATTTTCTGTTTCTCTTCTTGAACAAAAAGCTTTCATAACAGTTGGATCCCTTCTAAACTTGTCAACTGTGGCAGTTAAATAAAATGGTAACGACTGAAACAGTTATCGTCTTCATTGCTGATTTTTATGCAAAATGAAAAAAAAATACTAAATTGGAATTAAAAATACGCAGACAATTATAGAATTTTTATATAATATATGAGGACAAGATTATCTTTTAGTCTTCAGGAAACATTTGGTTCAGATGACCAGGTTCTGAATTTGGAGTGGAAAAAGTGTTGGGACTCAGACTTGCTTGCTGTACCGTACACAATGTGAGTGTAAACATGTTCTATGTTGCTGATGCCCAAAGACATTTTTAATCACTTTTCCTAGACTGGCTGCTGTTTAACATTTAAACCTGAAATAAGGTACATAAGTCTTTTAGAACCCAAAGCCACTGATCAGAGGAAAGGATGGATATATGAACAAACACAGACAGATAGACGATACATTTGAAACCAGATATACAATGTATGAAAGAAAAACTTTTTTCTCACTGTCTGCGATTAAATTAGGTGAAACCTGCCTGCTTATGGTCAGTCAGGATTGTGAAAATCATTTTTTAATTGCTAAATGCCAGAATAATTAGCACTTTTTTACTTCCTTTAAAGTCAGAATTGTACATATGCTACTACTATCTGAATATAAAAGAGTTGGATAAGCCAAGGTGATAATTCACAATATTTGAGTTAACTGGAGGTACACCTGCAAATGTATTTTAAGGTAACAACTAAAACACAATGTTGCTTTGTGTGATATCATGGAAAAATTAAAAGAGATCCCCAAGATATCAGGATGAGAACAGTGGACCTTCACAAATCTGGTTCATTCTATGGTAAAATTTCCAGATGTCTGAAAGTTCTACATTCATGTGATCAAACAGTTACATGCAAGTAAAAACACCATGGGACCGTGCAGTCATCAAACCATCGAGGAACACGATGGGGTCTATGTCCCTGATAGATGTTGTTTGAAACCTGTGTATCAACCACAGAACAAAAACAAAGGACTTTATGAAGATACTGGCTGAAGCTGGTGATATTAGCCACACTGAAACAAGTCTTGTACTGACGCTGGGTAAAAAAACTCACTCACTCACTCAGAGAAAAAGAAGCAATTACCCCAAAAGCAAAATAAAATGACAGATTAAAGTTTGTAAATGGATGTTGATTTTTGAGACATGTACTGTGATCTGATTAAACTAAAATGTAACTATTTGGGCATAATGAGCATCATTACATTTGGAAGGAAAAGGAGAAGGTTGTTAGCTTGAGAACAACATCCCAACTGTGAAGTACAGGGGTGGGGTCATCATGGTGTATGAGCACTTTGCAGCTGGAGAGTCTGGGGTATTTCACAAAATAGATGCTATCTTAAGTAATGAATAGATATTAAAGTAACATCTAAATACATTAGTGAGGAATTTGAAATACGGCTGAAAAGGGGTCCTCCAAATGGACAATGGGCAAAATCCCCAAAAGACTGAGGTGAGAAGGTTGTGGAAGGATACCCGAAACATTTGACTCAAGTAGAACAGTTTAAAAGGCAGTTCCACCAACACATGTGACAGTTGTATAAAGGTTCAGTGTCAGTGTATGCTGATAATGCCGTTATATACGTAACTGCAAAGACTCCAGAAGCAAGATGAAAATGTGTTTTGACAGGCAAATGCTGAGAATCTCACTATGGTTTAAGAATGACATTAAAATTTTGATAGAACCCAAACTGTTTCACAGTCAGTCCCAAATTGAGTCCTTTTGCTTTTGTTACTGATCAGAGTAATTTAAGAAAATGCAAAATGTTATTTGGACGATCTTCTTTATAACTAAGTAAATGGTAAATGGCCTGTACTTGTGTAGCACTTTATCAAGTCCAGAGGACCCACCCCACAAAAAAAAAAAAAAAAAAAAAAAAAAAATCAAGTCCAGAAGACCCCAAAGCACTTCACACTACATTTAGTTATTCACCCAAAGGTGTGGTGGTAAGGGTACTGGATTACAGCCACACCTGTCCTGTGGCAGTCTGACAGAAGCAAGGCTGCCATGCACCAGTGACCCTGGGCCCTCAGACCACCAACAGCAGACAAAGCGGGTGAAGTGCCTTGCCCAAGGATACAATGACAGAGATGGACAGAACAGGGGCTTGAACTAGCAACCCATCAGTTACCGGATGAACTCCTACCACCGTCGCCACCATCACAACATAATAATAATAATAATAATAATAATAATAATAATGATGATGTATAGTGCTTTTCTAAAAACTCAGTGACAATGCAGGAGTCAAGCAAAGTTACAAACAGAATACTTATGTACATTAAACAAAATCATAAAGAGGAAAAAAAAAAACACTCAAATACATAGCACTGGACAATAAAAAAGGACCAAAGATTTGGTTTAGATTACCAGTAAAATGGCAAAAGCTAACTGAGCCTTGGTGAATCAATGGTTAAACAAGGACTAATCAAGAATGTTCATTGTTATTGTATGCAAATGATGCTGTCAGAGCTCTTTCTCCACCTTGTTGAGGTCGCTAATGGGGCTGTTAGGGTCACACAAGTCACTGGAACTACTCTGTTTTCAGTTCAGTGTTTGGGTTGTTGTCACTTGACAATTTAAACGTCACCTAACATTGCCAAAATCAATCAAATATAGGGTAGGGCTAGCTAGTAAACTAAACTGCTCTATTAGTGTGATTGTTTTGACTACAATTTGCTTAGAAGCAGAAGGCTTATAAGCAATGATCAGTACAGAAGAAACAAAAGAAGAAATCCAGGTAAGCATTTAGGATTTTGTGTTTTTCTCAGGTTTTGTTTTAAAGCTGAATTTAAAGAAGATTCTTTGTATTTGTGATTTTTAAAGGTTTAATTGTTCAAACTCCCAACCAAGGAATGGTTTAATTATCCTTCAGCAAGAGACACTTACTATGTATAAATGCAACACTGCTTTATGAGTAAAATATGAGGACTTCTGAATTTTTCTCAAATATCTTGGAGGTTCAGTTATCCTGTTTTTTCTGAGGTGAGGTAAGGGCATAGTTTCAGACGAAGCTGCTCTGATCCCATTAAAAAGCCAGCCTATAATAAATTCTGCAAAGCCTGAAGTGAGCAGGGATGAGAAAATTTGACAACTACTGATGGTGAAAATCCTCCAACTCTGAAACCACAATGAAGTGACAGCTTCTCTCTCCACTCATCTTACATCCTAACCCCCCCCCCATCGCCGGTAATGATAAGTGAGTAGTTTATGTAGCCCACTGAGAGCTACAGAATGATAAAGTAATAGTCATAAGTAATGCAAGAAGCCATTAGAGCTATCTTAATGTGTGGTAACACATCATGACAAGCCAGACATAAATCAGGTCCCACCAAAGATGAGAGGGGTTGTACTGGGCAATGACTGTGATTTAGATGAAAATTCATTTAAAGCAACAGCATGCAGGCACATAAGGTCTTTCGTGGCTCACTGGTTTGATCCCCAGATTTAGAAGGACTGCATGTAGAAAATGCAAATATAAAGCCTTTTTGTGGAGATGAAGTTAAATGATTATCTTTCATTCTTTATACTGACCAGTTCTCCCTCACTAAAAACTCATGCATCACGTGTGACTTTACCTTTGCTGCTTTTTTGAACTAACTCCTTATTTTTAGTGTTAGTCACCTAATTTATCTTTCAGTGACAGTCCCTCCACTAAACTGTGCTCCAACATATTTGCTGTTGTAGCATTTAAATTAGCTCCTTTGAAGACAGTAATCTGAATGCAAAAAGATAGACTGGAAGACGTGCCTTATGGATGCAGGATTTTGTTTTTTTTCTTATTTTTTGCCACACGCACACACACATACTGTCTTTCTTTCCTCATGTCGGCTCAGGGAGGTTTAGAGGTGCTGCAGGGGTCTTTTTCCATTAAGGATCTCATCCGTTTTAGTCCTCTGTCACGTCCTTCCCGGCAGCTAAGCCAACATCAAAGGTGTTGGTGGAAACACTTTTAACAGGTTACTGTTCAAGCCCTTCATCCTTCCAAGTGCTGGTTTACAGCGCAGGCAGAATGCACACAAAATTATTCCTCTGTTCTTTTTTTTTTTTTTTTTTTTTTTAAATCAGAGTAAAGTTTTATGCAATCATTAGCGCATACATAACATCGCTATATCTATGTGCTGTGAACATAGAATTTACTTTTAAATCCACAAATTACACAAGGAGTCAAACACCCTAAAATCAGTAAAGGGGCGCTGGTCAATACCTTCTTTTGTGACATTCATGTTTACAGTTCTGACCTTGATGGTATAGTCCAATCACTAGTTGCTTTATCAGGGATACATTTTTTTAAATGCTGTTTGTTCATTTATCCAGTGGTTGTAATGTTAGTGCATTGGCCAGTCTGCTGCTTTGCAGCGGAGTAATTTTTATACAGTATCTTGCAGATGTATTAATTCCCCCACAACTTTTCACTGCCTTCACCACATTTTGCATGTATTTTTATCTGACTAAGCTGAACAAAAACATATGTGATAGTCAACATTTTTTTCATGAAAAAAAAAATATATGAATGATGTGGTATGCATTTGTATTCAACAACCCTCAGTCAATACTTTGTAGAACCATCTTCTGCTGCAAGTCTTATGGGTCATTATAGTGTCTGATAGTACCAGGACCCCTCATTGGGCCTGCAGCATACTTCCTAAATTAATCTATCACACAGGACTGACTGAATGAATGAAGGTATTGATTACAGCATCATATGGAGAGGCAGATATCATGAAGCCAGGAATTTCAGAGGGGAAAGCATGCCTGGGGAAAAATACTGAGTCAAAAGACAATGAAACACTATGAACCCCAAATGTTGTAAGGTATTTGTGTGTTCAGAGGTCAATATAAGATGCTGTGTCTGGAGATCTATTGGAATCCTTTGATAATTGGGCCATGATACGGGCTGCAGTTCTAAATAAAATTCTTTGCTGTTCAACTGAAGCTGTGTCTGCAGAGCCTTACTTCCTGAAGCAATCCACCAGCACTTTGAAGACAACCACTAACCATATAGGACACCATCTCTCTACCACTGTTGAATATCTAAGCTTAAAATGTTTCTCATTCTGTTGCAAAATAACTCATGCTCAATCAGATTGGATGAAAAGAGTCTATGAGCATCACTTTTTGAGTCTTGCCACAGATTCCCAATTGGATTTAAGTCTGGACTTTGAATGACGGAACCTCTGTCCCAGTCTCAAGTCTAATGCAGTTTCAAAAAGGTTTTCTTCTAGGATTACTGCGTTTTGCTCAATTCATTGTATCATCCACTCTCATCGTTTTCCTTGTTCTGCTGAACAAAAATTTTCCTCACAGCATTTGTGGTGTTCATTTTCTGCCACACGTAGTGTTTTGCATGTAGGGTAAACAGTTGCCTCTCATCTCACCAGAGTACCTTCTTCCAAACATTTGTTGTGTCCTTGACAGAGCTTGCGGCAAACTAAGGGGACTTCTAGTGGTTTTCTTTCAACAGTCTTGCCTCTCATCTATGAAAGCCCATTTTATGGCGTGCACAACTAATAGTTGTCCGGTTCACAGAATAATCCACCTCAGCTTGGGATCTTGGTAGCTCCATCAGAGGTACCATGGGCCTTTTGGTAGGTTTAGCACAACATTTCTTGGTGGGTTTTCAGCTGTGCTATAATCTTCTCATTTTCAGATGATGGACTGAACAGTGCTTTGCAAAATGTTCAGACTTGTGATGTTGTTTTAAAGGCTAATCCTGCTTTATTTCTCTTCATATCTTTCTCCTTGATCTGCTGTGTTCATTGTTTTCATGATGCTATTTGCTAACCAATATTCTCTAACAAACCTCTAAAGCCTTTACTGAACAGCTGGATTGATATAGAAATTAAATTACACACAGACAGTATCTGTTTAGTTATTAGTTGCCGTCTGAAGGCAGGTGGTGACATTGAATTTTAATTACTGCTATCAGGGTAAAAGGGGATAATGCAAATTTACATACTTTTCAGATTTTTATTAGTAGAAATTTAAAGCCTTGTTCTTCCACTTTAGTTATGAATCATTTTATGTTGATCAGTCATAAAAAGACATAAAATATTCTGAAGTCAATGTCAAAATCTTCAAGGGTTTGTCTGCAAATCACTGTAGCTGCTCAAAAAGAGCATCATATCTCACAATACACTTTATAAACCCACAGAGGTTAAAGGCCTGTGTTTGGTGTTTGGATTTGAGTAGCCCTGGGGGTGGCTGTTGCTTCAGGATGTTTTTGTTTAAATCAGGGTTCAAGTTCTGAAATACCAACCTTATACTTCGTTGTTTTTTTGTTTACAAGATATGTTACAGAGGGGAATTATGTGACTTGAAGAAGTTCACTAAATCAAAATTATCAAAAAAAAAAAAAAAAAAAAAAAAAAAAAAAAAAAAAAAAAAAAAAAAAAAATTCAACAGTCCTTTAAATTGTTGAGCCATATAACTGATTATCACCAGTTCCTCCCTTGTGCTGACACACACAAAAAAAAATAAATAAATAAAATAAAATAAAATAAAAAAAAATCAGTCAGTCTCTGATTCATAAACATTTATTTCTATGAGATTCTGAGGGAATCATTGACATCAATCCTATGTTATTAAGTAGAGGGACAGTGTTCATTTTGGTTTATAAACACGCTTTGCTTATACACACTTGGTAACTTCCCACAAGTATGCACCAAGCGCTGCATAGTAGCAGGTGAGAAGTAACCACCATAAACTGAAGGGGAACTCAGTTATATAGAGGAAAGAGATCAAGGTCAAGCTTTTGAAATGGTTCTGCAGCAGAAGGAAAAAAAATCTGTGTTTTAACCAAGGTTGGAAAAAAGCAGCAAAGTAGCAGATGAGCAGAGTGTAGAGTGGCTGTAATAAATTCCCAAAAGCCGCAAAGCCTCCCTTCTTGGATTTTCCATTTTTTAAGCTGCTTTCCTATATTTTTACTTTTTACTCTATATGAGGTTGCCTGTGTGATAGATTTTTGAACTGCTTCAGAAGCAAATTTCATGCCACTACAGTGCTGCACAGAGAATTAAAAATGACAGCGATGTCAGATGTGTCTTTTTCTGATCTTGATTTGTGTAAAACTACTTCAATATACAACATATTGGTAAGTAATGGGTCACTTACCTTCTCTCTCACACACACACACACACACACCCTCCTATTTTTAATCTACAGGGTTTAAGATGTTGGTCCAGTCTTTGCAACTATAACAGCTTCAGCTGTTCTGGGGAGGCTTTCCACAAGGTTTAGTAGTGTGTTTATGGGAATTTGTGACTATTCTTTCAGAAGCACATTTGAGGTGAGAGACTGATATTGGACTGTCTCTTCACTGATTCATTCCAAAGGTATTCTATCAAACCGGATTCTGTGCAGGTCAATCAAGTTGTACCACACCAAATTCACACATCTAGGTCACACATTCAACACATCCGCAAATCCAGCTTTGCTTTGTGAACTGGTGTGCACTCATGTTGGAACAGGAAGGGACCATCCTCAAACTGTAGTTGTACTGTATGAAATTTGCCAAAATATCTTTGCTTGATGATCTTTATGATTTTGATGCATTATTTGCTCAATGATTTGATGATTTTGCTGTAAACTTGATTGATGCTTTTATGATGTGAAGCATGTTGAACTGCCTTGCTGTTGAAATGTGCTATACAAATCAGTTTGACTTGACTTTACAGAAACTGTTGCTTCATTTTGTCACTAAATGTTGACACTTATGCAGAAAAAAAAACAAAGGTTGATATAGGTTTAACTTTTCTACGCAGCATGAGGCCCTAGGCTGTAAGTCTGTGCACCCATGTATGTTATTACATACATGTAAGCAAAAGCACAGAGTCAAATATGTGAATGGCTCTGCATCCAGTTTTCTTCATTAACTGAAGGTTACTCTATCTACACTGTGTCACAGGCTCAGCAGTTTCTTTTAAGGTAAATTATTCAGATTTGCTCCCCCTCTTAGTTCCAAGCCAGTGGTACATGTTAATATGAGATTAGTCCCACTTTACCCAGCAGATCTTTATATGCACATACTCCTATCACACATCCCAGTAAATCATCCCTGCAAGCAGAAGTCTGAATAAATCAGGATTGCTTGATGATGAAGTTGTGCCAAGTTGCTGTACAAGTGAGTTATCGACTGTTGTTTCACTCAACTTGTTCTGATTCTGCACTGTACAGGTAAGACTCTGTGAGCAGCTACTCCACATAAAGTGATTTTTGTCAGCCAGCTTAGTTATTAAGCATTAGCTGTTTTATTACAAATAGCTTGCTGTGGTGTTGTCAACTTTGGGAATTTGTCTTCTTTTCTGAAAAGTACAGAAAAATATATGTAAAAAACATTAAATCTGACCACCACATGTCCCAGTGGATATTAAACTACCAAGTTGGATGCCCACACTATGTGAGGGCATCCAGAGCTGTGTCTCTGATAGGCTGGTCTGCAGTACGGGGGGGGGGGGGGTCCCACAGGGAACTGTGCTGGCACCTTTTCTCTTCACCATCTACACTGCAGACTTCTTCATCAACTCCCCACGCTGCCATCTGCAAAAGTTCTCTGATGACTCTGCCATAGTCGGTCTCATCACTGGTGGGGACGACTTGGAGTACAGACAGTGGACTCAGGACTTTGTGGTGCCAGGAGAGCCACATCCTGAAGGACTCTGGCTGAAATAACATTGCTGATGGACAAAGTCTCCCACCCCAAGCATGAAGCTGTTGCTGAACTGGAAAGCTCCTTCTGTATCCTAGGTGCACTAAGGAGCGTCATAGGAGATCCTTCCCTCCAGTAGCTGTTATACTCTATAACCCTCATTGCTCCCAACAAAATCAATAAGTGTTTACATCGCTGCTGGCGGGGATGTACAATGGCGCAGTTGGCAACTCTGTTGCCTTGCAGCAAGAAGGTCCTGAGTTTGAATCTGGGGTCTTTCTGCAAGGAGTTTGCATGTTCTCCCTGTGCATGCGTGGATTCTCTCCGGGTACTCCAGCTTCCTCCCACAGTTCAAAACACATGACTAATTGTTAAGTGGTCTCTCTAAAATTCCTGTCTGTCTCTGTGTTGCCCTGCGATGGACTGGCGACCTGTCCAGGGTGTACCCCGCCTCTTGCCCGATGACTGCTGGAGATCGGCACCAGCCCCCCTTGCGGCCCTGAATGGATAAGCATGATGGATAATGGATGAATGGATTCCTGCTGGCATTTGCACAATCATCTTCTCTGTACTTACTCATTTTTAAATAACATTTCTGCTGTTATTGCACATCTGTTTTTCTGCACTGATACTGCATTGTAAATAGTCTGTATAGTTTTTAAATGTTCAATACACATGCACATTGTGTAAATTTTTTGGAAAAGTGATCCAACTTAGTTGCATATCCCTTGGATCATGAGTCTGATATTCCTATTTCTAATAACTGCACATTATTTTCTGTTATAGTTTTGTACAGTATATTAATAATAATAATAATAATAATCTTGTTTTTATTAGGGCTGTCAATGTTAACGCGTTAACGCATGTGATTACTCTAAAAAGTTTAATGGGTTAATATTACATAATGCAGATTAGCCGCATTACCCATTTTGACCAAAAAGCCTCTCTCCTGCGGAGAGTTACTTGGCTCAAAGTAGCGTGTTACACAGTCTTGTGCTGCGTTCAACAATGCAGGGTTGCATCATAGAAAAGATGAGTGAGGAGAGTCAGACTGGTGTGCTCAGCAGAAAATTTCGCTTTAAAAAAAAAAAAAAAAAAAAAAAAAAAAAAAAACACTGCGGTTAGACCGGGCACCCCGTATACAGAGGCTATAGAGCTCGTTGTGGCCATCCCGAGTTCAAATCCCATCTTTGATTCCTTTGCCACATGTCTTTACCCCCGTCTCTCTGCCTCCTTTCTGTCAAATTACCGTCAAATAAAGGTCACAGGTGCCAAAAAAATTCTTAGAAAAAAAATAAAAACCACTGCAACAGGACGTTTGGATAAAACCAACATAGTATGTAGACTACTCATTACAGCGGTGAATTATCCTTCCACCAAAGCACAACCAGTTTGTTAACATTTCTAAATTATGTTTGAAATAAAATGACTACTTTTAAACTTTCCTGAAAATGAAACCTGGAAAACTGAGATGTTTGGTTTGAGACAAACAAACATTTTCTTAAACATTTTTTGAAAAAGTGCATTTTTACATTTCAAGCTTACAAAGTTAAGCATATTGATTAATCACAGTGTTAGAGTGTGATTATTCTGATTACAATTTTTAAATTGATTGACAGCACTATTTTTATATATATTGTTTTTAACACTTTAAAAACTTTTTGTGTAAAAAAAATTATATCTGTTGCTGCTGTTACACCTGAATTCCCCCTTTGCAGGACAATAAAGGCTGTTTCTATTCTATTTCTATTCTTCTATTCTAAAAATCAAGTTAAAAAAAAAAAAAAAAATCAGAAAACTACAACACAGAATAATGTGTTTTAAGGAACACATTAGATTCAGGGGCATAAAAAGCATTTGCACTCTTAAAGATTTCTTCTGTTTTAGATTTTTTTTGGTCACACTCATGTTTCAGATCAAGAAATAAATTTGTCATGTTGGAAAGGTACCAGTCTGGCCATTGCCTTCATGCACTATTGCGATCGATTCAAATCTCGCTCACAGTTTTGTCTGGGATTTCTCCCATTTACTTGGATTCCTCCACTAGAATTTCAACTGGGTCAATCAGCAAACAGCAGGAGAAGTTGTGAACAATGATGTCGATTTTCTGTGCTGTTTTACAATTGTAGTCAGCCTGTAGTTTCACAACGGCAGCAGAAGAACTGAACGACGCCGTTCAGTCCATGCTGGCCACACTTCCAGATACTGAATTAACATCAGCAGCGATCTCGTTCGGCCGGCACTTCTCTCTTCGCAGTGGAGGATGTTTGTTTACAGCACAGGCCATCTCTGGTAAGCTTCATAGCGTTGAACTGGCGCATTACATACATCACAGACAAACATTAGCGATTGGGTAAAACTGAAAAACCTCAACAGTGTCCACGCCTCCAGGAAGCAATCATTTCTCACTAGCCAAGTGGCAAGATCCTCTGTACAAAGCAGAGTGTAGTACAAGGGACTGGTTTTTACCAGGCTAGAAAGGTACCAAATGCAGAGCAAAACTGTGGTTGAAATGGAGTATGTTAATAAAATATATAACTTACAGGAAAAATGTAGACCAAGCAGGTGACGGAATATGGGAGGCAAACTGGGTAATGGACGAATCCAGCGAAGAGCAACGAAAACCAGAAGCTTAAATATAGAGGCAGGGGTGGAAAATGACAGCAGAACCAGATGAACTAATCAAGGGAAATGTGGTACAGCTGTGGATAGGAGAAAGCAAGGAAACAGAGGAAGGAAGCTAAGGCTACATTCACATTGCAGATCTTAATGCTCAATTCCAGTTTTTTGTGAAATCCGATTTATTTTGCGTGGTCGTTCACATTTCCAAATATATACGACTTGTATGTGATCTCCTGTGGGAACTGCAAACTACCTGAAAGTGTCCTGCATGCACAGTAGAGGACGCAATAACGTCAGACGTAGCAAGCGTGCTCAGTGTTTGCGGAAGTAAACATGGATGGTAACTAACACTCAAAAGGTCTTCAAACCAAAAGTAAAAGACGTGACAATAATCTAAGAAAATAAATAGAAATGTAAAAGGAACAGGACTGAAGAATAAACTAATAAACTAAATAGAAACAAATGAACTTATATGGCAACGTCATTCGAAAAATATTGAATACAAAGAAATTAACGGAATGTGGTAAGACCTACTGAACATGAATAAACAAAGAAAATGATCAAAACACAAACACAAAGAAAACCAAAACCCAAACACCCCACAATCATGAAAAGATTTTTGATATCAGACAGATGTAACCAGAGAAAATACAAAAGGGTTTTTTAAATGATGATTTCATTTGTTAAAGGATAAATAAAAAAGATACCACACAGAAGTCCTGATTAAGGCTTTGTTCCCTTAAAATGAGTCTTACTTGGATTATGCAGCAGGACAATGATCCAAAGCACACCAAAAAACCTACCTCTGGACAACACAAAAACAAACAAAATGAAAGTTTGGAAGTGGACTAGTTAACGTCTGGATTTACATCAAAATGAGATATTGTGAAAGAACTTTAAACAGGCGAGGTATTATGAATATTTAATGGCAACTGTTGCTGCCAAGGGTTGCCCAACCAGAGATTAGATTTAGAAGGAAATACATTTCACAAGCAGAGGCCAGGTCGATTTGAATAGGTTTGTTACCTTAATAAACTAAATTATTTCAGACCTCCTTTTTGTATTTTGATATTAAAATTTGATCATTGGAAAAAATTTAAATGTGACAAATGATTAAACACAGAATAAATCTGTAAAGGGGCAAATACTTTTTTCAATGCACTGCATACAATTGTATCAACTGGATGTACCATCAAACAACTGGAACCAAAAAAGTACTAGAGTCTCTATTATGGGTTCAGAAAAGACAGAGAACAAAAGATTCACATATTTCTCCAACATGACATTTTTATAAAGGTGACGATGCTGACTGAGCAAGCTTCACTTGGCTCTGCTGATCTTAATGGTTCAAACTGTCAATGTGGCTGAAACGATTTGATTTTATTTGAAGTTATGTTTCTGCACAGCCTGGGACTACAGCCTGGGCAGCAAAGCATGACGCCAAACAGAATGGTCTTATATGAATACCAGTTGAGCCTATTTTTTATTTTAAGTGGCCTCTGACAAGTTAAATTTTTATTTTACAAATTTAACTTGCACCTCTAGTTTTCTCTTGACAGTTTTAAAAATGTGATCTTTCTTTTACATTTGCCATGTGATTTTTATTTCTAAAGTGAAAAAAAAATGATGCAAAGAAGAAAAACTGCTGCCTCCTGTTCCGCATGACTCTCTTGTTGAATCACGCTTGATGTCTGCGTGAATCTCAAAGAGGAGCACAGATAGACTGCCACGCCTGTGTTTGGAGACTGCACACGACAGTGAGAACGAGAGCCCAAAATAAGAGCAAAGCCACACACTGACACAGAGCGAGGATAAACAGTGATGACTGTGCTGCAGTGTTGTGTGATTTTACCTTGAATGAAGATGCAGAGTGCAGCTCCATGGCTTTGTATTTGCATGCTAGAAATCATTATCAGAGCACAGGGAGCCTATTCTGTACGTATCCTCACATAATTACAGTTCCCTGCTCTAATTATGGTGCAGCAGGGACACATTGACTTCTCAGATCCTTCCTTATCTAAAATCCCTCTATACAACTTTTTTGTCAGTTACACACAGGAACACATACACTTCTATTTTCTTCCTTAGAAAATCAGATCTGCTCCCAGTGTGCCCTCTGCATCTGTCACTCATCTCTGTTCTTCATCATTTGTCTGCTTTGCCTCGCCTCATAGTCGCAAAAAATGTCTGGAAGGTGAGAGTGGAAAAGCAAGCTTTTATTTTTGACATCAGAGTATATGTTTCTGCCAGAACAACCTCATAAAACGTTGTCAACCAAAATGACATTTACTTGGCTGATTTATATGACAAGCGAAGGGCTAAATCCAATTTACGAACGGCACAAAGCAGGACTTAATCAAAATGCGGAGTAGATGCAAAGTTAATAGTCTGCTGCAGTTTTAGAGCAAGCTGCAGGAGATTAGGCAGTCAGTGTTTGTCACGTTTTTGTTAATTTACCTCTGAAAAAAGCTGAGAAAGAGAACTAAAGACACTTGGGGTTTAAGTACCAATGGGCTAATCGGTGGACAGCTGGACGGTAAATGCTTCTCTGCCAAGAACCAACATGCAGACTTATTTTTAGGCACCAGTTTCATTTTCTTTGTGTGTGGAGACTTCCAGAACGAGAAGCTTATAACCAAAAACATTGCACAGAGAAGCTTTCTCCTCTGTCAGTTTTTATTAAAAACTCATCTGTACTCAGATTTTTGAAAACATTAAGATGGTCATTCATATGCACATAACTTAGAAAACTGCTAAAATGTGCATGTGCCTCAAAGGCAACAGTGTAGCACAAAGAAATCAAAGCTTGATGCTACAATCCTACTGTGCATTATAAGAATAGAATTAAAGAAGTCTGCACAGTTAACTGGTTTCTGCAGCTCTCTCAAGATTTAACCCACATTTAGACTAAAACAAAAAAAAATCATGGTCATAGTCAAAGGCCATAGGGGGCCCTGCAAAATTATCATACCACTTGAAATTGTCCACATTTTGGTATGTCATTACCACAAACTCTACTGTATTTTATTTGGATTTTATGGGACACATCAAAACAAAGTTGTGTATAATTGGGGAAATAAACAGAAAATGATAAATGAGGCGACGCTTGCAAGCCAGTTCAGACAGCCAACGTGAGCTGAGCTGCAGCTTCACATGTGCTCTTTCTCACACTCTGTGGAATTTATCAAGCACACTTTGAAAATGTGAGCTGTCTACTTAAACTATATAGCACTGTGCTGCGCGCTACATTTCATGCTCTTCTTCCTGCCTGCTGATGCCAACTTCTGCTTGGTTCTCTTCATCCCCTCCACCAGGCCAGCACCCTCCTTAGGATTCAAGGATTCAAGGTCAGAGAAGCTCTCCGCACTAGGTTCAGGGGGTAGAGATTCACTCATCATTACATGACATGTTGAATAGCGTAGCCATGGAGCAATGGGACTGAAATCAAGACACTAAACTCACGCTATGTTGGATAATAAAAATGTATTTTAAACATTTACACATGAGTTATGTGACCAAACTGGTTTTATTTTCTGGGGTTTTTTTTAAACAGAAATCTGAAAAGTGTGCTGTACTTTTGTATTTAACCTCTCTGAGTCACATTGTAGAGCAACATTTCTCTGTCTACATGGGCAGATTTTTATAGGTATGTCTATTCCAGCTTTGCATATCCAGACTGATTTTTTTTTTTTTTTTTTTTTTTTTACAATACTTTGCAAAATAGCTCAAACTCAGATCCAATGGAGAGCATACTCTATGTGAAAAAGCAACTCTCTGGTCTCGTTACAGACTTACAATTGAATTTTGGTCTGAACTTTGACTGGGCCATTCTTACACATGAGATAAAATAACACACAGACAGGTTGTTTACTAACTTCTGAAGGCATTTATTTGTGAGGGACTTTATATATGTGTGTCAGAGAGAAGGGGACTAAACACAAATGCTAACTACAATTTTTCCTTTCGGGGGGTATTTGAATACTATGAATCATTTCCTCCCACTTAAAAATTATGCCCTACTTTGTGTTGATTTATCACATAAAGTCCTGAAGATACGATGAAATATTGATGTCTGTGGTTGTAACACACTGAACATTTGGAAGAGTACAAGGGGCGTGAATACTTTTTAGGGCATTTTAATTAATCCTGCATCTGCAGAATTAAATTGTTGAATATTACAGACATTTATTAGTAGTCATGCTTCATATATTGGATCAGAATCATATTCATGTTGTGTCCTAAATATCCTGAAGATCAGAGAGTCAGCTAGAGAAGATGTTCCTGTTTTAGGCTTTCACTAATCTTAGATGTATGTGTTTGATTGGCTTGTTAAAACCAGTCTTAGTCTCGTCAACATACTTACATTAACGACAGCCATGAAACTGTCAATATAACCAGGAAGGTCATGTATTTAATTATAGATAAGCAGCAGGACAGTAGTTTAAAAACTGCTCCACAGAGAGTGCTTCATCTACATTGAGAATAAATAGGTATAAGAAACACTTAATTCAAGTTAAAAAAAAAAAAAAAAAAAAAAAAAAAAGCTCATGCTGCAGAAAGGAAATTGTACATACACTGTGTCATCTAGAATATGAAAAAGGAAGATGGTATAGCTGCAGATATATATTTCTGCCGGATCATCAGTTCACATCTGAATGGTTGAAATAACCCACAGAGAAAGGAGTTTTTTTCTGTGCAATGTGCTTATCTAAATACAATAAGGTGAGAAGTTCAGCTCATAGGGGTTTACCTCTGAGCCACTCAGCTGCTTTCTGTGGGTTTGAGGGAATCAGATGAGCTTTCAGCACCTCATAAAGCCACCCTACAGTGGCCTCAGGCCTGTCAGGGCTCCAGCCAAGCAGGCACAGCCAAGTCAATCCAGGACAGACAAAGAGGACAGTAGCTCCGATTCAATATTACCCTGTTTCTGCTCCACGTGGCCATATCTGGCCTTGCAGGGTAGCTTTAAAATTGCACAGAATCTAAAGGGAAAAATAACAACAGTAAAAGTAAAATATATATTGAATTAATAGTTTGAAGTTGTTTGTTCAAACAGCACATTGTATAAATTCAAATAAACCATAAAAAAGCTCATTTATTCTAGATTTCTAAAATATTATATATTTTAAAAAGGTCTTTATTATCAGGTCACGTTTTATTGGCAAAAAGGCTTTGAAAAAAATCTAAAATTCATTTTCTTTCCAATTCCAACTCTTGCCATGGGTTTTTCCTCCAAAACTAATCCTTTTGCGCCATCTAGTGTCTAAGAGTTGACATAGCTATGTGATAATGCAGATAAACATGAGCACTAGAGGGCAGCATTTGTTTCTAATGAACTGCAAAGCAAAGCAGTTTGAATTTAAACAAATTTTAAACATTATAAAAGCTCAAACATCTTTATATAAATGTCTTAATTGATTTTGGTAATTACTGGGCTGCTGCACGTGACAGAGGACATTTTGTTTGTATTCATCCTCCAGATGTCGTCGTGGAGCGTGGTGGCTGTGGACCAGCAGGTGCATTCAATCAGCCTCATCAGGCGTGGTGAACAAGAGGAGCTTGCAGCCTAAGCGTTGACCTCCGTGGTCTCCCTGGAAGTTAGTGTTGTTCTCCCTGTGAAAGATTACGCACCTTTGTACTTTCCACTCTAGGTTTCCTCGATGAACATTTGGATTCTGAAACCCATCTACAAGACTTCAGCAGAACTCCTGGCATTAAGTCCCTGACTGGCAGTTCCCTGGCTCCTCTTCCTCGCACGTCTCGCACTTCCTCCGAAGATCGAACCCCTTCCACCGTGCCCACTCGAATCCTTCCATCATCCGAGCCATCTGGATTTCTCTCTTCACCCCCGTAAACTCACCATCCTCCCGGACCCTTTAATCCCTCCCTGGCGGAAATCATGCAGCTTTCCCACCAAGCATCTTTGGATTTAATATTTGCAGTTCATCTCTTCAGCATCTAACACTCTGTTTTCTCAGAACCACAGGCGAGTTCCGTTCCCAGATCCAGACCCTGGATCACTGAACATTCATCTTCCCATATTTTCATTCTTATTTGTAAATAAACCTTTAACTTTTCATCTGTCTCCTGAGAGTGTTTCTGCATGTGGGTTAGACAAATATCTAAAACCTTGACAAGCACATCCTTGTAAAATGACATTTTAAAACCCAGTCGGGTTTTCCTGGTTAAAGTGTGTAAAATGATTAAATGCTGTTTGAGACAGATGGTTTATTATAATCCACATGTTTTTGGGTCAGATGTTTCTACTTTTCAAGGATAACACTTATTCTCATTAAACCAACCCTAGATTACAACACACACTGATTATCCTAACAGAGATTAACTTTTAGAGCCAATCCCTCCTAATAAAACCATTACTGTAAAATAAAAGTCCCAAGTATATTTGACAATTTTTACTTGTGGAAAAACTATTTTTGAGTTATAAATGTACAAACCAATGCACTATGATTTATTTATTTATTATTTTTTTTCTTTTAAAGTTCAGGGTCTATAGCTAACATTTTTCTAAGCAAATGAAGTTTTGATCTAAGTGAAGAGTTTGATTGGAAGTGGTTAAAGTCTGTCAAGTGATTTCTTTTTCTGAGGCTGGGGTTGATGTAAAGATTTTCAGAACCATTGAATATGATAGAATATGATAAAGATTTCAAGTGAAGTTTACGTCATTATAGTATAAGGCTTATTGCAGCTAATAATAAAAACAGATTTCAGAGACTTGATATCAAGTGAAGGACCACTCTTAAAACACATTTTTGTTCACACATTAAGTGGCTTGGCACAAGAATGTAGCTACAATAAGTCTCTTTATTGTAAAAAGAATGTAATATAACAAGTAGCGCAGCCTGCTATCTTTGATTCCAAGTTTTAAATTTGGTCAAACATTTAAGAAAGTCTGGCTCTGTTTAAATTCTCTTGTAGTTTAACTCCTCCAGTAAGGAATAAAGTAAACTATGAGGTTCAAATAGTCAGGAAGAGAACACAGAATAGCTAACTAAAACCAGATGTGAGGTAAAGAGCAGAGGAGTGTTTTGCTTTATTGTGAAACTAATCATTTCAAAATAAAGCACAAAAAAGGTTGATGAAAACACTGCATGAACACAAGAGACAATATCCTTATAAATAATTAAAAACAGGATCTCTTTATTTATAGTTGTGCTTTGTGAAAGCTACAAATATTACTGTCCTAAACTAAAAATAGAAAAGACAAATATAAAACATGTGGTATAATTGGGCCTACTGACAGTGTTACATTGTGTTGTAATATATAGACAATGATAGACAATGAAAATAAAACATTTTACTTTATTCCCAGAGTTCAAAATGGAACATTATAAGTTTATGCAAAAAGAAAAACAAAATCCAGCACTTCTGTGAGATTTGTTTTGTGATTGTTTTTTTTGTTGTTGTTGTTTTATGTTTTGTTTTTTGTCAATGTTTATAATAGAGCACCGTTTTTTTGTTTGTTTGTTTGTTTTTTGGATCGGCTTTATGTTTACAACAAAGACTTCAGCATACTATTTTTGGTCTCTTAGCGACCTGAGCTTAAAGTAAGTAACAGCTTTGGTGATAAATCTTTTGAAAATAAATTAAAGTTAATAAAAGGAAATGATGTTTTTTCATTCCCACTATCTTATTCTTCTTATGCATTATTAATGTTACTGGTAATGTGAATCTGAGAACCCATATAACAATCATTATTTCCAGCTGTGAGATATTTTGAATCAGTCTGTGGTTTAGGCCCAGATAATCTGGTGTAACTGCATTTCCAACAAGCAACAATACAGTGAGAGAGTGCAACAATAGAAAGGCCAAACATTGTGACAGTCTGAGATATTCTCCTCCCCAAGTTTTATTTCTAACCTTGAGAACTGTACATGTCCACATTCTGTCCTGGAGTTTTACCTGTTCTTTGTTTCTCAGTGAAGTATTCGGTGCAGGTATCTCTCTGGATTACTGTCTCCTGCCCTCCTCAGTCCTGAGGTGCTTGTAGTTGCTCTATCAAAGTTTCCATTAGGGTTTTGCCTCTCAGTTAGCACCGATTCGGCACCAATATCTCCTGAAGTCGCTTCAAATGAAGAGCGTCTGTAGGACTCCAGGCTTCTCGTTGTTTCATCTTTAAAATCCCTCTCTTCGCCAGCATCTTTTCCCTGTCTCCTCGGAGAGGTCTCTCCAATCCTATGTAACAAAGACCATTGTTAAGGACTAGAATAGTCATTACTGTTGAATGTTTAGAACCATATAGGGAAGGGAAGCATGATATCTTTGCATTAACATCAGTATCGGCTGGTGTTAGAATAGAAACACAAGTAACCTCTCACCGGTCTCATGCACAAAACTGAGCCAATATTAATAATTAATGTTTATTTTCCTCCTGTTGCGTGTTCTGTGTGTTTCAGGAAGTGGAAAGCCATGTGGTATTTGTTTGGGCAGATGACTTGCTTAGAACGGTGCATCCCTAATATATGCCTAAGAAGTGGTTGTACCTGAGGTGATTGAAGGCTCGCAGCCAGTGCGAGCCTAACACATCCCTCCCGTTGGTCCTCAGCCCTCTTCGATGACCTCGACTCCTCAGCGCTACTAAGGCCTGAGCCAGTTCCGCCTCGTCTCTGTGTCCCCAGACGAGCTGGGCCCTCTGCTCGGCATCCTGATCTCCAGCTGCTCTAAACAACCTCTGGAGCTGCCACAGGTTGACGTCGCTGAAAATGTTCCCTGAGCCAGACTTCCTGTTCCTCCTCTCCGCCAGACGCCACAGGGAGGAAGGACCCGCCACCACAGAAGGAGAAGGAGAGGCAGAGCTGGTATCCATCCAGAGAGAGGTGGGAAAAGTGGCAGACAGTAAACAGGCTTCACTCTGTGGGGAGAGGAGGAATTGTTTCAGATAAATGTGTTAATGAAAAAGTATATTTAAAAAGTACATAAGTGACTTCATCAGATTCAGCTGGTTTTGGTGTTTTATCAATGACAGAGCAGCCAGTCCCGAGCCAGGAAATGGGAACAAAACCACATCCTCACTCCATGGGAATAACTAAAACCACAAGACAACAGCTGTCAGTTGGCTGAGAATCCTGCAGCCAGCTCTGACTCTTTAATCCTGCTTGAAGGCAAGTGACGATCAGCAGTTTAAAGCCTATTACACTTCAGATGTTACCTGTGTCTGCCTTTACGCACATCAGTAAGAAAGTGGGACAATCACAACTCAGTGATTATTGAACAGCAAAAGTCACAACTGAGTGACTGCTTTCTGCTGAAAGTGCTTTCTGCTCAGCTCTTCAAATGAAAATTTTTTTTTTTTTTTTTTAAATGGGGCACAAAATTTCTCGTTATGCAACAAGCTAAATATTAGTCCACTAATTCAACTCATTATTTGTTTATTTAGCACTTTCCAAGCTCAAGGCAACCCCTTGCTTATAGATACACAGTTAAACATCCAAAAGATGAAAAAACAATAAAGAATAAAATATCAGCCTAAATGAGTTCAAATGAACACGTTCATGAGTAAAGCTAACTTTTTTGAGAAAGCTAACTGAACAGTGTTGTTTTTTAAATGATCAGCTTGAAGTGAGCGCAGCTCATCCTGATGTCATTAAATGGTGCTCTTATTGTGGGTGAATGTAAGAATTGCACCTTATTTTATGGTGATAAACCTTAGATTTTTTTTTTACTATAAAAGTGCTGCAAAAATCTCTCTCAAGGCGAAAGCTTGACTGCTGCTCTATGCACAGATTTACAATTGAAACACTAACTTCAAAATACTTTATTAGTGGGATTTTTATGTGTAAACAGCACAAAGTAGTAGGGGGAAATTATACATAGTTTTCCCATATTTTTTATGAACAAAAAAATATAAATAATAAAAGAAATAAGATATTTGTATTAACTCTGGTTATTCTGATACCCATAAATAAAATCTAGCGCTACCAATAGAGTTGTCCTGTATGGACTCTGTATTACATATAAATACAGTATAAATGCAGCTGTTCTGTGAAGGCCTCAGAGGTTTGCTGGAGAACATTAGAGAAGAAAAAGCATCATATGGGCCTAAGAAACACAACAGACAGGGAGAAACTTGTAGAGAATGGCAAAGCAGGGCTAGGTAATTTAAGCAATGTCCAAAGTTTTGGACATCTCACAAAACCACGTTCAGTCCATCAAGCCGAAAATGAAAAATGTATGACAGCTGCAAACCTGTGAAGATATGAACAGCCACCTAAACCAGGGGTCTGTAACCTGAGGCTCCAGATCTAAAAGCAGCTCTTTAGGCTCTTAATTTAATCAGTTCTTCTATTTAAACATTTGATATTGAGTGCCACTATAAAACTCATGGTACAAGCACAGTCTTTTTGGGGCTGTATTCATGTTAGAGTATGTGATTAAAGACATTATATACTCTATATTTTAAAACATGCCATCGTCCCTAAAAAGGGATACAACAAACGCAGCCTGAACAGATCAACCCCATCCTTGAATACGGTGGTGGCATCATCATGCTGTGGGGAATCTTTTCTACTGTCGGAACAGGGAAGCTAGTTAATGTAATGGAAAGATAGATGAAGCTAAATACAGGCCAGTCCAGGAAGACAACCTCACAAAGGCAGCAAAAGACAGAAGACGAAGGTAGGGGTTCACTTATCGGAAGGAAAACCACCCTTAGATTAACACTAACACCTCAACACTTGAAGACTGGCTTTATTACATAAAGCTTAAATAAAATACATTAAAATTTATGATGCGAGAAAGTGGAAAAATTCAAGGGAACTGAATACTTTTCAAGGCACTGTATGTTGCATTACTTCGTTTACATTTATTTAAAATTTGTTTATGACCATTTTTATCATCCAAGTAATTTAACCATAGATCTTTTTTTCAAACAGAGACCATTTAAAGATTTACATGTTTAAAGCAGCTCTTCGTTATTCACTAGTTTGTTAATCAAAGTGAGTTTCACATCCTAGTTGAGCTGCAAGCTGCGCAGTCTCTGTGCCCATGAGGACCAGTGCACAGCGAACTGTCTTTATTATACATTAACTAGTTTCACAACTGGGTCAATAACTGCAATCAGCTCATGCAACATTTCACATTCCACACTTGTTCTTTTCTACGTGACGCACGTTCTACAAAACATTTATGGCTGATAGATGCATGAAGATTGCTGAGATAAAATATTATTCAACACTCTCATCAAAAGGTAAGGGTGAGAAGTTTAATTATCATGTGGGGAAAAAAAATAATAATAACGCGGGCTTACCTGCAGATTTAGTCCATCTGCCGGAGTTTCCTTGGTGCTCCACTGTTTTTTGTTTTGTTTTTTTCAACAGGAGGGAAACCGCACAGGGTGCTGACACACTGGTGCAGCTCTGTTAGAGGAGCTTCGATTTGGCTCCTTTGAGTATCGTTTATGACTAATAGGAATGGGGGACGCGCATGCGCCCGCCTCTCCGGTCTGGTAAAACTTGTCATTTCAACCAATACACAGTCTGGTGGGGAGGGGATGGCGCTTGGCTCCGCCCACTGGCCACGTCGGGCGTTCAGGTCGTAAGCTCATTGACGTCAATGAGCCTGGCTGCAGCGAGGAGCGGCTGTCATTAATGTGAGAAAGAAAGTAACATGTGAGGATCCTGCGCTGGGATGACGCATGCAGGGCTCATGGGTACTGGAGCTCTATCAACAGAGATGGCATTATTAAGAAAAATCCCACTGGTGACCAGTTAAATAAAGAAAGATACAGACTGGTTAGTATATCAAGCTCCACATAGACTTATAGATGTATTTAAAAGAATGTACATTAACTGGGTTAAAGCAACTATTGAGTGGATGGATAAATTTGTCCACTGAGAGTCCGTAGTGTACGTCAATATCGTTGCCATGTTGGGAGGGTCGGTTTCGTTGAGACATATACTGTGAAGCATTATCAGCACAAGGCTCCTCTGTTTCGTTTTTAGAGAGTAAATGAAAGAAAATAAAAAAAAAAAAAATAAGGTTTATATAGCTTACCTTTCATTTTCTATATATAATAAATCAAGTTCGATCAACTCCTTAGTAACAATAATTTACAAGCACAACCACATCCCCTCGCCCTACGTGTATATATATATATATATATATATATATATATATATATATATATATATATATATATATATATATATATATATATATATATATAACGCTATGAAAAAGTTCAATATTTATTTGTCAAAGAAGGTGAAACTTATATATTATATTGATTCATTACATATAAAACGATATTTCCAACTTTTATTTATTGTATGTTTGACTATTATGGGTTACAGATAATGAAAACCCCAAATTCAGTGTCTCAGAAAGGTCGAATTTTACAGAAAATCAATTTAAAAGGACATTTTAACTGAAATGTCAGGCTTCTGAAAAGTATGTTCTTTTTTTAAATTCAGTTCAGTTCAATTCAAATTCAGAAATACTTCATTTATCCCATATTACTTGGTTGAGTGAAATTCCTTTTCCGTGAATTACTGCATCAGTGGGATGGGTGTGGCATGGAGGCGATCAGCCTGACTGCAGAGGTGTAACGCCATATATAGAAGCCCGGGTTGCTTTGATAGCGGCTATAAAGACTTGAAATAAAGGCTTAAAATATTTCACTGTATGTGTAATGAATCTATATATGATTTTCACATCATTCATTTTTTAAAGCTGTAATAATAATAATAATAATAATAATAATAATAATAATAATAATAATAATAATAATAATAACAGGTAGCTTGAAATATTTTCAAAATAAATGAGGATAACTTCAAGAGCATTTCAAGGTATTTATTCCTCGGTGATCATCAATGTTACATAAAATTAATTATAGAAAGTGGTTAAATGTAAATTTGCGTGCTTCTTAAAATTGGAGAACCCTGTTTCCAAGCACAGCTATCCTGGTTTCCAAGGGGAAATTGTCACTCCCAGTATGACTGACGGATCTGGACACAGAAGCCAATGCCCTCTCTGTTATTCTGTGTCTACGAGTCCAGCAGAGGAGGAGCTGAGTTTGAAATGCAAGACACCCCCCCACCCCCACCCCTTCCCACCCCCAGACTCTGGATTCAACAGAGGAAACGGAAAAGACGAAACATAGCTTGCAAGAAGGTTTGTCATTTCAAAACCCCGGGGCTGTGGAAAGAACAGAGAGTCCCTCTTTATTCTCGCGCTTTGGTTTCTTTTATTGGATCTCAGATCCTCCTCCAAGCTTGCTTTACTTCCAATTTTTTTAACCATCTTTTCTCCAGCTGTTTGCAGCTGGCAAAAAGTACCCGCCCTGTTCAGGAGGGGGTGGGGGGGGAAACACTCGAGTTTGAGCGGAAAAGAGAACTGAGAAGAGAGAAAGAGCGATGGCACCCCAACTTCCACAGCCGCAGGTGAGGAGCAACATTTCCAAGTTCCTCAAGAGCTTCTTGGGAATCTCCCGGATCCTGCAGATCGTGTTCGGAGCCGGGCTGTGGATCACAGTTGCTGCCAACAAGTACGATGGCCCCATCCACTTCGTCCTGTTCGTTGCTGTCCTCTTCTGGCTCCTCACACTCGCCCTGTTCTTCATCACCCTCCTGGACAAGCAGGACCTGGTTCCTCTGCTGGGAGGAGAACGCTGGCTGTGCACCAACCTGACGCACGACGTGGCCGCCGCCGCGCTTTACCTGCCGGCCATAGGAGTCATGTTTTACAAGACGGAGAGCTACGCCTACTGCAACCTGGACCAGTACCAGCACTCCTGCCTGTATAAGGTCTACCTGACGGCGGCCGTGTTCGCCTGCCTGTGCTGTCTAAGCTACCTCCTGTCGGTCATCTATGGGGGGTGCAGGAAGAGCCGAGGAGAACAAACTGTCATCTGATGACACTGAATCAGGTTGTGATGAGGGGTGGAAGAGGAGTATCCACTGAAAGATGAGGAATAGTTCCCTTCACTGTAATTTTACTCAAGAACCGCCTCTACTGTCTTCCATCCTCGCTGTTGTTGCATGAAAAGCAGCTCCAGGTACAGAGGCCAAGAACCCCCAGAGAGGGTTTGATTGGTTGGGGCACAAGTCACAATATTGCTGTCCCATCACAGACAATAGTGTAAACAATAATGCAGAACTTTTCTTGAGAAACATTTTTATATGTATTAAAAAATAGCCTTAATGTGCATTTTAACTCAGTCCTAAATCATTGGAAAGATGCAGTAATACTATAATGATTTTTTTTTTTTCATCTTCTTACACATTTTTTATGCTGACAATCTCTACAGATAACAGACTCTCATCTGTTTTTGTTTCATCTATAATTCAAACATCCAGTTTCAGCTCTGTCAGAATGCTGTTTACTCAACAAGGTGGGACAGTATCAACCTCCTCTAACATGGATGTGAATGGTGCTGTAACATGTATGCAGAACAAATATGCTCCTAATATAATTTCAAAGAACAGGAATAAAGATGACCAGGTTGAGGATCAATGAGGTGTTTCTTTACTTCATTAAATGTCTTTAAAAGTGGCCATGCACAGTAATCAATGTAAGCACTTCATTCAGTCCTTTTATTGTTCCAGATTTCCATAAATCTGTAGTCTCTTCCAGGTTGTTGCAAGCTTAAAATGGAAGATCCTGATATTTTCAGTATTAAAACTGTCGTTCAAATTAGCAAGAAAGAACTGCCTGTTGAAGGAATTGGTCCATCAGGTGAAAGAATATTATTCAGTCGAGGAAAGAAACCATGCTAAATGTTATACTACTAAAAGAAATGAAATAGTTTGTCTTTTATTCCATGATAAGTAATCAAAACTTATCTGAGGTATTAGCAAACTTTTTGTGACTTTGTGGCCTGAGGGGAAATATCACTTGAATTCAGCTAGGTCAGAGTTAAAAATGTACAGGTTTAATACGATGGAAGTACTTTATAATTTAAAAATATGTTATATTTTTGCTAATGGTGTGTTCTGTTTGTACTGGGGAGTCATGGTCCTTGAGTTCCCAGTGTCAAATACAACAAGAATGCCCCCTGAAATTCTGACTGAGAAAGTCACTCGCCAGGCAGCACCAAGTTCTGTGTCCAATACGATTATATATGTAACAAAATTGTGTTCATGTACATCTGCAAAGCATGTTCTTTATATGTCTACATTTCTGAAAGTCATATATAGCTGTGCAATATTTTGACAGGCATCTTAAATTTCAAAAAAGTTGAAGACTATTTAGTTTAAAGACTTAGAAACGCGTGCTCTTCCAAGCTACCATATTTGGATCTTTCAAAGACCTTGAAAAGAATACATGAGACGTTTAATCAACATTAAGATGAAAACATGAGTTGGAATTTTTAAGTTTTAAATCTGACACTTCTACTCCTGCCTTCTTTTTTGAATATTAAAATATGCATTGATTCCATCTGTATTCATCTAAGAAGTAACATGAAGAGGACAAAGTTAAAAAATGTCAATAATATACTTGACATAAACTAAAAGGGAAAGACTTTATCTTGATAAAGTTTGAGTGCTGGTCATTTTGCCATTTCACTATTTTGCATCAGTTTTAGTCATTTTGTACCCAACTTCATCCACACCAACAGGGTTGATTAGACCATGTTTGATTTTTACTGACCAGTGGGATGTTTCATACCTTCTTTGCTAACTAATGATTTAAAGTAATTTTTTATACTCAGTCCACTGTAAGGCAATGTATTTGTATGACTTCAGTAAATAACATCTAAGAGCAGGTTATCCTAGTTTGATCAGGGCAAGTAACCTGTCAAATTTTACTAGAACCAACTGGCCCAAACAGAAACCAGGCAAAAAGGAATCACAATACAGTGTAAAAAGTTTTCTGATAATAACATACCAAATATTACAAGAGGTGTGATCATTTTAATGACAATTTAATGCCATAGTACAGGAAAATACTTAGGTAAAATTAAAAATAAACAGACTTACTAAGGTTAAATATGTGGGCACAAAATGGTTTGATTCTGGACATGAAACAAGAAGTAGGAAAGGACAAAATGACAATGCATAGGAACAAAATGGGGGTATGAAGGTGCAAATTGACCCAGAGCTGTTCACCAACATTTCTATGAATCATTTTGTACTATGAATATTTCTCATCATACAATTTTTTTCTTTTACGAGGGTATGATTTTACCCATTCCATGCATTAGCTGAAAAATACTTCTTGATTAATGAATTATAAGGACATTAGGGCTAACAGCATCAAAGGCTTTCTTGAATTCAAGAAAGATAGCCCTACTGTTATCTATTTGCTGTTGTTGGGAGCCTTTGTTTGTGCATGGAAGTCTTCACAGTTACCCAAGAAAATTGTTAAAAAGCTTGATTGATACTTTTAACTTCAATTTGATATTGGAGGTAAACACTTTTTCCAGTTAGCAGAGATTTTTTTTTTGTGAGACACAGATCAAATAGAGGAGTCAAGGAGCTGTATTATCTGTGTTGATGTCAAAAAATGAGAGCCTCTCAAGCAGGCATCTGACCAATGTGTGCATGTAGTGCATGAGTAAGAATGTGTGTGCTGCCTTCAAAATAATCTGGAAGGAGGCTCTTACCGGAACAGTTTGTTGGGGTTCTGGAAGTGGACCAAAACTTTAGCCAATGAAAGTAAAGCCAAGTATAGCTGATTCAGTGCCGCATCTGTTCTAGTCTGCATATGGTTATAAAACATCCTCCAAAATATGTTGCTTTAAAATTATTTCTATTTCACTGCAATTCCAGCAATTTCTATACTTGTAGACCACAATAAGGACTTCATACTTATATCTGTGTTTCTCTTACATTTGTTTGCAGTCAGGCTGCATACTATAAAGCTAAACAAACAAGATGTATACTGACAACTAGACATAATGAGTAACTGTTGGCGCGGGGGTGGGGGTGGGGGGTGGACACGTCAAAATTAAAACACGTTGTTATATGTCCTGACTCACATTGAGAGATGAGGTCTGTGCAATCAAAATCGTCTGTAAATAAAGATTGTACACAACCTGAGTTGCAAGACTGGTGCTGAGGGTTAATGTTAACCAGCTGCAGCACAAGGACAGAAATTTATGTAGTTCTGAAGACAAAAATGAGCCTCCCTTCACACACATTCACTCCCACCCACCCTTCTCCCTGTGGAGAGTTCTGCAAAAATGTTGTCCTGTCCACGTGTCGCTGCCTGCAATATACAACTGGTGCACACAGCTAAATGGAGGGAGTATATCAGTCCCATGTGTAGCCTAAACAAGGGGGCAAATAGTAGGCAGTAAGTCATTGACAGAAACCAAAGTGAATCATTTAAGTTTTATTTAACTCAAAACCATGCTGACAATTAAAACCAAAGAAGACCTCTCCAGATTTGCCATTAAACTTATTGCAATAAATGGTTTTCTGTTATTATACCACCAATTTAGAAGTTAAAGACTAAGCATTTACATCCTAGGTAATAACAAAATAATTACTTCCAAAAGGGTGTGCATGGGCTTCACAAGAATGACGGTTTTGTACTTTTTCCATCTACACAGACAGTAAAAAATTTACAGACATTACTATTAGGGCATGTAGAGACAGGCACAATCCTGGAGTGCCAACTGTATGATTTCTTTTGGCTGGTCATCCAACAAGATATTTCCTGTCCCACCCATCTGCAAGAGACCAATAGTCCAAGTGTTATTATAACCCCTCCAAACACTGCTCTTCCCTGGAAGTAAAACATCCCATTGAATAAAGCTGTAATGTTGAAAATCTGATAAGCATGGCAGTCAAAAAGTGTAGAATTGACTAATAAAGTCATCATGTTTCTGTGACATTTGCTTTTAATGATATACGGTTCAACTTCTGCAAGTTTTTCACCACTTCCCTTCTTTAAAATTAGAATTTTGATAAACCATGAGTTTGCTTCCAAGGAAATATGGCCCAGTGTAAAGTGTAATTAAAAGAAGGTTGCAATAATTAGTAAATGTAAAAAGGGTCAAATGAATAGTTGCTCAGAAATAGTTGTTCAATAAATTTTCTCAGATTTTGTGACTGAAAACATATTTATAGGTTAAAAAGTAGGAACAGGGATATAAAAAAAACCCACAGAAAATGTTGTGTAATCCTTTAAAAGAGAAAATAGATTAGATATAAAAAAAATAGTATCTCTATTTATCTTGAAAGTGTGGGAAGTTGAGCCAGAAACTCAAAAATTTCTGTATCAAGGAAATGAAAAGTAAGGCAATACAAAGTAAAGTGAGATTTCACCACCCTGTGAAAGACAAGATGAACAAATAGTTTAACCCTTTAAAAATATGTTGCAAAACCTCAAACTGAAAATCCATATGAACAACTCATACTGGGGATCCAGAAAAGTATAAATGAGAAGAGACTGAAAATCAGTATTAAATGATCATAATCTTTTGACCCAGCACAGCATTAAAAAAACAGTCTTTAAACAAATACTACATTAAACTTTTCCATACTGTGAAAAAAATATATGGTCTAGTGTAATGAATCCCAATTTATTGCCATCCAAATAATGAAAAAGCATTTTGTCTTTAAAACTCCAGATCAACAGTTCAGCCCAATATTATTAATACGCCTGGAAGATTTAAGCTTAAAGTAATGCATTCATTTTACCAACATTTTCCTTTTGACTGGAAATAATATTAAGGTTCTGGAGTGGTGCAGCCACAGTTCTGACCCAAATCTGATGGAGAATCTTTGGAGGGAGCTAAAGATTAGGGTGGAGCTCATCACAAAAAATAAATCATCAAAATACCAGTGGAAACATGCAAAAAGTTGGTCAGCAATTATAAGAAAAGTTTGATCACTGCAATTCCAATAAAGATCCTCATTTCATACAAGCAAACTTCTTGGTTGAATGAAAATCATTTGAAATCCAAATCCGCCAGGGATTTAAATACTTTTTTGCCCAACTGTACATCTGCTGAAAAGCCTTCAGAGGGTCATAATCCCTAAAAGCATAAAAAGAAAACTGGACACTTTATGGATGAAGCCAAAAAAAAAACAGTCACGAGTCTGACTTGATGAAAACTAGGAAACAAGGATAACATTTACAAATAAAAAGTTTCTCATTGAAATGACAACAATCATAATCTGCAGAAATGTATTAAAGTATTTCAAGAATTTCTGCATATTCAGCAAAATTATATTTCTGATGTTCACTGGGCGGAGTAAAACCCCTTTCAGCAACTCTGCAGGTCCATGGAAGCCTCAGCTATTCATCTACACCCAAGCTTGAGGTAAGTAACCAGTGTTGGAAGTGCTCCACCTTGTCAGCATGTTCTCCTCTTTTTTTTCTTTGTTTTCTTCCTGTCTGGCCCAAGTGTCTACATGTTCCCACGTGAAAGATGAAAACAAAGACGCTCACACAGCAGTGCCCTTTTTAACCACACTTTCAACAGCTACTGCTGAGATGCACATTCCACCGCCAAGGAGACGCAAAGAGGGGTCAGAAAACCACATGAAGGAAAACAGAACAAGTGAGTGAGGAGAAGAAAAATGCAAAAGGAGGAGAATTTGAGACAATATCTCAAAACAGAAATTTGAGATCCACAATTCCTATATGTGTGAGCTTTAAATCAGCAACATTTTGGGAGTGGCAGGGTTGTTTGTCACTGATACTGTAGTTTATAGTTTCCACATTCACTTATATCCAAGAAAACCATAAACATCTGTTAGAGCAGCTTTTGGAAAAGCCATAACTCTGAATAGGCCTTGTGTCCGTGTGTTGTGTGAGGGCAGTCAGTGGTGGGAAATGGTGATTGCTATTTATAGAGCTTTGAAAATACCACCACTTCCTTTAATCTGCCAGTCTTTGGCCAACTTTTCAGGCAGAATGTGTTACAGAAAGAATGAGTCTCTAAAAGTGGAAGGGAATGACTCCATAAAATTACAGATTTCCTGTTTTATATCTTAAAGTTTCTTACATTCAAACTATACACATTTGCTGCTGTACCTTTATTTGGCATTTATAAAACTTCTACCTTCTTAAAGCATCAGATTTGTACAAGCAACTGTTTCATTTTCATGTGATTCTTATGATTGTTGTTTTCTGTTGTTTCCTGTATGACGTTCTCTGACAGAAAAATTGCCTCCCAGTGTTGATGATGGCACTCCTGATAACAACTAACAAGGCTGAGAACTGTATTCCAACAAGCTTTCTCCATCAGTTTCAAGCCACATGAGCTAAATCCTCAATTCATAGAAATCAATTCTTGTAGACACAGAGGTAAAAAGAACAAATCTCCAAATCACAATGATCACTGTTTTAAAAAGAAAATAGCTAAGAAAAAATAAGGTTACTATATCAGACAGTCTAGTTTCTGACTGACTCTATTGATCTGACTTTAAAAAAAAAACAAAACAAAACAAAACAAAAAAACAACACTTATACATCATTCATTGGGAAGCTATAAATGAACCTTTTCAAACGCTTTACCTTGTTTGCAATTATTCATTCATGCACCAGGTGGCGCAATGGAGCTCTAAGAAGCTGCCTTTTCTCAGAGCGCTGAGAAAAAAATATTTTTCTCTCTTACAGATTTCTTCTGATTGCTACTCTGCAAACATATTTTATACTAGACAAAGATAACATGAGTACATACAAAAAGTACTTTTAAAATGATTAGAAAGAAGCCATCCAAACAAGCCTATGTGAAAAAGAATCACCCCCTCTCCAAAACCTGAAAACTGGTTGTGGCAACCTTGGTGTAAACAAGGAATAGGTTAGTCCAAAGCCTTCATTTTCTTTCATTTCTTAGTCATTCTGAGTCATTCAGATACTTGCTGATGTGCTTTGGATCATTGTTCTGCAGCTGAACCCAAGCTTACTTGAACTTAATGATGGCCAGACGTTTTCATTTAAGATTTTCTCAGAGAGTGCAGACGGTTAGACTTTTCTATTTCATATGACGAGACAAGATCACTTGCTGGTCTGGGGGCCCATGCAGCAGCATAGTTTCCTTGTGCATTGTGGCAATCCTGCAAAGAAGAATTGTGTCATCTGATTTTGGTTTCTTGTTCTTGGTTACTGCAGTCAAGGATGAGATTGAATGTTCAAAATGAGAATCATAATCAACTTTATTCACCAAGTTTGTGGGTACGGTGCAAACAAGGAGTTTGACTTCGGTTTTCATTGGTCGCATCATAATCAAAGTACAGTCACAAACAGCAAACTACAATACATAACAAAAAACAGTAAATAAGGACGAGGGGATAAGAAAGGACAAGCGCAGTATTTACAAGAGAGTGAGAGTGTCTGTAGCCTTTTTTTGTTATACATAAAATCCGTATAAATATATACAGACATGTACATGCACAGAAGAAGAGAGAAGGTCTGTGTTAGTGGCCAATTTTCCTATTTGTTTCCAGCTGAGTAGCTGACTACCCTGGCTATGAGGTATTCATTGTGTTCAGCAGAGATGCCCTGGGGATAGAAACTGTCTCTCTGTCAGCTAGTTTTTACCATTAGCGCTTTGTATCACCAACCTGAGGGTAAAAGTTGAAATAACCTAAGACCTAAGACCAGGATATGCTGGGTCGACAGATATGTTATCTGCCTTTTTGGTGGCCCTAGATCTGTACAGTTTAGGAGAAGGTCAGTCCTGGTGATCCTTTCTGCAGACCTAACTGTTCGTTGCAGTTCGAACCTGTCCTGTTTTGTGGATGAGCTAAATCACACAGAGATGGATAAACATATGACAGACTGTATGATGGCAGTGTAGAAGGTGAACAGCAGCTCCTGTGGAAGGCTGAACTTCTAAAGTTGCAGCAGAAAGTATAGCCTCTGCTGGGCCTTATTTCGGATGGAGTCAATGTGAGAGGACCATCTCAGGTTGTGAGAGAGGGTGTTTCCTAGGAATCCACAGTCGGAACAGTGTTGCTGTGGATGGTGAGGGTAGGCAGTGTAGAAAATGTTCTCCTGAAGTCCACCATCCTCTTCATTGTCTTTAGCGGGTTTAGTTCCAGGACGTTTTGACTGCACCAGTGGACAAGCCAATCAGTTTCCTGTTTTAATCCAGATTTGTCACTGTCCTGGATCAGACCAATGACAGAGGTGTCATCTGAAAACCTCACGAGTTTCACAGACAGGTCTGTTGATGTGCAGTCATTTGTAAACAGGGAGAAAAGGAGTAGGCAGGGAACACACCCCTGGGGGGCACCGGTGTTGATGGTTCTTGAGCTGGAGAAGATGCTTCCCAGCCTTACCTGGTCCTGCCGGTGATCAGTGAGGAAGTTGGGGATCCACTGGCAGGTGGAGGCTGGAGATACAGGGTAAAGGAAGTATTTTTAAAGGGGTGGTGACATCATTGTATAAACTACTTCATGTAGTTGATATTGCTGCATATGTTAATTTTCCAAAGAATTTCATTTTAAAAACTAACATCACCTTTTTGTAGGGGGTTGTTTTGGCAGGCCAGATTTCCCTCCTCAGTAAAAGGGTTAGGTACGGTAATGATATGTGGCTCTACTTAGTTGACTTCACTCTGATTGGCTACAACCATATTTGGGAAAATCAGTAAAATGTGCTGAACATAGTCTAAAATTGAGGTTATAATTGTGTGGTACTTCCCCATAAATGAACTTCAGCCACTCTTCTCTGATTCTCTCATCCTTTGGGAGTAAGTGGAAACTTCCATCCGTTTTTGAGCTTCCTCGGATATAACAGCTCCGCTTTTTAGTAGCCATCCACTTCTCAAGTGGAGTAGCCAGGCATGCTAGCGCCACTTAGCCCTTAAATTAGCCAGTGTATCAGATGGGGGGAGGAGGGAAGAAGAGGGGAGGGCTGTTTGCTTGATGGTGTGCTTTAATTGGAGAATATGAATTACATAGAAAGATAACCTAAACAGAAAGATAAGTTGTTCTCTGATTCGTCCGTTTTTGAGCAAAGAAACAATACTGACCGCCTATGAGCAGGGCTTTTGATACCAACTCTTGACATTTACACGGGCTCATCAGTGCACAACAGATCATATTATACCCCCAAAACTACAGAAAAATGAAATTTGTTGTCATGACCCCTTTAATGTGTGATTTTACTGAATTTACTGCTGCAACAAATGTATAGGGAAGAGGAAACTACACACACATCAAAGGCACTTTGCACAACACAGCACTGCTGCCTGCACCCAAAGGTCAAGGGTCAATCATCTGAAAGCCCATTAAAATCCATTAAAACTAGAGAACATTACTAAACATTATGTGCTAGAATGAGATACAAGCTGTCAGTTGCATGAAATGCAGTCCTGCCCCACAATTCACACCCTGGTTCATTTAACCTAAACTTTAGGAAATATGCCTGGTAGGTAAACAACCCACATGTCAGAAAGCTAAACAACCTGCATGATAACTGGATAGGTCAAGGGCATTTAAAAATCATAGCTTCTTCTAGGCTACTGTTGACCCTAGCAGAAGGTTGAACACTTGGAACTAATTATCTGTTAGCTGGAACCGAGGACACATCTTGTGGATAAGAGGTCATTCTGGAATTTGAAATATCTCAAAATATTTTAATACATTACCAAATACCAGTATCTGACAGACTGTTTTCAAAATGATAGTGGCTGAGATGTGAGGAGATTAAAGTTTTTCTCAGTCGCTTTGGTGCATTTCTCTGATCAGAATAAAATTCTCATAATTGTTAACTCAACATCAGCAACATTTAGTCATTCATGTACAGCATAGCAGCAGTTTCTCATTCCTTACAACAAATAGGAAATGATTTGGGCTTTCACTAATTACTTCCATTCAATTTTCTGCTGTTTAACAAAAATGTTGAACTAGTTTTCAAAATATGTCTTTTTTTTGCACTTCTTTATCACTCTTTTCTGAAAAACAGCAAGCAAATGACTCTCTTTTGCAGGTTGTGAACTAGGTTTTGCAGTTTGCCCTCAGAGTTTTGAGAACTGCATTAGCTGTTGTGCAAATCTTAATAGTGATGTGAGGAATGAACCTAAGCGACTGAGAAGAACTATAAATACAAACCAGTTTCATAATTGTATGAAATTTCATACAATTATGAAACTGGTTTGTAATTGTAATTAGGACAGCCTGAAATTTTTAAATGTTTAAATTTAAGCATATACTTGCACTGCTTTTTTTTTTTACAAAGTGTTATTATCAACAAAATGTGAACTCCTCTCTTTTCAAATCTTAGTTGGCAAATAAACTTTCTTCAGTATTTCATCTGCACAACTTTTAGATTTAATTAAATTCGTTATAATACAACGAATTTTTGAGAGACAGACGGAATTTTTACTGTCACCATTTTTTACTTTTAATTTGATGAAATGATAGATAGATAGATAGATAGATAGATAGATAGATAGATAGATAGATAGATAGATAGATAGATAGATAGATAGATAGATAGATAGATAGAAATAACAGTGTACAATATGAAGGTCATACATCTGATGACGCCCTCCACTACCATTGGTGAAGAACTAAAATTGGCGGAATTTTATTGGATGTAAAAACCAGGAAGTAAGACGATAACCAATCCCCAGAATAAAAACGTTTGGCAACAAAGGTTTGACCTGTCTGCTTTTTGGAGCTGCTAGCTCACTGTTCACCATCATCATAATTACAAGCATCAACTGTTTGAACTAGTTTGATCTCTTAAGTTGTATTTAAAACAAGCGAAGGTGTCAGATCAGTATTAAACATGGCGGTCTACAAGTTGGTGCTGATTCGCCACGGAGAGAGCAACTGGAATCAGGAGAATCGTTTCTGCGGCTGGTTTGATGCAGATCTGAGCGAAACCGGGGAGAAGGAGGCGAAGAGAGGAGGACAGGCTCTTAAAGGTGACGGGGATTGGCGTATTGTCTGCGATAAATTGGGGTGATGTTATTCCAGACATGCAACAGCGAGTTGCATCGTTACAGCTACATGCATCAGGTAGCAAACCGACCCTGAACGTGATTGAAAGAGACTGTTTTGATTTGGCTGCGCGAGTGCAGTAGTATTATATAGGGCCACATAACAGGGATGTTGACGTGTTTATTTTTCCAGAACAAGGAGAAATGACATTATCAGCAGGTTGCCATTAGTTAATTAGGTCGGCAGTGGCAATTTCTGCAAATGATTTTTAGTCATTTTTATAGCCGCAAGATATTGAACTGTCATAATGCTATAAACTAAATCAAGGATCCTGTTGCGTAAATCTTCTCTGAGAAATTTTAAGCAACATAATTATATCACACTAATTTTTGCTGTTACATCTTGGTACTCGTATTTTGGCCCCTTACCTGAACGCTATTGTGCATAAAACATGTTTCATGTAACATTCATAACAAGGTGATAATACAATTTTTGTGACACCAATTTTTACTCGTGGTAAAATTTCCACTTTAAGATTAGTAAAATATTGTTCAGCTTAATATACAATAGCTGGCTTTGTTGCAAATAACTGGAAGGCAAAACTCAGATATGTACATAATAAAATATATAAACTGTAAGCCCAGACAAGCTCAAGATAAGTGGTAAGTTTTGCAGAAATTCTGTTCAGTTCTGCAATTGGATCCATTTTTTACAATGGTACAATTTCACAACAAATGTCATCTCAAAGCACTCTATAAAACAGATTCATCCATCAATTTACGTTTTTATTTGGTATAACAATTAGAAAACAACAGAGCTGATCAAAATTGGAATTGACAGACCAGAAAACCAGAAATGGATATTGACTAGGAAAAAACCCTGACTAGTGCATCTACTACTATATAGAATCCAATTTCGTCTGATTTCAATTCACATGCATCTAATTCCACTACCATCCTCATTATATAGTAAGATTTCGATCCAGTCACTTACAGTCCAAGTTAGTCATATTTATGGACTACAATCAAATTTGTTGATGATGTATTCTCAAGTGTTAAAAAATAATCTAAATATGAATGTTGACAACAAAGGTGTTGGATTATGTTTTGAATAACATACAGATTCCAGATTCTACAAATTTGTCCAAAATGTTGATATTATGATCCTAATAAATTTAAGTTTATGCTTAACACAATTGTCTTCACAGATGCGGGTTTTGAGTTTGATATCTGCTACACCTCTGTATTGAAGCGGGCCATCAGGACCTTATGGCTCGTCCTAGATGGCATTGATCAAATGTGGGTGCCGGTCCATCGGACCTGGCGCCTCAATGAGCGCCATTATGGAGGCCTAACAGGGCTGAATAAAGCTGAGACAGCTGCAAAGCACGGAGAGGCTCAAGTGAAGATCTGGAGGCGCTCATTTGATATCCCTCCTCCCTCCATGGGCCCAGACCATGACTACTACACTATCATCAGCAAGGTTTGATATGATTGTCTACACTGCAAATATTCAGATAATCAACTTTGTTTGCATGCAGGTTTTGTACATGTTGATCAGATTAGTGCTAGCACACTATAACAAAATGGAGGCATGACTTTAATATTCTTTCAGCCAGGTCTGAATGATAACTGAAATACCTGCAATGTTTAAAGGACAATATTGGATTTAAGGACTTGCACATATAATATGGAATGAAACATGATAACCACTGTGATTCAATAGCCTTTTGTTTGCTAGCAGCACCCTAATGTTATTGCCTAACAGTATGTCAAGTGAGAGTTAATATGTGACTGGAACGACTGAGTTCTTCTGGGTTTAAGTTCAAAGTTCGGTTAAGGTGGAAGCCACATGATCATATCTTGACATGGTTAGGCAAATGTAAAGGTGAGGGATACTGATGCAGCGACTGGTTCAAATAAACATCTTGGTTATCTAAAATGAGGTAATCAAAATTATAGCACGTCTGCACTGCATATTCAGGTTTTATACAATACTTTCCAAATGTAGATACCCCTTTAACTTTTTACATTTTGTTACAGCTACAGACTTCATTGTATTTTATAAGGATTTTATGTGATAGACCACCAAAAGTAGCACATAATTATATGGGAAGAAAATGCTACATGCTTTTCAAATTTTTTCACGATTATAAATTTGAAAAAGTATTTTGCTCTGCTGAGTCAGTACTTTGTAGACCCACCTTATGCTGCAAGAATTTGTGATTATGCCTCTACCAGCTTTGCACATCTACAATAGACCTGCACGATATTAGGAAAAAACAAAGTTGCGATTTTCTTGATGAATATTGCAGTGGTGATTGTATCAGTTGAAGCTGAACATACATTTCCCTCACTCTTGTCTTTTTCTTCCATAATCATAAGACTCTCATCACCCTGTGAGCTTCAGCATCTCAATGAGCAAGATCTGTATTGGGTCTGGGAAATCAAGAAAGTTCATCCAGCTTGCCAAGTGCTATATGAATGCATGACTGCTAAAATTTCACATTCTACCATATATTGCATCTGAGCAGTGCTTAGAAGTTGCAGTTTTGCACATATTGTTGTGCAGCTCTAATTTTGAGACTGATGTTTTGCCCTATCTTCTTTGCAAAATTGCTTAGGATCAGTTAGAATGGAGAAAGTTTGAGAACATCCATTTTCAAGTCTTATGAAACATTCTCAGGAGTTCTGGACTTTGACTGAACCATTCTAATACACAGGTTTACGTTACACCAGGGGTCCTCAAATCCAGGCCCTCAAGGCCTAGATTTGAGTGTGTCAAGTTCTCCAGAGCTCTGCCAGTGACCTCATTATTTAACTCAGGTGTGTTGAAGCAGAGACTCATCTAAAAGTTGCAGGACACTGGCCTGCGGTCATCTTGCTGGAAGGCGAACCTCAACCGCAGTCTCAAGTCAAAATGAATTTTCTTCTAGGGTTGCCATATTTTTTTTTTTTTAGTTCTACCCATCTCCCAATCAACTTTGATCAGTTTCCATTTCCTTGCTAAAGAAAAGTGTTGTTCATACAGCATGATGCTTCCTCCACCATGTGCCATTGCAGAGATGTTTTTTTGGGGGGTGATGTGCAGTTATGCATGTAGCCCAAAAAGTTGAGGTTTTGTCTCATCTGACCAGAGTGTGTGTGTCCTATGTGGCTTGTGGCAATCTGCAAACAGTTCTTCTTGTGGCTTTCTGTTATTTTCTACTTTCACTTCCATAAAGTCTGGATCTATAAAGTATACAGTTAATAGTTGTCCTGCCAGCGATTCTCCCATCTAAGCTATGGATCTCTGATGCTGCTCCAGAGTTACCATAGGCTTCTTGGCTGCTTCTTTGCTTGATGATCCCCTTGACCATTCCGTCAGTTTTAGAGGGTGGCCATGCCTTAGTAGGTTTGCAGTTCTGCCATACCTGTGCCATTTTCAGACAGCTGATTGAACTAATCATTCTTAACACATTTCTACAAATTTATTGAGCTTACAAATCTGTTCCAAACAGCTTGCTGTAAGTACATTAGCAAGACGCTGATTGTGTACTATTGGGAAACCTAAGTATGTAAGAATGTTAGTAAAACTGTAGAGTTCAAACTCTTTTCTATCCAACCTTACATTCTGGTATGGTTTTCTTTGCAGGATCGTCGCTATGCAGACCTAACTGAGGACCAGCTGCCATCCTGTGAGAGCCTTAAGGACACCATTGCACGTGCACTGCCTTTCTGGAATGAGGAGATTGCCCCTCAGATCAAACAGGGGAAAAGGGTGCTCATTGCTGCCCATGGAAACAGTTTGAGGGGAATTGTGAAGCACTTAGAGGGTGGGTGCTGCTGATCTATTTTACAAGTCACTGTTTAAAAAAAAAAAAAGTATTCATTATTTAGTGTCATTTTGGGTTTTTTGAACACGTGTTAACAAGCAGTAATGGTATATAAACTGTCCCATAAAACAGTGGTATAATTTTATCCACTAACAAGAATTGACGTTCTGTGTGTTACGATCTGTAGGAATGTCAGATGAAGCCATCATGGAGCTGAACCTGCCAACCGGCATCCCGATCCTCTATGAGCTCGACAAGAACCTGAAGCCAGTGAAGCCTATGCAGTTTCTGGGAGATGAGGAGACTGTATGCAAAGCCATGGAGGCTGTTGCTGCTCAAGGAAAAGCCAAGAAGTAACAAGAGAGAAATAAATAAAAAGCAGAATAGTCTATTTAGTGTGATGGTATAAATCATCCCTGAAAGCTGACCTCAGATTAGTGTGTTTTCCAAATGCTAATTTATTTCAGGTTCTACAATATGAACAAAATGCTGTAGATTGTTCTCTCTGCAGGGTGAGTCAGATATAGATGGATATGTCAGAGAAATGGAAACCACAGCTCTCAAGAGATTGCAAATAATTTGGAAAAATTATAAACTTAAGATAATATTGATTCATAATTGACAGCATTTGTAGTACAAGTAATTGAAATGACTTGAAGAAGACTCGAATGTCGCCATAAGCTAGAAACGCATACGATTTTAGTTTTGGTTTTGATGCTCATTTCATTGCACAATCTGTTCTGGAAGCACAATCCGTACTATCAGGTAATTTGCCCGTGTGCTAGAAGAAATACTCCCAGGGAAGGTATTTTATTTCTTCTTGTATTTCATTGTAATTGTAAAAATAGTAAATGATTTAAAGAGAATAACAAGAAATAAAGATCGTTTAACCACATTTTGCTAGACTGCTTCTGAAAAAAAAAAAAATCAAGTGTATGTGCCTGTGTTCAATAATCAAACGTGAGGAAAGATACAGTAAATTAGTGTTTCCTATGAGTATATGAGATAAAGTCTAGTACAGTTCGATAACACCTTTTAGTTAACCTCATAAAAGATGTGACATAAAAGATGTGACTATTATAAAAAATGCTTTTTTTTTTTTTTTTTTTTTTTTTTTTTTTTGTCCGTGATGGGTCCAGCAGAGGGCGCATTAACAATGCAAGTACCGACAGTCCCATGAGTCCAATACACAATATATATTTTTTTTTTTTTTTTTTTTTTTTTTTACTGATTTATAATCTTTGAACTAAATTATGGCAATTATTATTCATTAAGAGAATTATAACATTGTCTTGGAAAATAGGTCCTCTTATAACAAGTATTTTAATTAATATAAATGAATATGTTACGCTTTGTTGATCTCCATTTAGCGTGTGTGCAAATTAACCAGCGGTATGGATCATGCTTCTGGAACAGCTTTATGCATGTTGAGCCGTCACTGCTCAACATGCATAGTATGTTTGCAGCACAGTTCACAACAAGCAAGAATTTACCTTCTTCTTTTGTGTTTATTCAGTGCTTTGAACTAGTCTGTGTTCTTTGCACCAGGGATAGGGATCTCTCTTGACCCTTGCCTGTTTACTGATTGGAACAGGGTTGTTGCATATTGGATTATGAATTCCTGAAATATGTGCTTTGATTTGCTCTGTTTTCAAAGTGTTCATTTCAAGAAAATTTTCTTCATTGAAAAGAGCTACCTAATTTTCCAGTCTCTTGAGAGTGGGATGGGATATTTAGAACAGGTAAAAAATTTTTTTTTTTTTTTCTTTCACTGCATGTCTTTAGGATGTGTGCCATCTTTATGAATGTTGTCTGTAATGTAACTTTTTTTTCTATCACTTTGAATATTCACTAATACCCCTTTTGCAAGTATTGCACTGTATAGAAAAAGAACATTTCCTTATTTTGATAAGGGTCCACTAATTTTACAGTGTTTAAAAACAAAGGGTCTCAAACTAAACTGTGTTTTTGTGTGTTTTCACCAGATTTGGTATGTTATTGGTTTAATGTGCCTCCCACCATGTCTTACAGTATTGTTGCTTATTTTAATATATGTAATTCCTTGTGTTGCTTAAATGTACTATGAAAGCTCTGAACTCATAAAAGTACAGAGAGATATTGTCTGTGTTGGCTTGCTTTGTCTTCATGATGTTGAAACTTCTGTTTTAGCACACGGTTTGTTCATTTTTATCCAAGAATATTAGTTCAATTGAATCCTGTTTAATTAAAAAAAAAAAATACCTTTAATCCTCAAAGGAAGTAAAATTTTGTAGTAACTATGTTTTTTCAAAGAATCATAGAGGTGATTGCTACAGGTAGGCACGATTTGATTGGAAGTTGTAGTTATATTCTGATCTCGATGCACTCTTGAAAAATTGTCAAAGACTTGTACCTATATAAAGATTAAGCAAAAAACTACAGTGAACACTATTGTAGCCAACTAGCAGTTTAACACTTGTATATGTGTAAATATTTCTTTTTTCTATCCCTTGCACAATAATTTGGTCACTTTAGTGATGAAATATTATGTAACGGATTTCAACTCATCAATCCATATATAGAAGACAGGACTCAAAATTGAGTTTACCACATTTACTGTGATAGACAAAAATGCACTATTTTAGTCTTCACATAAACAAACCGGACACTGACTCTGGAACATAAAGGTGACGTTACAAAATGGCTGTTATAAATTAGCAGTATAGCAAAAAGCACATAAAGCTTTTAACATCAGTTTAGCTAACTAAAATACAGTCAAGAGCAGAATAAAATGTTCTTAAACCTTTCATTGGCCAAACAAAGTTGACAAAAACGATAGCATTACAATTTAAAATATTGTCTTAACTTACATTCCAACACACATGAAATAACTTTATATTAACAAAAATACACTTAATGCCGCAACAAATTTACCCTCATCCGTGCTATACAGCACAGTGAGGGAGAATAGTGAAGCAGTTCAAAATAACGGTCGCAATTGTGGCAGATTGCATTTCCGGTTTTTCAAAATAAAATAGATTGCATTTCTGGTTTTTCAAAATAAAATACAAAATGATCAAATTCACATACTGCAGAATAACTTCCAACATTGAAAGGGAAAAGAAACATTACAGTGCATTTTTAACTACGTTAAAATGACATTTAGAAACATTTTTGTTTTACCAAGATATATTTACTTTTTTTTTTTTTAACCAAGATACAATGGAAAGACACCAAATGGCATTGTTAACACGGAAATCCCTCTGAAGTAAAATGCTTGACTTGGACTTCAACTTCCATAATGCAGTTCGTGTAACAGCGACACGGTTGAAAGTGGAAGGAAAACCTATGATGAAACTGTTGTAGCACTGGAGATCCTCGATCTTGTCATTTCTGCTGTAAGTTGTCATTCACAAATTCTAAGATTCTTGCAACGGAGAGGACTTCTGAAAATCAAGGAACTACGCGGTAAAACAAACCTGTGGACATTGCCACCGCATGGCTAAGTTTGTAGGCGCACCAACAGCCGCCTAGCTAAAAAAAAAAAAAAAAAATCACTTCCTGAAACGGTGGTTTGCTAGTATTCGCTGTTATTCAATTAATAGACATGTATATCCTCTTCTGTTTACGTATTTAAGGTAGTGCACGTTCAGGAAGTGGCTGTAGGTCAGTGTAATGGACGTAAGTAAAAAAAAATAACACGCATGTTTCTCAACAAATGTGTACTTTCATTGTTTGCTAGGTAGCTAGCTTTGTGTTCGTTTGTGATTAAAATGTGACCATGCTGTGATAACATTTACAAGTTCGGTTAATGTTATTGTCAGTGCGTTAAAATCCGTATTAACGCCTAAGCCTCCTAAATAACTTCCTCACGTTATTATTCACGTAGCAAATTAACTCGGATTAGTAGTCTTTGTAAGATCAGAGCAGGTGTTTCTTTGTATGTGGTGAAGCGAGTGTTCGCTTTGACATAAACATGCGACACTCCTTTACGGGTTTGTTTGTTTTTGTTTTTTTTGTTTTTTGTTTTGGTTTTTTTTTTAAAGTCAGCTTATGTTGCATTTCAGTCGTCTTGGTGTACAGACACCCATTCGTGATCAATCTCAGAAGAGTTCTCCCTGTTTGACTTTCGTTTAGAGTACTTCACCCCGCGGTGCATGGAGGTGAATCAGCAAGACAGCTACCACATTACAAAGTTTTGCAGCAAAATACCAGTTCAGGTAACAAAATGGCATGCATTTACGATTCCAAGCTAACGTGTGCATTTTATAAAAGTTCAAAGAATCCGTTTTTGTTTAGCTTATTTTTAAAATGTGTTTAATACTGCTTAAAGCTGAGCTGCGTGTTTATGTAGTTAATGTTTTGTTTTTTTGTCCATTCTGTTCTCATAACTAACCTTGCTGCATCAAGTAGGTACATATAAATTAAATTCAAAAATAAATGGAGTCTTATGATTATTGCCCTTTTTGAATATATAAGTGTTAATCTTCTGTATCAGATTTAGCCAGTAAACTATGCTGGCCAGTTAAATCAGTCTGAAAGGTCTAGACACCCTTTTCTTACCACTTGTCTGCTCTGGATGAGCCAAACCTGTTTCAAGCATAGGGACCCTCACTTTTCTGCAGTTATGCAGGCAAAAAACTGATATGTTGTCTTTTGACACCTTTCCACCAAAAATTAGCATTATTATAATAATGTGGAACTCAGTGGCTCACTTATGTGAGACTAGCTGCTGTAAGACAAAGACATGTCATGAGCTATTTCACATCCTTCAAGATCTCTTATCAATATTTAAGGGGCTCATGTTTATACTCTAATCATCTTATGCTTTACTATCTTTTTATGCATGGAAATTAGGAAAGATCTCACCCAGTTTGACACATTTTTATTCATTCAAGTTTATTTCACCGGGGCGGCACACCATCACTGTTAAAAGTGAACAATTGCCCCATACGTAAGCCTGCTAGCCTCCAGGTAATTTGCAGACACAGACCCTGGTTGTGCGTTTCTATTAAAGAAAATGGGTCTAAATAAAAAGGCTAAACTCTAAAAATTTCACACACTTACAAAACTATTTGGTGAGAAAACAATTAAAAAAGCCAATTACCAAACCAACTGGAGATGCACTGACTCAGTCATTTATCCATTTCAAATGGGCAAACGTTGCTGAAGTGTTAATGCTCACCCCATTTTTCCTCTGTATCACACATCAACTTTGAGGTGAAAAGCTTCACTTGCTGCCTTATATATCCCACCCGTTGCAGGTGCCATGATGGAGGGATAATTAAGATTATTGACTTCACCTGTTGATGATCTTAATGTTATTTCAATTTGTGTCCATCCTAGTCAAGCTTACCAGAGAGGTGGGACTTTTTGCCTGAGTTTATTTTAACTTTTACAGTGAAGAGAAGTCTTGGTGGATTTCAAGATATGTCCCTTAGCCAGGAGAACTCAATATGGAGAGATATCTTTGTTTTAAATTCAGTTATATTCAGTTGAAAAATACTTTATTAATCCCAACTGGAAATTAAATGTTGTATTAATTTAAACTCTGCAAATTTTCTCAAAGAATTGATGGCTGCAGTGAGGAGTGGTCTCCTGTGGCAGTCTTTGTTACAGCGACTCTGAAAAAGAAGCAATCTCCTTTAAAACAGCTCTCAACACATGAAATGTGTTAAGTTTGCTCAAACCAGAGCTAATGAAATTGCTTCTGGAAAATAAATAAATAAATAAAAATTCTCATTGAAGAATTTGTGTATTAAAATGACTTTTTGAAAAGAAAATGCTGTCGATAAATTATCACCGTACAAATCTTCAAGAGATTTTAGTTTAATTTAAAAGAAACTAAGACAGTGTTCAGTTTTCAGACGGAAAGCAGAATTAAAAATCTAGTAAAGGCTCCACACAACTCTATCTCATCTCACAGAGGTGTCTACTGATTTCATAACACTGATATGTAAACAAAAAAAGCTGGGTCTGTAAAATACAAACAGTTTACTGATGCTCCCTCTACCTTTTCAAGGCAGCAGGCCTCATTTTCTTTGCCTCCTTGTATGCAACATGAAGGATTTCCACTGTGCCAGGCAATTTCATTAGTCCCCCGAGCAGGTGGTCTTCAACTCTTTCAGAACATCCATTTAAGGCTTCCCATTGTTAGCCAAAATCAAGCATGAAAATTTTTTATCACAGAAGCTGAAGCGCTACCAGTAATGAGCTCACTCAACCTTGTGTAGCTCGCCACAGCAGCCTGAGAGCTGACTGCTGAGCTTGCAGCTCTCCCTTTAACCTGGCTCTGCTTCTGTTCCAAGCTGAGAATGTGGAAGCGGTTGCTCCAAATAATATTCAAATAATGTTTTCCATTTTCAGGAAATTCAGTTTGTTTGTTTTTTTTTTTTTTTTGTATAGTAGTTTGGCTTTTGAGGAGCATTAAAGCAATACTAAACAATGAAAGAAAGCTGATTTGGGTTTGTCTGCCACTACTATTAAAACTCTACTAATGAAATAATACTTAAGTTTTGGTAAATACTTTTCCTCTTGCAGGCAGTTTTCAATAAACTGACAGGTCTTTGTTTGTTTTTTTCAGAAATGTGACAACAGCTGATCTCTTTGAATTAAGATATCTTTTCTTCTGTTTATAGTAATGGATCCTGCACTTCAGCAGCACTCCCTTCCACATTTCACATCTTTTCCCCAAGAGACTCCAATCAGACCTTCTCAAGTCCCTAACCTGCTTTCTCATCCGCCACCCAGGAGAGTATTGCCTCTCCAGACCCCTGAGTGCAACATGAACAAGTTAAGCCCAAACTGGCATCCAGCAAGGATGAAATATCCAACAGCACTTGTTCCAAGTAGTTCCACGAACATTGTTTCCCCTGTGAATTCTTTGATAAAAGACAGACCTGGTCCCCTAAAGCACTTTCCTCCATCTCATGGCCATGCTCTGAGCAGCCTGTTTAATGACATCACTATAGCAAGGGAAAATCTGGGTCCTCAGCACAACATGATGCGGTCGGGGCCTGGATATTTCAGCTCATCTCCGGTTGTTTCAACCAGCCCAACTACAACTCATACCTCAACTGAGAGATCCTTAATCCCCACTATATTTCATTCTCCATCCACTCAGTCTGGGAAGAATTTAAGCAACCACCCCCCTTCCTGCCTCTCTAGCAGGGATCGAGAAACTGAATCCATGATCCTGTCCTTTAACTCAGGAAAAAACAATGATGTGTCACAAAGAAAAGAACCAAACAAGGTAATTCTTTCTCTCTTTTAACATAGCCCCTGTGAAAATGTGTTTTCCTGCGGCGTTGTCTTTATAACCTAAAGCAACAATTTAATGCTAAGTGTTTAAGTTTTATTCCATCAGGCTCTGCTCAGTCTTGTAACAGGTTTCCTATAAACTGTTCATCTGTACAAATCTTGTATGAGTGTTCATTCAGCGGCAGCGAGAAAGTTTCTGTGCATCCTCTTACAGACTCAAGTGATCTCAAACGGCTCTCTCAGAGCTACCAGAGACCAGCAGAGAATGCAAAACTACTGGTTATAGTTTACCCTTCAGACACAACGTTGTAGCTCCTGGACTATTAAAAAGCCTTTTTAGTGACTCTATATAGTAATCCAATTCTATTTTGGGGGTTTTGCTTACCCGATTTAAAGTACAGGCATGGACTGGTTACCTGTTTCATAAAGTATGAATTAAAAAAGAAATTTCAACTTTTCCCTCACACTGTTTCTATGATTTCAAATTTCATGAGAGACTAAAGAAAGTACCACAATCCCTCAGATTTTCTCCAGTCATACGGAGCATATGAGTAGTCATGCCTCTCTCACATCTGTTGCTGTGCACTGCCAGTCATCTGGGGGAAAAGTTTCTACAATTGAGCTTTTTACAAATATTTCTGGTTGTAAAAGTACACATACAGTTGTGGTGTGAAAACTAAGGTAGCACGACCCATCATGAGGACACCACAGTCCTCATGGACCCATTGACTTTTATGTAAGTGTTTTTGGGGTGACAGTTAAGGGGTTAAGGTACCCCTGTTTTAAAACTACCGCTTTACAAGTATTACAAGTCTATATATGAAAAACAATAAACATTCGATAAATGTTTTCGATATAATCGTGATTGATTATTTCAGTTGCTATATTATTCTTGCAGCAGTATGAGCAATTGTTTTCTGTTTTTAAATATATGCTCTGAGATAATGTACGTTTTAGTTTAACATTTTTGTGCCAGTACCTCGAAACTGTGGTACTTTTACTGTAGCTTATCATGCTGTAAGATTCCTATGCAGCCCATGCCTAGTAATTATTTAAAATATTTATATGAACTCTGAAGGATTGACCTTTTTTTTTTTTTTTTTTTCTGTTTTGTTTTGCCTTTCTGTTTTAGAGCTACCAACATGAACAGACATCTTCAAGCGACAGCATAATTCCAGGTAATATTTTGAAAACCAATTTTAGATTTTTACTTTGGTAATATGTGTTTAAAAAAAAAAAAAAAAAAAGTAATAGGTTAATACTTTGTCATAATGACAATTATGTATTAACTTGTGCAGTATTATCTTTTTCATACTTGAGGAGTTTGATGGCTTGTAGCAAATGAAAACACAAAATTAAGTTTCCCAGAAAATTAGAATAGTGCGCATGACAACATTTTTGGATTTAAATGATTTTGAATACACGTATCTTATGTTGTTGCCTACTCTATAATGGAGAAGACTGCTGACTAGCACTGACTCCCTGCACAAGGAAGGTAAGCCAGAAAAGGGTTATTTTTGGTATAACTGAATTTTTGGTTTTCATTTGCTACAAGCAATAATAAGTAAAATAAACTAAAATAAATGCTTGAATTATGCCACTCAGTGTGTAATGAAGCTATATAATTAGTTTTACTTTTTGAATTTGATTGCTGAAAACTCCCCCAATATTTTTCAATGATATAGTTGAGATGCACCTATAAGTAGTACTGAGTTTGATTGAAAGGATACTGTCTTTTTCTGTTTTTAGTGATGGATTTGAATAGCACATCCCAAAAGAGACTCAGGGAGGGGGAGCCTTGCCTCAAGAACACCAAGAAGCCATGTCTTAAAGGTACAAACCATGGACCAACAGAGACAACCAGACTTACTCCTGGCACCACACCAAGATCTTCACTGGACCCTCAGCCATCACCGAAGAGCTCCTCAATTTTTGAATTATCACCTGAAACAACAGACAGACTTCTGAAGTCTGAGTCAGGACGCTCAGCGTTATCATCCACACTCAAACCCTCGTGGTTAAACTCAGTTTGTTCAACGAAAACACCATCTACAGGGGCAAAGCAAGGCTTTATTACCACTGAGAATAATATAGTGAAGCTAAGATTAACTTCAACTCTGAGTGAAGAGAGTCCAAAGACGCGAAATGAGGAAAACCAAAAGAAGGATAAATCAAGTTCTTCTAAAGTTCATCATAAGGAGTGCAGCAAACCTCCACATGCTGGTCCAGTTTGCAATAACTCTGACTGTAGCATCCCGGACAAGACAGAAAGCAAAAAAGTAGAGGGCAGCTCTCTAAAACCACCATCTAAGCCTACTTTAAGTTCTTTGAGTTGTAGCACACCAGAACGCAGTAAAGCTAGTCGTGTACGAAAACCAGTGGTGCTCCTTGACGATATAGATCAACTCTTCACCCCTGATCCTAATGTTTATGTTATCAGGCCTGCATGTAAGGCTCCAAAGTCCAAAATGGAAGAGCAAACTATAAAATCACCCTCTTCAAAGAAAGGTTCCAGCCCCACATCCAGCTGCAGTCCAACAGTTGCTCCGGCAGCTCTTTCTGTCACCCAACCTCTACATGTAGCCTCCTCACCAGCATCTAACTTGACTGTCTGTTTGCCAACTGTGACTTTGGAGCGAATAAAACTGGAAAAATCGCAACTTTGTTCTAAAGATAGAGGCATCAGAAACAGTCCTGTCAATTCTTCAGGAAGACAATCCAAGGATGAGAGTATTAAACCTCAGCACAATCTATCCCCAAAACCTAAAACCAGTGAGGGTTTGTGTTGCTCAGAGACGGACACAGCATCCTCTGTACAAGAGACTTCATCTCCATGCATAAAGTCTCCACCATTAGAGGAGGAGGAAAGTGACAGGAGCAAGGGGGTGAAAGAAGACGACTCTATTGACGTTGAGCTAGACCTTGGCCTGAGCATTTCATATGATATAGATCTAACCCAGAGCTCTGACAGCAGCGAGGAAGAGCCACTAATCTCCTTCCAGGAGATGATGGAGCGCGTCACGAAGCCTCCAGACACACCACAGAAGGAAGCCTTCTCGGAGCCGAGCACACCGGGATGTCGTCGCTCTCAACCAAAAACTGTAAGCTCCATCTTGGTGGTGTTTGCACATAAGATTGTTGTTTAAAAAAATGAATTTGTATTGGTTTGGATGTTTTATGTCTCCCTTTATTTCCCTCAGCGCATTCTTTCGTCCTCCACAAAGCCAGGAGTCTACAAGAACAACCTGGACCAGATGCTGAAGGAGATTAACAGCACTAAGAAGTATGTAATCCAGAAAAAGTTACGTTATAACTTTTTGATTTTCATCTCATGTCTCTGAACACCAGATTAATTTTCTTTTCTCTTTTATTGTTAATTTATCAGAGCAAAGGAGATTGAAGCACAGCTTCTGTCTGCTTGCAATGAAGACCTCTTGAGCTTAGCTGGGTATGAGGAGGCGGAGGAGAACCAAGTGGAGATTACCACTGAACACCAGTAAGAGAAACAGAAGTAAATTAGTAATAACATGCTGAGCTGTTGGGACAAACTTCACACTTGATTTTAATGTAAACTAAGACTGATTTGTAATTTGTTCTCCAGGGAGTTTCTGCAGCACTTCTCATTGATGTCTGCGGCAATCAGAGAAATCCCACCAGGGGAAGTAGTTTTTAACCTGGAAAAGTTTGGCCGGATCTTTCATCAGGATACACTGCAGCTCAGGCAGTGCCTCGTCAATCCTCAAGGGACCTCACAGAAAACGCTTCTTTGGTAAGGTATACTTGTATGCGTTTGTTTATTCACATGAAGTCATGTTACAACTGTTAATTCTTTGTAATAGAAGCCATGCTTAAATACACATGCTGAAATAACACGGTGTGAGTAATTTGACTATCTCACCAGAGTTTGCCTTTTATCAGCCATAGCTACTGTTGAGGTTTTTTTCTGACTTTAGCCCCATAATCACTGTGCTGTGAAAAAGTATTAAGACCTATTGAACATATTCATGTTTTTTGATGTTACAATCCCTGGAATTTTATGTGATAGATTAACACAGATAGTACAGAATTGGATTCTATGGTAAGACTTGAAAATCAAGTCCTACCACAGTGAAAGGAAAAAAAATAAATATTTGTTGCAGATGAAAATCAGAAACTGTAGCTTGCATTTCTTCTCAGTCCAATATACTTTTCTACCCAGTCTATAACCTGTGAAGAGACTTGGGGAAAAAAGTACAGCTGCTCTCCATTTAATCTATTTGAGCTCGTGCTATTGTCTAAATGATGGGCAACAGTTTCCATTTTTAGATGTGCAAAGCTTGTTGAAACACACCCCGAAACACTTGTAGCTGTAATTGCATTGCAAAGAAAGATGGCACAATGAAGTGAGCTGTCTGAATATAGACTTTTATTTATTTTTTTAAATATTAAAACAATGATCAAGTAGATAGCAGATTATAGTGATAGATCAGATCACCAAAAAGGCTCTAAATTATGAGTCATTTAACTTTCCTGTATTTTCATAAAGTAAAGCTAGAGAGGCCACAGGAAGTTCCTCAGCAGGCACCATTTCCTTATTTATGCTTGAAATTTATCCAGCTTCCTGTACTGGAGCTTGTATTCAACAATGTAACCTCTGTTGGTCATTAGCAAAGTGATGGCGTTTAACCAATGTAAAGTTCCATCTTGTTTATTAATGTTTCCTCTTTGGTCTCCTGCTTCATTGCAGGTCCAGTCCTGCTCAGCTGAGACTGCACTTGAATATTGGTCTGTTTGAGGAAGCTTACTGTAGCTCACCTTGCCCAGCTCAGGTTACCCGCTTTCTTTTCAAGGTACGCCCAACACACTCTTATCGTAGCTGTGTCATAGAAACGTAGAAACTATTTTTCAACAATTATTTTTTTCTTCACAGATGATGTCAGTCCATAGTGAAAGGGTCGTGTCCGATAAGATCCTACAAGCCCTTTGTAACATTGCCTGCTCTGCTGCTTATCAGATAGGTTAGCCTGTCCCCTCGTGAGCTTCTTATATTTCTTTATTGAAGGAAAAATACAGATGTTTATTTTTTCTGTTTATACTCAGTGAACAATGAAAGTCAGCAGTTCGAAGTGTGGGTCCCCAGTTTGGCTGATGTAACGCTGGTCCTCATGAACATGGGTGCTGCATTTGTGACACTCTTCCCTTTTGAGAGTCTACAGCCCTCATTCACAGAGGGAGATTTGCTGTGAGTAACTTTGCTGTGTGAATCAGCTACGTTGTTGCTTCGTAATTAGAAAAAAGACATGAAACAACAAAGTCGCTTTATTTCTTGACAAGGATTTTTTTTTTTTTTCTTTGTGTAGAGAGGATCTCTATATTAAAAGTGAGAGTCCTTACAATAACAAGGAAGAAATCATTTTCCCTGAACACAACTGTACAAACATCTTAAAGGTGAGCTATTAGGAAGTTTTAAAGTGTTGCACCTAAGATTGACCTTGACTCAGTTTAGGTTTTTCTTAAATCTTGTATCGGTGTTATTAGTACCATATTTTTCAGGACTATACGTCGCTCCAGATTATAAGTCACATCAGTTAAAAAAATGCGACATAAAGAGGAAAAAAAAACATATATAAGACGCACTGGAATATAAGTTGTTAACCATTTAAGAAATTGGTGAACATGAGGGGGACCTTGTCCATATTAATGATATGATCTGGGGACACATTGTGTTTGGTTGCATTTCAACAAACTCACAGAAACTGTCGACTTTGTCTTGGAAGTCTGCTGGCAGTTTCTGACGCACCGATGTCCATGCTCTAAATCAGGGCAGTCAGGAACAACTCCGCTCCGCTGGCAAGACGCATGCAGTAAGTCTGGGGTGATAGAGAGGCGGTTGCATTGCATGAAGCGGTAACACCAAGAAGGCCTGCCTGCAAAGTCCTTTATATTAACCTCCTTGGCAATTACCACAATTACCAGGGTGTGGAGACATAACTGCACCGTTCACAAGCCTCAACAGGTGTTCAGCAGTTTCGAAGGGTAGCACCGACAGATAGACAGCTATCTAGACACGCTAAGGTAGGAAAATCTGACGAGGTAGCACAGATCGTCAGAACACCGATTGCATGTTCTTTGTGCCCAACTGTGGAGTCGTTCCTCCAGCTCTGGCCATCTAGCTTTCAGCCTGTGATTATTTTTTCCTCACAGCTGCACACGGTAATGTTTAATACTTGGTGTATGTTTAACGCATCAGTCTAAAAAAAAAAAAAAAAAAAAAAAAAAAAAAAAAAAAAAAAAAAGTGCGCCTTGTAGTCCGGAAAATATGGTAATATAAAAGTCATAACTTAAACACAGCAGTATTATATGTTAAAAGAAATAGTCTAATAGTTAAGTTTTTTTTTTGTTGTTTTTGTTTTGTTTTTTTAAATGCAATTAATTTTACTGTAAGGAGACCTTATATATTGGAGTATATATTGGAAAAGGAAGAAACCTTGTCTAACCAGTTTCACAGTTCTTTCTTGCTTGTTTTTATTTATTTATTTTTATTTTTTTTTAACCTTTTTCACAGTACCTGTCTTACTGCATGGGCCTTTGCACTCATGCCTACAGTGACAGCGAACTGCTGTTGCTGCTAACTGTGGTGGGAAGGATCAGCCTGGACACACGGCGCATCCTCCAGTCCAGTGTAGAAGTGAGCTGCCTGCTGTATATTATGATCAACAACATCAGGGACTGGTCTTCTATGGTCAGTGAAAAAAACCCTTCTGACTCTACAGGATTGTTTATTTGTGTCTCTTTATGTTTTAAGCAATGATTAAATTCCTGTTTAATGGTCCGACGTCACATTATTTCTCCGCTGTAGCTGCCCAGAGTCTGTAAAGCCCTGACTGATTTAACAGATGATCACCACAACATGTGCCTGCTCGTTCAACTGCTGCCTGACAGTATACGTGGAAAGTAAATATATTTATTTATTTTAAAGTTTGTTTATTTGTGTTTATTTTAAAAGGTCTAAAGAAGTAATAAGAACCCAAATGTGCAAGTGAGAGTTCAATAACCTGGTGGTTTCTAATCTCATCATGCACAAATTTACATAAACATCAGACATGCAAGCAAAGTTAAACACCATAGAAGTAAATATGTGCTTCTGCATTTAGCTTTCTCCTCTTTTTCTCAGTTGTTAAAATATAATTGTTTACAACAGAAAATGGTTAAAAAATTCTTTCCTTCTTGTTTTATTTTTTTTTTGTTTTTGTTTTTTTTTTTAAATACAGACAACTCCGCCGCCATCTAAGCATGTGCTTTATTTCAAAGTTGTTGGATGGAAATTGCACCTATAGCCCTATACAGGAAGAACTTCAGGTAAGCTCTCTTAAGGCACTGGACACATTTGTTTTACAGCAGCTGGAATTCATTCATGTTTAAAAAAAATGACATTTTCTTGGCGGGTAGCTTGCTGAGTTGAGGCCGTATCTTCCCCAAATGCAACCCTCTGCCCTTCTCCGAAGTATCCAGCAGAAAGACAAAGAGGAGGACATGGCGACACAAGATCAACAGGTGAGGATGGGTTTAAAGAGTAACATCACAAAAAAAGTTATCAGTTTTATTTTTACACAAGTTTCTTTTATATATATTCCAGGCCTACTACCTGTGTTATAGCCTTCTGACTCTGACAAATGAAGCGTCCAATCTACAGGTCTTCCAACCTGATCAGAAGGTAATTTCTCAAGAACTGAGTTTAAAAAAAAAATAAAAATAAAAAAATAAAAAAAGACAATTGGAAGTTTTGGATACTAGAATTACTCCTAAAGCAGATTTGTTTTTCTTTTTTCTTTTTTTTTTCTTTTAGGCACAGCTGCTTGTTTTGTCATCAGAACTGGAAACACACGTTAAATGTGACATCAGGGAGAGCGAGAAATGTCTTTACCGCAGCAAGGTGGGACGGCCTCCAAAGATCTATTGAAAAAATATAGCTGGATGCAGTGCAAATAGATATGCATTACAACATTAAAAAAATTTGCATGTTTGTACCACCTTGCAATTTGGAGAACTACCTTATAGCTCTGATGGGGTGATACGGCATCATTGGAAAATATGGGCTCTGCTGTTAATGTTTAATGGCCTGTCACACTGTGACCATTACTACTAATAATCATGTGTTCACCTCTGTTTGCAAAAGCTGCAGAAATGGTTACTGTTGGCAACAAGTATCATTAAAGCCACCTGTAGATTTGTACCCTACATCTCACAAGTTTGGAACATATAATTTTTTAGGTAGTTAGATTTGGTAAAGTACATCTGTAGTTATGGCTTTTAATTCTATAAACTGTATGCTTATATATACATGTTGGGGGGGGGAATGTCAGTGACAATAGCTAAATTAAAAAAAAAAAAAAAAAGAATTTTAATATATATATTATTTATTATTATTACACTGCATCATCAGAAAATGGTGCAGAATGTTCCAGGTAGGGATGGGTATTTATTGCATCATTATTTTAAGAAGCATTTTTGATTTATCTTCAAAACAATAAATTCCAATTAATAATGAGAGTATTCTCAGGATTGTTTTACTATTTTTCTCCACTGAGCATCAATAAATATCAGTCAGTTTGGAAATATGATTAACTGCAGTTACTGTTTTGAAGTTTAGGGATAAAAATCACACTTCTTTATGTAGCTGGTGTTCTGAAGAAGCCTATTTCATTTTCTTTATTTTTATAGCTGTATTTGTGTTTGTGGGGAGTTTGACTGCATCAACATTCAGTCACAGTTGCCTCAAAAATTCTGCAAAAAAGTCTTTTACTTTTCCTTTTTATTTCTTTACTTTTACCATATCACAGTAAATACCACAAAATAATGTCATAAAAATTAAATTCCATATCGCCCACTGCTTGCTCCAGGTCAGTTTGCCAATTTGCATCCTGATTTCTCTCAAGTATAGACTGTCAACTCAAAATGACATGCTGTGACCCCGGATCAAACCAAAATAAGTATACGTGACCTCCTGCTGGTAGACATTATTCATTGCATTCCCTTAGCAGAATTTTCTTACAGTAGGCTGTGAGTCTAACGTGGAAAATTACTTTAACGTTGTATGTCATAGTGAGAACGAAAATTCCCCTTGGCAGGAGCAAATTGACACACGATCAGCATTTGAAATTCAACAGTAGCCTGAATCATTTTGTACTAGAAACAATCTGATATAAAAAACTGCAAAAGTACAAAATGACCAGAACCTCTCGAGAAAAGATGTTCCTTTAAATATCATGAATAAACTAATCCAGATATTTATTTACCAACTGATTCCCTTTAATTTTGGATGTGTCCGTAGCAACAAACAAGAGCAGGCACAAGTTATAGATGTATAAAGCTGCATTTTACATCTGTTTCACAACCTTTATTCCTCTTCTAGGTGAAGGACCTGGTAGCCAGGATCTACACTAAGTGGCAGATGCTCCTCCAGAAAACTAGACCTCTCAATGTACAGTATACATTGCACTGCAGTTTCGTTGAATGTATAAAAACATAATGGCAGAAATCTGAACCTTCTCTGCAATGTCTTATAATTTTCTGTTATAGGGTAAGCTGTATGATTATTGGCAGCCTGTGGAAACCTTCAGGAACACTGAAGAGGATAAAGAAGCGATTTTCATTGAAGAGGATAAAGAAGCGATTTTCACTGAAGAAGATGAAGAAACCACAATAATTCATGGGAATGACACTATGATGGATGAAAATACAGAGGAAGAGAAAGAAAATGAAAAAACCGAGGTTAAAGAGGACATGGAAGTCGTTGAAAATCCGGAACACAAGGAAGACGATTCAAAGACAAGTGAAACAAAAGTGATAGAGAGGCAAGTGACTGGTGACTTAAACCAAACAATGCCTGTGATGCAGCCTCCAGTAATGGATGAGAAAATTGATCCCAGTCCTAAAGAATGTACAGACACAGAGAATGAGAATGAGACTGCTGAAAGGGAAAAAAAGTCACTCCCTGATGCCATCATGTGAATCTCTGCCATGCATATCTCCTTTTTTTTTTTCCTGGTGTTTAACTTCTTCCATTTAAGTAAAATTTATTTGCACTTGTACTTATTGACTAGTCTTATTTGAGTACATAACTCTCAGGTTAACTGTATGCAATAGTAGGTTTTAAAACTTTATATACTGATAAAAAATCTTGTTTAAAATATAAAGTTTACAGAGGTCAAAAGCCTTGTAAGGGTTTTAGTTTGTGCTGCACACAAATTAAATTTATTTAGTTTGTTTAATAACTTACTGAAAAAAATTTGATTGTGCCATTGTTTTTCCACATTGGTTGTATAAATGTTAGATTTTGGATATCATTTTGTGTTTTATTGTTTACAAGTAAAAATTTATCTTTTTTTGTTAACTTAAGATATATATATATATTTTTTTTTTTTTTTTTCATTAATGGCATTGTCAGAAATGCAACTTTTGTCCTGTTTTTTAAAAAAGGACCTACCTGATGATTTCACAATGGCATATTTGTATTTGAAGATTCCCTTTAAATAATATAGTTTTAATTATTAAAGTATTTTAAGCCTTCTATCTAATACATAAAATAAACTACTTGCAAGTTTCCATAATGTCCTTGTATTTTATAAACAGTTGTTTAGGGGCTTTGGTTTAGCACTTGTGTTTGAGTATTTATTCACTGTAATAGCGTTGCATGGGAGGCACCTATTACTCTCCACCTCGAAACTGTTTTCTCCGTTAATGCACCCCCACAATATATATATCAAAAATTTCGGCTCGTTCTCGAGATGTGCGCTGTTACTCTACTTTTTGTTTCGAGTTAAAATGGCGACGTAATTAGCCAAAAACTACCCCATACAAAGTCAATGGAGCGAGGTCCTGAAGACATCCTAAAAAAAAACCCCACTTTTTGAGGATTTACTGTCATCATGGTTTCGCCTACAAACGCCAATTCAGCACTCAGTTTGTAGATACGTCCGTGCTGTGTTCAGAAGTGAAGACGGTATGTTGACATGCACACTTTGGCAGGCCCCTTTTAAATTTCTTCAGAAATTTTCTAGTTATCATAGTATTACTTTGTTCGACTGGCCAGCCTGACCTAAACTCCATACAAAATCCGTGTAGTATTGTCTGGAGGAAGAAGATAAACACTAGACACAGCGATGTGAAGCATTCAGGGCTTCCTTAAAACCACAGCAGTGCTACAGACCTTGCCATGCTGGATTAATAGACTAATTAATGCGAAAGGAGGCCAGAGTAGTATAGTGCATACAGTACACTGAATAGTACATAGACATACTTTTCAATAGGCTGACACTTCTACGTTGTTTTTTTTTTAAATTATTATTATTTTTCTGGCTTGATATTCTGTACTTCTGAGAAATTTTATAAAATAAAATAAATTGAATTATGGCTTTTTCACAGTAAATCTAAAATTATTAGAAACAAAAACTTGAAGTATTTCACTCTGTGTATAATCAACATGTTTAATCAATCTATTTCAGATTCACGTTCTGAATTGAATGACTGAAAAATTACCTTGTCTGTACTTCATGCTTTTTTCCAGTTCAGATTAACAAAAAAACTGAGTAGTAGTGGTGTAATGGAACAAAGTGATATTCTATGTGAAAACATTATTGATTTGTTTACTTATGTTTGTTAAAAATATTCAAATCACCACTAAGAATTTTTTTTTCTCCAGTCTGATCTCTGATATATCTATCTCATAGAATATTACCATAGGACAGTAACTTTTTTTTTTTAAAAAATTTTAAGTAATATTATAAAACAATCTCTGCACTAATATAGATACTGTTGTTTAAAGTGAATAATCTTTAGTATTCCAAAGTATGTGGGGAAAAGTTGTATTTATATGGCAGCTAGTTTAAAGTGGAAAATAGCTGCAGAGCAGTTGCATTTGAAAAGAAATTGAATTCCACAAGTATTACAAAACAGATATTTGGGAAAGGTGTTTTATATATTGTTATATTATTTTATGAACCACTTCCTCTTAAATTTACTGGTGAGTGTTTCATGATTTTTGGTACGTAAAATCTGTTTTTGTTTGTTTTTTTTTAATTTTTTTATTTTTTTATTTTTTATAGATAAAGTTCAATCAATGTTTATCAAGAGTTTTAGAAATACAGGAGGAGCATTAGGAAGGACTCTCAGCCTGAAAAACAAAACCAGATATTTCACAGCTACTGTCCAATTCCCACCCCCCCACATTATTGGTTTGTTCCGCTACGCCCCTCTCTGCTGGGTTGCTATGCAACGGTAGTCAGGTGACTGTCTGCAGACAGAACATGGCTGACCTGTCAGAAGACCAATGAGGGAAAGGCCAAATTTTGCATAATCGATCTTATGTTTTTTTTTTCTTCGTTTTTGACTGCAGTTGTCCGTCGTCGGCAGCGCCTGACAGGAGATTTTCAAGGTAAGCATGGTATCACTTATATGCGGAGTGAGTTATCCCTTTGTGTGACACGGAACAGTTGAAGTCAGTGTTGATGTTGGCTAGCTAAGTGCTAGCTGTTAACCAAACAGTTCCCCCCGCTTTTACCCTCCAAAAAGCCAAATTCCAGAAACTTCATGGGGACGTCACAAATTACCTTTCGCAAATTTTGCAACGTCACTGTAACGCCACCGCTGTCTTGCTTTATAACAAGTGTACTTGTTAAACTGTTTACAAAAAAATAAATAAATAATAATAATAATAGTAAGGGAATTTACAAGTCAACATTTATTTTTGGTTGAGCAGCAAAAGCAAAAAGCAGCAAATCAGACAACTCTAAATTGTGTTTTTCAGTAAGGAAGCTCTGTCATTGTAATTTTAGATAATACATTCAATAATGTTCTTGTTACAAACTTTGTAAAATAACAAGTAGCACGTAGAGTTAAGTATGAACACGTTACAGATACTAAGAAGTTTTTAAGGAATTATCTCTGTTTTTTTTTTTTTTTTTTTTTTTTTTTTTTTTACCTAATTTACTTTAAAGAGGTGTAAACCTTTGACCCCACAGCTGCACAAGAAGTGATGAACTTCCTGGTTGTGATATCATTCTCATTCTCCTAAACTTGTGTTGTGCCTTTAGGTTGTTTTTTTTTTTTTTTCCCCTGTACACATCTGGCTTTCAGAATATGTTGTCTTAATTTCTGAATGGCATACAGTGCTTTGTAAAAGTATTAAAACCTCTTGAACTTGATAACATTTTGTCACATATAAATGCATATTTTAGTTTACTATGTTGAGATTTTAAATGATAAACCAACACAAATGGTGCATATTAAGTGGAAGGAAAAGGATTCATAGGTTAAAAATATTTTACAAGTAAACGTTTAAAAAGGGTGGCAAACATTTGTGTTTAGTCCCCCTCTTTGTCAATACTCTGTTGAGCCATCTTTGACTTTCTTTTCGGGTATGCCTCCACCAGCTTTACACATCTAGAGAGTAATGTTTTTGGCCGATCTTTTTTGCAAAATGGCCAAAGTTCAGTTGAATTGACTGGAAAACATCTGTGAAGATGAATTTGAACTAAAAAAGGGCAACCCCCACTCATGTTTCAAGTCTTATGCTGCCTCCAAAGGGTTTTTTTACAGGATTATGCTGCAATAAGTTACACCAATTTTCCCATGAAATCTGACCATCTTTTTTGGCTCTGCTGAATAAAAGCATCACTGTAGCATGATTCTGCCCCCACCATTTTTCATGGTGAGGATGGTGTATTCTGGGTGTTAGCTTTCCACCACACGTTACGTTTTGCATCGCATGCCAAAACTCTTCATGTTGGTCTCATCTGACCAGAGCACCTTCTTTCATATAGTTGCTGTATCCCCTAAATGACTTGTAGAAAACTGCAGAGGAGTGTTCTTGTAGTTTCCTTTTAAGGATTCAACAAGCTTGCAACTCTTACCTCAAAACAAATTGTATAGTCAATGAATTTTGTTGAATGAATGCTGTTTGTTCACTAATCTTCTCGAATAGACCTCTCAGAACTGTAATGTAAATACACTGAGATTGATTGACTTGTGGACTCTCTTCTAAATGTAATTGGTTGTACTGGAATTCATTAGGGGTATCAGAAGAATGAATGTCTTCAGAATGTAAGCTGAGTAGAAAGGCATGCCACATTTTTCAATTTTTTAGTTGCAAAAAATGTTGAAAACTATGTGCCATTTTCCTTCCACTTTACAATTATGCATCACTTTCTGTTGCTCTATCCTATACGATCCCAATAAAATGCATTGAGCTTTGAGACTGTAATGTGACAAAGTGTTAAAGGCAATGCACTGTGAATACAAGATGTGTAACTGCAACTCTCTATCGGTCATACATTCTCGATTATATTTCGAATTATTCTCTGATAGTTCAAGAAGTTTTTCAAACTTTTATGTGGCTTTGGATCAGCTCAATGATTTGTCATCTCAGAGTTTTAAAATCTGAATCACTTAGCCTCCCATTGATCTTTTAGATATGCTAATTTCTTTGATTTTTTTTTTGTAATAGTATTGTGATCATGTTATTTAATGTCATACCCAAAAAGTAAATATGTCAAGGTAACTATAGGAAGGCCAATCTCACTCTGGGAGATTGCCTTTGTTAGGTAATGGTTGTATTTAGTCCAATTTGCAGTTTGGCTCCCAGAACTAATCTGTGTTCATTTAGAGGACAATATTGTATACTAAAGCTGCTTTTGTGTTAGCCTTGTGTTCTTTATGTGTTGACAGGCGCTGAAAAGGCTGCATGAATTATTGATTTCCATCATTATAACAAGTTATCTGATTCCAGATGAGTACCTTGCCAGATGGAATGGCAAATGGCCCAAGCCAAAGGGAGGCTTTTAGCAAAGATGCTCAGGTTTGGGAGAGACCATGGAGTCTTGAGGAGATACGACAACACAGTGCCAACTGGTCCTTAGCAGCTGACTCGGGGGTAAGCTTGTATTGGTATTGTAATTTTAAAGTATTAGTGAAACACTGCTTGAGAAAATTGTGAAATGTGCTTTTAGTAATCCTTCAGTAGATCCTGTTTTCATAACGGCTTTTTATTTTTATTTCACAGCTCTTCCTGTTCCTCCAAGACTTCTCTCAGAGAATGTTGTCAAAGACACACGAGATTGAAAAGCAGTTGGACAGCCTTATCCGGGACACCAAGGCCACTGACAGCCACCTGCACTCTGTCTTCAATGACTTTTTAATGCTTTCTAATACACAGTTTATAGAAAATGTAATGTATCTCATTAACGCATTTATATCATTTACTGTGTTAAATTTACTTTGATATTTTTAGGCTCTTTTCGAGCCAGAGGAGTTTTGGGGAAGACAACACATAATTCAGTGTATCCTGTCCTATAACAGAGAGTGTATGATGAAGAGGTGGAGGAGACGATTCCCAAGGCTGATGTTCCAGAGAAACAGCCTGAACAGGTAGCTTATCTTAAACAAACTAGTCAACATCTCTCATTATCCTTGAATACAGTGCTTTGTAAAAGTATTCATTTCACTTAAACTTTTCACAGTTTGTCGCAATACAACCACAAATGTGAATTTATTTTATTGGAATTTGATGTGATAGAAAAACGCCATGTTGTGGACGCCTTTAAAGTGGAAGGAAAATAATACATTGGTTCAGTTTTATTCACCAGTATAACTGCAGTTCTTATTTTAGTTCCTAAAGGCCAGATATGTGCTTGACTAAGTCTGCTTTAAAGGTCTTGTCTACTTTTTCCCTGACTTGTCTTGGTCTTCCTGATGCCGTTTGTTCACTAATGTTTTCCAAAAAAAAAAAAAAAAAAAAAAAAAAAAAAGCCCCATTAATACTTCACTGAACAACTGTGCTAATACAGTGAAAAAATGTATATCTCATAGCTGGACTTCTATAGGACCTCTTGACTGCAACATGACAAAATGTCAAAAAGTTTAAAGAATTCAGCTACTGTTGCAAGTATTTCAACATTTATTTATTCATTTCTGAACTTCAGGAGAAGACTCGAGAGCAGAAAGAGGCAGAGTTGATTCCCAAGATGCAGGAAGCCGTGAGTTACGGTCTAAAAGTACTGGAGTCAGCCTTTGAGCATCTGGACATCAAAGCAGGGAACTCTGACTCTGAGGACGAGGACATCCCAGACAGAGTAGAGGCCATCCTGGAACCCAAGGTGTGCTGTTCCTCTGACAAACAATAACTGCAAAGCGCCAATATTGCAGTTTTGGCTGGAATGCATGTGATGAGTTCAGTATAATTAAGTTTGCGTGTTACTTATTTTCTTTTTAGGATCTCTATGTGGACAGACCACTTCCATATCTGATTGGCTCTCAAGCCTTCATGGAGCAAGATGATGTAGGACTTGGTGATCTGTCGAGCGACGGTAAGATTCTCGTAGTGGCTCTGTCTCTACCAGAGTGTGGCAATAATAATCATTCAAAAAATTTGATTTCAAATTCAAAAATACTTTGTTTATCCCAAAGGGAAATTAAATGCTGATGTAACTCATTTAATTAAGGAGTTGTTATAGATTGTGATGGCTGTGGGCAGGAGAGATCTCCTGTTGCGGTCCGTTTTACAACCAATCTGAAGAAGCCTCTGGTAATGTCATTTTCAGAACTGTCAGTTGACAGCGACAGGGACAGTGTCGTTGACAGTGAAGATGACAAAGATGAAGTTGTGAGATGATGTTTCCCTTATTATTTCACATTTTGTTATGTTTTTTTTCCAGAAACAATTAAAAACATCTCTTCTTTTATTTAACAGCATTCCGATGATGATGTTTCCCAGGAGGAGCATGAAGCTCGCAATAATATTCAGAAGGTGTCTTTTTAAATAATTTTTCTGTCTCCGTATAAAAAATAACTTCCCCATGAAAGCAATGAAGTTTAAAATTTTTCCTTTGCTTTCATCTAGAAGTCTATGGTTAGTTTTGAAGAAGATGAAGAAGAAGAGGATGAGGATTCAGACTTATTTGAAAAATCTGATGAAGATGAAGATGTTGCAAAGGTATGGTTGCCTCACACAAAATAATATGCTTGTACAGACTTAGTGGATCTGAGTGAGAATAGTATGCTTTAGGTGTTAAATAATTCAGATTATTCCTTAAAAAGAATAATGGCTGATTTTTTATTTTTTTTAATTTTTGTGTTGGTCACAGAGCACAGGCACATCCACATTTGCTGATGAGTTAGCTGCCCGAATCAAAGGGGAACAAGTGACCCGGCCTGATGAAGATATTGCATGTAAGTCCCTGTCATTACCAGCTACTATACAGGACATCATCCCACTATAGATTTCCATTCCTACATCTCATTGGCCCCCCATGCATCAAACGTGGTTGGTCATTTTCACACAAATCGTTTGGGTTACATCCATTTAAAGCACAATTACTTACAAAGTTGCAGACTGGATGTGGAAGTTTGTCGGTATATGCCTATTATGCAGCTGAGGAAACCAAGCTCTGTTGGATAATTATTAGTGAACAATCATGCAATTCATATGTTTATCGTGGATTGTATTTAATTATTGAGTTTTCTTTCTCAGTTTACTTGGGAAAATTGAAGCTGATTCCATAAATGTTTTATATGCTATGAAAAGCTGCCATTGCAGTAGCCTAAATATTGTGATAGTTTTGAGCAAAAAATTATAAAATTGTATTCTTATTTGAGAGTACAGTGGATACTGGATAAAATAAACAACTTTTTTAATGATAGGAAGTAGTTTTAGGCAGCCCTGGATGAGCTCAGCATTTCTCAGAAAGATAGTAGTTTTACTTAAACTGGTTTGACTGTGTGAATCTGGATTTGCACATGTGATTAATTGCTAATTATTTCCACACCATAAAATACCATAAGGTCATTTCTAGCATATGTAAGGATAATATATATGTAAGATTATCATTGCTGCGAGTGTGCAGTTACACACAAAAGCAAATGTTTTCTGGATGACAGTTTTTTGTATTGCAGATGGATGCGTGGTTAAAAGTAAGTTATCTCTTCTAAGATGTGCATTTAATGAGTAATTCTAAAATTCAGAGTCATATTTAAAGTAGGAAACCTGGAGCCAATACAGCGCTGATGTGGTGCGTTGGGTTTTTGGACACAGAAACCTTCCAGAGAAACTCCCATAAGTCTGCCATCTTTACATGTGCATGTTTATGGATCTTTTGTTTCTACCATTTCATTATCCTAAAGCATTGGCATCTAAGAAGAAGAGTAAAGGCAGAAAAGAACCAAAGCCTGCAAAACCACAGGGTAGGACATGCAGTCATCATCATTCCTGTTTAGCCTTAAGTTTAGATGCTTCATTGGTGTTCTCAGAACACACCCATCAAACTTAAAACTGTTCATTTTAATTTTACCAGCAGCTGAGGAGGATAGTGATGATATGTTTAAGCCTCCCAAGATGGATGATCATTACGATGATGATGACGACGACGATGATTTCTCCCCATTTGGAGGAAAAAGCGGCCTCTTCAGCGGAGGAAGGGGTCTCTTTGACGATGATGACGAGGTAATGTGATTTATTTTCCTATTTTGTGTCTGCATTGTAGAAGTAGCGAATTAGATTTTAATGTGTCATGTTCTGATGCATCATAAAGGGAGATCTTTTCTCTGAGGCACCAAAACCTGCGTTGGAGGAGAAAAGAGTAATGAATGAAAACATAACAAGCACAGCTCAAACTGCAGGTAAGATACAGAAATAGAAATACATTGGTTTGTAAAGTGGACACACAGACTGAGAATAACATTTCTTTTTCCATTCAGAATCTCGCAAAACTGATAAGAAGATCCCAGTGGGTGCTGTATCGATATTTCCAGGTAGTAGAAGAGATCTTATTAGAAACCTGCAAAAAAAAAAAAAAAAAAAATGTCTATGTTTTATTTTACTGAAAAAAAACAAAAAAAAACAACCTTTCACCGATCAGATAACAGCCTGTTCGGTTCAGGACAAAGCTCTGACTCAGAGGAGAGAAAAGAGAACGGGACACCTGCTGTCGGGACCAAAACAGCTCCCAGGCAAACTCACACTGCACCTGGTGGTGCTGGAGTCGGAGGGCTGTTTGATGATGATGAAGACGATGATTTCTTTAGTGGTAAAACCCTGAAAAAGTCAGACTCTGGTAAGTGAAAGTAAGGTGTGCCTACATTCTGAAGTTACAGTCATGATCCAAGTTTGATTATTTATTTTATTTCCAGCTGTACAGGAGAAACCCAAACCTAAAAATACAATTGACCTTTTTGACGATGAGGATGATGATGGTGACATATTCAGTGGCAAGTTCAACCCAGGGACTGCAACTCAAAGCAAGAGGGAGGTCAAGGAGGAGAAAGATAAAACTCCAGAGAAAAAGGTAAATGAAAACAATCTTTCTTTCTAAGAAATTTCTAGTATTGTATGTTGTGTTTTTTGTGTGTTGCCAGTGTGACAGTCAATTTCATGTTTAGATGCCAGCTGGGGCTATCTCCATGTTTGGTCCTGCAACTAAAAGCCTGCTAAGCGAGGGCTTGAAAAAACGGCAGCGGTCTACAAGCAAGGACTCTGAGAAATCCGAAGAGGTCTGAATAGACTATTGTCTACCAACTTAGCCTTAACACCAATTAATTTAGTTTGTTTTCATTTGCAAAATGTCAGAAATTCGATCTAAAAGGACTCCATTGTCTTCAGTAGTCACACTGTTCGGCCAGCTCGAGAATGGTTTTTCTTCTAAAACAATTTGTGCCGTCATAAATATACATTGGATAAAATTTAAAAGAATAACTTTAAATGATTAAGAGAATGGAAATCACAGTATTTACATAAGTGAAATAGCCTAATTGTAGAGAAAAAAAAATTCAACAAGTCAGCACTTAAGAAAATTAGAATTTCATTCGAGTTAATCATCCTCGCTATGCCTATGCTTTATTTATAGAGCACTTTAGTTATAGACCATAGACAACTAGACGCTGAGAGTACAATAATAAATGTACTCTAAAACTGGAATGCTAAAAAACAGAAAATACAGTTAATTTAATAACCTCAAACAATCCGGTGGATAAATGACAATAAAACTGAAAAAAAGACAAACAGTAAAACATAAACAGGCCTCAGACATTTCTCATCCTGGGTCACAAGCCAAAAAATAAAAAGTAAGTTCAACATAAGTGGGTAAGTCATTCTACACTTTAGGTGCCAACATGGAGAAAGCTTAGTCACCTGTGGTTTCTTTTTCTTGTTGTAGAAATCTCGTAGAAAGTTGATCAGCAGACTGTAGTGCTCTGGTGTCAACACATTCTTGGGCTCAAAACCAAAAAGTAAAAATTCAAAATGAATCATTGTAACAGGAAACCAATGGAGAGAGGCCAAAATAGACGTGATATGAACATGTTGATGTGCCCCTGTTCAAAGTCGAGCAGCTGTCTGATTGCCAGGGAGACTCGCTGACAAAAGTCACAGATTGGCTGTACTTCCAGAGGCATTCACAACACTCAAAATTTTCAACAGATAAAACCTGGTTGAATTTTAGTTAAGTGTTAGGTTATAAAAGCTGGGCTTACTGTGGTATTGATGTGTTTATTGTGTTTAAAATCAGTGTCTGTTTTAAAGCCAAGATTAGCAACAATAAGTTTAACAAATTATTGTACCGGAGGCAAATTTTAATCAAAGAGTATTAGGGGGCCGACTGAATTCAAACACGACAACCTGAGTTTTATCTTTATTTAAATTTAAAAAGTTAAAAGCCGTCTAGTCCTTGATGTTTTTGAGTTATCTAAGTAGAGGTGTCAGGGAGGATTGATTGTACCATTTTAAAGGCAAGTAAATCTGAGAGTAAAAATGTTAAAAGACAATGCTTATGGATTTTCCTGAGCTCAAATGGAGAATAGGAGTAAGAATTGAGCCCTGGAGGACCCCACAGATAAACAACTGTGCCGTTTAAAAGCTTATGTGAAATTATTTTCTAGTTGGAAAAAGGTTCTGGGTTCTCAAAATCATCCCATTATTGTCCAATGCAGATACCATATCAAGAAGAAAGGAGTAAACCTTTACATTTCACATGTCTTTGGAAACATGTTGATGTCAAACCATTGCATTATTTTGTTTTCATTTTGCATTTACACCCTTGGTCTTTCATGTTGTTTTTGAAAAGAAAACTAACCAGCACTTCTCTTTAAATATTTGATTACTCCTTTGCTGAGCTTGTAGTTTTTGTTTGTTCTTGTTATTTTTTTTCTTTTATAGATTAAAATCCTATTTCTTGTTTATATTTATTAACTTCAGAATGTCCCTGCTGCCGATGTTGGAAAAGCTTCAGTTAAGTCAACCGAAAAACCTCATAGTACAATCCTGTTCTCTGATGATGAAGAGCCTCAGGTACTGTTCTCAGTAGAAACGGAAGGGGGGAAAAAAAGATGAATCTCATAATTCATAATGCGTTTCAAACATTTATAACACCTGATATGCTTTCTTTGGCCTCAGTTATTTCCAGGTGTCACCAAGAGTCAATCTAAGCCTGAGCCTACAGGCTTGGGTAAAACGAGCAAGCCTCCCCTATCCTTATTTGATGATGAGGAAGAGGTGAATAAACGTCATAACAAAAATAAAATCTGACTTGTTTTAGCTGACATCACTACATGCGTCTTTTACCTTGCAGGATCTGTTTGCATCTGCAGCCAAATCTCAAGGGAGACCATCTCAAGCTAAAGTCTCCGTACCACAGCCCACCAAAGCGGCATCCAGCTCCCTTTTCAGTGATGATGAGGTATGAGAATTGAGGTCGTGTTTCCTTCGCGCCACCAGCATTTTCCTGACTTTGAAATATATTGTTTTCTGAAATGACAGGATCAGTGGATAAGTTCAAAAAGTAGCTCATCAAATGCAGAGAGTAAAACGGGAGGAATTAAAGCCCGCACCAGTGCCCCATCTAATCTCCCAAGTACTAAAATATCGCAGCAGAGCAGTCTGTTCAACGACGAGGATGATGATGACCTGTTTGCCCAGACAAAGACGTCAAGGTATATACAGTTGTAAATAATTCAATTCATTTATAAACTGAAAGCAAAGCAACACTTGTCTGACTGAAGTTACATTTGTTTTGAAGTAACTTTTCGTGTACTTTAAAGTTTTAAATCCTTACCCATCCTCTTGTTCTGTTGCTCTTCATGAAGTCAGAAGAAGTCCCAGAGGGTTGCTCTCCTGTTTGAAGACGAGGGAGATGATGAAGGAAAAGGATCTCTGTTTGGCAATAACCTTGCAGTTCACACAAACTCTGAAGCCCCATCTAAAGTGAGTGAAGAAACATCCTTTAAACGCATTTCTTATCTATGATTAAAAGGAGTTCTATTATTTTTTTTCCAACCAAATTCTTTAGAGTCTTGGTTGAAACCAAGAAAATCAGTTATTCTTGTTGCTAAAACTGTCTCATGCTTGGGGATTATTTCAAGATTTTTTTTTTTTTTTTTAATTTCTAAATGATCAAAAAGATTATTCATATAAGAGCAGTTTGTCGCATATCAACAACACCAGTCTTCTTTTCAACAAAACAAATTGGTTTAGAGGTTGATATTGAGTTGGTATGACTGGAGGTATTATAAACTTAAACTGTCCATAAAAGACATTCCTAAGGACCTTTCAGAGGAAAGCAGTTCTTGTGTTTGAAAGCTCAGATATGTGTTTTCGTGCGTCCTCTACATGTAACTGTTTTATTATCTGTACTTTTTCCAGTTGCCTGCTGCCACCTTGCAGTCCTCCTCTAAGTCAGAGCAGGTTCCAGATTTTGAGACCCCTGCGAAGGACAAACCACAAGTTCAGCCGAAACCAGCTGAAAAGAAACCTGAACACCTGCCAACTTTGCCATCACAAGAGAGCGCTGACATCAGAAAGAAGCCTGCTGGAGCAGTCAGTCTGTTTGGTGGCATCGACATTCTCAATACCAAGCAGATAAAGGGCCCTCTGGATGATGAAGACCAGGATGACATCTTCCTCTCTAAAGGCAACCCACCACCAATGTTTAGAACCGAGGAAAAGAAGGAAGACAAAGGCAAAACAAAAACCGTCAGTCTGTTTGATGAGGATGAAGAAGACGAATCAGAATGGAACAATCCAATATTCTCGGTCAGTAAGCCCACGGCAGGAAAGACACCAAAGGTTTGTCTGCTTTGTAATAAAACAGAGAATATGATGAAAATTCCTGTATTTGCATTTTTGTGTTACTTCTGCATTTGAAATGTAAAATTCTCCCACAGCCTACAGAGGAGCAACAGCAGAAAAAGAGCACAGGCGTTTTCCAGGACGAAGAGCTGCTTTTCAGTCAGACGCAGCAGAAGGACAACGACCCTGATGTCGATCTCTTTGCAGCTACAACAAAAGTTGAGGTCAGTACATTTGTTGCATTGTGGTGCAAGTTCACCCTTAACAAGAGCTAGTTCTAAGTTCAGTTCACATATTAAAGTTAAATTCATTTATGCTCACATTTCACCACCTTAACCTCCTAACTAAATGAACTGTTCCAGTTAATAAGAATAAGTATGAAGTTATTCTTGTTTCTTTTACATTTTTTCTAAAATAAAGCAAAAATACCTCATCAAGTTGTGTGCCAGTTTGTAAAGATTTTGCCATTTGGCAGAAATTGCAACCTCATCTGTTTCATTTTCTCCTCAGAATCCGCTTTATTGACAAGGAATTTGACTTTTATTTCACATTATTATTTATTTTTTATTTCACATTATCACTATATATATATATATATATATATATATATATATATATATATATATATATATATATATATATATATATATATATATATATATATATATAGAGGAACCAGAAATGATCCTCAGTAGGCATCACAAAGCTCTTGCCTTCAATTTTAAAATTAAGGCATAAAGTAACAAAAGTTTGTCCTAAAGTTTACTTTTTTTTTCTTTTCTTTTTTTTTTTTTTTTACTCCCTAACAGAGTGCTATTTAAGGACACCAGCTCTTCAGTATTCTCCAGTCATGAACGTGTTTGTTTACAACACTTTGTGTTTTCGTTTACTCTCCAAATAACATGTTCTTCTGTAAGTAGTTGCAGATGTTTTTCACTGTGTGTTTAAAAAACTTTTTTTTGGTATATTTTCAGAGCTCTAAGGTCAGTTCAGTGAAACCAGCAGCACACAATCTGTTTTCAGACGACGATGAAGATGACATTTTCAACTCTGTCAAGGCAACTCCTCCACCTCCAGTAACAATACTGTTTTATATTTTGGAATCCTTTTTTCTAACTGTTGTAGTTTTTTTTTTTTTTTTTTTTTTTTTTTTTTTTTTTTAAGATACTAAGCCTTTCTCTCCTTTTTTTTTTTTTATATAGAAAGTAGCAAAGAAACCAAGCAAACCTCTTGATAAAGCACCACTTGCAAGCCCAGATCCTGTTTCAGAGATTCAGGTGAGTTAAATTCTTCTGTTTTTGATTATAATTTGTGTCAGTTTCAAGACTGTTGATATAATTTACTCATTTCGAAGCATTGTTTTAATTTTTAAAATGCTTTTTTTTTGTTGTTGTTTTGTTTTTCTTGTGTGTGTGTGTTGTTGTTGTTTTTTTTTTGTTTTTTGTTTTTTTTTTAAAGAAAACACAAGTCATTTTTTTATGTTGGGTAAAATTCTGATCCTGCTGTAATCTGATTACACAGAAACTGGCACCAAGCCCTGTAAAACCTAAAGATTCCTCATCAAGGATTGGGAAACTTCAAGTAATTTTCTTTTTTTTTTTTTTTTTAACTGAATCAAAAACCTTTAATACTGACTCTTCATTCTTATTTTCCTCTTTAGGGAAGATCTTTATTATTGCTACTCTGACATATTTTTTTCATCTGCTTTTTCATTTTCCACTCCCAAACTTTGCCTAAAACTGGTTATCCTAACTGAAAACCATTATTTCATTTTATTCTACTAATGAAGAAGAGCTTTCTTTAAGCTCTTTGCAGTTTCAGCAGTTGTTGCTGTCAACTGTTGCTGTTGCACCATTTCCATCCTCAGTCCTGGTTTCTCATTTCTCTGAACCACACAGAGGGACTTCCTATTTAGGGAAGTGATAAAAATCTGTACTATTAGCTCACAGCTCTGTACAAATGCTGAATGTTCTTGCTTGAAGTCAAGTTTACAACAACCAAGAAAAAAAAAATATACAGCTTTCACTTACAGTGATTTTTCATTGTTCTTTTAATGTTCAGGCCAGTCTGATGATCAACCCTGCTGCTTTGCTCCCTGGTGCTGTTTCCAGCATGTCAGGGACTTTGAGTTCTTCCTCTGGGGTATCCAGTTCCAGCCTAAGCCCCAGTCCTGTTTCAACCCCCGTAGGAGGACATGAGGAAAGTGAAGTGGGGGTGAGCTTTGATACACCAGTTCAGGTCACAACTCTGCAGAGTGCACACAAGGTAGGTTTGAAGTTTTGCTCTTTCTGTCATGTTGTCTTTTATCTGTATCTACATCTGCTGCAATACTAGCAAAAATCCCCCCTCCCCTGCAGGGCCGTGCAAAAGGTTCAGCTCTTCGGAGACCCCAGTCCAGAGCGGCAAGGCAGCAGGCTGTCAAAAAGTCAATAGGGGGGACAGATCCGAACGAAAGAGGAGATGTTTTTGGGCCGAATTCCAGTGTTTCCAGTTTGGTTTTACCCCCATCAGACAAATCCAGCCACACATCCAGCCTCACGGCCATCAACCCAACGTCACCTTACTCATCAGAGCTATCAACGTCACCCGTGCCCTTACCTTCACAGCCTTCATCCTCTCAAAGCTCTTCCAGCCCGTCTGAGCTGTCACTGGCGGTTTCGACAAATACAGGAATGAAGGATTCCAGTAAGGACAGCAGCAGCACAAAGAAACAACCACTGTTGGAAGAAGATGACCTCTTTGGCTCAGACAGTCTCTTTGCGCCTAAAACCGTCTTTAACAAGCCCTCCCCAAGAGAGACCCCCAAGACCAATGAACTGCAGGCCAACAGTGGGGCAGGACTGAAGAAGGATAAAGATCCCAGCACCTTCCCATCTATATTTGATGCCCACTCTGATGATCTTTTCCAAAACGTTAAGCCTCGATCAGCGACAAAGAAAGCTAAGGTCTCGTCCTTTATGGAAGATGACGATGATGACATATTTGGACGTAACAACAGTGCCACTACCACTTCCAAAACTAATAAAGAAATCAAGAATGACAGTAGTTTATCAACACAAGACATTTTTCAGGTAGTTTTACCTTTTTATTTGTAGTAATTCTTTCTAGGTTCGTCTGTGCTATCAGGGTAGGTTTAATTCCTTCTCTTACTGTCTAAATTTCTCTTACAGGATGAAGCCACCATTGTGCCTAAAGTTGACAAGAAGTTCAAAGAGAAAAGCATTGATGCTACCTTGTTTGATGATAATGTAGACATTTTTGCTGACCTGACAGACACATTTAAACCAAAACCGAAGTCCAAGTTAAAGGGAGAGACCAAGTCGATATTTGATGACGACATGGGTAAGCGACAGTGATGATAGTCACACATCCAGTGCGCTTTGCCAAAGTGTTCCATTTTTTTATGTTGCAACCAATAAACTTCAGTGTATTTTATTGTGATTTTTGTGTGATTAAACCAACGTATATTAGCTCGTAATGGTGAAATGGGGGGAAGATAAGTGTCACATAAAATCTAAAAAATGTGGCATACGTTTTTATTCAGCTCTCTTTACTATGATAACCATGGATGAAATTCAATGAAACCAGTCAAAAGTCACATAATTAGCAAATAGAGTCCATCTGTATGTAATTAAATCTCATGGAGAACATTAGAGAACAAACATCACGAAGACTAAGTAACACACCAGACAGACCAGGGAAGAACTTGAGTAGTTTAAAGCAGAATTAGGTTATTTAACCATATTTAAAGCTTTAAACATCTCATGGAGCGCTTTTTAATCTGCTATCCAAAAGTGGAAAGGGTATGGCACATCTGCTAACAATTATGGACTACAGTGTGGGTCTTAAATATTAAATCTCTGTAAATACATTGATGTTTGAGGTTGGAACGTGATAAAATGTAAAGATAAAAAAATAGATACTTTTGCAAGCCACTGTATATTTTCTGAAGATCAGTTGTGTTTCTTAGTACTTTTATTTGTCTTGTTTTAACATGTTTACATCTCTCTGCCATTCAAAGATGATATTTTTTCAACAAGCACAGCAAAGCCAGTGCCGAAGGCTCCCGATAAATCAAAGAAAACTCCACCAGCCAAGGAAACCAATGCAGCAACAGATTCCAGCAACATATTTGATGATCCACTTAATGCTCTGGGTGGGAACTAATGCTTTGGAGTGGCCTGGAATTTGTACAATTGTGGATTTTTTGCTTCATCATTAAGTGATCAAGAACAGATATCTAAAACACTGTTGATAGAATATTTATTGCTATAACATCATTACAGTATGTGGCTTATTTTTGTCTGACAAAGACTGTAATTAATACGATTCCATTCATCTTTCAACAGAGTTTCCGAAATTATCCTAGCATCATAGTTAATATAACTGTTTAGTCTTTATAATACATTATAGCACTTTATAAGCATACATTATGCTTAGTCTCAAGGCCCGCAGAAATTAAATTGATTTGTTTGGCTTTGCCATGTGAGATGTTATGTCTTTAGGTTTGTGCCATATCATTCTGGCTATCTTAGTCATTTTTGACAATGTTTTTATTCAGAATTTCCTCCATTTCCTAACTTTGACTGTGATGATAAAGATTATGCTTTTTTTTTAATACCTAAAATGAAACATATTTTATCTGAATTATGTGTGATTTATTTCCTGGTCAGTCGTGGTTTTTCTTGCTGTTTCTCTCTATCGCAAGGGAATATTTTTGTCAGTGTTGCTGAACCCAGTTAAGAGTTTCTCTAGTTTTTATAAGAGCATTAAATATTCAAATCACGACTAGACAGACTGTACATACAGCCATGTGAAACATTAGGACCCCATGAAAGCCTGTGTGGTTTTCTAACATATCTGGACACATGAATCAAGTAAAAAAAAAAAAAAAAAAAAAAAAACTTGACCTGTTAAAACTTTTACATTTCATTTAAAACACCAAAATATGGTGAGGAATAGCTAAGGTCTTTCCCACTTTCATACCCTCTTAAAATGGCTAAAATCAGAGAAAGGTATCATATGTACATAATGAGAACACTGAACATTTTAAAGATTTGCTCTGTTTAAAACTCAGATGTTATCTTAATGTGATGCTTACTGCTGAAGAGAGTGAAACCCATGTTAAGATCCAAAGAGCTGTCTGAGCTTATAAGTCTGCTAAGGCATTTATCAAGAAAAGGAAAAACAGCCTCATATCAACTATAAAGCATGGAGTTGGAAATGTCATGGTTTGGGGAGGGTTTGGTGCTGCAGGATCTGGCCACTTCACCATTGTATTTCTACCGTGTATCAGAGGGATAAATGAGGAAAGTATGTGACCATCTGTATAAAAAGAACGTTCATATAGAACTGAACACTGCAAGGTCTCAATGAGTCAAAACATACCAAAGCTCAGATCTTGATCTTACTGAGATGCTGTGGTGTGACTTGAAACAAGCTGCATATGCAAGAAACCCCTCAAAGCTTTCCTCAGATAATAGCAGATGGCGACAAGAAGTATCTCACTGAAAATGTTTCAAAAGGGCTATGGATTGGGAGAGGAGTGTCACATCTTCTGCCTCAGCTAGAAAATGCATTTTGTTGTATTTGTTGTTTCGTTAAAAAATTAATCGTTGTAGAAATGCAATTAAAGTGGTTTCTTTTCCAGAGGTAAATAAAAGATACATTTATATATCAATATTTTAACATTTCCTAATAAAGAACTATACGTTTATTGGGGTATCCTAATTTTTCAGTACTCTACACCTTACTGTGAAAATGGCTTTTTTAGACTGTTTTTCTGGGGCTTGTGTGCTGTGTGATAAAACTCTTATTCTTTTTCTTTCTTTTTTTTTTTTTTTTCAAATGACAGTGGTTAATTTTTAAATACTTTTTATCACCATGTGTATCAATATCCCAATGCAAAAAAAAAAAACAAACAAAAAAAAAAACATGGAGAACAACGTGGAGAAGGTAAAATAACCTAACAAGGGGTCAGCTGAGTTGGGAATGCCTTCTTGTCCCGCCCACCTTGCCTTCCTCTATTGGTTCGTTTCGTAATCAATCAAATGTGAGTCATGGAGGTGTTTTTCAACCCCCTTTTGACAGGTAAAAGATGTCGCCAACCAACAAACAACGGCGACGCTCTCTGATCAGTATATTTTGGTCCTTTTCGTGATTAGGTTTTACGGTCATACGTGATGTTGCTCAGTTTTGAAGGTAGCCTCGCCCTGTTCGGCTACAGTAGACGGACGGAGCCGAAGCCCGTGTTGGATGTAGCCTAGCAGCAGCTCGTGAAGGGAAGCCATTGTTTGAGTTGTTGGCTAACATGGCAACGGAAGCTAACGCCTGTAGCAGCGTCGGCTAGATGGGACTTACTGGTAAGTGGGGTTAATTAATGTAAATTAAAGGCTTAAAGTATACAGTAAAAGACTGCATGTTTAAAAAATGCCTGCGTATAATGTTTCTATTGACGCTAAGTTCTGAAATAACAATGACTCGGTCTAAACTCCATTCATCTCCGTTTTTTTTCTTTTCTTTTTTTTACTGCTAGCAACATTTTAATGTCTTCCTACCTAGCCTGTGGTTTTTGCTATTGTTCTGCGGCCAAGCCCTTTGTTTTCCTCGTATCGTCGTTAAAACAGCTATGGCAAATAATGGCTGTAGTTGTCTGTAAGTTGACTAACATTGTTCTTTAGACAGTGGGCCTGTTTTCGGCACAGCAGCGACCGTGACATATCTGAGGCCTCGTCCCACCACAGAGACAGTCTAACAAAAAGTTAATCTGCAGTGTTTTGTCATGTCAAGTTTATTTGTATAGCACATTTCAAGACCGTTCAAAGTTTTGTTTAATCTATTTGTTCCATAAGAAGAATTTGCTTTAGTCACTTAAAAAAAAAAAAAAAAAATCTTTTTTTTTTTTTTTTTTTTTTTTGTGCAAGTTTATTAAATCACATTACCTTTTAAAAGCTCAAAGAGCTCCAAAAATTTTAGTTATGCTGTGTATATTTTACAGGACGTGATATGCCATTTATTTTGTCTAATGTTTTCTGTTGCTGATTTAAACTTAAATACCATTTAAAAGATGGGTGTGGAGTTGAATATTTGAGTGGTTCATTTAGTAAATTCAGCTCAGATTCACAGGAAAATTCTTGCTCTTTTCTACTGGTAACTGTTAAAAGTAGATTTAGGTATCTTTTTAAAAGTGCAACTGTTAACTTTTTGTATCTTTATGAAAGTTTTAGTTAGTGGGGTACTAATCAGGCCTTTGCTGGCTGATAACCCAAGGAAGGAAAAATTTGTGCTGTTGGTGCTTTGATAGAGAGAGTAGTCTGGAATCCAATAGAAAGGGAAGGAGTTACATTATTGTGTCCCTCACATTTTATTTGATTATTTTTATTGTTTTAATTAAGCTTACACAAGTGCATCTAAGTTAGAACTGCAAGAGACTAGAAAAACATGGCATTTCAGTACATTTCTTAATATTGCTATGGTAAGATCAGTGTTGCAATTAACCATTTCCTCACTCCTTTATTAATTTATTTACATTTATTTTTATACTTTTTTCCACCATAGCAATATTCCCATAACGGTCAGTGAGCTTTACCATATCTGTCACTTAGATCTTGATGTGATATGATGTGAGCAATAAGGGCAGTGAAAGTCCATACAAATCTCCAAATATATTGACTTACAGAATTTTAAATGCATGGTACATTATTTACTACTAAATATGCCTTCTGAGCAGATCTTTACAATTGAAGTATTGGGGAACTTGATACTGTAATGACAATTATGATTCAGTATACTGTGCAACTGTAATCAGAGTACATGCTGTTTGTTGAATCGTTTCATAGACCAAAAATTTCAAAAGTTTAGATATATTTAATGAAAAAGGAATTGGGAAAATTTTATTTTGGTTTTTCAGTATTTATCCTGGCAGTCAGCCATGAGAGCTGATCTAGGAGAAACTGGGGTATTAATTTGAGCCTCACTAATTTTAAGTTAATAGCAGCAGCATCTACAAAGTTATTCTCAAAAACATATTGGGCCAGGATAATATTCTTTAACAATTTAATCATCATTTTGCTAAGGAGTTGAGCATATGTAATTTCAAGGTTAACATTGTGTTGACTCAAACTAAATAGAAAGCATGGGTGTTCCCATCTACTGTCCTTACACTTTATATCATGTAGTACATTGTTTTATTCAAAAGACACACAGGATGATCTGTCAGAGGCTTAAATCAGCCATGGGAAACCTTATACCACCAATGAGCTTATGTGGCACACCTGATCTCCTTGAATTTTGTCCAGGGACATACTTTGCTGAAGGTTTAATGAGAATTTTCTATCTTGTTGCTGCCACTAGTAGTAAACCTCAATTACACAATATTTTCACAACAGTTTTAAATTTCTCTATACAACAAATTTCTTTTTAGAGTGATTCAGTTTTTATTTTGATGACATGTCCTTTAGTTAGTGTTTAAACCTTAAATAAAGGAGCTAAACTATAAATGAATCAAGAAAACCTCAGCTGAATCAGCTTAGGTACAGAGATGTACAGGCTTTAAACAGCAAACAGATTTCTGATTTTCTTTCAGGTCTGACCTGCTGATTTCTAAACAATGACAAATTCCAAGCTCGTGTGTATAATCTTCTAAAATTTTAATTGTAAAATTAAACATGAGAATGGCTATTAAAAATAAAACCCAGATGTGCTGCAAGTACCTTAAGAGGGGTTACAAATCCAACAGAAAATTAAATCTAAGCCCATGTCCCCAGCTATATGTTTTTCTCTCTTTTTTTTTTTTTTTTTTTTTTTTTTTTTTTTTGTACTGAATTGAAATAAAATGTGTCAATCAACATTCAGTCTGCTTATGCAGCTACAGACTAAAAGAAGTGGACATTTTCAGTTGCATCAGAGAAACTGGTGGGGAAAAAAAGTTTTTCAGCACTGACCATCGTGATTGTTACAGGAAAAATTCGCCTTTTTTTTTTTTAATCACTGACTGATTGGTGCATTACTTTTTAACAGGTTAATTCAGAACCTTTTTGTGGCATTTATTGGATGCTCACACTTAAGAAAATCAGGCGCCGTGCACGCTGTGACAGATATTTTTGTTGTTTGTTGTCTCTACTCACAGCTGAGGTCGTCCTTCATGATGTGTGTCTATAGCGAGTGGAGTGAGCAGTACCCTTCTCCGTCACCTTGGGTTAGCCTCAACGCTCTATCATCCCTCTAAAGTGCGTCTGTCATTCTCCCACCATGACCAACAGGAAGGAGCCCCCCTTCTTTAATGACGACAGCGTGGGAGCTTTTCAATATAAGCTTCCCTTCTATGACACTATGGAGCTTTTCATTGAGACTCTGACGGGAACTTGTTTTGAGCTGCGCGTATTGCCCTTTGAAGCTGTCGTTTCAGTCAAAGCGAAGATCCAGAGGCTGGAAGGTACAAAGCTCACTCGTTTGCTTTATGAGAATGTGTAATTTGTGTTTACAAGTATAAATTATAGTTGTTAGAACAATTATTTCATACCTGAAATAATTAAAAAGAACCTAAGTGCTGTTTTGGATATGTTTTCCTGTTCTCTGTGCCTTTCTCGGAATGTTAAATTGGATCAGAGCTCTTTGTCATGTGAAATGGCTCTTCAGTTTCATCTGAAATGTAACTTTTAGCTTGGCAATTTATTAGTTTGAGATAAAGTCAGGTTTTAGTTTTTTAAAAGTAGTCTGCTATACCTGTTTTTTCCTTTTTAAATGTTGTAAATTTGTTTCTCTTATACTTAAGCATTCTCAGGTTTGTATTTAAATACGCTACAAGTTCTGTGAGCACGTCACAGCACCACCAGTATTGCAATGGATCTGTCTCTTTATAGTTGACATGTCCTAAATTAAATCTAGTTAAATGATTGCCTCCCAATACTGTGTGACTAATTTAAAAAAAAACAAAAACAACAAAAAAAAAAAAACGTAAATTGAAAAATCAAACGTATTTTTAAAATTGCCTAAATTCACTTTTGACATACACAAGTAAATAGCTTGGTCCATTTAGACTTTGTTTAGCTTTTTGTGAAAGTCTCATTAGAAATGTACCTAAAAAAAAGTTTTATGATATTAACACAAATTTAAATTGTGTGTGTATAACATTATGTGATTGCTTTAAATCAGCAGGAAAATCAATTATTTCTACTGTTGCAATTATATCACGGCATGACACCTATACAGGTACAATAACAGCGTTTATAACATTTAGTTTTTTGGTATTTTTGATTTTCTTTTAGTTGACTTAAGGAAAAACACTGAATCAACAACAAAACCTGAGTTGTTGAATTGTTCCGCATAGATTAAAGTAGAAATCTCTTGAATTTGTGTGCATGTTATTTGATTATTTTGACCTGTATAGGTGCTTGTGGTAGATCATAGTGACCCTCCAACTGGGTTCTCTGAGCGTGAGCTTTAAGATGTTTCTCACAGAGTGTGCCACTCTGCAATGAAGCAACCACTGTTAACTCCCTGAGACTAAGTCTTACCCTCATCATGGAGTCGGGGAGTTCACTTGACATGGAGGACTTCCTGATCATGCGCATACTCAATCTTTTTTCGAGCTGTGTGGGCTCTCAGCTTGTAGATAATTATTACTGTTTAGATCTTAAATGTGGCCCAGCCATCCTGATTTACTTAAAAGCTTAATTTTTACAACTTTTTTTTAAAAAATTGAGTGGATATAGTAGGGAATGATTCTATTTTCATGTTGGCTTTTTCAGCAGATGCCTTATTGTCTTTAGGGGGCAGGCATGAGTCATTTATCATTGTGTATGAAGGTCTACTTCCATTCCTCAAACTAGCAAATGGAATATGAACAGATCCTTGTGAACTTTGGTTGTTCTCTCTCCTCTCCTCCCCTCTCTCTGACTATATAAAGGTATCCCTGTTGCACAGCAGCATCTTATCTGGAACAATGTTGAACTGGATGATGATCATTGTCTACATGATTATGGGTAAATCAACACTTTCTGTCCTTTGGAGCCCTGACACCTATGCCAAATCACACTTCCTAATCTATGTACAGTTAGTCATTTGCTAAATGTATTTTTAAAAGCTCGTTTTCTGTTATGAGTGGGGTGTCATTCTTGATCCAGTTTCAACTGTAGATAGGCCAGAGATGTAAAGCAGCCCCACATGATGATATTTTGAGAACTTGCTCTTCCACTTTTCTCTTAAATTTTATTTTGTTGCAGCATACAACCTTCAGTGCTCTGCCGGGTGCAGCTGGTTGTATTGTGTGTGTCACTTCATTTTACACATGAACAGCCTGTTGTGGAATCTTGCCAGGCTCCTTTATCACACTGCAGCATGTTTTTAGGATTCAGAAGCAGAAAAAAAAGCATCTGCCCCAGTAAAATTCCCACCCGGGTTCCTCAAGATCTTATCCTGTCAGTTCGAATGTTTACTTTGAGTCAGAGACTACTTAAAAAAATGTGTGGGGGTTTTTTGTTGCTATATTAAATGTGGTATTTATTGTTGCAGAATTGCAGAGGGCTGCACACTGAAACTTGTTTTGGCCATGAGGGGAGGCCCAATTAACACCAGGAGGGGTAAGTTAATAAAAATGTTTTATTAAATAGCTAAGATCTTTGGAATAAGTTCCATTAAGTAGATACTTTACTATTTTTGATCACAGAATCCCTCTCCTCTTGCTTCTTTTGTCAGTAACCTTGGAGGATCCTATCAAAGAAGTGGCTGACCTGATGGAGAGCACAAAGGAGGAGGGTTGGGACAAAAACCAAGCAAATAAGCAGGTCACATTTGTTGTGTATCGTGAGGGCGACCAACTGAGCTTCTTCCGAGTGGTTGACAGGGGAGACGGGACCCTGACTCCGCTCTCTGAGTCTCTAAGGTTGGTTTTATTGTTTCAGTGCCATTTGAATCCATCCAAATACTAAATTAAGTTTCTGTTCATTAAATAGTTGAGTAAAGCCCAATGTTGATTACTATTAGAAAGGTTGTATACTGCGGGATGGTGTTGCATACCAAAGTAAAGTAAAATGTAAGAACTAAAAAAATATCAATTTACGCGGATCAGGATTTTTAACTTACTTTCGCTGATAGCCAGGTTAAACATAAATGAAACCCTGCATTCATAAAAGACAATAACTATACCTAACTCCCTTAAAAAAAAAAAAAAAAAAAAAAAAGACAAGAGAAAACCGGTTTTAGGAAAATGGCCATTCACCACTACATCTTCAATGATCTTGACAATCGTTGCATTAAAGTTGTCTCGGCTATATGCAAATTTTTACTTTACTTGAATTCCAGGACCCTGCGGAGAGATACCCAGAGATCCTCTATGGTAAAGGTGTCCACAACCCGGAGCTTTAAACAACTCAAACCAAAATACTACCAATGCAGTAACCAACATGCTTAAGCAAGAGACAAAACTGTTGTTTTTAGTGTAATATTGTTATGTGACTGATGGGAAGTGTTGTGCTTTCCATGTGTTTCAGCGGTGGCACTGTGTACAATGTGTACACTGAGGAGGATGGAGAGAGTTCTGCAGCTGCACAGCATTGCCTGGAGAACTCTATCACCATGACCAAATATGAAAGCTGCTTAAAGCCAAGAGGAGGACATGAACCTAAATAAAAAGGTACTGGGTTTCAAAAAAGCTGTCTAAATGTAAATATTTTTTTCCTCTCATGCATTTTTAGGTTTATAGCTTACTTGTGGAAACATCAAACTCTGTATATGTTTGATTGTAAAGTATTAATGTGAGCAGATTAATCAAGAAAGCCTCAATATAATCCTACTGACGTAAACTTCCTTATTTGTCAATTTTTATAGGAACTGAACAAAATTATAACATTGGTATTCCTTTAAATGTTGCTTTAGTTAAGGGGTGATGGAAATAGTCAGCTGACATCCATGATAGAAGCATAGTGCCTCATAGAGAGAAACTGAGCTTGAGTAGCATTTGACTGGTCCTCCTCTGTTTTTACTCCCAGTCAGATGGCTTCCATGCAGTGCAGGAGGACAAACTGTGTAAATGCAATGACATTTAACAATCATCTGCCAACATTTGGAAATATGTCTTTCTCTGTCTTCCAGAAGTCTGCAAAAGTAACACCGCTGGCACCTGCTGAGCCACATCCTGGCACCAGCTCTCTTGGACCTTCCAGCACACAACCCCTTCATCGCCTCTTTCGCTCCCTCCCACAGATCAACCAGCCTTGGCAGACAAATGCCCCTCTACCTCCCATTGTAGACCCTAAATTTACAGACCCCTCTCCTCCCCCTGCTGCTGCAGCCTCTGCCCATGTAACTGTCCACAGACGCTCGTCTCCTTCTTTCTCATCATCTTCGTGTTACATGCTTCAGGAGGAGGAACCGTGGGAGGCATGCCCACCGTTTGCAAAAATCCGTCCCCCTCCAAAAGTGTCGCGAATGGACATTGGCAGCAGATTGGTGAAAGACTGTGTTTACCCTCAGCTCCCACCACTCTGCACTAGGGGGGCTACTGAATCCCCTTTTGACCCAGTTGAGCCTTCGGTGGAGGCAGTTGGGCTGAGTATACTGGAGGAGCCCGTTGGACTTGTCGTCCCAGCACAGCCTGGGGCATCATTTGGAGAGCTGTCAGACCCTCTGAGCTTGGATATGTCCATTCAACATGAGGGAGGTCATCAGACCATTGATGTGGGGGCTCAGCACCAGTTGCCACACTCCCCCTCCCCGCTCTGTCCCTGGACTCTTGGCAAAAGCGATGCACTCACCAGCAGAGCTGATGGAACACAGCTTGGCACGTCGGTACATATCAGCCCTTCTTCTCCGTTACCTGCCCCCCCTTCGCCATCAGCATCAAACAGACTTCTCTCTCAGCCTTTTGATTCAACAGTTTGTATACCGTCCAACCTACAAGCACAATCCTCAGCAAAGTCAGGCAACATATCCCCTCATCCTCCAGCCTCCCTACCAACTCATCCAGCACGCCTTTGCGGCGTCAAAGTAGAGTCACCTGGCAAACGACCAGAACTCATTTCTAAGAGAGAAGCAAGAGGCATCACTAAGATGGTGAACCAAGCCTGTAAGGAGCCACTAGGGTCTCTGAACAACTCTGAGCTCTTTGCATCTCTCTCCTCAAGAGCTCCAGAGAACAGCAGAAGAGACAGCCTTGGAGAGAGTCTGGGCTTTGCACTGACATTACCTTCTGCAGCCACTGCCTCAGGACAGAGCAGCCTCGGCTCCAGGCTGCCATCCATCCCTACCAACAAGTTTCTTCAGGAAGACCTCTTTAGACCAATGTCACCACTGCGCCGAGCTGCAGCTTCTTATAGGGTGAGCTCACAGTCATCAGTAGCGTTTCATTATTTTTTTTTTTGTTTGTTTGAGGTCTATTTTTAAAGGCATAAATGTATTTTATTGTAGTACTTCTTTCTCTGTTCTCTTTGTATTTTCCTTTTTTAACACCTGGTTAAAATGGCTTAATTATATAATTTTTAAATGGCTCAATTTTTTTTTTTTTTTTTTTTTTTTTTTTTTTCCCTTTGTAGAAAAGTGTGTTCCTGAATTATGGAGACAAATTTGGAGCTGCACAATATAGCAATCCAAAATTGTCATTAAATTATCAATGTGCGCAAAGTCAAAATCTCAAAAGGCTGTTTGGATGTAGTATTTGGTGGAATATTGCATTTCATGGGCAGTTCATTCACACTTTGTATCCAATTGAGTTTCTCTGCCCATGAGCTCTACACCTAACATAGATTTACCTCATCTAGATGCTAAAACTTATACAGTGATGGGAAAATCATGATAAAAGGTAGAAGAAATGAAATGTGAGTTATTTGCAATCAGTATTACAATATTTAATAATTGGGTCCTGCATTGCATTGCATGTATTACTGATATTATGCAGCTCGAGATAAAGGGTAACAATAAAGAGAAATGATCAAATCACAAAAGATTTACTTAAATTGTGTTTTACAAACCAAAATACCCCTGAGCAACCTCCTGCAAGTAGATGTTATATATTGGAGTCATAAAACCACATTTCTTGACAGCTGAAGATTAGATTACATAAACCTACTTTGTACTGACTGTTTTCAAATTGAACAAAACATCCCATTGGTGGCTGTGAACAGACACATGGTCAGAAATAAGCTCCTGTTTTATACCCCTGTGTTCAGCTTTGAAATAAATCAAACTAAAATGTTGAAAGAAAAAGGGGGAAAAAAAATGACAAACATTCATCAAAGTGCAGCATTTCTAGGTTCCTTCTGTTGACAGTCTCTAAAATGTTCCTTGTTGCTTTGTTTTCAGACCAGTAACTGTCATGCATCAGCTGGAGGAGTCATGAGTTCATTCGGGACATTAGGTAAGGTAGATTTCCTTCACTTGTGGAAAAATGTGAGAGCAACCACTTAACTAATGGAGACACCCAGAAAAAAAATAATTTATCACTGGCTACTAAGGCATATCTTGTGCCCTTTTTGAATCCTGCCATGTTTTGATTAAAATAATAATTTCTTCTCTTTTTTTTTTTTTTTTTAACTCTAAATTTGATCCAGATTTAGTGTGTAACTTCTTAATTTGACATTAATGCTGCAGTGGGTAACTTGCATAAAAACAACCGATCAGAGCCAGGAGGAACGTCTTAGCGCTGTCAGTTACAGTCGTGAACGCACTTCTCACACCCTCCCCAGCGTGTTCAAGCTCAGGGCTGCCGGAGAACATTACAGGAAAACTGTTCATCCGCCGTCATCGGTGGCCATGCTTACTAGCCTGAGCGTTCACGGCAGCCCCGCAGAGAGTGAGGGGAAGGGTGTGTGCAGCACTTACACCCCCCTCACCCTCCCTGCCCAGAGGTTGAAAGCTCAGAAGGATACAGTGGTGCGTCTTTACTGTATCACATTCAGCCTTCATGCTGTCAACTGAAGGCAGCTAAGGATCAATTCACTGTTTCAACAGTTTGATGAAATGCCTCCAAGGCAGGTACAAATTGACTTCCTGTGGCAGACTGCTCATTTTTCATTCCTGGAAAAAGTTAGGTATGAAACCACAGAGCAAAAGTACTGCCAAAGTATGGGCTGCTGCAGCTCTGTTGTAGGAGCCTGCATCAACATAGTTTCCTTTCTGAATGGCTCCTGAGAGCTTTTGTGCCAGTTGACTTTATTTTAAACACAGCATTGATCCTAGACATTCTTAAGGAAGAATACGGAAGGGACCTCACACTGAACAATAAGACTGAGTCTGATGCAAAGCAAAATATGAAACATAACCTTTGGTATTTGGCAGTTGTTGAAAGAAGTGTGGTTGCAGAAGCAATGTACAGGTGAAAGTGCAAAAAACAAACACAAATCCCATCCGCAGCCAGCTACACTCCATCCGACTTGCCCGCAACCTTGTTTTACTTTGATCGAGGAGCTGCCAGTTTTATTTGTACGTCCCCACAGCTTCCAGAGCTTTCTCCCACAAATATTGTCATTGGTAAATTCTCATTTACATTAGTTTGCCAGGTTTCCGAGGTTAAACTGTATGTACTTCTAAATGTTTGTTTTTCCAAACTGAAACAAATGTATAATGAAAGTGTTTAAAAATGGATCTAAATCTAGTTTCTTGCAGCAAATAAATTACAGTACAAACTTTGAATAAAGTTTGGTCTATAAAAGACTGAAACTAAAATGTTAGCACTTCACATAAATACAGGCTTTAAACTTGAACGGTGTCGACTGTTATGTTGCAACTTGTTTTTGTTAAAATGTGTTTTACTTTAAGGTCTTTGTGGATTGATATTAACTTGATAATATTTGGCTTGTGCTGAAATACAAGGTGATAAATGATCAAAACAAAGCAAGGACTCATGAGGAAATTTTACCTAAATGCACTGAGACAAATATGTTGCAGTTTTTAGTTTGTGTTGTCAACATCTACTTTTCCTGTTTACAGCTGAAGGAAACTGCTGCTTTCATTTCACACGATGCCTGAAAGCTCTGAAGAGACAGATATGCTTATTGTTTTTATCAGTCACTTGTGTTGCACTAACCATTTTTACTGGGTTATCATTTTTGTGATGGCTCTAGTAGGTGCTCATTTAAAGTCTGAGGGATTTTTGATTGTACAAATTAAAGGCAAAAAAATTAACAAACATTTCATTCTCACCAAGGAAGTACTTATTTTATGTTCATCTGCATGTTTAAAAATCGCTCTAAAATTAAATTTGCTCCTACTAGTTGAATCACAGTATTTAACATAAGCGGTTAAACTGGTGTAAACTTATCATCTCCAGCTGTGCATGCTGTGGACTTTTTACATGATGTAATTTTAAATTTAAAAAGACTGATCCTAGATTTGATCACATTTCTTTTTTTTTTTTTTTGAGGTGTTTCATTTTACTCTGACTTGTATAGATAACATGTTAACTTTGCTCTCAGGCACTCCATCGTACCACCTACCTCCAGTCAAGGCCCCCACTGGCACCAAGAAAAAGAGCTCAAAGCACTGCTTCCTTTGTGGCAAAAAAACTGGACTAGCCACCAGTTATGAATGCAGGTACACGCCCCAGATCTGTTTCTGCGCTCCATTTGAACATACTGGCTGCCTGACTCTAAATCTCTCTTTTTTTTTCCACTCTTGTTCCTGAGTCAAGACTTTTAGTACAAAGCGGTCCTTCCCTTGTTGCTTTTGATTTCCTGCCATATGTCGAAGGAAAATGGACGTCACTGCTTGTTTTGCAAGTTATTAGTTTTATCAAAGTCTCCAACCCATAAAATCAGTTGCTTCAACAACTTGGAAATATCGTGCACTCAATTGAGTCCAGAAAGCCTTGGTGCTTATTTTCATTTGTAAAGAGGCAGACTCGCATAGACTTAAGCTGAAGTGGAATTTGGTAAATAAAAGAGCTGCAATAAAACAGATTCAAAGATGGGATTCGAGGGCATGCATCTTCATTTTTTTTTCTTACAAATTTTCTGTTCCAGTTGTGCAATAATGCATAAATATGGTTTCCACCCAAGACAAAAGCAGTATTAGCAAAGTTTCTTTAGATTTGAGTTTTTAAAATGTTCTATATGACAGTTTATTGAGGAAGGAGAAGGTCAGCAGAAATGTTGTCTGAAAGCAGTAGCCTATGGAGGGATTGAAATGTGCTCTGTTAAAAACCAAGTCTGCTTGTAATTTACCAGGGGCAAAAAAATTTTTTTTTTTTCCAAATTCAACAAATTTTAAGAAAACAATCATTGTCCTATGTGCAACAATAGTCCATCTGAAAGTGGCTCCAGGTGACATGCTTCATGTTATAATGGGTGTGGATACAGTAGCTTTTTTGCAGTGAAAAATACCTCCTTTGAGAAATGAAATGGCTGATTTAAGATTAGTTTCACACTTTTAATATCTAAAGGCGTTATGGTTCTAAAATATGTGCCCTTTTAAATGTGTACCGTGCAAAAATATCTTTAGCATACTTATTGTTATATCTTTATTTTTTTTTTAGGTGTGGAAACAATTTCTGTGCCACTCACCGGTACGCCGAGACGCATGACTGCTCTTATGACTACAAGACTGCTGGGCGACGGTTTCTGCAAGAGACAAACCCTCTTATCAGTGCTCCCAAGCTGCCTAAGATCTAAACTTTACGGCCCGTCACCACTTACAGGGGAAAAACGGGAGGAGAACTCCAACAAACTGAGTGGAGGAAAATGTACGGCAAAGGCATTTTAAAGAGAAACACTTACACCACTGTGTGCTTTTCGTTCGTTCTTTCTTTCTTTTTTTTTTTTTTTTTTAAATCTGCCAAGGTTACTTAAAATTTTAATAAATACTCTGTATAATCAAGTGTGGACACACAAGAGTGGACTTAAATGGCACAGAACTAATTATCACCTCTTGACAATGTGAAAATCTGTCTTTTGTATTTCTTACTTAGTTTATTCCTTTTTGTCTTTAAAATAAACTTTGCATGTATGTAGGTAGGTTTTCCTCTATATCTGCTGCACGTTTTTGTTACTTTATTTTATTTCCCAATAGGACCGCTGTTGACTTTATTTGACAAGTCTTAAAACAGATGCACTTTAGAACTATATTTCTACATCTAACTTTACTTCTTAGTGGGGAAAGCTGCGTACATTTCTGTGCTTGTCTCATGAAGTGTTATCCAGATTTTTATATTCTGTACATCTAAATGTCTTTTCTTAACTGGGCACATAAATGCATCATTTATATATACCTTTTTTTTTTTTTTTTTTTTTTTTCTTTTGGAAAAAACAGTCCACCCACTTATTGATGAAATACTCTAATATTTATTAATTAATACTACTTATTTAAATAAAGGCTGTTTTTGAAATGGTAAGTATGCAATGTAAGTGTGAATGTCAGTAATTTGTCCACTTATTGATAAAACTGTAGTAGAATGGGGTAGGTTATGGTATTTGTGTCTACAGTAAGGTGGCTGCCATACAAAAAATGTTTTTAATTTTTTCTATTGCTTCGCTGTTGCAAAAAATGCTAAATGCTGGTTAAGTATCTACAGGGGTTTGATCTAATAAAGTTCCCTTCCATTTAAATTCCTAGTCTTTAGTTTCTATAACCTTCTGTACTTAAATTCCCAACAGAGTTTATGGTAAAGGAAATGCTGATTTCCTCCACTTAAGAAAAGCACTATAATTTCCTTTGAGTTCCTCAGTGTTCTTAAGAATCGCTGTTTCTGTTCCTCATTACAGGGATACTGATTTTCTTTGACCCGTGTCACTTTTCATCTTCACAAGTTTTCCACTAACAGCCAAGATGAGAAATGGTTTCTGCTTGGTGTCAGCCAGTCTCTTCGCAATAAAAACCCTTTCTAGACTCAGACCCATGACTAGTTTCTTAGCAACAAGCTCAGCATGCCAATAAACCTGTTAAACACTGGAACTCCCACTTTGCTAATTTAAACCAGAGGATGTCATCTTCACTAATGACTGGTCACCACTTAATGATGGGAAACTTATGATCTTCTTCCCAACTCCATCTAATTTATGGTAAGCAGCAATAAGTGTCTCAACCAGTAAATGTGTGAGCCTCTTCAGTAAAGTGTCTGTTTTAGATTTAAAGATCTTTTTTTTTTTTTTTTTTTTTTTTTTTTTTTTTTCTAACACATGGCCAGTTTTTTAATTTGGCCCTTGTAGAATAATGTGGAACTCGTAGCTTTGTTTACATTTATGAAAACATCTTTCAATTTATATTGCCATGAGGGCAAATAAATGCTCATTCCAATACAGGCATGCAAATAACAAGAGAAGACTGCAAACACTGACACCTTCAGTGAATATCAAAACACTTTGAACACACTTATGTGGATTTTTAAGGAGTGCTCTCCTTATTACTCACTCTTTGGATGCTTTTTCTGTGCATCAGACGAACCCTAACCAGAGACGCATCTCTGTGTTTTTATCCCCACTTTCTTCCTCGATGTTGTCTGGCTTTGATCCACCGTAATTGGGCTGTGCAGCAGATCTGCCTGGAACACAGCTTGTTTTCTCTTTGAAAGTAAAAGCATCTTAACATAGCAAAGGGCACCTTTTTCTCATTCAAAGGAATTCACCCTCAGCTGAGGGGTTAAAGTAAATCACTCTTATTTTTAAGTCTTGAGAGTAACTTTCCAGTCATGGTGACTGTATGGAAGTTCATTATGCAAATAATTCACTTGTATTCTGTGCAGTTTGTCCAGAACCTTCATTTATGATTTAAAACCTTCAAAACTATATTCATCCATGTGTGTTTCAGGTCGGGCTTAAAATTATTCAGTAAATATTAGCATGCCGACACTGAACACAGCTGACAACCAGTATGAAACACACAGCATGTCAGAAGTGTCACTGTCATGAGAAGATTGTTTTTATTGCTGTGGCACAGGGAGCAATCGGGATACATAGCAGCTTGGTATGAGTTTTTGATTTGTTTTTCTACTATCTGCATCGCACAGAAACAGACCAGTCAAATGTCAGTCATGTGCTCTGGGATTTTCACAGCCTGTCTTTTACAGCTTTGCCAAGTTTAGCAAAGCTACATTTTTGCAAAGACTGAAATCAGTGGGTGGTTTTCTAAATATGGCTTTCAGGAGAAGACATCTCGCTTGGTGATTGGTGTAGTGGCTTGCTTTCAGAAACAGGAACCTGTAGAGGTTTGATTAGGCTTATCTTTAGCCACAAGATTAGTGGATTCCCATTTAATAATTATGAATTTGGAAAGTAAAACTGGGAAATGAATAGTGCCCTGACCCACGAACTATAATGTATTTTATTAGGATTGTTGTCATAGACCAAAAGAAAGTAATGCATTACTTTAAAGTGGAGGAAAAAAAGATCATATGGTTTTCAAATGTTTTTCTACAAATAACAACCTTAAAGTGTGATGTGCATAAATTTATTCTGCTCATCTTATTAGTTTGTTAAATTACCTTTCTCTGCAGTTCTCTTAACTATGCCTCTATGAGCTTTATATGTCTAGTCTCTGACGTTTTTCTCTATTTTTCTAAATAACTTGAGCTCAGAGGTTAGACTGGACAAAAAATTCTCAAGTCTTTTACAGCCTCTAATAGGTTTTTTTTTTTTAGGGTTGCCCTACCATTAGCTCCATCTAACTTCTCATAAAGTCTGATGAGCTTCCTTCTTTCTGCTGAAGAAAAGCATTCCCACAGCATGATGGTGCCACCACCATTTTCACAGTGGGCATAGTGAGTGTGAGTTATTTTCTCACACCCAGAGCATTTTGCATGCAGTGACAAAAAAAATAGTTTTTGTCATCTGACCAGTCCAATGTCTTTCACATGCATGTGTGTTTCACGACTTATGGCAAACAACCATAAATGTTACATTTACAGCGGGTTTTTGGAAATGTATTGATACTTGTCTCACGGGAAAAAAGCATTCAGGTTCTACAGTAGAGAAAAGGGAAGCTTGAATATAGCCACAGATGTGTAAGAAGATAAACTCAGTGAGATTGGAGCACTAATCATCATTATGAGTTGATTGATATGAAAGAATATTTCTTAATGTGTGATGTAAATGGGATTAATGATCTGATTAATTTTTTTAAGTACTGGCTATTATTCACATTTGTGTATTTGTTCTTTTTTAAATCTTGTTTCTGTTGTGTATTTACTGTATTATAATAATTATTGTTATTATTTACCAATTGGGCAACTTCCAAAGACAATTGTTTACACATGATTTTATTTATCAGAGGGTATCAGAGCATAAACGGGCTGAATTCAAACGCAAGCCACACCGTAAATAAACAAATAAAATCTCCCCAAAACACACTGAAGTTTGTGGTTGTATAACATAGCAAAGTGAAAAACTTTAAGAGGTAGTAATTCTTTTGCTTGGCATTGCATATACAATACTGCATTCAACGAATTTCCTTGTCTTGTACACCAATTAGAGCCTTAAAACTCTTTACACGTAAGTTTGTTTGTGTTGGCATAATGAAGAATGGGGGTTTTAGGTGTAAACCAACACACTTCACAGACTCAAATAATTATTCTAGAATCTGAAAAAACAAGACGCCTTTACTTCTGTTGTAAATTTAGCTTCTTTCTCCTATAAATCTTAAACTCTTTGCAAAAACCAAACCAACATGCCACTGAACCAGTATGGATGTGTTACAGCAGAAAACAAGTGGCAAGCATTACCAGTCTGACAGGACCAACACGCAGGGTAAGCAGGAAATACCCACACTTGGAACATCAGGAGGGTTCCTGTTACATAATGTTACCAGCTTCACCTTTAACCTTTATATCCTGAAAACCTGCTGACCTCTTGGGTTGTACTCATCTCCTTCTCCACCCTAGGCTTTTAATCTGTTTGTCCTCTCCTGTGAGGCCTGTTGACTTTGCAGGACTTGGCATGTTGAACTCCTGCTCTTACGCCATCCATTCCTCCCAGTTAAACACACACCCTGGTCTAATCAGTCTCAGTCATAATAAATAACATGGTTTTTAAAGCTGGGTGAAACAGCAAGAACAGGGGGAGGTGTCACTGTTGCATTTGCCTGTGAGAAGAGCTTGTTTCTCCCTTAGGAAGCTGGATTTCTGTCGCCTAAATATGGCAAAACGCTGTTTCAGTATCAAGGGGAACAGCTGCTCTTCCCTTGCGTGCCTTCCTCAAATTTAACACATGAGCCCTAATCCTCCGTGGCTTCAGAGAGTGACAGCCTGCTGTATCTCTCTGACGCAGAGACACATGCATGACAATTTCATGGACTCACTCCTGAGGTGCCCACTTTGTCCGGTCAGAGCACAGAGGCTCCGTTGTGCGACCCCCGGGGACCGCGAGGCAGCCAGTGCATCAGTAATAAGCTCCAATACAATGACAGGTTTCACAGAGACAGAGCTGAGGCTCTGAGTCAACAGAGGAGAAGTGAGCCTCTGCCGACATGCTGCTCTCTGAGCGAGGGGCTTTCTTGGTGTGGAGTTGCAGGACATGTGGTGATTCACTTGAGCGAGGAGAGTCGCACAATAAACAGCAGGCCATTCATGGTCTGAATTACTGACTACTGTATCAGAGTTTATCTAATGATCTTAAATTTGAAAGCGCTTTGATTTTTGTTTTTGTCTGCTGGCTCTGAACAAATTCATTTTGGCTGGCGGTAACTTAGCTCTGATTCAGATCTACTGTTCTAATTTTACGATTAAAAAAAAAGTAATCAACTTTGCCTTTTTCCTCATGGTTTTTCATGTGAAACAGAAGCTTCAACACAAAGAAAATGATGTATGGTTTTACTAATGAAAATCTGAAGATTGCGGCATGCATTGGATTGAGACCTTTTTAAGCTGATACCCCTAAATTAGATTTTCACAACAAACTACCTCCAGAAGTCAGCTAATTAGTAAAGGAAATGTGTGTAATTTAATCTGATTTTAAACAGAAGGTCCCCGAGGTGTGTTAGAGGTTGCTGCTGCACCAACAGCGTCATAAAGACCAATTACACAGCAGACAGGTCAGGGAGGGCGGTTCAGATGGGGTCTAGTTATAAAACAATATCTCAAACTCTGAACCTTACATGGAGCACTGTTCAATCCATGGAGTGAAAATAGAAAGTGAATGGTATGACCGCAAACCAACCAAAACATGACTACCCACCTAAACTGACAAAGAGAAGACAACTCAGGGAATTAGCAAGAGGCTCACAGTAACTCTGGAACAGCTGGAGAGATCCATAGCTCAGCTCGGCAGATCTGTCATCAGGACACCTATTGTTTTGGCACTCCACTAATCATCCGTTTATGGAAGGGTGGCAAGAAGAATGCCATAAAAAGTCCTGTTTGTAGTGTGCTACAACTCATGAAGGGAACACAGCAAACATGTGGAAGACAGTGCTTTGGTCAGATGAGACTAAAATTCAGCTTTCTGGCCTACATTCAAAATGCTTTGAGTGGTGGAAATCTAATAGTGCAAAGTCAGCCTGAACACACCATCCCTATGGTGAAACACGGGGGTGGCAGCATCATGATGTGGGAATGCTTTTTTTTTTTTTTTTTTTTCTTTCAGCGGGGTCACAGAAGTTGATCAGAGTTGAAGGGAAGATGGATTTAGCTAAATGCAGGGCAATCCTGGAAGAAAACATTTTAGAGGGTGTAGAAGATTTGACACCCAAAACATCCATCCACAACAGGTATTAGATGTTTTATGAGTTATTTTGAATGGATCACTCTTCAGTGAGTGACTGATCATGAAGAAATCCCATTTCTTGGTCAAAGGGAGTTTTGCTTTTTCTTGTTAGGAGACTGAATCGTTGTAAAGATTTGATTTAATCTCTATTTCATTTCAGGTTTAAAAAAACAAACGATCACATTAAAAAGTGTATGAGCCATTTTTCTTTTTAGTTTGAAGTCAAAAATGGAAAAGCAGAAATTAAAATTTAGTTTGATTTTCTTTTTATGTCTTATGAAAACAAAATCACTGCCAAAAAGAAACAAAAATTTGCCATTTTTTCCCCATTATATCCACAAATGCTGCTCAATGTGATACCATCATTTCTTGTGAATGTCTACACATATTTTTTCACCACAAAGCAAGTATAGATGAACATACCAATGAATACTTATAAAAATGGTTAAGAGTCATCATGGAAAAAAGTTTTGTTTTTTTCAACATTGTGAGCTCAATGTCAAAAACACTCACCACTGCCATATATGGAAATATATGTCACCGGGTGAAGCATGGTTGTTTCTTTCTTTCTTTTTAAAATGTCTTTCTGATGAAAATATCCTAAGCATTAAAATTAATGTTCTAGAATTGCGCTGCTTATGGTGGTTGCAATTTGTTTGGTTGAGGAGTTATATGTTTGGACAGTTATTTCCTCTGGTTTTAGATGCTATGCAGCTTTTTTTTTTTTTTTTTTTTTTTACTTTTGGATAGTTATTATGATGCAGAACTGTAGCAACAAGGTATTGCTTTTATAACTGGGAGCAGCTGATTAGCATTTCAAAACCTTAAATAATACCTGAACTATGAGCCCAAATCCCAGAGGAGCTGAAAACGAGGCTTCATGGACACAGCGCAGGACCACTGAGCAGAGAGAGAAGGAAGAAGTTGAAACCATCTCTTCCATCGATCATAAAGGATCATGTCCCTGATTCCTACATCTATCTGCCCAGCTTTCTTACAAATATTTAAAGAGGAGCAGCAAAAGCAAATGAGGCGGGTTAGCAGTGGTTGCTAACAACTGATGGTGTCATCCAGGACATGTTACAGTGAAATTTCTTGTCTGCTGCCCGGGGAAATTGAGCTGTTAGCACGTCATGACAGTCATAAGACTTTAATGTAGCAACAGTCTTTAGTCAGAGGTGTCCAAAGATTTGTTGCAAGACTGACTGCTACCGGAGATCCGTTCTGCCCACAGCCTCACCAACCACATCCTTTATATTAACTAGATTTTAATCAAAGAGGAATTGAAAATTTATTTTTGTTGCATTTTATTTGTTTATTTATTTGTTGAGTTTTTGGAGAGTGGAACCAACAAATGCCTTCTGGGTATTAAAACTTATTAGTTCCAATGTAAAATTTATTTTATCTATCACTACAGCGGTCTTGTTCACTGTCTCCCACCCTAATCTGTGTCATCATCACCCTGAGCCCCCCCCCCCCCACACACACACACACACCCACCCGGTGCGCTCTCATGCGCCGCCTGTCCTTTAAATGTTCAGATTGCTGAGTCCTTTGCGGATGTTTTCTCCGTCTTTCTTCCACTCCATATTTACGCGGAAGTCAGTTACGCACCACCTCACACAGCTGCTCAGCGGGGACTATGAAATAAACAAATCGTCGTCATTCAGTAGCCCAACGCAGCGGTGAGTCTCTTTCTATGTGCTTTAAGCTTCGGAATATGAACTGAGGCTTTGTCCAGTGTCTGCGTGTCCGCTGCGCCTCTGAGCTTTATTAAATCCACCCGGACTCGGCTGAGCTCTGTCTGTCTGTCTGTCGGTGGTCTGCGCTGTTCTGGGATGTGATGAGTGTATCATGGCTCGTTAAGGACGCACAGACAGTCGGTCTCCGCAGCCTTTAGTCATTAAGGTAGGACAATTCAGTTTAACAGGACTGCTCTGCACCAGTGACGCTCTTTGTGTCAGTTCGGACGTCTGTCCCTAATGAATTTACGAGCGGAGTTTGTTCTTTAAGCGTGTGGCGGTTGAGCCACGGCACAAAGACGTCTTTTTTGTTGTTGTTGTTGTTGTTTTCTGCAATCACTGGCGATCATCGAAATTTTGTATTTCGACGCGGATTATGATGGCATTGTTAAGCATCCAGCTGCCTATGTGTTTGGAGCCAATACTGTCATAGCATGTGTTTCTTTAGACATTTCATGGACATAATATCAGCGATCAGAGAGACACGGTGGATCTGAGCTGAGTGGATCAGTTGTTCTCGGTAGCTTGCAATTCATGTGGACTGTTTTTTTCGTTTTTTAAATCATTTGTTAAATATCTAATGAGGCACTCTTATCACTCCCTTGTTGTCTTATTATGAACCATAATACAGCTTGAGGAGCGCCCTGCATAGCTACACTGTTGCCACATAATGCACCCATTGACAACAAAAGGCTTTGAGCTGTTATTCCAGTTTTTCCTCTGCTCGAGTCCAGTAGCAGCACAACAATAGGAAAGCCGACACAATTTGACTTTCCTGAGTGGTATTTGTACGGGAACCAGTAATTGCTTAAATTTCAATTGTTTCTGGTTTCTATTCTGTCTCTTGTGGTTGCAGAATCATTTTCAGACATGCACTGGTAGTTGTGAGTCCAACAGAAAATCAACCATATGTCCCTTGGTTTCAGTTTTATTTAGCTCAAAAAGTGGTGTATTTAGTAAAATAAGTTATCTTTTTTTTTTCTTCTTCAGTATTTGACTTATCTGAGCAAATCAGCAAAAATAATAGTCGGAGTCTGGTCCCTGGTTTATCTGATCGATTGGTGCATCTGTAATCAGCTTCTATCAGTTTGTTCCCTCATCTCGCAGTCTCTGCTCTGTGTACTGCAGATTCACGTTGTAATAATCATTTTTAAAGCGTTGTTGTAAAGCTTTGTTGTCTCGCCTCCTTTTTGTACATTAGTATTGTATACATTTGCTTTGTTGCCGGTGGTGCAAACATTTTACTTTTCCTTCTATCAAAAGTAACATACCGTGGCTTCCAGCCAGAAACCGATTCCTAAAATACAGTCTGTGCTGTGATGGCAGGCTTGGTGTAGAGGGAAAACTAGCTGTGGCTGACTGTTTGTGTTACATCACTATAGCCTATAGTGATGCCTTTGCCTGTGTTGTAAAATACTGAGCGCTTGTTGCAGTTAGAGGGCTCAGCATCCTGTTGTGTGCATGAATTTGCTCATGGATAATAAAAAAATCCTCCATAATCCTTCCCCCTCACATGGAGCACAAAATAAAGATCAGTTGCTTTTTTCATAAACACGCTAGATTTTGACACAAATGGCTGCTTGAACAAAAGCGATAGGCAGTTTCCTTTTTTCCGGTTAAGCAGTTTCAGCCTTAAGCTTATTTTTCTATGACAAACATAATTAGGAATGCTTTTATTTTCAAAGAAGAGAATATGGTGTCAAATTTATAAGCAACTTTTTTTTTTCTCTGTCGTTACATCTTTAAATGCACAGATACTCAATTATCTATGATTACGGCAACTAAACATACATATGAGTTTCTAGGACTATGGTTAGTAAGAGCCGCTATCAAATTTCCTTCTCTTTTTACATGATACCAGCCAATTCAGTTTTATCTCTCCAGAAGTTTAGCATTACTGGCTGCACTGGCTGTGCCTTAAGATGGTATTTATAACCTTTTAAATGTTTCAGATTTTGTCTTCTTACAATTATAGGCATCAGTGTTTAGGGAGATTTTGTGATCAAGCGATATCATGTTGTGCATCATTGTAAAGTTGAAAGAACTGGATGCATGACTTAAAAAATTATAAAGATGTTAAGTTTGTGTGCCGCCCCTTCAAGTCAACATTTGTGAAACCACCTTTGCTTCAGTTACAGCTGCATGTTATTTGGATGATGTGTCTGTCAGCTTTGGACAACAAGAGATTCAATTTTACCCCTGGCCTGTCTGTTGTTTTCCTTTTTTTTTTATGTAGCTGTGTGTTTACTGATTCTCTAAAAACTCTTTGAGGCCTCCACAGAACAGCTGTATTTCTGAGCTTAAATTGCCCATGGATTGACTCATTTTACTTTTACTATTTTTGTTACTATTGAAGGTAGTCGGTAGCACTGGATTCTATTTAGAGTAAAAGAGGTTCAATGTAAATGCTTGCCACACTTGTCAGATTTTGATCTGTAAAAAGTTTGTATTTATCACATAGAATGTAATGAATGGTGATGTTTGTAACATGACAAAACGTGAAAAGGTTGCGAGATTTAAAGACTTTTCAAGGCATTAAATGTGAAATGTTTTATTTGGATTAAATAATGCGCAATCTGGGAATCTACTCTTCTGCTTCCTTTATATTTTTTTTCTTCGCCTTGTTGCTTTGTCTTGACTACGACGGTGATGAGATTTCACCTGTTGCAGCCATCACAGCTCTGTGATGTGAAGTGTCGTCTATTTCAAGGCAACGTGAGCCGTCAGTGGTCTCTGAAGTCATCAGTCGTTGTGACAAACCAGCTACAGAGAGAAAAAGCGAACATAAATCCATAGTTAGGATTCTAGGCAAGAGGGAAAGATGGTTGTTGCTGTTAAGCTGTTCAAACCACAAGGAAGGAATCTGCAGTCATAATGGACTGTGTCATTATCAGCTGGAAAATAAACTCGTCCTGTCTGTCTTCAAGGAAGGGTTGTGAGGAAAGTAATTGCAGGGCGGTATGAATGCAGCCACGCTCAGATGGCAGCTTTTTGTCAATATCTGTTGGCACTGTGGAAAACAATTGTTTGTCAGGGTGAAAAGTGGCTTTTCCTTTATTTTACAATAGGAAGCGGAGGATGGCTAAGACAGTCTCTGCGTTATTGTTTAGTGCGACTTCAATCAAAGTCAGTGTCACAAGAAAGCTGCAAACATTTTGACTTCCAAAATTGTTTTATAGTCTGCTTTGGTTTTTGCTCTTATGCTTTTATTATGAGCTATGGCTAAGAATATAATGGTAAATAAGTAATGATGCTGTATATTATGCCATTTCATGTTCATCTTAAGTTGTATTTACCTAATTTTAAGAGCAGGTGATATCCGTGATTTTCCTCAGCAAGATCTTTAGATGAGACCTTAGAGTAGATGGGGCAGAGCTTATTTTTCTGGCTGCACATTTCTTGGTCTTTTTCTTTAATATTGTTTCAAGTAAATTAACACATTAGTGTTAACTACTTTAATTTAAATCTGCTATGTCAGCACACACTCACGCTTCTTTTTATTTCTTCTGCTTTAAATTCACTTGGATGGAGGTTGTAATAATGTTGTAGATAAATGCACCACATACAGTAATGATAAAAATCATTACCAATCAAGAATATATTTTTTTCTTTTCTTATTATATTTGTGCTTTTATAATTAAGATTGTAAAGTTTCAGAAGCACACCTGCAGCTTCACAGTGCGCTAAGCCGTTTTAAGCCCCATTTGCCTCGCTCTGCTTGTTCACTTGTAAAATAATATTGACTAAATTCCCCAAGGCGACAGGAAATGGATGGAGCCAACAAAACTCAGTTTTCTTGCATATCTCATTCTGCTTTACAGGGGAAGGCGTGTGTGTGTTTCCAGGATCTGGCTTTTCCTGTACTCCAGTGACTTTTTCAGTAGTTGAGACAAGAGCCAGTTTTTCACTTTTAATGCTGGACACCCAGTTTTCCTTCAGTTGGTTGGTCAAAGGTATTGTCATGTTTAAAACAATCTACACCCCCTTAATTTTTATTAGTTTAGTGAAAAACTAAGTAAATCAGAATAAACCCAAGGATGCATACCAGCAATCTATTTTGGCCTTATCTTTATCTAACATATTATGACCTGGTTGAATGTGTGTGAATCTGCACACTTGAAGTTAGTCCTTTAAACCAGGTAAAGACTAAATAATTTATTTCTTTAAACCCCAAAACTGTCAGAGGGTGTATTTTCTTTTTACAAAGACCGTAGTTTAAGGTAGAGGTATAGTTTAGAAGTATTACTGTGATTTTGCAGCCAAAATTGTACTACTTGCTATGCAGACTTGGCGAACCTGTTTTACACAGAGTCTGTCATCTGATCCCAGGCTGTAATGGTAGGGCTATGTCTCCTGCTCGTCTTGTAGCATCAGTGTCTTGCTTGGCTGTAACATAATAACACGATAAAGGAGCCAGTGCGCTCCACTCTTCTGGTCTGCCGTTCTACTGTGTCTCCTCGTAGCTGGATAAAGAATGAGCGCATCGATCCAATCTAATGAGTCCTAATCTCCAATGGATGATGCCATATGTCCTGCAAATTAAACTTCAGAGTAATGCTAATGGATTCAGTTAAAAAACATAGTTAATGCAATGAAAGGTCAATGTTTTTGTCGATATATTTTATATGGTTTTAAGTAGTTTTTTGCGCTCTGACTTGCAGCGTGTGCGTGCAGTTGCAGGTATTTGTGCGTTGCTTGGGTGCAGTGAAATTGTAATGTGTTTGATAAAAGTGGAGGAATGGTGAACTGCTGAGGACAGGTGCTGGCTCAGATGAAAGAATCATGGGATGGCGCTTCTGCAGGTAGACAACGTTTGATGTTTTCATTAGATCTTCCACACTCACCCAAGGTTTGCGTTTGCTGATGACAGTGGACCAGGAAGAGGGTACAGAGGTACATGGTGTTATACATATAGTGGCTTTCTTTTATTAAGCTCTTTTTCCACAGAATGCTTTGCAAAACTGTAACTTAAACTGTAAGATTCAGTGCATCTCATTGGGATTTTATTTGACAGACCAGCACAAAGTAGCACAAAATGTTTTTACCAATACAAATGTAAAAAATGTTGCATGCATTTGTAACCAGACCCCCTTATTCTGATGCCCCTAAAAATAATCAAGTGCAACCGGTTTCTTTATAATTCACCTGTTTACTAAATAGTCTACTTATGTGTTATTTATTCTTAGTATTAATACGGGTGTTGTGGAAAGTTCTTGTAGATTTGTGAACAACCTGCATAATGAAGATCAAGCAATTCATCAGACAGATCAGGGATAACGTCGTTCAGAAATTTAAATTGGGGCTAAGTTTGTTTAACTGTTTACTTTTATATAGTGAGAATCTATATAATATTCCCATGCTATGCTCATCTCATGAATCACTATGCAATCTGTTGTTGGAAAATTAGCAACGGATAAAGAACTACAAAATACATCAAATGCAATTGACCTTCAGCTAAATGTTGGGCAAGCAGAGCATTTATCAGAAACAGAGCCAAGATTAGGGCAGTATGATTATGGAAGATCATGACATAGCACTATTATGGGTAAATGTCTATCATTTGTGACAAAACTACATTTTCTTCCCTCTTCTGTTTCTAACACTTTAGCTTGGGTGCTGTGATCTGTGTCACGTGTGGGTATTGACCACACAGAGATGTCCTCCAACAAACAGAAGATTATGTTGGTGTGCAAATTGTGAGCTTTGAATAAAATTATAACATTTCAAATAGTCCTTTTGCGATGTTAGTATTGCACACACTCTGAAAGAGCTGCAGAGATCCAAAGCCGAGAATGGAAAATCTGTTAAGATGGCTATAATTCATATACCCCACAAATCTGTTCTCTAGGAAGAGTGGCAATAAGAAGGCAGTTAACCACAACCCATACAGGAGATACAGCCCACATGTTAATGCTCTGGTCAAATTAGACTAAAATTAAGCTTTATAGCCAATATGCAAAATGCTATGTGTGGTGAATACATCGGCTGATTTATTTCAGATGAGACAAGGATGCTCGTTAGAGTTGATAGGAAAATGGATGGAGCTATTATTTGCTAACAAAGAAATAATAATAAAAAAATATATATCATTCCAATCCTGTCCATAGTTATCCACTGCTTTGTATTGGTTGATCACATAAAATCATAATAAAATACATTGAAATTTGAAGCTGTAATATGACAATACGTGAACCCACATTTGCAAGGCGCTTTATGTGCTCTCTCTATTTGTGTCTAAAAATTAAGATAAAGGATAATGATACTATTATTCCCAAATTGTACAGTTAGAAGCAAGGTATGTATTAAATATTCGGGATGTGCTTTGGTTAAAAAAAAAAAAAAAAAAGAGATATTGCATTTCTAATACCTAACAGGCCTATTTCTCTTCATCACTGATAATTTTACTGAAGTGTTTCATTACCCTTCCACAGCAACAGTGGCTGGAGGGTTGCTGGTGGGGAAAAAGATGATTTTTTTGTTTGTTTGTTTGTTTGCTTCTTTGAAAATCTTGCAGTAAAGAAAAACGCAAAGCACAATCTCCTTACAGTGGACCTGAACCAATTATAGAAAATTGAAGAAAATATTGAACATTTTGACAACATATATGTCAAAGACCAGAGGCAGAATGAGGGATCGAAGATGCCTCAAGCAGACATGGCAAAAGTGGGAGGCAGCATCAACCCAGCTGCTTCTGCAACTAAAGCCTCCAGTGAGTTACTAAAGACGAACAATGGTTGCTTAATTAGGGCATCTTGTTACTGTCAATAAACTGTAAGCCATGTGTGAAAGGATCTAATGTGTTACATCTAAATAAATGCTCTTAAGCTAAGAAAAACAGTACAATTTTTATTTATAATACAATTCCTTTAAGTTTGTAGTAGTTCTTTTCAGAAATTTTAATTCAAATCTTCTAATACTGAAGGTTTGAAGTAAACCAATCAGAGACATAGATAAGAACAAAGGGTTTATTCATTCAGCTTTTATTGCTAAGCATTAAAGAATACAAAGTCCAAACTGTACACGTGAGGGGCTTAATAGCAAACTTCTCTTCCTGCTTCCTGGCCTGTCATGAGGGAAGTGGTATTAACACTTTATCATTTACAGAAAGAGAAACTGATTGGTCTAATTTTAGGTGTTTATACATCACGAGGTGCTTGGAAAGTCCACTGACATCTGAGGCGTGGGTTCTGTTGCAGGAAGGACTCCACCTGCAACATTCCTCTCTTCTGTGTGTGAATAGTGTTGGAAGACACGTCCGTCTCGTGATGGTAGAATCTGATTGCAACCAGAGAAAGGCCTTCCTGCATCGATTCAGCACTGACTGCAGGGGCTCTAGTGAGATTGACCTCTCCTCAGTAACTAAATAAACAATCAATAAAATTGAATATGGAAGCCTGCAGCCTAAAATATCATTGTGCTCAGTCAAGAGTAGTCGGCACATTGTGTGGAGAAAGTCACTGTACGGTCAAAATGTGCTACATTGTTGGCAAGTGCAGGGTACTGAATCTCATAGCCAAACTCTTATTTTTAATTCTCTGTTTTTGCTGAAGGTACAAGTATTTCAAAATGTTTTTATTGCAGTTAATTAAAAAAATATCTGCACAACTGCCTTGAACCAAAGATTTTTCCGATAGATCATTGCATTGTAATGAAACAATAGTGTTGCAGTTCTGTTTTGTGGCAAATGTAACTTACTGGGCACATATCAAAATTTTTATACAATTTTTCAACTGTGTTCAGGTTTGTTGCTCATAATAGTTGTATTCACTAATATGGCTGAAACTGAGAAACATGCAACAAGGTATCAAAGAAAAATGGTGAGCACAAGCAGCTAAGAACAGAGCTGAAAGTTGCCAAAAAGGGATATTACATTTGAAATGCCTAACTTTACAAGCTGCGTATAACATAATGGCCACCCAAGACAAAAATAGTAATATAAAAGTCTTCAGCTCAATTTAAGTTAATGAAATTTAAGTTCGTTCCAGTGAGAAGGAAGACATCAGTATAAATACTCTAGCTTGCGACCTCACAACCGGCATCCTATTGTGGTATTTAAAGAGTAACTAAATCCTAAATCACCTTATTTTTTAATTATTTTTTTTTATTTTATTTATTTTTTTTTTTTTGCAGATAAACTATATAAATTGGTCCTTCTGCAATATTTGGTCTAAAACAGTCTTAGTGCTGCCCTACTTCGATTGAATGGTGGGAAGAGGGATGGCGGTGATAAGAGTTCGTCCTGTAACTGGTAGGTTGCTGTTGTGTCCTTGGACAAGACATTTCATTCGCTTTGCCTGTTGGTGGTGGTCAAAGGGCCCGGTCGTGCCGGTGCATGGGAGCCTCGCTTCTCTCAGTTTACCCCAGGGAAGCTGTGGCTACAATGTATTAGCTTACCACCATCACCGTGTGAATGACTGAATGTAGTGTGAAACACTGTGCAGTCCTCTGGACTAGATAAAGCGCCATACAAGTACAGGCCATTTACCATTCATTTACCATACTCCTGTCAAATTTTCCTATTGGTTATAACAGTACAGCTTGGTCAATGTCTACATCACAGCCCCACATTTGGGTATAAAACAATCTCACTCAAGACACACGCCCCCGTGGCAAATCAGTAGTTGATATTGCGAACGTTGATCAATAGTTTCTCATCTTTGCACGTGGGATTTATTTGTGGACATGGAGTGGAATGGTTCTCCTCTCTGCCCTGACTGCAGGCGGGGTTTGCTGCAGGATGGCTGTATTTGACTGACTACAGTGCTTAAGAAGCTGGAGAGGTTCACTGCAGCACTCACTTCTCAGTCAGTCAGGACAGTTACTGCAGAGCAATTGGTGGTTCACGTGTTGTTGCCAAAGTCTCCAATAACGCAGAAAAAAAAAAATCGCTAGATTTGTCACTAGTTGCTTTTTTTTTTTTTTTTTTTTTTTTTTTTTAAATTGTTAAATATAGTGACAAAGTTGCAAAGTTGGCAAGAGGGCTTCTGACCACAGCCCCTTGGTGTCTCTCGGCTCCACCTACTTTGGTGGAATTTTTCAAAAATTGTCCGGGGATGTGGTTTTACTTTCACAGGGTGTTTAGTTACGCTTTAAAAGGATTCTTTAATGAGCCAGGTGTACCAATAATTTACTATGTTGGTAAACCACTACTTGTAGAAAAACCTGTAACACCCTCCTAACAGGTCTCCCAGCCCGTGCTGTGAGACCTCTGCAGATAGTCTAGAACATGGTGGCACGTCTCTGTTCAATGTGCTCTACCGGCTACCCTTAGCTACCTGCATCAAATTCTAGTCAGTGATGTTTGCCGATAAAGTGTTTAATGAAACAGCTCCGATCTACTTGAATTCTCTTGCAAAGGCTCATGCCAGTGCTTAAACTACACTCAAGATAATCCAGACTCTTTTAATCTGTCATTCCCTGATGGTGAAATGACCTAATGAGTGCCAACAGAAGCCTAGCTTCAAGAAACTTGAAGAACCAGGTCTTCAGAGAGCATCTCCTTCCCAATCACCTAAGCTATGCTTCCCTTTACTGCACTATCTTTTTTGGTGCACTTCCCTCTATGCCTGCACTCTATTTCTACACTGTCATTTCCATCACCTTTGATGGAGCCTGACTAATCATCTTCCTTCTAAGTAGTCCATTGTTAATTTTACTGTTAATTGCATTGTTATATCCTCATTTGTAAATTGCCTTGGATAAAAACATCTGCCAAATGCATAAACACAATTGGAAACACAAATATCCTGACAAGATTCAGATAGATTTGGTCATTTCTGGTCCCGTTCTGACCAGGATTGTTACTCTAAAGCTTATACCCATTTGTCTGCATGTTCCTGCTAACAAAGTGTCACCAGAACAGCCTACATTTATATTAATGAGCCATACAGTGCTTGTGCAAGTCTCATTGTTCTCTACATAATCCGTCCATCTTTTACTCGTGAGTTTAACTGCAGTAACATAGCTGTCAAAACATTATTAGGACACCAAAAGTAAGCTCTATAAGCCCATCTTCAGTTACTTTCTTCACATCATCATGTTGTTTTGCCCCAACAGAGCTGTTATTAATTTGTTTTTTAATGGATACCCGCAGATGGTTTGAACTGACAAGAAGACATACAAAAAATAAAAACCACTAAAGCATTTTTTTCCTGATTAACTTTATGCTCACAAACAGCTGTGGTTTGTGTGGGTGTTTACTGCCGACTCAAGCAATCTGTTGCATGAACTATGTTGTGTCCTTGGCTTTGGGTTGCTGATTCTTCCCAAAATTTTTATTCTTCCAAATCCTTTGGCAAAAAGTTTCCAATGGAGAAATTGCTTTTGGTGGGTAATGAGAAATCCGGCCTCTTCAGCCATTTATTTCTACCTAGCTCAGTCACTTTTCCTTGATAGATTTTCTTTATAGCCAAAGTGCTCACTCAATCTATTTTCTGTCCTCAGTAACTGGCCACATATCATTTGAAGTATTGCTATTAAAAAACTCCTTTATGCTTTCTAACTAAGCGAAAACACTGTGTCCTGCATACAACAATTGTCCATCAGACGTTGTAGATTCAGATGAAATGTCATCATTCATATTTAGAACTGTTATTTGTTTTAAGTAAGATGTAGCTAATAGGCTTTTTTTATTACTAAAAACTGCTTTTAAAATTACCTGTCCTTTGAAAAATATTGGAAAGGTTTTTGTATTGATTAATTTATCATTAATACATTAAATATTCATAGTTTTATGACTTTCACATTAAAACATCTTTTCTGCTGTCATCCATTTTATTTTTTTTTACAGTTGAGGCATGCTGTTTTGTACAAAAAAAATGGAGGAAAAGTGGGTTTTACAAACACATGGAGGTTCACATATAAATATACTTCAAGACTATAGTGTGAAATTGACAAAGTGGCAAAACTCGTACTTTTTTTTTTTTTTTTTTTTTTTTTTTTAAACTTCCTCTGGAAAATTATCAGTCATTCATGTGCAATTTACTTGTCTGTTTGTATACAGTGCATGTATAATCAACTTCAAATGAACAAGAAAGTGCCAACAGCCAATGTGGCACTGACTGTCATTTCATTATAAATTTCAAATGACTTTTTATTTCTAATGGCTTCTCAAGCTTATTAATGTTGCTGCTAGTTTTTGCAGAGCCAGTGGCTGCTTTGCTGCTTGTAATTTAAATTTTAGCACATTCATCACTTCTCATCATAATACATCCCAAGCAGAATGAGACACTTATAGGGGCAAAAATAAACCTTCAATCCCTGCTCTGCTTCTGAACAGAATGTACAGCATTTCTTTGATTAATTAAATCCTTTGTTTTGGTTATTATTAGTTATTGAAATTCATTTTGCTCTAGCCTTTATAAATTGCCTTCAAAATATGGTTTAGTAGATTTGTGGAAGCTTTTTCATGTTTGATGCAGCTTGCAGTCGGAGCATTTCTGACTGGTTTTTATGTGGAGTCTTGTAGTTTTTATAACCTGTACATGCGGGTTTACTGCAGATCTTTTCTCATATGCAGATTTAAGGGTTTGTTACTTTGAACTCTGCTTCTGATTACCTCGATTATAAGATTGGAAAGGTTTGGAATTGGATGCTATGTTAAATATTTGAGGCAAAAAAAGCAGCTATATGTCTGCCATAAAACCAAAGAGGATTGGGAGAAATAAACTCCGGAGAGGTTTTTTCTTTCTCTTTTTTTTTTACTGGCATCAAGAAAACTTGGAGTAATTAAACCGAACCAAACATGCATTTTATTCTTGCATTTGGTCAAAGCCCACTTAAATAGGATCGGGCAGTATAACTAAAGGTCACACAGAGGACAACCAGAAACCTGCATTATCTAAACATTTTGTCTTGTACCAACAGCAAGTTTTTACTATATTAGGGAAGCATGCAATCTTGACATCTTTGAATATGCAAAAACTGTACTGGTTGCAATTAGGCCACAATTTCTTAACTTTTTCCCTTTTTTTTTTTTTTCTTTCTTAATTCATTATCATAATATTTCCATCGTTCTACTGTAGCTTTAGCTTTTGTGTTATATTCTAGGATTAATATCCCCACTACCTAAAACACATTTATATCTGGGTCAGAGAACCTGTGTTCTTTCTGAATGGTGTGATGGATGGACATCCCATTTGCTTGAATAAAATAGAAATATCCTTGATTGTCCCACGATGGGACAATGGCTCATTGGATTTAATTGTTCAAATAGATAAGCGCAGCACCTTGTAGGAATCTGGAAATTATAATTAGAGATGAACCAGATCTGTGGAAGTCCTCAATTATCTCCCTGATATCTTGGCTGATTTCCATAGATTTTTTTTTTTTTTTTTAATGATCTCACACAGAAGCAATGTGTTTTGAGGTGTTACGTAAGATATATCCACAGATAAGCTTCCATTTGATTTTGATGTTCTGAAATGTCAGAAGCTTATAAAGCCATGAGATTATCAGCTAGGTTTTACCAAATTGCTTAGAGATGTAGTAATCTTGGTTTCATTTTTAAATGTCTGAATTAGAAGGGATTTATTTAATTCTCTGAAAATGGAGTTCTCATTGTTCTGGCATTTAGCAAATAGTAGATTTTTGTCATCCTAACTGATGTAAAACTGAAAATTTTAGTCATGTTTGATTTCAGACAGTGAGCGGGAAAAAGGTCATGAGTTTCTGTACTATGATATATCTGGTTTCGACTATTCACTTGCCTAAATATATACACAGCATGCAAAACGCATGAATGCTTTGCTCTTTAAACATCATAGCCTATCAAATATTTCATCCAAAGAATGTTTTGGAATTGGGATTTTGCGAATACTGATCATGTGATGACAGTTTGATTTATTGTGGAGCTCTAACCTACAACACATTCTTCACAGATTAATATATAGAAGATGTAGGTTTTGTGGCTTTACTCAATGATTTCAGTCTTCATGTTCTGAAGTTTGGGTTTGGCTGTGACCATCTTGGATTTGTGCTGGGAAAATTTACATTTCAGAGAACCTGTGAAGACCCTGATCTTTTTCTTCCTAGGAACATATCTGAAAGTCCTTCTGATTATAAATAAACTTTACTTATGAAGTGCTTTTCACAAACAAAGCGCTGTACAACATAAATCACATCAATTGTGGATGTATATTTAGTGATCATTGTCGTGTTCATTACATCATTGCATTATATTTGCACGAGGTGAGTTTCAAGCTTTTTACTTCTTACTGTCTGGCCTCATAAATTGTATCACAGGATGACCAGTTTCAACAAAGCTAAAGAAATCAGACCCTGCTTGTAATGCAGCCCATAAAGACTACCTTTTTAATCAGTTTAATTATTAAAAGCATTGCAAGGTTGATTGAAGTACAGCCTAATCTAAAAAAAAAAAAAATCATTCTTGCAAAATAAAGACAAGGTTTTGGCAAATATTTTGACTATGCTTCATATATGATGGCCAGAGAGAAAAGTTATAAATGACACCATGTGTTAACATTTTTTTTTTCCTTAAAAAAAAAAAAAAAAAAAAAAAAAAAAAAAAAAAAAAAAAAAAAAAAAAATCTGAGGTTTTAGTATTTAATTAGCTTTGCTTAAAGATCAATTTTTACTTTTTATTGTACAGAATATCTTGTAAAGGGAGTTCTTAAAGCATTTAAATATACTTGGTTGCAGAGTCCAGCAGTGATTAGTTATGCAGGAAGGGTGTCCTCAAACAGGGTCACAAGAAAATTCAATAACAAGGCCAGTTTTTGACAGTTGTTCTTTTTTTTTTTTTTTTTTTTTTTTTTTTTTTTTTAGCAAATAATCATTCCAGTAAAACTGTTTTCATTCTCCATTAATCATTGTTTTGATTTATTATCTGGATCCTGCTCCGTTAAACTGACCAGCCACTTCTCCAACTGTGGCCATAACGTGGCACGGTGACTCAGCTGTGTTTTGCTACTGGATCGAGTACTGACCTCTCAGACTGTCTTAGTGCCTGGTTTCCTGACATTCAGCACCAGCACGCACACACGCACACACTGGCTCACTTTTTTTTTTTTTTTTGTGCTATTCCATGGAGCAGTGCGGTGGGCTCTAGCTGCCCATCGGTCCATAACTCCTCCACAGAATTGGATTGTGATGTGAAGCAGGGAGAAGACAAACATCAGCCAGGAGGACAGACACACTTAAAAATTGTTGTGACTTCAGCAGCAAGAGCTAAGAGTGAAAATGGTTTTGGTTTCTCCTCCAGTGGTGACTTTGTTGTTTCATTTCCTCATTCCAGCACCGAAGCAGAGCCCTTTTTCACTTGAATGTTGATCTAAAAGAAAGCCACAGTGGCAGTTCAGAATCTATCAAACCGTACACGTAGTCAGTTATTTCCAAGCTGCCATCAACAAAAACTACTGTTTTTATTATGAGTATTTTTTATTTTTTTAATCTGCTGTTAACTGCGTCCTGTTTGGTCTATTGTGGGGTTTTTTTTGTTTTGTTTTGTTTTTTTTTTCCCCTCCGGCAGCAAGTATTGTGCAAATTTTGTTTTTCATGGAACTAAACAGGAAAGCACTAAATGAATGCATCATCACTTTTCTGTGAAGTTGGGAAATATGTCATAAATTTCAATGAGTGACTGTAACAGAGTGTTCCCTGGAAAAAAAAGTAATGATTCAGATGCATGAACATGAACTGAAAGAAAAATAGATGTCAAAGTTTCAGGAAGCAAAATTTAGGATTTTTGCAAGGTTAAAGTTATTCAGCAAGTTATCGTGAGATTAGAAATCTCTCATCAGGATAGATGTGTGTAGAATAACAAACAGTTTTGTTTATATAAACATAATATATTAACTACATTCATGTGGAGCTGTAGATACCCCAATACCCCCTATTTTAGTAAAATAAGAAAAAAAGGCCCTATTTTTTTTCTTTTTTTTTCTTTTTTTTTCTTTTTTTTTTTTTTTACAGGGAAACATGTCATCTGAAGCCAATTTGTGCCATTTCCAGTTTAAAAGGACGTACTAAAGTATTCATACCCCTTAAACTTGTTTTGTCATAGTCTTCAGTGTGTTTTATTGTTGTTTTAACCAATAAACAAACACAATGTAGTGCATAATTATGTTCTGCAATTGTAGTTACAGCTGCAAGTCTTGTAGGTTTGTCTTTATCAACTTTACACATCTAGACACTGGGATTTTTTCCAATGCTTCTTTGAAAAGCAAAATCTTAAAAATCTACTTGGATGGGTAGTGTGTGAATTTTTTTAAGTGTTGCCCCTTATTCTCAATTGGATTTAGGCATAGACTTTGACTGGACCATTCTGTCACATGCCTATGCTTTGATCTAAGTGATCTCTGTTATTTGTATGTTTAGTGTCACTCTTCTGCTGGAAGGTGAATAACTTAAATCTCTTAACCGGTTTCTGCCAAGCTTGTCCTGTGTTCTCTCCATCCTTCTTCTGACCAGCTTCCCTGTCCCTGCTACAGAAACACATCCCTGAAACATGAGGCTGCCACCACCATGTTTCGTGCTGCAGCTGTTGTAATCAGGTTTATGTGCAGAGTTGGTTTTGCAGCCACACTCAGAATTTTGTTTGAAGGGCAAAAAGTTCATTTTTGAGCTCATGAGCAGAGCACCTTCTTTCATCTTTGCTTAGTCTCCTACATGCCTTGTGGCAAACTATAAATGGGACTTCTGGTTTTCTTTCTTCCTGCCACTTATGTTATACTCATTCCATTTTCAGACGATGGATTGAACAGTGCTCTGTGAGATGTTGAAAAGATACTGTTTTATAACCTAATCTTGCTTTTAACCATCTGACCTGTTCCTTGGTCTTCATGATGCAGTTTGATCGCTAATGTTCTCTATGGAAAACCATTTAGACCTTCACAGAACAGCTTTATGTTATACTTGAATAGATTTATACACACAATTCATAAACAAAGTTACTTCTGAGGGCAGCTGGTTGCTGTTAATTTTATGAAGGGGTAGCAAAATAAAGGAGGTTGAATGGACACCACATTTAGCAGACTTTTACAGAGAAAAATGTCTTCAGGGAGTTTTTGCAATCAGATTATGGGATATATCTGTTACAACTCAGTCAGTTGGGGGGAGGGATCGTTCCCCCTTTTTTTTTTCATTTGGTGAGACTGAGAAATGATCGTTTAGTTTGAGTTTCACTTTGAAGTGACGTTCTCTGATTGTTTTAATTTACAGTAAATACTCCCACATTTACCCACACTGACTTTAAATTAGCAGTTGACCAACAGTCATATTTTGCTTATGTTTTTCTATTTTGGTAATGTCTCATTATACATAAAAATCTTCATTTGAAGTACAAAGTTGATTTGAGCTTCACATCATAGTTAGATCTGAATATAATTTCAGAACTGCAGTCAATGTGTGTCACAAATAAAAGCTTCTGCTTGTTGATCTTTATGCTCTTCAGATTAAGCAGCAGTATTGCTTTTCAAGTGTTGAGGCCAAACCTTTGCTTTTTTTTTTTTTTTTTTATAGTAATCAGTGCAGCATGAAAAACCTCTCCAAATAGTCTCCCCTGCTTGACTCGCTGAAGCTGCACCTGTTCGCTCTCTGTTGCTCAATCAGGATATCAGCCTTGGCTAAATTCCCAACTTGTAAATGTGAATCTCTACTTGTGGTTTTAGGGTTGCATCTGTGAGATTGAGCTAACAGGTTACCAAACTGTGTAACAAAAATCTGCATTAAGATGCCTCCAGCTGAATTCATGTACTTTATTAGTCTGAGTTGCTGTTTAAAAATGCCTGCGTACACTCTGGAGCTCTTGCTTCCTCTATTCTACTTCTCCCTTCACAACATTTACTGGTACTTTGAGATTACAAAAGCTGCCTATTCGGTTTGTCAGTTTATCTACAGAACCAGTGACTGGGTGTTAAACTATCAGTTCCTGTCTTCATACTGAAAAATTATGATGTGCTTGCTTTATTTTCCTCCTTTCATTTGCTTACCAAATATTTTATTCTGCCTTTCCAATGGAATTACTGCTCATCCTGCTTGTGGTACATCCAGGGTCTGTTTGCTTTTCTTTTCTTGTCAAGCAGCTTGTGCACAAAAAGATGTGAACAGCTTTGTGTCATAAAATTCTCTTTTGAGTCTTGAAGCGTCTGTGTTTCTTTTCCGTCTAACTGAGGCTTGTTTTTTAATGAGCTTCAAGTGACAGCAGCTTTTTTTTTTTTTTTTTTTTTTTTTTAAAGACAGAACACCCCTTTATGCAGCTGGTTGAGCTGTTGCATAGTCTGCTGCCCAAGTCTTTTGTCAGAAACATGTTGTTTGAATGCTGTAATTATCTCTAATGAAGAATAAATTGTCATCCCATTTGATTGAATCAGATTTGCTCTAATCTTTGCGAATTAGTTTGAAACTCCAATTGACTCTTGTTGGATGAAAGCTGTAAACAGCAACGGTGCACATTTGTGGGTCGGCTTTATGTTTGCAACAATGCACACCAAAACAAATTCAAGTTTGGCCTTTGGGCAGTGTACTTGCAGGCTAAACTAATATAATCTGCTCCTGGCATTGTTTCTCTTCAGCTGCTGAATGTGCCAATGCAATAATATCACAAGTCGGTCTCCCTGCAGGATTTCTGCATTCCTTTGGTTTGTGTTTTGTTTGCTGTCTTGAAACTTTAGGGGACCACTGCACAGTGGACTATTCCATCTTCATTTTTTTCTTTACTTTTGTTTTAATATGGCTCTACCGAGCGCTGCCAGTCTGTAAAATGTATTCCAATACATTAGGTTTTAATCATGTCTTGTGTTGTCATAAGTAGTGAGAGTCATAGTTTTGGAAAAATAATACAGGTGTATCCCAAGGCTGATTACTTGGTCTACTTTTTTTTAACACTATGTAAATTAATTGCCTTATATTGTCCTTGTGCATGTTTCCAGATGTATGCTGGAGATACTGTTTTATATGCAGCTCGTTTCAACAAAACTGTCAGTGTTTGGAGTCCTTCATAACAAACGTTTGATAAATCATGCCTCATTTTAATTAAGAACTGCATAATGGGGCGCCACATGGCTTGTAGGTAGAGCAGGTTCACCATATATACAGGCTACAGTCCAATCCAGGCTACAGTTTGATTCCCAACCCTGGGTTATTTGCTGCATGTCTTCCCCTTCTCCTTCTCCCCTTCCTCCACTAGTGTATTAAAGGCCACTAGTGCCATAAAACCCTAAAAAATATATCCTGATTGGTACCCAATATCAATGAGTGTGCTACGTCAACCACAAATATCTGCTTTGATGCAGTATTTGATTACCTATAGAATTTCTAGTGCCACACATGGAAAAATCTGCTCCCCGGTAATAAAACTGGCCACTAGACTTTCTCTTCCCTCCATGACCACAGCTGTAGATCTTAGTAACCAAGATTTTAATTCAGGTCTGTTAGGTTAATTGGTCTCTGTAAATTGCTGCTCAGGTATGAGTGTGTGTTGTTTGTTCTACATGTCTCTGTGTTGCCCTTTGATGGACTGGCGACCTATCTAAGATGTACCCCATCTCTTTCCCAATGACAGCTGGAAATAAGCACCAACCCCTGTAAGCATAAGTGGGTATAGACAATGGATTGATGAGTAATTAATACTGCCATATTAAAGAGGGAATTTACAATGTGTTGTTTTTTCCTAAAATTAGGCAACCCTATGGTAAATGTTAAACTTTTGTTGATATGCTTTTCTTCAAGAGCCTGATCTTTGATTACTATAATGATTTAAAGATTAACGGGGAATTTATCGATCCAGTCTTAGAAATACAATATCTTGGTTTCATTTTTCTGATTCAAAGTATGACAGTTATGTAAAGCTGTTGAGCACAGTTGCAAAAGCAGATGCCTTTAGACTAGATTATCTACCATTTTGTGTGATCTCTTGGTCACATGCAAGATAACAGTAAAGCTGCTGAAGATATGTAGTTGGATAATTAAGATCTTCAGTGCTATGTATTTGCATTTTAAACCTGAATTTGTTATCTTTTTGTGTTAGCCAAAAGTACAACTATAAACAGTGACTGATTTTTAGCTTATGCTATAAATGTTAAAGTGTACTGTATTTGTTAATACTTTACATCCGTCCCTCTAAATGACCAAATAAAAAAAAAAATCCAACAGGCTTTATGAAATATCAAATAAAATGGTAAATCTTTGGTCATTTTAATTTATTCTACGTTAAGCTTTAATTTGTGCTTTTTGCTGACAAACTAAAGGTCTTGTGCAAGAAAATATGTACTTGAGGATACTTGTTGCCAAGAATTGTAATATGTGTCAATCAAAGACCACTGAGTGCCTTTATGTTTGCTTTTATGATTTAGAAGTGAGTTGATTCACATTATAGTGAAAAGCTTGAAAGCTGGAAGCAAGTGCAGCTGATTATGGCTTACTTCACCTGTACAACAGTTACATGTGGTGTTTTTTACATGAAAATGTTGATGTCAGCTTGTTGCCTGCCGACCTCGTTAGGTTGATGACATGCTGGGAAGCTGTTGCAAGTAGTATTACTAAAAGACTGGCAGGGTCCATAAAATATTCAGATCTGCTACACAAACAATAATGAACTGTCATCTAAATTTAATGAAATTAGCTAAACAGAGTCATTACCGAGATGTTCTGGTGTCCTGGATGATTAGTAATGTGCTTTTTTTTTTTTTTTTTTTTTTAGAAACATTACATAAATATAGGCTGGAGTTAAGGGTTTTAAAATAGAAAATGACTAACATAGCTTTATATCACTACTGTAATTTAAATGTAGGCAATTAACTGAAATTCAAAGGTCTCTGATTTTAAATTCGGGACTATTTTTGGCAGTGAAGAGAATAGCTGGTTCTTCTGAAGTTATTTGGATTTTGGTTTAAATCAGCAGCAGTTCCAATAGTTTTGTCTCTATTTATTTATTTAAGAATTTAACAAACCTTTAAATAAATAGAATAAAATAGAAAAATCCTTTTTTGTCCCACAGTGGGGAAATTCAGGTGTAACAGCAGCAAAGTGATAGTCCCAGCCCTAGTAATTACTGTAAAATAATAAACTGATGCTTTGTTTTGTAATTGATGCTTTTTAAGAAATTAGTAATCTTTTGAGTGTCAATGATCTAGCTCTCTTTGCTATCCTTCAAAATGGAAAAGAAAATCTTTAAGTCAACAAATCACTATAAAAAAGCTACTTGTCTGAACTTACAGTATCTTAAAAGTTTAAAAGAACTAGAACTTTGACCAAGAAGGCTGGTTGGGACCCGAATATATAATCCCATATGTTTTGTTTTTGTTTGGTTTATTTTTTTTTCTCTCTAAACTGGTCTCAGCTCATTGTGTCTCCACCACTGCAAGAACTGTCTCTAACAGAGATAAGCTGGTGCTTCATCGTCTCCAACTGGAGCCGGGTTTATGGAGACCAACCAGTCAAAATGTTTTTGAGTTATTTTCATTTCTGATGTAAGTTGAGCAAAGAAAAAAAAAAAAACAAGCTGTAAAAATATTGAGGTTCAGCATAAATAAAGGATCTTTAACACTGAAGCGAAATAAGATTGCTGTCTCTTATCTGCTGTTTATTCTTATTTCACCCATAACAGTGATCAATGTACTGCATAGAGCTGTGCTCAGTGCTGCTTTTTCCACTGAATTCATAAATACTATATCTGATTCAGTTTTAAACATCAGTCTTTTTTAGTGTTGTCAGGTATTAGATGCTGTGTGTTGCTCTCATTTTCCAGCGCTGCTGGCATCAATCCTAGATCAAGTGTTTGGGATTGAGAAGCATTCGTAAACACCGCTTGATATTTTTGATAGATTAGGCTGGATATATGAGGGATTTGTAGGAATAGTGGGCTAAATAATGTGATTTGTGTACTTAAACTACATCTCTGCACTCAGATCCTCCATGAAAATACTGAATAAAACAGAGATTGAAATACAAGACTTTTTTACAGCAATATAATGACATGGATCCAACTTGATTCTAGTTTGGAAACCCAAACTAATTAGTTTTTAGAATCAGTAAAAAAAACTGACTTTATCACCAACTTTGAGTAGGAAATTAAACTGATTTGGTGAAAAAACTATTATGTGAGAAGGATAGTGATGGAGTTACAGCAAAATGTGCCTCCTTGGGATTAACAATTTTCCACAGCAAACATAGAAGCCGTTTACATGGCAAATGATTATGAGGCATGTCATTAAGAAAACTTGTCTGTCCTACAATCACAAACATAACTGTGTGGAGGTCATAAAGCTCTATTGAGACATAAATTGACCTGTAATTGTTGGTTCTAAGTGTTTTTCCAACACTCCAGTTGTTTGGCATGAAACAAAGGATGAAAACATGAAAATTCACTTCATAACCACTGTTAAGTACAGTAAGGGATCTGTGATCCTGTGGGACTCTCTTCTAAACCCTTTTGGAAACCTTTTAGAGTGCATGGTGTCATCAATTCTCTAAAAACAGATTTAAATTAAAAATGTGTTGGGCTAATACACTGAAATTGATACTCCGGGTATGTCAGCTCCCTCGCTAAGTTCAAAAAGATGACTGTTAGGTTAATTGGTTTGTGTAAGTTAAGTATGAGACAATGCATGGATGATAGGCTTTTTCATTTAATCACCTGCTAAAACATTTATCTTTCTAGAAACCCAAATACTTAAGCAGATATGATTTGATTTTTCTTGAAAATAGGGGGTATATGTTGAGCAAAAAGTCATGAAAACAATTTGAGGGAAAAGAAACCATCACAATATGAGATTACACACTGCAGCAGATAAATGACACAGACATATCTGTTAAGATAATGCACAAAACATTATGGTAATTTATGATTATGGATTTGTCTATGAATGTTTATGAGATCACAGAATGTCACTGACTGTTAAATTATCCACCAGTTTGAATTTGGTAAACTATTATATCTTTAGTCTTATGAAAGTGTCAGATTTGATGTGAATGTGTTGTTGCTGAGGCTCTGTTAATCTTTGTGTCTAATCAGTGTTTGATTCCTGGGAGGGCATTGAGCTACAAATCAGCTGCCAGAACAGCTACAACGCCAGTAGTGTGATGAACTCATTTTCTGTCATATCTTTTGTCTTGGTTGTTTTTTGTTTCCTTTTTTGGTTACTCAGACAAAATGGTTTCAGTCAAAATTTGTTTCTCTATTGTTGACAGCTTTAAGAAATTACTGTATATGTTTCTTTGCTTCACATACATTTCTTTTAAAATCTGTTTAAACCATACCAATTTCTATAAGTTTCCTTCCTAACCCACCAACCCTTTGGGAAGACACCATGACTGTGTCCGTGAGGCAGTGATATTAGGACTGATTGATACACAGCAGAGCTTTTCTGCCTGGATGCACCTCAGAACTAGAGAACAAACCCTCACCCGTATCTTGGATCTTATCTGACAGTATGATCTCATAGGAGGCCTCTTGGCAAACGGAGTAACAGCAGAGTTCAGCTGAGCAGAACGTGGAGGAGTCCTGGCTGTGATTTACCTGGCCCTGGAGAGGGGAAGAGATGGAAGGAAAGGCAAAATTGTCTTTGGTTAGATAAATGTCCTTCAGCTGGACAATTTGAGCTTTTTTTTTTTTTTTTTTTTTTTCTTTTTTTTTTTTTTTTTATTTCACCCCTGTCGATCATCTCTATTGTCCTGTCTGCAGGCACAATTTAAAAATAAAACAAAACCCGAATGTACAATGCATGAATAATGATTGTTCATCTAAAGATGAATGGGGCTGCCGGAGAACACAATCGATCCATGTACTGAGTTACTGATGTAGCACCTCTGGTCACATTTGAGTGGACTGACTTCTTGTGAAGAAAATTATTTTTAAAAAACTCTTCCATTTATACTTAAAAGTAATCCTCCCTGGTACCTGAACAGTTTTTGTGGACTTTTAGATAGGGCTTTACTTAAAAATATATTTTAACTGATCATGATGATTTGCCCTTCTGTTTTTTCCAACGTAGATCTGGATAACTGTATGTTATTCCCAATTCCAAGTTTGGATTTGCAAAATAAGTAGTTATTATATTTCTGCTTACAAATGATTAAGAGCAGTGTTTCTTCTGAGTACCACTGAAGGTATCCCAAGTACTTGAGAAGATCAAATTTCCCAGTATTCATCACAAAATAACACCCTTACATTATTTATCCCATTTATAATCCACTGAGAAACACAATATTAGAATTGAACTAAAATATTTTAATAACCAACTATAATTCCTCTGAAGGGTGTGTTTTATGACGTGTTACAGAGTATTGTCAGTTTGTTAAACTTCCGCTGTATAAAGCAAAGATTCTGTCTGCAGGAAACTGACAGTATAAAATCAAATCACAGCAGAGTTAACTTTTCTTTGGCCTCACTTTGTTTGATTCAGTCTAACAGAAAACCCCCGAAGTTTTCACATTTGTTAGGTTATGTAAACTTTTGATTCTAGAGTTATGTTCCGTGTGTAGAGCAGTGCAAATATTTCTCTGAAATCAGTTTATACCATAGTTGAATCTTTTCTTTATTTCTCCTTTTTTAACTTTTAGGGTGGAGCTAAATTAATAAACACTGATGAAAATAGGTTTATGGAGATATTTACAGCTAGGTTTATGAACAGTTGGTGGTTGATTATAAACACCACCTTGACTCTTCAGTGTAATAAGCCTAAGGGTACTTCTGTTTGTTCAGAGCCATTGTTCCTGTAAAATGACAACGGGCCAGTAAAAACAAGAACCACAGGAGGTCAAAGAAAGTTGGGGTGCTACTGTACTGCTGTAGCTTATCATTTTGTGGCAGTGAACTGTGACTGGCAGACAGCCTGGGTGACACACACACACATACACGCGCGCGCACACACACCTTGATGGTACATCCGAAGAACTCCCTGACAGTTTGACAGAATGAGTTTAGCTTTATTATTCCTAAAAATAAATAACTAAATGTTCTATGTGGCAAAAGCTTTGTTCTAACAAGCACATCTCTGTCCTTGTTATTGTCCAGCAGAGTGACTAAACCTAAAACACAATGCAAATTAAGAGTGGAGCAGACAATGATGGATTTACTGCAGCCATGTTTTGTTGCTGGGTTGATATGAGCTTGCACAGTAGAAATTTGCTGTTGCCTCACAGCAGTAATGATCCTGGGTTTAAATCTGTGTTTGATTGTTGCCCATGGGCATGCTTTAGTTTTCTCTTTGTCATCCTGTTTTCATACTGCAGTCAGAAAATATCTGCGATACATAATAGGTGACAGTTAATTGCCTTAGATGTGAGTGTGCATGGTTATGGGTCAGCATGTTTGTCTTATGATGGGCTCCAGCAACCCATGATCCTGAACGTGATTGAGGTGCAAAAGAAAATGATAGAAATTAAATTGTTGATGCAGCAGCTCTCTGTTAATCACAACAGTGTCTGTTCGTTTTTCCGTATGCCTGTAAAAACCTGTGAGTGAACCACAGCTGTGGGAGTGCAATTTACATGACTGAGGAAATTGTGATTTATTTTGTTCATCTCTTTTATTTACTTCATATCACAGCTCAGTTAATGACAAAAAAATGCTGCTTTGTAAGCATTGTAACCCTTTGTGACTGAAACATGGCAGGAAATGTAATGATGCTGCTCCGAGATGATTCTCTCAGGGTTCTAAGATTGCCTTTGGCCTGCTTTCTTGAACGATAACCTATTAGTGTTGCAGAATATGTCTGCATGCTCTCTGTCCATCACACTGACCCAACCTTAAGCCATACCTAATAATTTTATGTTGGTATATTTTGGCTAATGAGAAAATTAGTTTAAGCTTTTAATTTGGATAACACAAAATCAGTGTTAAGCTTTTCTTATTTAGAAGATAAAAAAAAGAATATATGACTGAATGGAAAAAGCTTTTATTTAATTGTGATTTATATTATCTCCTTTTAAAATCTATTCACAACAGAGTCTTGCAAACATTTTCTTGGCCCTTTTTCACATTGTTTTAGCCTCACAACCACAAGCTGTAATTCATTATTATTTTATATGTTGGAACAATGTGAAATGACAAATTATGAAGTAGAAGGGACATATAAAAATCTGTACTGCGTGGTTAGGATTTGTATTCAGCAACCAGGGGTCAATATTCTGTAGAAACACTTTTTTCATAGTAACTTCAGCTGCAAGTCTTAAAGTCAGTCTCTACTGGCTTTGGACATCTAGCAACTGAGATTTCTACCTATAATTCATTGCAAAATAGCTTAAGCTCAGTCAGACTACAGAGCTTCTGAAAATCGCGTCTTGACACATTCTCAGTTGGATTTCGGTCTGAACTTTGACTTGGACATTTTAACACATGAATAAGCTTTGATGTAAACCAGGGGTCTCAAGCTTCGGTCCCCAAGGGCTGATATCTTACAGGTTCTGATGTGTAACCGATCTATCACACCTGAATCAATGGCAAAGACATATCCTGACATGAATACTTTCATCTCAGTGACAAACAAGGCTCCTTAAAAGGTTGTAAAATGGATGTAATGCGTATTTTTGAGTTTAGAAAAATGTGGAACAACGCACCAAAACTTCAATTGTTACTGTTTCAAAGTGTTTAATATGAATTAAATGTGCTTTTTAACTTCACCTTTAAAAAATGTTAATATATAATTATTTTTTTAAAGAAACACCTGATTTTAGAAATCACTTTTAAATTAGGCTCCTGGTTGGGCCCCTGTATTATAGCTTTAGCTATAGCTTTTTTTTTTTTTTTTTTTTTTTTTTTTAGGATTAAAATAATATTTTGTGGTATTACACTGGTCGAACCACCTGGTACATATTATAAAATGTCCTGTTCATTGCTATTTTTTCTTAACTTCATAATAAAACCCCCATGTTTTCAGTTGTGCCACCTTGACATTTACTGAACAGATTTTTTTTCTCATTGATCTCAACAGCTTTAAAATTATTAGTATTTGTAAGGTTTGGTTTATCCAAAAACTTTAAAACATGAAGCTGTGACAAAGTATTTTATTTTAGGCTTATTACCACCATTAAACCACCATTTTAAAAGTCATCATAGGGTCTTCAGGAAACAAATGAAGAATCAAGAGATGAAGTCTTGTTGCCTTTTACTTAAGCACTCAGGATCATTATAAAACATAGAGGAATCAAATTTATATGAATGTAGCAAAACTGTGGTCAAACTAGGGGTGGGCATTTATCATATCGTTTAATATGAACAATTTTAAGAATTTTGATTCATCATGCCAACAATAAATTACAATTAATAATGTTTAAAGACATAACTGACAGTGTTGTCGGAAATATTTTTGCTATTTTCTCCATCATTTGTTCAATGAGAGCATAAAAAAAAATCAATAAATTTGAAAATATAATTAAATGCAGTTTCTATTTGCAGTTTAGTGATACATATCATACTTCTTTATGTAACCGGTGTCCTGAAATAGCCTTTTTTTTAAAATGAGCAATGCTTTTCAAGTGCAGTGTTTGTGGCATGCAGTCATACCATACATATAAAAAATACTGCAAAGAAGTAATCATTTGTTTCATCATCACTTTTTTTTTTTGTCTTTATTACATTAGTACCACAAAATATTGTGATCAAATTTTAAGTTCATATTCTCCACAGCTAATTTAAACTATATTCATAAAATTATGTATAAAGTAAACCTTACTTAGACACAAAATTTCATGTCAGCGACCTTTTTGCAAGGCACTGTAACGTTCTACAACCCAGCACACATCTAGCAGGCTTTAAGCAGGAGTTCTTTGCACCAGCATCTTCGTCACAGCTCTTTATTCCCAGTCTTTACATGATATACTGGCTCCTGAAACAACTTGGCACATGTTGACAAATACATCTTCTTCCACTATGAGAATGCCTTGCACAACTCTTTGCACAACAAACTTTCTTTTTTTTTTTTTTTTTTTAACCCCAGGGTGAATCTGAACTTAAAACAGTGTTTAGCCATGGTGTTCTCTTCTTCTGAGAACATTGCGTTTTTCATTCGACCTTGCTGTTGAAAATCATTTCACTTAAAAACTGATTTGAGGCTATGTGGAGACTATCTATTAAATGAACCAAGGGAACCGCTTGACTATAGCTATAGAGTCCTCATAATCACCATTGAGACACTTGTTTTATTATGTCTTAGTGTGCAGCTTTGAACTTTTGATTAAGCTTACCCTCTTATCCTTTATTCCAGTCATCTGTTTTGCCATTATTGTGTCTGTTATCCAATTATTTTTGCCCTATTGAAGAGTTGGCTTGATAAAACAAGGCTGGTTTGTTTTAACCATGACCGATAAAGCTCATTTTCAAAATCTTTTTGTTTGTATCATGAAGTATCAAGTAAATTGATGATTTGTTAATAGCCTGACACTAACCTCAGTCATGAACAAATTTTTTGCCACATGGGCCAAAATCAGAAAGCTTAAAGTAGACGACTCGCTCGCTGGTCACAAAAATGTGATTTAATTTTTTTCTTGGACTGCATTTTAATTAAACAAAAGTAGTCTGATAGAGTAGTTGTAGTTTGTAGAAAAGAGATACAGTTTCAATACCTTTTGGGTTTGATTGTTTTCTATTTTGTTGATTGAGGGAAAACATGTTGTATATGCTCAACAACAAGAACCAGATCTGGATCACACTTTCTTTGATGGTGTTTGCTGTATCTACCTGTGAGTGAAAGTCACTGGAGATTAGTGGTTCTGTTTACTATGAAATGAAAATCAAAGCAATGGATGCCTGTGGCTCTGATCTCCTCCATGTCTGCCTCGGGTCCTGGAGGGCAGGTCTGTGGCTCCTCGCACTTGCTTTTGAACATTCTTATGGAGAAACTATATATATATATATATATATATATATATATATATATATATATATATATATATATATATATATATATATATATATATAGCATAGATTGTGCAAGGAGGCCCCTGAGACAGTCCAACACATAACAGCAGGGTGCAAGATGCTGGCAGGGAAAGCGTACATGGAACGTCATAACCAAGTGGCGGGCATAGTGTACAGAAACATCTGTGCAGGATATGGACTGGAAGCCCCGAGATCAAAGTGGGGCACACCCCCAAAGGTGGTGGAGAATGACCGAGCTAAGATCCTGTGGGACTTCCAGATCCAGACAGACAAAATGGTAATGGCGAACCAACCGGACATTGTGGTGGTGGATAAACAACAGAGGAAAGCCATTGTGGTGGATGTAGCAATACCAAGCGATTGCAACATCAGGAAAAAGGAACACGAGAAACTGGAGAAATACCAGGGCCTCAGAGAGGAACTGGAGAAGGCCTGGAAGGTGAAGACCACAGTGGTGCCTGTGGTCATCGGGGCCCTCGGGGCAGTCACCCCCAAACTGGAGCAGTGGTTAAAACAGATCCCAGGAACAACATCAGACATCTCAGTCCAGAAATGCGCAGTTCTCGGCACAGCCAAGATACTACACAGAACCCTCAAGCTCCCAGGCCTCTGGTAGAGGACCCAAGCTCAGAGGTTGAGAAAGACCACCCGTGGAGGGTGAGAAGGAATTTTTTTTTTTTTTTTTTTATATAAGAGCGCTCAAACACACACCCACAGGTGTTTGGGTTCAGCCGTTTACAGATACGCTCTATATTGGGCTGCCATTCCCATTAATTGTGTGCTTTTCAGTGACGTTGTTATATACGCTTATGTTGCTTGTCGTGGTTTCTCAGTTCTTTCTCTTTTCCTCTCTCTCTCCCTCTCTTACAGCAAATGTAGAAGCAGACTTCTGTGGTGTTTTTGTATTCTCTCCACCCTTCTTTCTCTCCTCTACTATTATTTCATGTCCTTCCTTCCCTTTTAAGTTTTCGCCCCCCCCCCCTCTCTTCCTTTCTTGTTTCATCTGTCTCCACTGCATTTAAGATATATACGGGCTGTAATGCTCCACTTATGAAAGTAAATCTATTGGGCTTTTCATTGGCACTCTGACAGCAATTCTCATTGCTACCCTGCTGGACAGGACACGTTAAAGAAAAGAAAATTAAAACAAAAACCATGTTAAATAAAAGACCTGATCTTTATCAACTGTGAGTTAAGTTTGTACCGTTCTTGAACTATGGCTTCGTGGACTGCAAGAGGTTCACAAATAACCCCCAGGCTGCACTTGGGACACCCACGGTTACTCTTATGCTTTGTACCACCTTTAATAAGACATTTAAATTTTTTTTTTACCTGAATATAAATGTAAAATATGCAAATGTATACCCTTATGTAAGTTTTGATTTATAAACAGTGGGAATTGACATGAATACCAGTTTGCTTTACTTCAGAGATCTCCTAGGGTAATAATAATAATAATAATAATAATATCAATAATAACAACAACAATTAATAAGGCAACATAAGTATTAGAGTACAAGTTAAAAAATGACTTATAAAAAAATGGTGACTCTGGCCTAAATCTTTTTCTGTTTTCCTGATTTAAATTTCATTCTCTTCTGTGTTTGTTCTTAATCGTAAAGAACTTCCTTACCATTAAGATTTTCTGTTGGTGTTTTTCAATAAAAATATAAACCACAGACTGCCAGCTGCTGCACATGAAGCCAACAGAACTGCTGTTTGTGAGTTCATTTCTACTCTACATATTGATGAGTACTTATCAGAGACAGAAGAGTGATGAACTGAAGTGAGAGATGTAGCTTTCAGCCGGGGTCCTTTCCGAACCCGTGTGGCTTTCTCGGTCCAAAAGCCTACGCAGGCACCACCAACCGGCGCCTGCTGCCATCAACGCTGGTTTAATTTTACTGACCTCCCATCTGTCCACTTGCTTTTTGCTGTCTTAATCCTGTTATTTTCATGTACTGCAGCTCGAGGGTCTGCTTGGCAGACTGGCCCATATACAAGCACTTACACACACACACACACACACACACACACACACACACACACACACACACACACACACACACAAAACACAGTCAAGCGCTTGTTGTGAGAAGAAGTAAAGCCTAATTGCTGTCAGTGGCAGTACAGATGGCTGCATTAAAGAAAGTTAAAATGGACGATCAGTGTAACTCACAATGATGGTTTCATGCTTCAGCTGCTGAAAACATCCAAGTATAAACCTCACTCACTACTGCTGTCTGCTGTGGAAATCCTACCTCTGATTTGACTCCTACACACCTCTTTTTTTTTTTTTTTTCTTTTCAGGGATCAGCTCTTCAATTATTTATTACACCAGTTTTTCTGTATTTTCTAACCACGTCTGGAGAAACCCAAGAGAGGATAGTGTGACACTGCTGAAATGTTAAGAACACTCAGGTTGCTTTAATAGCAGCTCATCTGCATTGATGTCTCTGGTGTCCATCTTCCTCTTGACAATATTTCATAGAAGCTCTGTTAGGTTTAATGGCCAATCAAGCACAGTGATACCATAGTCATTAAAACAGGTACTTGGGGAGGAGTGGGCAACTCCCAAGTCCTGCTGGAAAATGAAAGATGCATCTTCATAAAGCTTGTCATCTTGAATGAAGTGCTCTAAAATATCCTAGGCTGCTGCTGTACTGACACCAACACCAGCCAATAATCATCACTGACAGTGGAAGCTTCACAGTGGACTTCAAACAATGTGGATTCTGTGTCTCTGCACTCTTCTTCCAGACTCTGAGACCTTGGTTTCCAAATGAAATTCAAACTGTAATTTGAAAAGAGGACTTTGGACCACTGAGCACAAGTTTAGTTCTTTTTTCCTTAACCCAAGTTAAATGCCTCTGACTTTGGTGGTTATTGAATCACCTACTCCAGCTGCAGTTCTTATCTTATGAATTTTCCCCAAAGTCTAAAATGGGTTTTGCATCACGGTCATATCAAGGTTGCAGTTATCCAGCCTTAAATTTTCCTAACTTTTTCTGTCGCACTTCTTCCTTCCACTCAATGTTCCATCATTTTGCTTAGAAACAGGATTCTGTCAACTTGCAGCTTCTTTAGTAACTATCTTTTGTGGCTTACCCTCCTTCTGGAGGATGTCAATAACTGTCTGGTGGACAACTGTCAAGTCAGCCTTATTTCCTGTGATTGTGTAGGACATGACATTCCTGTATAAAAAAAATATTTTGTGTTGATCCTATGTGGTGTTAGAAAAAAGAAAAATAATTTTGTGTTTTCATTAATTGTTAGCCACAATCATGAAAATGAGCAGAAATAAACTCTTGTAATATATCATTTTGTGTAATGAATCAATATAATGTAATGATTTCACTTTTACAGTTGAATTACTGAACTAAGTTATTAAATATATATCACATAAATGTATTTTATACAGAGGCATATTTAAAAATCTAAATAAGTGTGAGTGGGTGGTAGGCGTTGATAAATAAATTATATAAATGATCTGTTGCTTGATACAGTTTCATATCTATTCTTAATGAAAATTCAAACATTTTTCTCCAGCTTGTGTCAAACTCTGTTGAGCTGGATGTCACACTGTGATCCTGTGCTCAAGGCAAGCATATAGTCAAACCAGAGCATGACTTCAATGTGCAGAAGCATAATACAAGGGGGAAAAATACAGTTTCTGTTGCGTGGGATGGTCAGAGCTAAGTATGAATAGCCAATGTAACAAACATTTAACAGAGGGACACATCTCACTGGTTAAGCCTGTGATAAGATCTGATTTACTCATTTTTAACTCTTAAATAGAAAATGAGAATAAATCAAGCATGTAGAAGTGATGAGTAATGTTGCTGTGAAAGATTCTTGACAGTTTTCCAACATCTGCTTGCTATGATGTGCAACATTTTGAAACTGAATTTTGATGTTTCTCTTCCCTGCAGGAAGGATTGGGCGAGGTGTTGCAGTTAGAACCATCATGCGTTTTGCTCTGGGAGCAGTACAGGAAGTGTGTGTGTGAATAACCCTGGTTGGCCTCCGCTGGGATGAACATGCCACTGCACCAAATCTCCGTCATCCCACGGGATGTCACCTCCTCGCGGATGTCGGGCAGCGGGAAAGCAAAAGACAAGGACAAGCAGGTATGGGAAGAGAAGCATGAATCATCTCTAAGCTGTGGTGCATCATGAGAAATGTTTGTCATGCAGAATTATTCGATAACAGCGATTGTGATCTCGGTGCTAAAAGGGGCACATCACTGAGTAAACATTACACACTGTGAGAACAATAAAAAACAAATACCATGATGAACAGACAGGATCCAAATTAATTCAAGCTTTTCACTTTACATAACATCTGCAGATGAGTGTTAGAGTGTGATAAGGTGCTTCCCCAAAGCAACATACAAATTAATATTCATCGAGAATCCAGAGCAGTTACAGAATTTGAGATAACATTAATTAAGCAATTTTTTTAAACAAAAATTACACAATTTTAAAGTCGAAAAATTTACAGCTAATCAAATTGGCTTTTCTCTCTTTAATTTGACTCTGTTAAGATGATGTGGCTGTTCAACATTTCCAAAACGAGGCTGTATACACAGATGTTGCATGGGTAGTGAGTCGTATCTCCTCTGTAATGGGAGTTTGGTGAAAAGGTAGTAAATAACACGAGTGGATGGGATCCAAAGTAAAATTTTTCATTATGCCTTTTGGCCTGGTGGTGACTAAATCTTTTAATGAGTTGACACCAAATGATCTCAGCTGAGTTGATTTAAAAACACACACACACAAAAAGAAAAGGAATAAGAAGGAGGAGAGAGCATGCTAATGATGGTACATTTTGATCCACGTATAAAGAAGTTTTTTGTGTTTTTTGAAGAACAGTTTTGTATGATGCTTCCTATGGTGGTTTTTTTGGCTTATTTAATCATTTAAAGGATAACTGTACGCAAAAATGCAAAATTTCAAGTTGTATGTGATGGGAGGAAAAAGGCGATTTAATTCAGGGTAAGAGAAGTAAGAATGCAGTTGTCCCATTTGTTCTTTGATCTCAATGTGGCAAAATAAAATTTTCAGAGCCAGTGATTACAATTTCAGCAAGTGCTTCCTTCCTTTGGGCTTGGCTGAGAGTTTTCATCTAATGAGCCTGGTCAAAGTCTGGACAGTCTTTCCCTCTGTGCCTCTAAAATCACCTGTCGGCTCTCTGCTGTTGCATTTTAATGATGGCACTACATGCTGGAGCTTTGTTTAAGCTTTGTTCAGTTCACCTGTTTGGTGAGTTTAAAATAGAAAAGTATGATCTCTCGCATGGAACTTGTTTTCTCCTTCATCTGTTTAGCTTTTTCTTTTGATGTAAGATTTAAAACACAGTCCAGAGTCCCTAAGTGGTCTTGAAAAGACAGCATAGAAAAATATTTCAGTCTCTGGATTTATTCCTTATCCTGTTATCTAAAGGATAGAAATTCTTCCTATTTTTGCCATTTTATTTTATCCTTTATCTTTGAATTCCCACATCTTGATGTAATTTTCTTTTTTTTTTATTTAATTTGATTAGTTTTGTTGGCATTATTATGCAAAAAAAAAACCCACAAAAACCCTCGGAAAAATAACTTTAAAAGGACATTTTTATAGCTTTTTTTTTTTTTTTTTTTTTTTTTTTTTTTTTTTTTTTTTTTTTTTGTAATCTAGATTCCTAGAAATCTCTGATTTTTGAACTTCTACAAATAGAATAAAGGTATCTAAAACTTAGAACCTTTATTTAACTTACAATAATTCAGTCCAGCTTTGACTAAACTGAGACTTTTTAAGCCATAGCTGATTTAGCTTGTAAAGGGTTTTAGAGCGTGTTATAAATTTTTGCGTAGAATCTCATCCTTGCCTATGCATACTTGGGTATTTTTTTATGTACAGTGGACAGTTAACAGGATTAGGAGCTTTAGACCCTGAGAGCAGCCATGGAAAGGTTACCTTAGTGTTTTAGGGACTAAAAGTGACTCTCAGTGTTTCTCTTCCTGGAAGAGATTTAATGCTCTCCTTTAATTTACCAAAAGTGTAAAGGTCCATCCCTGAACCTCTGCTTGGCATCACATTCTCTATTTGCATGTCTCCTAGTGGCTTAGCCTCTGATTATAATTCCTGCTGAGAAAATAAATGAATGAAGAGCAGCAATTTCTTCACTCCCTGTGGAACTATCAGCAGCATGTAGAAAGAAGAAAGCAAGAAGAGAAAGGAAGATGGCAAGTGTCGATCCAGAATGCTGATTAGCTTGAAGGTCCTGGAAGGATGTGTGTGTGTGCACCCAGAGTTTAGTCACAAGATTCAAGCTCATCTGGCCCTCTTATACAACAGAACTGGTACTTTGATGCCTTGAGGGTGGGATAAAAAATAAGAAACTTCCCTGTCCTTGTAATCCAAAGCTGCTCTTTTGGAAAAGGAAAATTTATGTCCCGACTTCTTTTTGGGTTCTTCATCGGCTCTACTTAAGATAGTTTGTTGAAATTCTCTTTCGGTGACTCAGTGCTCTTGTCTTCCAATTGAGAACTCATGTTTGGGTTGATAAATCAGCACATAAATAGTTCTAAGTTTTGCTTAAGCAAAACAAAGTTCCCTGACAGTTCTCATTTTTTGCGACTAATGCGGTCAGATTTATTAGTCTGTGGGTTTTGATAAGGCATTCAGTGAATGGATTATGCATGAGGTGACACTAAAGTAAGCTCTGACAGGAATTGGAAGGTGGAGAGGGTGAAATGTAAACACGCACTGGAAGAATGCTCATGGAGCCGTCAGTTGTTATGGTTGTAGAGACGCTCCAGTCCAGAATGTTTCTGTACTGGTTAGGGCTGCTCAGTGGTGGGAAAATATATTCATCATAATTAACTTGGTCAAAAATGAAATCATTAATGATCAAAATGATTACTTATGGAATTTGGAAAAACAGTGCATTTCTTGAACTTCAATTAATTATAAATAAAAATAAGATGATATATAACTAATTGTTATAGAAGTTATGTTGACTGAACAAATTAGCTCACATTTTATTACACAAAGCTGTCAAGACAATTTAAATTTAAGCAAAATATATCCCATAAATGCTGCCAACATTTACCAGATCCATTATACCCTGTGGTTCTATAAAGTTTGAAAGTCTGAAAAGGTTAAACTAATCTGTCATAGTTGGTTTTGTGTGACCGCTGAGGCTCTTTGTTGCTTTTCTGTAGAGCTTCAAAGTTTTCTCCTCAGTTATTACTGTAACAGTTTGACACAATTTTCGCCACTCTAAATGTTTGCACAAAATGCATCACAGATATTCATCTTGTTGTTTTTGCTTTTCAACACTAAACCATTTCAGAAAAAGGTGGTTCTAAATGCTCTCGGTACCAGCAGACTGTCTACTGACAGCAGGCAAGAGCAAAATCAGACGAGATTAAGATTCAGTGGATGCATGGGTGGCCTCCGGTCAACATCTGATCCAAGAATGAAGTCTGTAGCAGATCCAGTAACAATATTGGATCACATTACTGCATGTCTTTGACTCCATCTGCATGTCGCTCATTAGGCAGTAATTTACATGATGGGCATGGATTATGTCCAGTGAACCAAAGAGCGAGCATCAGAGGATGCAGCTGTGTCTTATTTTTTTTTCTACAATATGCACTTATTTACATGCTAGATCTGGCATCGGCAGCGTATTGAGCAGTTTATCTCTCTGAATCTGTGCACACTTGGCAAAGTGGTGCATGATACCAAAACTTTTGAAGCTGCATGTATTTTTAATGAGCGCAGGGGAGAGCTCTGGAGGTTTCATACTGCAGTAAGTGAGTTTCAGAGTCAAGGACAGGAAAGACTCCATGTTTGTCTTCTGATGTTTATCGGTTTGATAACATTTGATGCCACCGAGCTGCCGGGCCGCTGATTGACCATCGACAGGCTTTGCAAAGGGCGAGATCAAAAACCCGACTGCCACAACAAAAAATTTTAACACTGCCTGTGGGTTAGGTGGAGGACTGTTTAATGTGTCTGACTTTGCGGAGTTAATGAACCACTTCTGCTTCTAAAGCAGGTGGAAGGGCTTTAGCTGAGATGACAGAGCTGTTAACCATGTTGTTTAGAAAATACTGTTTTATTTAAACCATAAAAATGTTTAAAAAAATATGCAGAAATATTGTTTTTCATCCCTGCAAGCAAAAAAGCACTTCCTAAACATCTGATGCCCACCTAAACCAGCCTCTTCCAGTTTGCTGTGCCTTAGGGTTTCCAGGTAGAAATGCCAGAATAATTACCTTGGAAGCCCTAAGACCCATTTCTAAACTAGGTGTGACATGCTCACTTATCGGAGAGAGGAGTGTTGACACTGAATGTTGTCTGACTTGAGTATTTTAGGAGTAAACTAAATGCTATCAGTATCTTACATGAAAATGTGATTGGTTAAAGGTGCTCTTCAAAAGTAAAGAACCATCAAATTATCTCTCGTACAGTATGCCTCCACAGCACACACATGTGGAATCTTGTTGGCATTCCTGTTGCACAAATGTAATCATGTGTGAACTCAATTTCACTCCTCTCTCACTCGCATAGAGGAATTTTCCCACTGTGACACAGTTGAGTTTGTTGTGCTGTCGATGTTGTGAGTGTAAACAGGTGCACCAGCCTGTGCACGAAGCAGAAGCTGGAGAGAGGAGATAACGCTTTGGCAGAATGGGGCTGCCTTTATTCTGGATGCCATTTTCATAAGGATGAGGATGTTGTGTGTCAGCAAACTAACCGACTTTACATTTTACATCCAGTGAATTTGGAAACATACAAACCTGAATGTAAACGGTTACTGAAAACAACCATCTCTGTGAACGTTTCCAGAGTGAATGTTTCCGGTTGTTCCTGGTTCTGCTTGTGCTGGTTTACTCTTTAAAAACTAAGGCCATCTTTGTTTTGACATCAAACATCTACTCCAGAACTTAATGTTTAGTGTTAAAACACTATAAAGTGGACAACTTCTCAACTAACTGTAGAGATGTCCCAATACTTCATTGAAATAAATGATGTGTACACTCATCTTCCATTTTAATAGTAAAACCTCATTAGTAATGTGTTGGACCCCATTGTGCCTTCAAGACGCTTTTAATTATTCTTGGCATAGGTGCAATAAGGTGTCACAAACTTTCCTCTGAGATTTTGGTTCATGTTGGCATGATGCCGTCATGCAGTGTGTACGAGCCATATAAGTAGATTTAACGTGTTTCTGTAAACACCTTTTGTGTGCGCTCTTGATTGGCACTTTGGTGTGTGTGTGTGTGTGTGTGTGTGTGTGTGCTTTGTGATTACATATAACTGCACTCGACTGTTCAATTCACCTGGCAGGAGGACCGTAGGATGGGGTGAGCTCAAGTGTGAAAACTATTAACCACATGCATGCATGCCAACACTTATCCTACTGTCTTTGATGCTGATGTTGGACCAACAGAGTAAATTTTAAGATGAGCATTATGAACATGGAATAAAGCAAACACAGGAAACTCTGATCAATACGCTTTGTGTGTCATCAGTTGACTATTGTCTTCAGCCCACCATGGCTCAGGAAATAGAAAATTTGGAAATTTAGCTGCAGTACAACGGTTGCAGGACCTGGAGACCATGAAAGCAAATCAAGTAGAGCAAACTCATTGTCCGGTTAAAGGGGAGGTATTATGTATTTTCTAGGCACATAGTTACTTGATTGTGCTATAAAATGGCACTATGTTACCTTCAGTTGTTATAAAAATGCTGTATATATTCAAACATAAAAGAAATTTGACTTCGCAATTTGACGCCTTGAAAATGACCCCTGTCTATTTAAGAAGCTCCTACTCTTTCCAACTCTCCACCTTCAGCACGTCATCATAACAATGCCTCTCCATTATGCCGTTTACAACCGTTCTTAGGAGCGTTGGACTGAGAAGTAGTTCATATGACAAGCTAAGCAGAGGCGCAGTTCTACCAGATGTTTGCGAATTGCTGCTGCTGCTAGTCTGGTGGAGCTGAGTGGGTAAGGCACAGGAGAGAGTTTCTCTATGAGGCAGAAGCTTGGCTGGAGACTGCAGCTCCAAGGAGGAGCCTTGTGTAAATAGGTGGCACTTTGTGAAAACAAGTGTTTAGACACCCTCAAATGGTTGCCTCAGAAGATTCAAGGATTTCTCAAACATGCATGACAAAATCAAAGCAACACTGCTAGTTATTTATTTTTAAAAGGCTACCCCGTTCAGGGTTATACTGTGAACCTTGTATTTAATGCAGTGCTTCATAAATCTTTGAATTTCAACTTGATTAGTGCAGCAGAATAAGATGTGACTCAATAGTGTATCTGGCCGATGTTTGCCCAGCAGCTGCAGTTTTTACAGCAAACATGTAAATATGGTAGCACATCTCAGATTTTCATGGGGACAGTCAGGCAGGGTACATTCTAGAATAACATTGCATCCGTTTTAACCTAAGACTCAAAGCAGCAGTGACCAAAAACAACTAATAACTCCTAAACTTGTAGCTTTCCTGTACCATATAAAGGTTTTCTGCTCCTCTGTATTCAGTGCAGAGACTTCACCTGCTGCGAGCATTCCTCTGTGTCTTGTCTGAGTCTTTCATTAAATGTGTGTGTGCAGAAAGAAGTAGGTTTTGAGGGCTGGTACACACGTACAAAAGCCAGCAGCTGGTGTTGGTCTGGCTGTCTGTGGCAGATTTGCATAAGCCTCCCAGGAACCACTTGATGGTTAAGTGTAAAAAATGTAATTAAACGTGGAGGAGACGACATGACAGTCAGGCCTTTGAGGGCCTTGAGTGCTGTGAGGAAGGACTCTGCTTCACCTGGATAAATATATATTGTTTCTTAACCCCCCGGGATGGGTTCATGGGGTGTTTTATGTTCTTTTAGTAGCTGTGACACTCTTTGTTACATTAGGTTTTACATACTTGTGTAAGTTTGATCGATAGAGGACAAAGGGGTGGGTCAATAAGAGCTAATATTTACATGTCCCGTGACTGCTTGGGTGCAAGCTGTGGTGAAGTTGCTAGATATAAATGGAGTTTGCTTCTGTATTCTGGAAATGACTGTTCCTTATAGTACTTTTACTGTTTTTCCATCTTTTATAGGAGAAACAAAAGCTTTCACTCACATATGAAACATATTAATTAACCCAATAAAATAAGGTAATGTAGAAAATAAATGCTACTATAGTGTAAAACAAAATAGTCAGAGGCAAAATTTTTGCCAGTCCTAACAATTCTGATCTACTTGCCACCTGAAAAAAGGCTTTTCTGACCCACAGTCATAAATTGAATTTCTGCTGTGACTTTATGTATGAGAATAAGGTTGAGCTTTTCTGTAATCAAAACTGCAGGTGCAGAAGCCATAAAACAAGAAATGAATATGTGGAAAAGCACCTCATGCCCAGTGATGAGCTTGGTGGAGGATCTGTGATGCCGTGGGCCAGGTTTTCTTTCAGAGGTCCTGGGAATTTTGTAAAAGTGCATGGCATGATGAATTCTTTGAAGTACTGAGAGATTTAAAATGAAAATCTGTTCACCTGACACAAAATCAACCTTCTTCCATCGCTATTTCAGTCCCCTGACCTGAATTGTATTGAAAACCTGTGGGGTGAGCTGAGGAGAAAATAGCATAAGATCGTCCAGGACACTGAATGATCCAGAGAGAGGACTGGTCAAAAAGAACTGGCCAAGAACTCCCTCTCTGTATGCGCCAACATTGTCAAATGTAATAGATGATTAAGACTTGTTCTACTGGCAAAGGGAACTGTACAATGTGACAATATGTTACTACTATAAAAGAAGATAAATTTATTTTAAAATTTTTTACCCATCTTTATGAGGGCGGCCAACAAATATGTCCAGAAATGCCTTCAGTCTGACACATTCTTCTGAAGAGAACCGTAAAAGTGTCCAAAACTCAGAAGGAAACCCATTTATTTTTGCATTTTTCACACTTTGAATACCACTCATGTAAGGGTGACTCAGGTTGTTGTTGTGGCAGTGCCAGAAGGAAATAAATCAAAACACAGATAAAGTCATTTTCAGGCAGGAGACCTGAAGTTGGAACATGAAAAGGATTAAATGCCACATCTCTCACCTCATCAAGGCACAGCTGCCGCAACCTCCGCTTCACTTTTACTTTCAAAGTTGTTTTTTTGTTGTTTTTTTTTTCTCATCATTGGATGATGCATTCTGAGTCCTTGTGATACGCTGACTTGACTGTTGTGACTTACTTGGCTCCAAACACCCTGAGAGCCCATATTTCTCACTTTCAGGAAGCGCTTCAGACGCTTCCCTCCCTGCAGTGCGTTGTCTAATTTTTGTGACGCTCAGTGGCAGGTAGATGCATCGTCTGCATCTGGATCGGCACACCCCAGGCGTAAAACAAATATGCAGTGAGTGCACAGGCACATAACAAGTCTCTTGTGCATTGAGTGAAACAGATACCATGGCAATCAGATACTTGCCAGCACCAGTTAGACATGATTCTGAGATAACCATTTTGGGTGGACCAGTTATTTATCGTATTTGTTATTTGGAGTATTTTTTTCATGAGCTTCATTACACTTCAGGCCCTTACATTGAGGATTATTTAAATATCCACCACTTCCTGTCTTTCTTAGCTTGTTAAACTTTCTTCACCTCCTCCATTCCCTTCTTTACTCAGTTGTACTCATAATCCTGCTTTTAGTTGAGTGTGGTAGATCTCTGCCTGTGGATTCAATTCTGTGACCACAGTGTTCAGCAGGGCTGTCAAATGTGCAGTGCCTGCAGTTGTAGACACAATAACTAGTTGTTGAATTTTAATCATAAACCTTCAGTGCACACAAATACATCAGTATTTTTTTTTCTCCAGTAGACCAAGGGTCTCCATTTGTGATTTTACTAAAACTTCTTCTTTTTTAGACTTTTAGTTTAGAGCTTGAAAATGTTTTTTTTTTTTTTTTTTGTTTGTTTTTTTGTTTTTTTTTAGTTTTCAGACCTCTTGAACCTTTTCACATAATGTAATGTTACAACCAGAGACTTCAGTGTGTTATAATGGGATTTAATGTGATAGACCAATATGAGAAGTGTGGTTTGTATTTGTATTGTTCCCTTCAGAGGAAAAGGGATGCCTCCAAAAGTAACAGAATAGTAACTTTCCAGGACTGGACCTGAGCACCACTGATCTAAACTATGTTTGGGGTCAAAATACTGCTTGAAGGTGAAACTCCACCCTTGTCTTAAGTCTGTTCCAGCTTCTAACATGTAGTCTAAGTATTTAGCTCCATCCATCTTCCCTTCAACTCTGAGCATCTCTGTCCCTGCTAAAGAAACCTTCCACTATGATTGTGAATCTGATGTGTTCACGGTAACTGAAATGATTACTTAAATAAGTATTGTTTAAATCTAATGATGCACCAGCCATGTTTTTCTTGTCAAATACCAATTTTGTCTAATGTTTATAACGCATAATAGAAGTTAGCTGTATATTGAAGAAGGTAGTAGAAAATGAAGGAATAACAAGATTTTTTTTTTTTTTTTTACCTCATTTTATGCCTACAAATATGACTTAAATCCCATCCTCTCATTCTCTAAATTAAACATATAAGTTCAGTTTATGTGCACCTGAATCACTTCCGTACAAGGCGTAGGCTTGTAAAATTAATGGACAGTGACACATTATCACATGTAAGACTGGTCAGAGGCTTCTGTCCAAGAAATTGTGCATCACGCTCATCTTCTCCTTCCTTAACTTGCAGAACGTGCAGCAGCATGAATGCACTGGTACCCTCGGCCTCCTAATGAGCTTTTCATTCAGCGCTGTAGAGGACTGTGGACCAGCATTGACATTCACCTCCATCAACCAAAGCCAGAAAATGAGTGTGGATGGGGAACGCCCAACAGGCACTGAGAAGGGCCAGGTGAGAGGAGAAAAAAAAAGATTAGGTAAAAAAGGAATGATGGTCTGCTATAAACATCACAAAGGAAATGAGACAGGAGCCTGTTGTTGCTGTAGTAACAGATCATTGGCAGCGCTATGGCAATGCAAGTGGAATGAGAGAGATAGTTGGCTCCTAAACGCAGACATGCTGCAGCTTTGCTCCTGGCAGGGTTGTCAGAAGCTGCAGGAGCGCTTTGGTTTTCCACTTTGCCACATCAGTGAGTATTCAGGTAGTGTGCCCTCCGAGGACTGGTCTTTTTTTTTTTTTTTTTTTTAATAAAAGCCTCTTAAAGCAAAAAAAAAAAAAAAAAAAAAAAAAAAAAAAAAGTCCTCTCTGAAATCGAGGTGAATCCTATTTGTAAGAGCATGAACTGTGCATACCTGCTGCCAGCCCTCTGTCATTTTGATTGATGTGTTTGTTGGAATCCACAACATCTCCCAAACAGGCCTGAGATGGCTGGTGGGGCTGCTGTGTTATCCTTCGCTTCGAGCATGACAGGGATCATGCTGTCCTTTGAATGCATGCAGCACAAACACATCTTTAAGGCTGCGGCCTTCGTCTAGCTTGTTAATAGATTACAATGATGGCAGGAAAATCTCAGGATGGCAAGACAAGATAAACATTAGGCTGCAATAGGCAGGGAGGATCTGTATGTAAACCAGTTGTCTTGGATTTTACTAAGCTGCTGCCAAAAACAATGTTTTTATCTCAATTTGGCGTCACATGACATCCTCTACAACTTAACAAACAGGCGTTTTTCTGCTTTTCTTTGAGGATAGCAAGCATAATTAAAGAGCAACTACATACTTTATACACTAATACACTGTTTGTTTCATTTATTTATTTAGTTATTTAAATTTTTAAACAGGACAAGATTAAAAGAAATCGGGCCTGACTCCGCATAATTGCTGTTTTACAGCAGGTTCCTGTTCTGCAGAACATAAAAAACACAGATATCCAACATCACATTAATATACACTGATGACACACAGACATGCCAATTTACAAAACTGAACAAAAGCAGTGTTTATACAGTAGACACCTAACAGTGATTGCAAAAGAAGGTGTTTTTTAAAAGCTGATAGTGGCAAGTATCCGCTTGTAACAGACCTAGTTAAGCGACCATTTCCAAGATTGAATTTAGGCATTAGAGCAGAAAGAGCTACATAACTGGCACCATGAAAAATCTGAAAATTTAATACCACTGTACAAAACATAATTTCGAAAAGTCAAAGCATTTGAAGAAGACAGGTTGACAGTACGACATGGTTGAAAGTATTATGACATGAAGATTAGTGTTCTAAACAGAAAATGTCAAATTTGATCTAATTTTGGAGTAAACATACATTTTTTTGTTTCAGGTTGTTAGATGAGGCTTGCACATTGTCATAAGTCAAATGAGAATCCAAAATAATTCCCAGGTATTTATAAGTAGTGACAATAGAAAGAAGTTTGCTTAAAAAACTAAGAGGATTTGACATAATGAAATGTCTCCTTGGTGAGGGAAAAATACATAAACATTAATTGTCAAATTAGCTTGTAGACAGCATTGAAATCGCTGAAGATCTGCTTGGAACTGACTGTTGTTAGATTCCATGTTTGAGCCAGACAAAAAAGAACAGTATCATCAGCATACATTATCAGCATACATTATAATGTATGCTGATGGTGATTAAATATTTTGGGAAAGCCATTAATGTATAATAGTAGTTGTATAATATAAATGTATATTGTTGTACAATAGAAAATGTATATTAGTTGTCACTACTCTTGCTGTCTTAACCAGTTAAAGCATCACTTTCAGTTGCAGCTTCTTAGAAAAGAGCTAGGACATGTTTACTGGAATAAAATGGCTCATTTTCAAGTGATTTTCACCTCAGGAGCCTGTAGCAGTAGTTATATAAGTCATTCCTAAAGGGACTTGTGATGCATGATAAAGCTGTTGGACAACTGCATGATGAATGTACACTTAAAAATGATCTGCACTTTATTTTATTTTGTTTATTTTTTTTTTTTTTTACTTTAGCAATGATTTTTAAATAAATTTCCAATCATTTCTTCTGGTTTATCAGCAAACTTTTCCACTAGTGACAAAAAACAGGTTACAGAGAAAGTTCCACAGTTCAAAACATACACCACAAATTAATAAACTGGGAAAGTAGATGATATCTTCAAGCAATGTGCTAAGCTGGTTCAGATCTTGTTTTGTTGATAGGAACAACTTTGGGTCAGTTGGCAATTATATATCTGAATGAACAATCAGTAAAGTGTGGTTTTCCTCAAGGCTCTGTTGTTAGGATACTTTTATTCATTGTTTACATGCTTCTTCTTTCTCAGACTGTTACAGCATCCCTTACCATACTTATGATGATGACACAAAATTGTTTTCTGTGTCACCAAATAACCACGCCTGCTAAGTAAGTGTGTCCATAACATCAGTGAGTGATTGGGTTAGAATTACCTTAAGCTTAATGGAAAAAGTCCACAAAATTCAAGATTAGATATTAGGATTTGGCTTGAAATTACTCAACATACAACAAACTAAGCATATTTATTAATTTAGACCTAAATTGTAGTATCCAAATAAACAATCAATAAATCAACCTACTGCAATCTTTGAAAAATTGTAACAGGATTCTAAAAATGTCTGTGCTCCTTTTTTAAATTTTTAGTTGGTTAAAATACTATAATTGTGTCTTTACCGGTACTTCTCAAAAGAGATGTTTACTCTGTGTTCCTAGAACCAAAACTAAAAAAGGAAAGATGGCATTTAGTTTATATGCTCTTCAACTTTCAAACCAAATCCCCAAAAAGCTGAAATTTGCAGAAACTGTTGACTCCATTTAATCAGGATTGAAACCATCATTATTTATTATGGTTTTCCCATAAGGGAAAAGATTATTTTTAAGAATATGTTTTTACCATGTCCAAGTGTTTTAGACAAAAACACTATTGCTATTATTCTGTTTGTCTTTCTCATGTTAGTATAATATTCTTTTACATTTGTTCCTTTATTTTCTTTTGAATAACTTGGAGTGACCTTGTGTGTGAATGGTACTATACAGATAAACATGCTTTCCCTTTGTGGGAAATAAAGGCTGCTTCTATGCTTTTCCTTACTTTACTCAACTTTCACACATAAAGAGAAAGGAAACCAATTGATATAATGTAGACATTTCTGTGCTGTCCAACTCTAAGACGTGGGGACATAAGTCTTGAAGAGGTTGATAAAATCTGATTGCGTGTCTTGATAAGGATCTTTTTGATGCTCCTATAAATCACCCAGAGTCCTCCAGAGGCTGCTGCTGCTGTTCTCCCTCACAGGCTGTGTTGCTCTACTGGACAAATAGGTCCAATTCACTTGGATTCTGTCAAAAGATTTTGCTGCTGTCAATAATATTTGCTAGGTCTCGTGTTATTCCTAGATGAGTTATTACGACTCCAGAATGTACAAAACAAGCTTGCTTATCAGACTGCACCAGATAAAATATCACTGCAGAGCAACTTAGCACAAGATGGCAGAGATAGTGGAGGGTTTTTTCTGTTTTTGAGCTTGGAGCAGAGCTGTCCTTGGTTGGCTTATCTTTAAAAGTCATTCCTGTTTACCATGTTATCCAGCCCTCTTACCGTATTATGATTTTGACTCAAGGCTGAGATAAAGGAGCAGACGGCTTCTGAGCATTTAACTTGTTGAGGGAGTGTTTGTTAAACTTGCAATGTCACCTATATTGTGAAACAGCAGTGGGCAAAAACTGAGTTTTAGGTTTAACTCCCTGATTCAATGTGGTGGCATCCGAGACCCCACAGTTCAGACCAGTAACAGACACTCCAGGACCCCCACAGATGTTTGCCCATGCTCTAGCCATTAAATAGTCATTGGTTGATTTTTACATTAAGTGTTGGTTTCACTTTGCTGCTCAATCATGCTTTGACACGTGGCCTACCCAAAGATCGAACACCTAGTCTTCGGATTAGAGACCACCTTTAAGCCAAAGATGCCCCTAAAGAATTCACCCAGAAAGTGCCTCCATCTGTTTCCTTTTAGAGACATGATCTCAGTCAAGTTCCATGTGGAAATGCTTCCACTTTCCAAATATTTGCCCTACGCAGACTGATAGCTAACTAAATATTAACTGGAGGATGTGAGAGTGGAACAGTAATTGGAAGGAAGTATGAATAAATAGAAAGGTGGTGGAAATGTGGACGATATTTAGAATAGGATGGGAAATTGAGAAATTATGTTTTTGATCGCAATGGAAATTGTATAAACCTGCTGGGAGTTTGATTCCAAGCTTATTCCTTTTTGTAAAATTGACTGTAACATTCAGTGTACTCTTCTACACACCTCACCTCCATCTTTCCATCAGTTTCTCTCCTCCTAACTTGAGGTGAGATGGATAATTTCAGCTTGATAGTTGCAATTTGATCGACTATGTAGGTTCCTTTGAGTTGTCATCCTTTGTGCTCTTAATATGAGCTGTAGTGGTTATGGAGCTAAGCTTATTTGATGTGTGGTATAGTTGCTGTTTTTGTAGTTACAACCCACCAGGGCAAGTAGGAGGAAGAGCAAAAGTTAATCAACCGCATGCCATGTAAACAAAGCAGAACCACACTTTAAACCACAACTCTCTGATTCTTGATACAATCATTTATTTCATCGTTGCACTGCCTTGTGTTGTCATATAGATGAGATCTGTAGAGATTCAGAGTATCCTTCTACACCCCCTCACAGCTGCCATTCAGTACTGAGCAACATCCCCTAAAGCTTCACCCTTTTGGAGCTGCAATGGGACAAAAATGTTAAATGTGAATCCAGATCCTTTTAAAAGCTTTTTTTTTTTTTTTTTTTTTTTTTTTTTTTTAAAAACTTGACTTCAAGGAGATGATGTCACTGTAACAGGAATGTCCGATTTCAGAAGGAGGAATGATGAGCTTTGAGTGATGATGTGGTCAGTTTTACACTGAGTCAATGCAAAGAGACTGCTGTCACAAGTTGTAAAGTCATCAGACACCAGTAGGGCCGCAGTTGAATTCATATGTCATGCTTTTTTATATCTTTGCGTTCCACTAAAGAGGCTTCTCTAGTGAGTTGCTTGGAACAAAGTAACTGATTTTTAATTTTTTATATATGATCCAGATTAGAACCAAGCAGCAAATTGTTTTGGACCCCTTCCACATCATATCTTTAAGGCCCTGCAATTTCCATGAAGCAGAAACCATGAATGTATTTGCATAGAAATTTGTCATCAATCAAATCTGTTTTCTAATAATCTGTCACAGTGTACCGTTTTACATTGATGTTTACAATAAAACACCAGTAAAGGAGGCTGCATTCATTCATGCTACTCCCTGTCTGTTGTGATATGAACCCCTTAGCTGAGCCTCGACTGGTGGTAGTGTGGGAGACCTGAGCACAGTTCAGCATGCACCTATAACAACATTCAAAACAATGACAAACATTTTAGAAAGCTGTAATTCTTGCTCCCAACATATGATCAATTGAAAATCTGAAGAAAACTTGTAATAAGAATAATCAGCATGGCGTATAAAAGCACAGAGGAAGAAAGCTGACGTTATCCTAGCACCTCAGCAAACATCTTCCACTGCAAATATCCTCACCAAAGCAAGGTGTGTGTTTACTGAAGGCTTTTTGAAGCAGAATCAGATCACTCTTATAAATAAATGATAAAGGTATGCTTGTTGACAGTGATGTGTTGATTAAAGGTTATAGTAGCTTTCTCAAACCCAGTTAACCCAATGTTAGAGCAAGAAAGACTGTCCAGAAACATAGAGAGAGCGAAAAAAAACCCGAAAAAACATACTGCCACTACTGGTAAGTTAATCACAAATCTGTTGAATGAATGAATTTTAAGTTGATATCTGAGCAGTGGTAATTTATGTAAATTAACATTTAGGCTTCGTCCTTGTCCGTTTGCAGTAGCTATGTTTCTCTCAGACATACAGTTTTAACTACATCCTCTTAGGGGACAATAGTATGTCTACTCAGGGTAGAAAAAGCAGAAGAGAACTGAAAAACAATAATAAAGCGATTTCTCACCAGAATATTAATGCTGTTTTGTATCCTTGTTATCCCTCAGACATAAATTATCTACAGTGGGATGCTATGTATTCTGTCTCTGGGTATGTGTTGTTTTTCTTCAGTTCCTTTGATGTTTCAATGTCTGGTTTAAATTCTGTTTATTTATGTTGTTTTTTCTGGTGTGTAAAATGATAAATTATTAAATCAAATCAAGTTTAAGTTCCCTAAAAAAAGGAACAAAGGGAGGGGGGAGCAGTTGAGATTGTGTTGTTCTGAAAACACAACCTTTTGTTTCACTCTTCTTTTGCAAATAAACTTAATAAAATAGATGTTCTCATCACTAGTTATTCTGTAAGCTTAATCTTAAATTAGATTTGCACCTTTGAACAAGAACTTCGATAATATCTGCTCTAAATCGGCATGTAAATTAATTATGTCGCGTCCCCTTGGAGGTGTGTTCATGACCATGTCAGCAGGGGGCAGTTGAAAGCAGCTTTTTGTCTTTCTGTCCCTGCAGGACAGGTCAATTTGACCTTAACTTGCAAACCAATGTGATTTATGAGGGGTGCAAAATGGATATAGTACAAAATCACCTTTTTCTTTTTAGTAGAAAAAAGTTATTTTCAATACTCAAACATATTTCAGCTTAAAGCTGGTTTTGTCTGTGAGAAGCTCACAAAACAAACAACCTTTAGGTGCACATTTCTTCTCTTGCTCTAGATCATATGTATCTGGAACCCAAAAAGGCTGGAGCTTAAACTAGTTTTTAGAGCACAGGGTGGAGGAGAGATTCATTGCCCCACGCTTCATTCGTCGTCATCATGCAGAATGCAAGAGGAAGAGGGTGTGTAAATGCAAGTTACTTGTGAAAAGTGGATTGAGCTGCTGTGCAGAGCTTCAGGCGATCTAAATTCAACTGACAAGGTGGAGTGAAATAAAAATTTCAGAGGAGTCTTTTGTTAAACCCTTTTGTTTAGTAAAATACACCACACATATAAGGGTGATGTCCTCCTTGTGGTAGGAGTTAAAAAAATTATAGATATCCTTTCTCTTTGTATCATTTGCTTTTACATGAGGAAATGTGCACAGCTTTTGGTCAAGCTAGATCAGGAGTAATGCAATACTTTACCATCATTACTCCATAATTCCATCCTTTGGCCACAGTTGAAGGGAGAAATCCAAGGCTTACATGCAGGGGGGTGGAAGCTTTTCAACCCTAGGTGCTTTCGTGTGCCAAGAGCCCCCCTGTGGAGAAATGGTCTGCTGCAGGGAAGCTGCTTACGACTCCTACATTCTGTTCAGATCTGAACACAGAAGAAGTAGAAGAGCTGCTGCTCTGGTGGAAGAGGAAGCTAATAAGTTCAGAGGATTCACACATTATAAATACCCAAATTAGTATATTTACAGCGCAGGTCTTCTAAACCTGGCTGGGGTCAGCAGTGAGGCACCATCTGCTTTAGCAGCAGGTGAGGACTGCTGATGTCATAGTGAGTGGACCACGGCCTAGAAGGGAGTGAGATGGATACTTGTGGGGGGGTGTAGTTGTTTCTGGTTTCTCTTTATATTGAGGTCACTCCTGCAGAGCTCAGTGCAGATGATGGATTTAATGGCCATGGATAGAGCTCTCCTTCACTTCTTAAAGGGTTGAGACAGGCAATAAAAACCAGAGTTGGTCTTTGTAACTCTCTTCAGGTTTGATATTTGAAAAATAAATGGTAATATAACCGGTTGTCCCTCTTCAGGGTCCTGTTTTTAGGAAAGGCAAAGTGGGACTTTGCCTGCAGTCTGATCAGTAAAAGAAATTATACAAACAGCATACCAGGCCTTGCAAAAGTTTCATTATGCATGGAACATTTTAACAGTTTGTCACATTATAACCACAAACTGCAGTGTATTTGAAATGGGATTTTATATGATTGAGCAACACAAAGAAGTGGGTAATTGTGAAGCGGAAGGAAAGATGTTTTCTTTTTTTACAAATAAAACCTGAATTGTTTGGGACAAATCTGTATTCAGACCCTTTTTCTCCAATACTCCTAAATATAATCCATTGCAACTATTTTCCACCTGAAGTCACTTAATCAGTAGGTGTGTGTTATTTAGGCTATAACGCAGATATTTAGCAAAAAGGATATTTTCCACTAGATTTGTACCTCCTGTTTACATATAAATAGGGATTTTTCGTTAAGAGAAACAACTTTTAAAAACTCTTACTGCAATATATATTTGTGGACTGGATAGCTACAGATAAATAAAAACAATGAAGTAGAGGCAAACTTTGCATATAAACATTATTGATTTCATAGCAACTGTCTTCTCAGAGCCCTTTAGAGGACTAACTGGTCCAACTCACACACAGAAGTATAGAACCAACTCAATCCAATCATATGTCAAATATACGTTAAAGTTAAAATGTAAAGAAGGGAATAATTGCGAGGAAAGTCTAAATAATGTTAGAGAAGATATGAAATACAATTGTTTTGGGAGAATTTTTGGCCAAGCAGTGCTTTAGCTTTTTGTTATTCTCATATCGTTGATGTTAGCACAACCTGCTGGTGTGGGATGTGTTTTACAAAAATTTTTGACTAGAATCCAACAGATGGTGTCAGCACATATTATTTTCAATAACTGAGAAAACATATTGGTTTTAAAAAAAATACTCAAAGTAGTGTAACTAGATCCTTGATTTTTTTTTTTATTTTTTTTTTTTTTTATACAGAGAGATATAATATACACATACACAGAGGTACAGCTGTTTTTTGAGGGCCTTACAAGCTGGGGAAGGAGAGCATTTCTCACTAAAGCAGCCAGGAAGCTCATGGTAATTGGAGGAGCTGCAGAGATCCATAATTTAGGTTGGCAAATCTGTTGACAGAAATACTATGCCACATAGTGCTGATGTCAGGCACTCAGCAAAAAGGTGCTACGAGTAGCTAAAACCAACACTGCACATCACCATGATTCCCCTTGATGATAGATGTTGGTTACAGTGTAATGCTTTGGAGATACTTTTCTTCAGAAGGGACAGGGAAGCGAGTCGGAGTTGATGGGAAGACGGATGGAGCTAAACACAGGGCAATCCTGGAAGAAAACCTGTTATAGGCTGAAAAAGACTTGAGACTGTTCTAGAGGTTTACCTTCGAACAGGACAACAACCGTAAACTTACAGTCAAAGCTGAAATGATGGGGTTTAATCAAGGCATTTTCATGTGATAGACTGGCCCAGTCAACGTCTCGACCTAAATCCAATTGAGAATATGCTGTAAAACTTGAAAGTTTCTTTTCAAATGCTCTCCATCCAATCTGCCTGATCTTGCACTATTCTGTAAAAAGGAGTGATTAAAAAGTTCAGTCACTTAGTCTGAACTGGTAGAGACATACTTTGTAATGAATACAACACTTTTAAGATTTTTATTTATAAAATAAAAATGGGAAGATCCTGTCTGTCCACTTCAGTTATGCACCATTTTTCTGTTGGCATACCACATAAAATCAAATGAAATTACAAGCAAGTTCGTACTTTTAACATAATAAAATGTAAACTTAGTTTAAGGAGTATGAATCCTTTTGTAAGGAACTGTTGATTAGTGGCCACTTTATTTAGTCTTTGCAGGGTTGCACACTCATTTTTCTCTTTGTAACCTGGTTCACACTAATTGTTTGATCCTGGAGACATCAGGTCAGCCAGGTCGAGACCGTGAAGCATGAGGAGCTCTGCTGTTGATGCTCTGTGCTGCTGTCTGCATCCCAATAGCCACTAATGACTCACCTCAGATGCTCACATACGCTTGCATATTGTGGAGAATTAATGAAGTTTGCAGCCCTCTGTTACCAAGTGAGAAGAAATTAAAATGAACCAACTTTTGCCATATGATGATGATGTACTAATAACTTGTTTCATATTAAAGACATTGCTTAGGTGTTTGATGTTGAATACTGATGGAGAACTACATGCCGCAGGAGCTTTATTTCATCCTTTTTTTTTTTTTTTTTTTTTTTTTTTTTTTTTTTTTTTTTTTAAGTCTTGATAAAACACAGATGTTGGCAAACAGTACTCAGCTCTATGCATCTGCTGGTAAGAAAATATTTGCATTTCTGAATCAATTTGTTTTAAATTTCAACAGATCTTTATCCACATCCAAGATGTGGTTATGAATGAACACACAAATCAAACTGGGAGTCTTATTGATTCAGCAGAGTGAGAGGTGTGTGTTAGTGCTGATGTATTTTGTCTACTCACAGCAGACAAACAAACTGAATCATTCACTGCAGAGAAGCACTGGGTAGATTTAGAATCCAAAATTGTTAAATTACCAGAAATAATTACTGTGAAACCTCAGATAGTTTTAGCAATCATCAGTCCACAGTACAACTCTGAGTAACTGCAGAGGCATGGTGTGAGCTGAAGAAGAACCTCACAGGTAGAAATTTATTGCAGGATCAGGTTGATATCTCATATTTGTAATGTATGTGTAACAGTAGTTCAGAAGGTTACCACAGCCCTAAAAGAAAAAAAACAGCTTGATGGGCATTATGTCTGTTGGGAAAGGCTCGCAGATGTGGCTATTTGTTTGAGGGATAAAAAGCATAAAGTGAAACAGAGCAGAGATGTTGTCGTGATGTGGGTCTGCTTTGCGGTTTCTAAGTCTGAAGAGCCAGTCACCATAAAAAAAGATTTTTATCTATTAACTTTTCTTGCAGGATAGCTGAACATGAAACTCATGACATAATTATAATCATAGGACAAAGTTGTCAGCACTGTTGTACCATTACAGCTTAAACTCATAGTCTAACAGTCTTGAAATATATACATATATTTAGAATTTTATGTGTTGCTTGTTTTTAATGACAACATTGTTTTTCACACTTTGTATCCAATTTAGAGCAGCTGCTACAACACTGCAGCCTTGTTTGTTTTTATATTCCTACGAAGAACAATGTGTTCTGCTCTGTCCAACACAGAGGGTTGCTGATTAGTGAGCTAGACCTTTGTGTGCTTGGTAATAAAAATCTGCGGTCAGGAAGCCAGTGACATACGTCACCAGTGACGTGTGAAAGTTACATTCTCAGAGACAAATTGTGCATTTATATTTTTTGCAGATTTGCATCAGACACAGTTAAAAATAAGGATGATCAATGGAAAAGTAGCAAGGACAACTTATAAAATATCAAAAAATTAAAACAAAAACCAAGATCGGCTCTAAATTTTTTTTTATTTTTTATTTTTATTTTTTTTTTAATTCAATTTATGATTTGTTTGTTTGTTTTACCTAGTTCATTATACTTTTTTTTTTTTTTTAAATCAACATACTATATTTTTCATTGTTTTGACTTATCCATTTATTTAGATAAATGCCACAATCATAATATCACTGTTTAGTCATTAATGAGGAACAAGTGAAATAAATCTTCCAATTTTAAATCCTTTGGAATGTATTTAACTATTCAGTAATGTGGCCTTTTATTTTCCTTATTGAATCCTTATTGTAATTTTTCTTAATTTACAGATTTATTAATAATTCAGTGATTTCTGCTATAATTCTCCTGTGTCTTACATCCCGACCCCTCCATTCATCTTTAACAAGTCTTTTTCATATATATAAAATCAGATTGAGCTTTTTTTTTTTTTTTCTTTTACAGTGCCTTGCAAAAGTATTCACACGCTTGAACATTTGCACATTCTTTTCACATTACAACCACGAACATTGATGTTCAGGTTTCATCTGGTTGACCCACACAAAATAAAATAATCATTTTCAAAATCTGCTAAAAATCTGAAAACCATTTGTGTGCCTTTGTATTCAAACACCTGAGTCAATGCTGGAGTTGAGCCACCAAGTCTTTTGTGTTTCTACCAGATTTGCATACCTAGAGACTGACATTTTTGCCTATTTCTTTTTTCAGAATGGCTCAATTTCAGTCAAATTAGTTTTTAGGAATTCAGTTGGCATCAATTCCCACAGATTCTTTGGTAGATCTAAGTCTGGACTTTGACTGGTCCCTTTTTAAAGCATGAATATTGCTTTGATCTAAATCATTTCATTGTAGCTCTAGCTATATGTTTACTGTAGTTGTCCTCAGTCTCAAGTCCTCAATAGGCTCTAAAAGATTTTTTCATAAACTCTTATGAGCCTCTGTGCCTCTGCTGAAGAAAAACACCACAGCATGGTGTTGCCACCACCACATTTCATTGAAAGGAGAGGGTAGTGTATTCAGGGTGATGTATGGTGTTCATTTTTAACCAAATGTAGTATTTTGAAGGTCAGAAAGTTTGGTTTTGGCCCCAAATGACCACAGTACATTCCTCCACACATTTGCTACATTACATTTTACTTTCAACAATAGGTTCCTTTTTGCCATTGTTCCATAAAGGCCACATTTGCTGCTTACATAGTTGTCCTGTCGAAAGATTCTTCCTCCTGAGCTGTTAAGTGCAGTCCATGCCATCATAAAGCTTCGTATATTATCTGATTTAGATGGGATATGTTGAACCTACAACTTAGAAATACTTCAAGTCATTTTACACTTTCAGTTTCTGTTTGGTTGAGTGTTATATGGAAACAGAAAGTGACATGCTTACTTTTGTAAACTCAGAACAAAACTCTAGAGCACTCTGCATCCTGCATGACCCTGGCCTCACAGCCCAAACAGAAATAGCCCAAAAAGGGGACAAAGTTTGTTCCCCTCCACCTCTGTCTGACCACCCTGCTGACGGTCACATGTGCGTTCTCAGCAGGACCCCCTTTCAGCTGTCCCCGTCGGCTTTCACAGTCCAAGATAGATGTTCTGCATTGGGCGCCAGAATTGAAAAGAAGACGGAAACAGGGAGCAGTGGGTTGTAGCTGAAAATCAATAAAGCTACTATGCAGCCAGCAAGCTGTTATTTCGGGATGATGAATCGATGCTTTTGTGCTGAGGCCATGCTGTTACAGTGATGGCCTACTTAATGTTTTTGCCTCTTCATTTTAGACTCTGGATTATGTCCTGTGAATAGCAGAGCTTCAGAAAGGAAGAAAAGCAGAGCTCCAAATCATATCATTGGACACGATTCATGCAACAAATTATTCTTAGTTGATTTGTTCTCTTTCTTCTCTTCTTATTTTCACTCCTTTCTTTTGTCACTTTTCCTTAATTGGAAGCAGATTTGAGTGATGCAAAAGGAATACAAGCTGCAGAGCTGCAGTTATCAGTATGCATAACTATATTTGAATATGAACTGAAAACGCTATTACAGCTTTCATGCCCAGCAGGATATCAGACACGTTCCTCTCTTTATAGAAAGCAGAGTGTCATTCTCTCTTCTGTCCCTCCTCGTTTTACCTTTAAAATTCTGTCTTTAACCCTTCATCCAGCTCTGACATTTTATCTTTTCTTTTGCTTGCTCTCAGGTTTTGCAAGGCCTCCTCCCTTTAGACTCTGTCAAGTGTGATTAGGTGGGGTGGAGTTTTTGTTACACAGTCTAGCAACTACCTCATAATCAATGAATGCTATATGTCAACACTTGCAAAAAATTTCATACCCCTTTAACATTTTACTCTTTGACACATTATAACCACAAACTTCAATGTGTTTTGTTGAATTTTTGTATGACAGACCAACACAAACTAGTGTATGTGAAGTAGGTGGAAAAAGATGCATAGTTCACTTTTTTAAAATTAAAAATAATAATAATAATAATAATAATAATAATAATAATAATGAATTTTTGTTTGATCTTGTTTGCAGAGAAAGTTGTAGAGAATTTAAACGATGTTTAAAGCTTAGATTGATCTCTGTGAGATGTTCAATCATATGAATCCATCATATGAAAAAAGTAGAGAGTGTTGCACATCTGCAACCCTACCAAGATATGGTTACCTTCCTAAGCTCACAGGTTGAATAAAGAGATCATTAATCAGAGAAATAACCACAAGGCCCACTGTAACTCTGGAGGAGCTGCAGAAATACAGCAGCTCAGGTGGAGGGTCTGTTAACAGGATACTATCAGCTTTGCCCCACACATAAATAAAATATAAAAGAGTGACAAGAAGAGAGCCATTGCTGAAAAACAGACAAAAAAGGCTACATTTGCAGAGATGCTGCAAATGTAGGTGCTCAAGTCAAATGAAATCAAAATTTAACTCTTTGGCCTACATGTTATTTGCTGTTTGTGCAACCCCCCCACCTCCCACCCACCCCCCCAAAAAAAAAAAAAAAAAAAAAAAAAAAACACAATTCACATCAACCGGAAGACACTAACCCCATTTTGAAACATGGTGGTGGCAGCATCATGCTGGAGGGTTGCTGTTCTTCAGCAGTGACAGGGAGGCTGATCAGAGTTGATGAAAATGTGGATGGGGCTAACTACAGCGCAATTCTGAAGGAAAAAAGCTCTTGCAGGCAGCAACAGGTTCAACTCTTTTAATGTTGTAATTTGATTCTAAATCATTTTTATCAATCTTTATCAATCTTTCATTTCATTTCATCATTATATATTTTTTTAACCCTTTTCTTTATCTGTAGGTTTAATTGGCTGACATTATACGAACATTATTTATTGATTTCAGTTAGTGGACATGTTAGAGGTGTATGTATATATAGACTGATAGGCTACAAATGAGTTGCCTATTGGATCAGTAAATTTGTCTGAACTGATACAATTTTTGAGGTTCTACTTACAGCACAACAGTGACAAACAAATACAGCCAGTGCCACAATAGAATGGCTGAAGCCCGGCACACACTGTGCGATTTCCAAAATAGGACCTAAACGTTATCTCACTGCGTGGGCTCAAACAATTGTAACTCCCATCATGCTTCACAATGGAAGATGCCTGACTGCACAACCTGCTGCTTCAGCACCATCATGTCAGACAAAGATACTAGTCAAACAATAAATAAACACTAATCTACAGGTTGTAATGCACTCATTATTAGAATTAAAAACAGGAAACAGAGGATGAGGGAAAGGAGGGTGCTATAGAAGCGCTCCTGGCTGGGCTGGTCATTGCATGATTTTTCCCAGAAAATTTCTTGCACAGCTTGATATCTGTCATAGGTTGTTGGTGGTCAGGAGAGAATTGGTAATTGGTGCATCTGTCGCCATGAAGGACCAAAGACCATCAATTTGAGCTCACAACCAGAGTTTTTATTTAAGCCAAAAGACTTTGCCTAAAAGGGACAAGAATTGCTCAGTGTGAACTCGGCTTGAATTAAAGCCTATTCATGTGTTGGAAAGACCCTGTCAAAGATTATACCGAGGCAAGACTTGAAAACGGATGTTCACAAAAGCTCTCCACTGAACCTGACTGAGCTTGAGTTGTTTTGTAAAGAAAAATTGTCAAAATTTTCAGTCATTAGATGTGCCAAGCTGGTTGATACAAAGGTGGCTTTCCATGGTAGTGACTCAGAGACTTAACGCAAACATAGATTTTACTTGGAGAAAAAAAAAAAGAGATGAACTTGCATAATTTCCCCACCACTTCACAATTACATGCTTCTTTCAACTGGTCAAACACAGAAGGTGTGTCAGACCTGGAAGCGTGTGGTTGTAACATGGCAGCATGTGAAAAACTGAGGGCGGGTAAATGCTTGTATAAAGCCCTGTAACCCCTGATAGTTGCTCTTTTGTTCCTCAGATTGTCAAACATTGAATGATCATATCAATATGGAAACTTAAACGTGTGTTTCTCAGTAATCCAAGATGGGTAATAAATCTACAAAAACTATTCAAGGGCAGGGAACCAACAAGAACCTCCTCTAGCTCTCCTGTGAACTGCAAATCACACCACATGTGAATATAGATCCAGTATATGTTGTCTTTATTGACTTTGATGGACTTTGAAGGCTGTTCTCTATAATCCCACTCTCCCATTACCTTCATGAGAAAAGGCCTTTCTGACTGTTCTGTTGCTCCGAGAGAACATGATTATGTTTTTTCAAGTGAAATAGTTGTTAACAGGCTGAGTCATCAGCTGGCAATCTTCTCTTTTGCGCTTTACTTTTGTCTGAAATACCCTGTTGACTGCTTTCATCCTGCAGACACTGGTGTTGACATTTTTGCTGTAAATCTGAAGCATACCCCTCATCCTCAGGAACTGATGTTTGAAATGAAGCTGGCTGCAACAGCCTTTTGGCTAAGAGATACCATCAGCCCTCTTGTTTGCTTGGTGTTGCCTCATAATTCACCAAAGTCATTGCCTGAATTTAATTTCACAGCGTTCATTTACCAACTGCAGCCTGTAGTTTATTCAGTATTAAGCAGGAGAAAATCATCTGATCAGATATCGGGTTCTGTGGATATTTTGCTTTGAGCAAATGCAAGCACAAACACATCTGTAGACAACTGGGCTTGTTTGTAAAGTAGAATAAATGAAAAATAACCTCATTAAAGAAAGCTAGTTGGAGGCGTCACATGGTGTAGCGGAAGAGCGGGCGCCTGTATACAGAGGCTTTAGTCCTCGACACATCAATCCTGAGTTCGATTCCCAACCCTGACACCTTTGCTGCATGTCCCCCCCCCCTTCTGTCTCTGCTCATTTCCTGTCTAATAGCAGTCCATAAGGGCCACTAGTGCTAAAAAAAATATTTTTAAAAAAACAAAGCTTTTGTTAATGCTGTTTATATGCAGAGATTCGGGAAAGTGTTAATACCCCTTGGTCTTTTTCACATTTTGTCACACTATAACTACAAACTTTAATTGGTTTTATTCTGATTTTTTTGTGATAGACCAACACCAAGTAATGCTTCATACTAAAGTGGAAGGAAAACAAAATATGGTTTTCAGAATGATTGTATAAGCCCCATTTACATTGATACCCCTAAATTAAATCTTTTTTTAAACAAATTGCCTTCAGAACGCAACTAATTATTAGTCTTTAAATCCCCATGATGATTTATGGAGGTGGCAGCATTATGCTGTGGAGATGTTTTCCTTCGGTTGGGACAGGAAAGATGGTAAAATTTGTTAAATAAGAGCCTGGGCATACTCCACAAGAACAGAGAAATTATTTTATTTGAGGATGCAAAAACAAACTTCCTCCTGGTAAAAACATTTCATATTAAACTGCAGAACTTCCAGTAAGTCTTCATAGATCATTTCCTCTACAGCACACCCACTTCATACTTTTTTTTTTTTTTTTTTTTTTTTTTTTTTTGCCACGCAAGAAAAATGGTTCTGCCCAGAATGTACCAAGAACAAGAAGCATGAGCTCACAACCCAATTCATAAATATATTTAATGGTTATTAATTATGTATCGAAGTAGAAGTAAAAAGAAATACATTTCAGTTTATTGAAATGTTATTCTGGATTTATTGATATCACAAAGGTTAGTAATATCAAATTAATGTGATTCACGTACTACAGACTTGTTTAATAACATAGTTTAAATGCAAATTGCATAGAAGTTATTTTTACTTTTAATGTATTAATTATTGTGAAGACGTGTTTTGACCCCTGGCAGTCAGATATGTTTTAATGAAAAGGCTTTGATGTGGCCCCGCCAGCAGATCTGCTGAAAATGTGCATTTGGTGACAAAAGCCGTTTAGGAAGCTTGGTAGAAGTAAAGTGCTGCTCAGCTCATTATCCAATTGAAAGGTCCTGAGGTGTCTTTAGGCAGAGAAAAGGAGTTATCTACCAGCATATTTCATACCAACCTCACTTCAATTTATACCCACCTGGAGGACTTTCTGTATCTGTTTTGACAACTGATGATTTAAAGTGATTTTCCACAAAATACTAATAGTCTACTGTCAAGAAATTAGCTAATGTGACTTGAATAAATCATATCTACCATAAGGAGGTCATATAGAGTTATTTTAGTGAGATCAGGATAATAATCTATTGTGTTCAGGTAGTCCCATACCTTCTGAACCTCCAGAAGGTTCAGAAGGTATGGGACCTTCTGCAATGTGTATGGGACCAGACACATTGCACTTTGAACATTAAAGTTATAACTTAAAATTAAATATTTTTAGGGATTTTTCTGTTTTATTTCATTATTTACCACTCAGATTATTCGCCAACTCATTTTCTTTGTCAATTACCATTAAAACACATCAGTTCTTTGAATTTCTTTTTTTCTTCTTCTTCTTACGTCTACACATTGTGGTGGTTTTTTTTTTTTGTTTGTTTGTTTTTTTCAGGGGGTGCTATGACAAAAATATTCTATTCCATAAATGTTGGTGGGCTCAAACAAGGGTCAAACCAGTCACTGAAAATCAGGAATAACATGAAATCTTTAACGACTATTACTTATAAACAAGCTTTTGAGCATTTTATCATTATTTTTGTCTACAATTCATGAAAATCCTTTACTTGCTACACAATAGTGTTACATGGATTAAAATGGTTTGTTTGTGGGTAAAAAATGGAAGTAGGAAGAGACAAAATGGGCATGAATGGATATAAACTGGGGCATAGTTATATATGTATAACAACCTTTGTGAAAGATGTTGGTTGATGACATGACTAAGGTTTTTCAATTTTCCTTGGTTGTAGAAATGCTATATTAAACTATGAATTTTAAGCCAGAGGTTTCCATAGTTGAGTTTTATGGGTCACATGGGATCATCTGGCTTCTCTTTGTGTACAGAATATAACCCAAACAGGAAATAATTAGGTGATTTAATGTGTTAAGATAGTTCATTCTCTGTTCAATCCCCTAAAATTTACCCTTTTCTCTGTTTTTTTTTCTTTTTTTCTTTTTTTTTTTTTTTTTTTCCGGGGGAAATCTTTCTTCCACTCTTATAGACACGTGTTCTTTATTGGCTTCACCTTGTGAAACAATCTGGTATCTCACGACCATATAAAAAGGATGACTTGGTGTGTTTATTGGTGGACTTTAGCTTTAATGGTCTGCTGTGTCAGCATCAGACTTTGTTAGCTGCATCCTTGGGCACAGCTGTGAGGAGGTGTATAATGAATTTCCACCTCTGTCAGCTCTGTTCCACCTTGCAGGCTAGAGATTGGTGGAGGTGGGAGTAACGGCATCTGTGATTGGTGGGGATCCTTAGCAGTTCATCACATCTTTAGGTGGCTCACTCCCTTGTCTTAAATCAGTGGGGGAGTTCATAGGACAGCAGGCTGTGTTAATGTGTGTGGGGATACGGGACGGGCTTAATCAGGGTTATCAAGAGGCTCTTTATGGTTCAGCTCAGTGCTCAGATCAGACAGTCTATTTAAAACCACCTCTCTCTCTTGAATGATTCAACAGCATAATGCCCCTCCCCCCCCAGCTCCCATCAAGATCAGCTGGAGGAAGTGGAGGCTCGGCCAATGAGATTACAGTAGCAGACCAACACGGGTGTTTGTGTGTGTGTGTGCCTGTGTGTGTGTCTGCAGCTGAAGGGGGGAACTAGCCTGGACAGGCAACAGCAGCAGATCAGTATTTATGTGTTTGAAAAGAAAAATGTAGGGCAGCAGCTTGCTCTGTGTTTGTCTGCTCTTCCTGTCTTTGCCTCTGCCTTTGTTTCTGCTCAGTGACGGCTGACGTTGCTGTCGCAGCTTTTCTTCCGTATTTTAAAGGCTTGGCTTTCGGTTTCTCTGGAATTCACTCCTTTTCGATCTGGATTCGCCTCAAGGATTTACAGAAGGGGAATGTAAATCCCCCTGATCTGCCTTTGTCGGTGTGTGTGTGTGTGTGTGTGTGTGTGTGTGTGTGTGTGTGTGTGTGAGAGAGAGAGGGTGAGGTGACTTGAAGATCTGGCAATGAATCCCTGTTGGAAGATGAAGATTCAGGTATGCAGTTTTTTTTATATATATATATTGCAGTTGCTGTTGTTTTTGTCAACGATCTTGATCTTATTCAAAATTTTTGTACATTAAAAGATGAGTTGTAGAAAGGAGGCGAAGGCTTGGTGTGATTTCCCTTCACTGGTTGTTATGGTGAGGCCTTCATTCTCTGGGGGGGTATAAAGCTTCTGAGATGCATTATTATTCTTTTTTCATGTTGGTTTATGACAGAAAGGAGCTAATTAAGAGCAGCAAGGTGAGGAAAAATGATGCATCTGTTCCTTGTAGCAATGTAGGTTCATTGTTTGCTCACCTCATCTTTTTGTGTCTACAGATCCTTTATGTACATTTTTATGTAGATTTGTTTGTACAGTCCAGAAAAGCATTTACCACCTCTTCAGTGTGAAAGGTTGACCCACTTTCTGCTATGCTGCTGCCCTTTGTTCAGAATGAGTGGGGGTTTGCAGATTACTGCTTGAAGTCCAGCATAAAACATCAGAAAAATACTGCTTTAAATTCAGTAAACAAGAACCCACAAACCCAATTGCCCTTGCAAGAGAGGGTTTTGTTATTTCCTCATCCACCCTGGCATTGAACTATACTTGTATGAGAGTGCATAAAGAAGCTGGAGCTCTAAATGCAAACAGAAGCTGCAGACAAAACCAGCGACTTCAGTGGCAGAGCAGCCAGACGTGTAAAAATACTTTGCAGCTCTCACTGCATGTCGCATCATCTACTGATGAACCAAATCGCACAGCTTTGTGTTAAATCTGCAGCTGTTTGGAGGGAGGTGAGGAGGGGGGGATTAGAGAAGTCACATGTTGGGGGCAGAGATTAAAGCTGTTGGACAGGGGAGATGGAGAAGCAGCCGAGGAAGAGGACATGACACCGGGTAGCAGAGTATGGTGGAGTTACAAGCGCCTTTTAACTTTTCCATTTTGTTGTCTTACAACCACAAGCTTCAATGTATTTTATTGGGATTATATGTGATAAACCCAAAGCAGAGCATGGTGATGTGGTGGAAGGAGCATGTTACATGGTTTTCAAACTTGTCTGCATATAAAAACCTGAGATGTGTTGAGCATTGCCACAAATTCTTATTTGGATTTAGAAATAACTTTGACTGGGTCATTCTAATCCTTATTAATGTTTTGATCTGAACCGTTGTAGCTCTGGCTGCATGTTTAGTGTCTTCCTGCTGGAAGAGGGATCTTTGTCTTAGTCTCTAGTCTTTTGCAGCCTTTAACAGGTTTTATTTCAAGATTATCTTGTGTTTAACTCCATCCATATTTCTGTCAGTTTTGACCAGTTTTCCTTTTCCTACTGAAGGAAAACATTGCCACTGCATCCTGCTGCCACCGTTTTGTTTCTCTACAGGACTGTTAAGGGTACTGTACTGTCTCAGTTTCCTATCCACACAAAGCATATTTTAGTAGGCCAGAAAGTTTCATTTTGGCCACATAGGACCAGTCCACCTTCAGTAATGTGTGCCGTTCCCCCTACTTGGCTTAAATGGGTCTTAAGACTTTCTTTAAGAATAGGATTCCATTAAGGACAGATTTGTGGGGTGTGTAAATAATTTCCTATTCAGAGATTCTCCCACCTGAGCTGTGGATCTCTGCAGCTCCCCCAGAGTCACTCAGGCCCTCTTTATTGTTTTTCTAAATAATGCTCTCCTTGGCTAGCCCTCCGGTTTAGGTGCACAACTATGTCTTCTTTGTAGTTTTTCCATATTGATCAGTGCGTTGTGAAATGTGAAAAGCTTGATCTATAGCAAAAAATCCCAATAAAATGTATCTAGTTTTGTGGTTGTACATGACAAACTGCAAAAAGGTCATAAGGCATGAATTATTTTGCAGGGCCCTGAATGTGTACAGTTTCGGTTGCTATTCAACTGATTGTTCCTAACTAACCTCAAAGACCAGCATGTTTCCTAATTTTCTTGTACCCTACATACACACATACTTGTTTTCAAGACTTAACTGACCAACAACTGAAATATTTAACACAATTATTTTGAGGTTGTACAAGATAAAGCTCGGATGTGTCCAAATTAAGCAAGAATCGCCTGCTTGAAAGTGTACTATTGTGTGGAACAGTTGAAAGTTTCTCTGAATCTCCTGGTTTCTCTTGATATGTCTATGCTTCTTGGAGGAATAATTTTATCACTGGGTAGTATAATATGAATCACGATGATACAGCTAGTAGTCAGCACTGTGATGGGCTAATTATCTGTAGCCTAACATTGTCACACAACTCATAAATAAAATGAGGGCGTGAAACTGACTAGGCTGCTAATGAGGAAATGTTACTTTTATTGTGGAACTTGAAATCTCTTTCCACAAATCTTTGAGTGTATTTATTCCTTTTTGTGGAGTAGTCCCGCCCTCCTCCCGTGTCTCTCTTATATTTCGCTTCTCCTTTAGTGTACCGTAAACTCCCTGAAAACTTACTCCTTATCTTTCATGGTTGCTCTGATGGGTTGCTGAAGTAAAGTTTGGTATTGCATTCTTGAGAGCCTTTTTGAAAAGGATCTGCATTGACCTCAACCTGATGATCACTGTCTCAACTTTACCACATCCTGTTTGTACATGCTGATGTAATTATTTCTAAGATGAAGGGGGATAATGTGTGGAGGAGGGGGAAAGGAGGAGAGGAAGAGGAGGAGAATAAGGTGGTAATGGCAAAACCACAAGCATACATCCTGTTGAGGATCACACAAACGTTTTATTCTTCCAGAAACTGAAACATCTTCTCCCACATCTTTCTTCTCCTCAGGATGGTGTGGTTTTATGATACCCACTGCATATGTCTCATTTAGGGCTACAGATTGAATTTGTTAAAGAAAAGTGCCATTTCATGTAAAAAAAACGCTTTGTAGAAAACTAGCACATGGAGCATGTATTTCATTTCCACTTCTGTCTGCACATCATGAACTCACAGTTTATAAAGTCCATTTCCTTTAACTTCAGACACAGCAATTGTGGGGGTTTTTTTGTTTTTTTTTTTTTTGTTTGTTTTTTTTTAATGTTATTTACTTTTAGACGTCTGTGGTCAGCCAAGCTCTGGTTGTCGTAGCTGTGCATATTTGAGATTTCTCATCTGGTTCTGTTCGGCTGCTCAGCTGCAAACTCTTGAGTCACTCTGCATTTCCTTCTAAAGTGACCGCTGGACAACAGCACAAACAGAAAGCCGCAAAAAGGGCCAACTTCCCTTCCTGTTGGTGCTCTTTATTGTGAATTGCCAGAATGTGCCACTTATGTTCAGGGAGGGGACAATGAATCCTGCGTTTGCTTAAATATCTTGTACCTCTACATGTTTGTCCATGTCGGTTCTATTTTCTGGCTAACTGTATATTTAGGGAAGATTTTCTGTGCAAGTGAAGGGCTAGGGTAAGGGGTGACCTAATTTTTAAATCTGTGTTGGGCAGAAAGATCAGATACTGAGTATAGTCTGGCACAAATCATAAGCTTTTCTCAGTTTCACCTATCAGAGTAATGTTGGATTTCTAAACCAAACGACTGATTTCATTTAAAGTAAAACAGATATGTTAGTTTCACTGATTGGAGGGGAAGTCATGAAGGTTGCGTGTCATTTAAAACAAGAACAGCAGGAAATATGTTGACAGCATCTTTAGTCACAGCTCACACCCTTCAAAACGGTTTTATTAGGATTCTTGGGAAAGGAAACTTCCAAAATGTCATTAAACATTTGAAATTAACATTCAAATCTGTGTAGTTAATTTTCCTCCCTATTTAAATGTTGTTGACAGATTTGAGCTTATCTTATTTTCAGTCTGAAAACACTCTTCCAGATGATGGTAAAACAAAACTTTCAGTCAAATGTCTTTTGGGAGGATGATATTTTTTACAGTTTCATTAAAATGTGCAACAGAGGATAAAAACGACTTCAGTCTTGGGCAGAGGTTCACCTTCCGGTTAAATGACGCTGAACATACAGTCAGGGCTGCAATAAAAGGGTTTAGATCAAAGCCTATGTATATGTTAGAATGGTTCAGTCAAAGTCTGGACCTAAATCTGACCAAAAATCCATGGCTACACTTGAAACTCGATGTTTACAGTTGCAAAACTTCATGTACTTGTGAAAGAAGGTGCTAGCATCAGATAAGACCGAGACTGAGCTACTGAGCTCTTGTGAAATGTGGTTGTGGCAGCTGCATGCTGTGGGAAAGAAAAACTGCAAGAAGTGGTGAATGATTTAAAACTGGGATGGAGGTTCACCCTCCAGCAGAGTAATAAGGCTAAACATACAGCCACAGCTACTCGACAAAGGAAATGGTTTAAGTCAAAGCGTTATTGTGTGTTAAAAAAGCCCAGTCAAAGTCCAATAAATAAACATCTTATAACATAATACAGATAGCTTAGGTACCTCATCTGAACTTTGCTGTCGGGCTTTATTTTCTCCTACATACTTATATTCTTATCCACTCGTGTTTACAATGTGCAGTTTCTCCATTTAACATACTGCAGTTTGTATAAGGAAAGCATGCTAATAGGCATCATAGTTGTTCCAGCTGTCCAAGTTGATGTTGTAGTTCATGTAGCTTTCATTGAATAAGAGTACAACGCCTTGCAAAAGCTTTAAGAGAGAGAATAATGAAGCATGTCCAGAAAAAACAGAAGTTTCTCTGCTAATCTCACTGATATTATTTCCTTTGACTTGCACCTCATTATCACTTTCTGACAGCAGAGATTCTTCCTCTTACTTTCTTTCTTTAGTATATTCTTCGCCCTCCCTCTTCATCTTGTTAGGGTTTCAGTGAAGGGATCCGGGTTATTCTGTGTTCCATTTCAGCAGACGAAATACCACAAAACATCTCTCCATCTGGAAAACAAGATGGCTATTATGATGTCTGCTGGAACTCAGTAGATATAGCATGTAGACGGCACTGCTGAACATAGTTTTCAGTTGGGATCGAGGCAATTTTAACAAGAAGACATTTTCACTGTTTTAACCCTTTGCTCTCCTCCCTGGGCGGTTTTAAAACAGCAGAAACTGAGAGCACACTGAGTTATGTCTCTGCGGTGCTTCTCCTCCAAGCTTGAAGCTTGTTGCAGTATTAATAATCTGTTTACTACCCATCTCATCATTTCAATGTGGCTGAAAACGATGGCGAGGAGGCAGGGGATTTTACTGGAAGAATCTTTCATTGCACTACAGCTACAAATGAGGAGTAGCTGCTTATTCACAGCAAGAAAAACAAGCTTCAGCTGCCGTTCTGATTTCTGTAATTCTTCCCATCAAGGCCACATGCTTGGCTCTGGAGAACACATGCAACAAGTCTGGGCAAGTCCCAGTATGAGATGGGATATTCAGCATAAACACACAGTGTTGATATGACTAATAATACTGTTTTTGTAAAAATAAAAAGTCATGTCTTTTTCTCTGGTGTTTCCTCCTGTTTATTCAGTTTTATTACAATTTTGTCTAATTTTTTTAATCCATTTTTTTTGTGTATTAACTTATAATACTTGTTTTAGAATATAGCTAAAGTGTGAGTTTTTTTCTGGCATGAAATCTGGTTTCAGATGTCTGTTCCTACTGTTAACAGTCTTGGTGACTGTAATTCCCAGGAAACCAGGAATAAGTGTCTCGTAGCAGGATTTATGTCTATAGATCTAAATTCACTAATTAAAATAGATATTTAACTTTTCTACAAATTCTAAAATTTCTTAGATTTTTGTGAACATTTCAGTTTGTTTTTACAATCAGCCATACGAAGATGCTGACATACATTGATTGACTTTATTAAGATTTCACAAATGTGTTTAGATTTCTGACAAAACAAGTAACATTCATGATTAAAACCTTTACTGTTAATTCAGTTTCAGGTCATTTACATAGCACCAAATTACAACACAATTCTCCTCAATTCTCTTTACAAAGCAAACTGATCCCACACATTTCCAGTTATATGAAATCCAAATCTGTTCAAATCCAGTTCAAATCAATCTAGGTCATTCCAGTGTATTCTAACGATATATAACATTCAGGTCAAATTAAATACTTTGCAACTGGAGCCTAATTAAAGTGCAGTCAATCAAGTTGATCATAGAATGCCAATTTGTCCAGTTACATAAAGTCATTGACTTTGCAGCAGTCACTCATCCTGATCGAGCATGAGGTGACAGTGGACAGAAAAAAACTCACTTTTAATAGGAAAAAAACCTCTAGCAGAGCCTGTATGTGGGGCCATCTGGAAAAATCATAGCTCACCAAGCAACCTCGAGTCCAGTGTCCAATATGGCTGTGTGCTTATAGTGTAGGGAACCTTGCTAGTACAAACTAAAGTAAGCAGTGGTGATAGGTTTGTATCTCTTTAAACCACTGGTACACAAAGTGCTATAAAATAGCTACTTTTCAACATGTTTGTTTTTTACACCTAAAATAGAGGGACATATTTCATTATAGACTTGAATTGCATGAAAACAAATGGCAAATCCCACTGTTCTGACTTTCAATAAGAACACCCTCCACTAAGGTCACTGGTGGCCATAGAAAGTATGGCCACCAGTGACGTCTGATAAACAGTTTTCCTGTAATGTTAGGTTGTTTCTCTGCCGTTAACACAGCTGCAGTAGACCAGCAATCTTGAGCTTGCACACGCTGTGTGGGAGAGGGTGTGAGCACTGCGTAAACAAGTGTGATTGACAGCGCTAAGACCCTCCTCCTGGCTCTGATTGGTTGTTTCTGACCACGAGTGGTATATTTCTGCTCATGGCAAAAGTTACATGGGGAGGAGGCAGAGGAGCTTGATATTATTTATATATATATATATATATATATATATATATATATATATATATATATATATATATATATATATATATATATATAATATTATAATAATATAATATATAATATAATTATATATATATAATTATATATAATAATTATATATAATAATATAATAATATAATATATATTATAATAATATAATATTATTATATTAATAATATATATATTATTAATTTTTTTTTTTTTCCCCATTCACTGATTATCTGTCTGTCTGCCTGTCTGTCTGATTATGCTGTCAGGTTATAGTGACAGTTATGTAAATATAACTGTGTAAAAAAAAAAAAAAAAAAAAAAAAAATTATAAAAGTTACCTACTGCAGATTTAATAAATAGAAGTTACTTTTACATTTTAAAAAGCTAGAGATTATTATTCTTCATGAGATTTCTGCATAATAGTAAACAGAGCTTTAATTTGTTGAGGTGAAGAACAGATAAAAAATAACCAACAATAAAAAAGACAAGTTGGGTGACAGAAAAAGTGACTCTTCAAGTTTGACAGTTATTTTTATGAAAATTCAGCTTGAAGGAGGAGAATCTGAATTGTATTCAGTTTCTCCTCTAATCACTGCAACAGCCTTGCATGTGTTGCCTTGTTATTTCACCTTTACCTTAGCATATCCCCTTGTTGTTTCACATTTTACAGAGAATGCAGGATTAAGGTCAAGTATCATTACTTTTGTGTATATTTTTGATGTGCTTTTTGAGCCTTGATTGCCATATCTTGGGAAGCAGGTTGGTCATTGATTTTTTTTTTTTTTTTTTTTTTTTTTTTTTTTTTTTTTTTTTTTTTTTTTCTGAACAAATTGTTTCTTTGGAGAGCTGGACTTGCCATGTTGAGGAAATTAAATTGACCACATTGACAAGGTGAAGACAAAGAAATGGAGAAGAATAATTTAATTCGAACGTACAGACAAAAAACACATCTTTTAACAAATTGGTGAATCAGAAATTGTGCCTGTAGGAAGGTTCTGCTTCAGGTAACTAATGTTAAATGTGTTAATTCAAATCAAATGTGTTGGCTTTGAGGTAGATTGGACCAAGCATCAGAACAGGGCAGGGTAACATGAGGAAGAGTAGGCTACATAATGCTTTTCAAAAAGCTAAAAACTAAAAATGTTTGACTTACCATCTGTCATCAGCCTACTTCTTGGCTCTGGTATATCTACAAACAGATGTCTTTTTTGTTTGTTGTATTTTTTCCCCCCATAAAATTTGACAGTAAAACTTGCAGCCCTGTAAATTGTTCTCATTTTTGAGTCCTTTTCAATCTCCTCTGAAAACAACATAAGTTTTTATGTACCCTTTAAACAAACAAAAAATAAGCAAGCAGGAAAGAAGTAAGTTTTGGAGTGAGTTTTGGATGCCTCCCTTTTAGTTGAAGATCTCCAGTCATCTTAGATGAAATGGGTTGTTAGGCTTCCAGACAACACATTCATTTAATGTTTAAAATTATTCAGTACAAATGAAGAACATATTTTTCACACTCTCTTCCAACTATTTTTCATAACTCATAGCGACATTGATAACCACATCAAGCACAAAACTTCAGACATGAGTTCTCAAGCTTTTGAGTAATGATGCCACTGACCGTAAACTGAGACTGCCGACCACTGTCTACCTCTCAGTTCAACGCTCCTAAAAATGGTTGTAAATGCCATAATGGAGAAGCATTGTTGTGATGATTTCCTGAAGGCGGAGTGTCGGAAAGAGCAGGAGCTTCTTAAAGAGACAGAGGCCAATTTCAAGGAGTCAAATTGTAAAGTCAGATTTTTATTTAAATTATGCTTTTTATATATACAGCATTTAATAACAGCTGAAGGTAACATAGTTAGTTTATTGTGTTTTAAAATGGTACCGTGTGTCTCATAAATGCATAAATACATACCCCCCCACACACACACACAAACACACACCTCCCCCAAGGGTGGAGGTGGATATTAATACCGTTTAATAGTGGCAGTGAAAGCTTCATGCTTTTTTGTGGAGTCAGCAGGGGAGTAGTAAATTGTACTGACTCTAATTCTTCTAGCAGCTCCTTAGATGTTGCAGACATTTTGTTTTCTGACCAGATGACTGTGAGAAAGTTAAAGGTCACTGTAGAAGATGATGGATTTCTTGTTTAACCAAACTCTCCTTACCACAAATCAAGTGCCCTTTTTCTCCCAGTAGAAGCAGATTTTTGTGTGATCATAGTTTAATGGTCAAACATTTGTCTGTTTGGATTAATTGGATCACAAAACAAATTTGATTTTATAAACTTAGCATTTCTGAGCAGGTCTGGTTATGTTGTTTAAGCTTGTTTTCATGTTTATAGGTCTGTGCACAGTCTGTATTATGCAGTGTTTACATGTCTCCATGCATTTAGTTGAAAGTCAAGAGTGGGTTAGAGGATGGAGAGACTTGGAAAATGTAGTAGTCTTATTACCATAGTGACTAGACACAAATGAGAGAGAATTGGTAGCAGCTTATTATACAGTTTGAGTGTGTAGACACTAGCTTCCCATCTCAGTAAAGACTTCAGATACCACTTTATAAAACAGCTCTGCTGCAATCACTTAACATAAAAAAGACACATTTTTGTATTTTATTTCAGTATTTGTATTTCAGGTGAGCATGTGAAGTGTTAGCAGTAATCAGCACTTCACATGTGCTGATTAGGACATAAAGGTTCCCCTTTATGTCCTAAAGGGGAACCAAGCAGGAAAAAACTCCAGCTTTTGTTATGGGAGCAGAAACACAGTGGTTCCTATTCATGTTTTAAGGCATGGGAACATATAGTTTTTACTTTCTGTTTTTTTCAGACAAAATATGAAGAAAGATATTTATATTTCCAGTTTTTATTCTGTCCTATGTAAAAATGTAAGTTTTTAAAAGATTTGTTGGTCCAAGCAGTTTTATTTATTTATTTATTTTGTCTTCACCGCCTCCCTCATAGTTATATTTGCACCTCAACAAGGTGCAAATACTTTTACTTTGCTTTCTCCATTTTCTCCATTTTACGGTGTGCTGTCTGGGAAACTACAAGAGCAAACATGCACCTGCAGAGACCATATAGATATATTAATCAGATGATAGAACAGGTACTGAGAATTGTGAAACCTTTTGATTTTTCAACCGTTTACCCAGAAATTAGCAAAGAAGTGTTGTTTCCTGCTCTCTTTCTTTATTTGTAATTTATTTAACTGCAGTGTGTGGATTATATACTGTTAGCAGCTTACATTTTTAAAGCCTCGCAACTTTAGAAATACATGATGTACGTTACGTATGAATTCTAGTATTTATGCATTAGAAATTGTCTGAACGTTTAACCAGAGATGTTGGAATTTGATGCTTGAAAAATTATGGGATTTCAGAATGCAACATTGTTCTGCAATGTAAAACATGTTTGCATGTTTATGTCTAGCTATCCTTTGTGCAGAGGGCTCTAGACTGAAGATGACCACAGTAATTTAGGAAAAAATGAGGGTTGTGCACGCAAAAGGCTGAGGTGTTGTGCAGTCAAGTACACCACTGCACACTCCTGTTGGTCCAAAACCCATGATAGGGGACTGGATTTGTTTGTTTATATAGGGAAAATGTTCTATATATAGCTGTAATTTTGTCACTTATTTCATTACATGTAAACATCATTTTCAGAAGAACTTTTAATCTACTTGACTCTTAAGTTTTCTTTTATCTATCATGATCATCAGGTTGATATAGACCCAAAAATGAATGCTTAAATGCTGTAGCATCAAAACCAATAACACCCCCATCATTCAGTCTATTTAGCAATAAATATGAATGTTAGCCTTGGACCAGGGCTCATTTTACACTTTACACACTCTGCCAGGAATAGTGCAGCCTAGCCCAAGGATCAGATTTCCACCTGCACTTGCTGGAATGGATCAGTGACAATAGTTTTATCCAATATACTAGTAAAAGAGGCCTGCTGCAGATAAGAAAGTGCTATTGGGTTGTAGACCTGATGTTTAAAGCTGATGCATGTAATTAATCTAATTGATGGCAGTTTTTTTTTTATTACTGCTGCAAGTACAACATTATTAATTCATGGAAATGTTCCAGACTGATCTCAAAGAAAGTATTAATGCAGCATTCGAATCCTGAAGGACTTTTATAGTGGAAAAATAAGCAGCGGTCAGGTTTTAGTGGTTTCTGTGCTATTAAATGATCTAATATTTGGAATATTGAGCTAGTGTGTAGTTCAGCTGGTGGAAGGTGTAATAGAGCAGATTTTTACCTCTTTGATGCTTTAATTAAGACTTGCCTAACATGGTAATGTTGAAAAAATGCTCCTACATTACCAATTTCTCTCAACAAAGCTTTTTTTTTTTTTTTTTTTTTTGTTCCTTGTTCACATGTCCAGTCAAATCTGATATGAGCTCTGCATTACATAACTGTGATTGATTACTGACTAAGAAAGCATGCTCGCCTTTAATACTGATCCTGAATCAGCCAGGACATGCCAGCAGCTGTTTATCCCAGCCTCTGATGCAAGCTGAGGACACAGAGTGGGAATCAGTAAAGCTCCATAACACATCTTGACAGCTTTGGAATTATTTGCTTGTTCTGCTTGCCAGCTAATGATGCAAATATTACGACACCATTTGATTTGAAATTTGGACAATACGTTATGCAGTTGGCATCCTTTTTGTCTTATGCCTTAACAAGTTGATTTACCAACTTAAGACACCAAGCAACCAAGGTTCACTGAAACTCTGAACTTTGATTGATGCACCTTGACTCAGTCCTCCCTTATTTGTACTCTGAAAATGCTCAGCATTTGATGCATGAAGGGTGTTCCTTTAGCAGCACTTTTTATTAAAAATAAAGTGCACTTCATATGGTAATGAGATGTCTGTTCCCAGTGTAGGAAAAAGGGTTCATGCTGGCCAGCATTTATTTTTCATTATTGTTTTAATGTGTTTTTATTTACTCACTGAAAAGTTTTTCCATTTTTTTTCTTTTTACAGAATGAAAAGCCTCTGGGTCATTCAGCTAGCAGATCCAGCAATATATCAAAGGTGAGTGGCAACCATACAAATGAAAGAATCTATAAATTAAAGATGAAGGCAGATGGAAGAAGCTAACAGAGTGAAAACAGCTGATAAAATAACTTATTTCACATCACATGGCCCTAGTCAGGGTCTCTTCTCTGATCAGTAAATCTTTTTCTTTATCCCCTTTTTTTCTCTTTCCTCTCATGCCACTGTACCTAAAGTCATCCTTCTGTATTGAGTGAGGTGCCACGATGTCAGTCCACTCTTCCCTGAGTCTCTTAAGAGCATAAACGCTTTAGTTGGACTAATAGATGTCAGGGTTATTTTGTCACCAGGAGACAGCTCCCAGCAGTTTTATTTGATTCACCAGCCACTCACTCCTTAGACACGAGGAAGGTGGCGTTTAATGCACCCAAGTGGCAAATTTATTGCTCATTTTCAGGGTAATGGTTGTGGTTGGATATAAATACTGTCTTGTAGGATGGTGTTCAGCCTCATTAAGATGGGCTGCTTGGAAAGAACTGTAATCTGATCATTTGTGTGATATATGTATTTAACTTAAACATATTTTATTTGACATAACATAATTTAGAATGCAGATTTAAGATAAAAATTCACGACAGAATGAATGTTTCATTCTGTCATGAGAATTTGCTACAATTATTTGCAAGGTTCATGCAAATTAACAAAATTTGTTACAAGCTTCTTAAAAGAGAAGTGCAGTTAAGAATATATTAAAAAATAATTGAAATAATGTGGTGTTTTCCAGCTGCATCTTAATACATTCAAGTATAGTTGAGAAGTTAATTTACTTCAGTCTTTCAGAAAGCATAACTCATATATTTAAAGGTTTATTGCATCTATTTTCTTTACCCTCTTGATCCTTGCATGGTTGTGGAGGACTGGTGCTTATCTCCAGCAGTCAGTTGGCAGGGGGCAGGGTACACCCTGGACCGGTCATCTGGGTGGCTTCATTACACTCAGTGAAATATTTCAAGTGTTTATTTCTGTGAATTTATTATGGCTTACAGCTACTAAAAACCCATTTACAGCTTGTCTTGTGATTTTTTTTTTTTTTTTTTAAAGACATATAAAATGGTAATAATCAATAATTTATAATAATTTAAGTGAAAGGAAATAGTGTAAAAAGATCCATGACTAAGGATTTAGTGCATGTTCTTTGCAGTAAATTGCCATACTTTTCAGCATACCAACATTTCTGTATTATTTTTAATAGGTAATATTGAAAATTTCTGAGAACCTATACTTTGGGTTTTTCATTAGCTGTAATCCATAATCCACAATCTTATCAGAAATAAACAGTTGAAATATATCACCTGGTGTATATTGAATCGATATAATAAATGATTATCTCTTTTTGTGTTGAATTACTGAAAGAGACATTTTTTTCCATTCATGTTTATTTAGATTTAACTGTAATATCACAACAGATCATGCTACAAGATCTTGCCACGGCCAAAATGGTTTCCCAATAAATTGTTACTGAGTTTTTCTAATTCTTCCCCAGACTTATTTCCATAAATGGATTTAATGATAGTTGAAATGTTTCATGGTAGAATCTTCACTTTCCAGACTTCGCTTCACAAATTCAGACAGTGACTTCCTTGGTTGGCAGTAAGCGGACACATTGTCATTGAATGTCCTACCTAGACTACCATTCCTCTGACAAATGTGTGTGTTAAATGAAGTGATAGACATGAAGTATTAAGAATGCTCTTAAGTTTGACAGCTTTAATTAATATCCAGCAGTTGTGCTGCCAGATGGTGTTTCCTTCTTCCCCCTTGAGGGAAATGCGACTGACGGACAGGTTTTAAGTCGGGATTAATTGTTCTCTGGATGGACGAGACTGCTTATGTTAAAAAAAGAGCAAGTCTGCGCCATAGAGAAAAGGTTGGGCTAAATTGGAAATCCAGACAAAGAAGTAACTCAATAACATTTTTAGCAGATGATGCCAACAGTCATGCTTGTTGCAGGATTATTATACATTTTCTGTAGTGGACTATGTTTTAAAAACCATGTTTCCTCCAAGCTTCTTCAAATAAGATCAGCAAGAGTAGAGAAGTGAGGTTTTATTCACACATGCATTTATAAGCCTCCTAGCTCTCTGCTGTATTGGCAGGGTGAGATGAAGGATTTTCCTACTTTTGGCAGCGACTCAAATCTTCCCTTTGCAGCAAGAATGCAAAATGTAGCCCAATTTGATTTGTCTTTCAACACTGAATCACTGTGAAATGCACAACTGGTTGTGTATTCTGTTAAATTATATGTGCCTTGTTTGGAGGTGCTGCAGAAGTTTTCACGCATAATCCTTACTGAAATTCAGTTTCTTTAACTCCTTTCCACATGAGCTGAAATTAAGGATAGCTAAGTGTTGTTGAATTACATCAAATGGCTCCGATTCAAACCAAATCACATTAGATCATGTCAGATCAGCAAAAAGAAAGAATGCTCTTTTATCTAAATGTTGACTTACTTAACTGCTATGTCTCTGTATAAATAACCACAACTTGGGAGGAGTATTTCATAACAGCTTGGCATAATGGTCCACCTTAGAGCATCTGAGAGCTCAAACATACAAAGAACTTATTCATTCTGTCGACGCATCCTGCTCTGCTTTTGTGCTGATAACCTAACAAGATGCTTGTGATCCTTGCAGTGAGGGCTGTTCGATGTTTTCTGCGAAGTTCGCCACAGAAATATGTTGAACCTGCAGATATGCAGGTGTGTGAAAAGCTACCAGAGGAATACCTGTCAGGAGAAACATGAGAGGCTTAGAAAGCAGGGGAAAACATTTTAGCCAGAAGGTAGACTCTTTCATAAGGTGATATTGCCTCCATCAATGGGCTTGTCACTGTGGGGTATAAAGATTCCATAGATATGATAAAAATGAATTAAAGCCGTCACAAAATGGATTGTCATAAAGGCAATTTTTGTTGCATTTTTTACCCAACACATGTTTATAAAGCTTGTCGTGAAGAAAATTAACAGAAAATTGTGATAGTGGTCAAAGTTGAGTGTGTTTATATATTTAGAAGCACCTCTGGAGCATTATCTGAGCACATGGTGTGGGATGAAGATTGCCCGGCGATTTGGCATGAGTTGATTTTCCACCCAACGAGGTCAGAAGGCTTATCTGGAGCCCTTTCTCTGTTTAGCACAGAGCCGGGAAGCTGGCAATGCCTCCCACATGGTTTTGGGAACAAATTAAAACTATTAACAGTCCTCATAAGCCCACAAAGCAGCCACTCAGGATTCATTGGACTGTCACTGATATTTAGCAAAGCATCTGGACAAGCTTTAAATTGAAGAAATGCAGGTTTGTTCGCAGAATAGGCTTGTTTGCATTTGTGTTCTGGCCAGTTCTGTCTTCCAGATCTCCACAAGACTTTGAGCGGCACCCCAAGCTAAAGATATACAGCAGGCACCATGTAAAGTAAATTGTTCCCCAGCTGCAAATCGGTTTTATTTTCTCCCTCGCTCTTGCAGCATTTATTTGATTTATTTTCTGATCAAGCAAGCTTTCTTCCTCAGTGAAAAAAAGCCAGCTATGCTGTGAAATTATTTATGGAGGATTAGAAAAAGAAAACAACCCAAACCTTGGTGAAAAGAGGCTCCATCTTTTCAGCTAGTAATGCCATATTTACAACTGATTTCACCGCTTTAAAAATGACAGAGGTTTTGGCATGTTTTTGAGGCCTGCTCATAATCTTATGTTACATTCGGTTTGCCTTGGAAATCAGAACTCTGATCTGATTCGGGAAAACCAGAAGGATGTGGTCATTTTTGTAGTGCTTACTGCAATGAGAAAACACCAGAAAAAGTCTTCTAGGGTCTCATCAATGATTCAGTCCCAGACAATACATGCAGGTAAAAACAGAAGCACTGAGTCAGGTGGCCCTTCTACAGTAGAGAAAAACAAAGGGTACATCAAGTTAATCCCAGATAAACAGAAAACAGGCTCACAGGCCAAGGAGTACTTTCTATGCAAACAAAAAAGCAGGAAGAAAACAAAGTTAACAGCTCCAGTAATTGCAAATAAGGCATCGATGATAAACAGCACAACAGTGAAGAAAAGTGCTCTGAGGAAAATCTGCACACAAAGGCAGTTTTATTAATTTTTAATAAATTAAATCATTCTCTCTTCTTCTAATCGAGATCAAGCTGCCACATTAAGGCTTGTACAAATGTACAGCAGTTTTTGTATCTCATAGAAAGTCTCATTTAGGGAGACAGAAAAACATTATTCAGTCAGTATTAAGTGCCAGAGAAATAATTGGCCAATCAAACCAATCAGCCTTCGACACAGACTACTGCTGTTAAGTTGTCCAGATTACATCTTTCAAGTGTCTCAATGAGAAAGGAAAATGTTAGTACATCACTTCAATTTTAAGAAGTGGCCCAGAAAATATACCTTAGCTGACAGTAAATTCTCCTGTCTGTGGAAAAGGTTACAGCCGTCCTGTGATTGAGTTTCACAGAGACCTACCTCAGGTTGAGTGATTACACAGCCCTGGTGTATAATCACTGAAGGTAGCTTCAATATTTAAACACCATCTCATGTTTGAGCTGAAGGATTTCACCACAATATACCTGAAATATCACCACTGAGATCACAGTGACATTTTATTGCTGTGTTTTTAGTTGGTGTTATTGCACCTATAATATAAAGTCATTTATAGGCTTATGAGGTATCAAATGCAGTTCCAGGCTCCATATGTAGCTGATTTAACAATGTTTCTTGGCACTGAGAAACAAAAGAATGTAGAAATAAACTGCAGCTTTGATAGAAGATTAAAATTAAGATTTAAATGGTGGATAAATGAACTGTTTACTCAGGTTTGCTTAATGTTTCAGCAGGGCTTTAATAAATTAGTTTCATGATGAATCTGCATAAAGGTCAGAGATGGATGTTAATCCAGCCTAATCAGCTGCTGGCTCTGGCTTCAGGCCACACAGACCTTCCATCATTACATCTTGCTCTTGGCCAGATGATATTTGTTTGGTTATTTTTTTTTAACCCCAGGGAACAGAGTTATATCAGCTTTTATCAGCACTCTGGCTGCTGAAGGGACCTTTAGTGTTAAACAGTTTTTAAAAACACAGATTAATGAGAAAAGATAAAACCGAAAGTTCTGAATGGCTGTCAGAGAGAGCAACTCTCCAACAAAGCATTTTTCTGGCAACATAATCTGGATGTGCTGGAAGAGTTAATGATTCTTCTTCCAACCTTGCTTGATATCAAGTTTTATCGGTAGCTCTTATGTAATCTTGCTGACAGGCAGTACTGAAAAGATAACTTCTGCCTCAGCTTTCTCCTTGTAAAAATCATCAATACAATTTTTAAATGAGTGTGATATGAAATTAATTTTGACAAGGCCAAATTCACCCTGACACCTTTTTATGAACTTTGGGATATCTTTTAATTCTTTATTTAATTTTTTTTTTTTTTTTTTAGTTTTTAATTGTGATTTTGGTATCTTGTTCATGTCATTTTCACATTGGGTTCTTTGAAGCTTCTAACTGTCTGTCATTCTTTGATCCTATTCGATTTTTTTTTAAGTTTTGCTGTTAAAATGGTCCAAGAGTTAAAGTGGTTGCAGCTTACCTCAGGCAGAGAATGTAAAAATCTATTTTTAAAAACCCTCCAAATATCAGTTTTTGAGGGAAAAAAAAGGTATGAAAAGTAGGGATTAAAAATGAAAATTGAGGAGGGAGATTAGAAAAGTGGTCATGACTCAAAAAAGTGTTCAGGTAATTAAATCAAGTTTTATTAAAAATTTGAATGTTGGAGACAAAACGGCACATTTGACATGATGTTTCATAAAAGCTTGAAGACTTAGACAGATGGCAGGCAGTTAATCATTAAAATCTCAGGAATATTCTTGCCACCTTGTTGTCTGACTGCTCAGTCGCTGCTGGTTATTTATTGGGCAGCATGTGTGATATAACTGAGTGAATGATTAACAGGAGCAAGGCTTTAAAAATAATACACATCTAGTAGGTCTCTGCAATCATGACACCAAGGGATAAATTAGATAAATCATATGTTTGTATGCATTTTTGGCATTTTATGTCAGAACAACATAAAGTGGAACTATTTTGTGAAGTGGAAGGAAGATAATGCATGATTTCCCACATTTTTGGTTATATTTGTATTCAGCCCTCATGCATTGTTTTATAGAACCACCTGTTTTCTTTTTTTAGCATGTACTGCTGCAAGTATTTTGGGTTATGTCTCTACCAGCTTTGCACATCTAGACACTAACATTTTAGCCCCTTCTTCTTTGCAAAAAGGCTCAGAGTCTGTCAGATTTGATTGATCATGTCTGTAAACATTAATTTTCAGCTCTTGCCACAGCTTCTGGATTTTATTTTGATCTGGATTTTGGGCTATTCTAACACATGATGTTTTCTAACATGGGCTGTATGTTTATATCTGCTCTACCTGAAGGGTAAAAGTTTTCTGCAGCATCTGATAGGTTTTATTTTCCAGGAATGCCCTGTATTTAGCTTTATCTATCTTCTCATCCTCACCAAAAAACTTCCTTGCCCCTCCTTAAGAAAAGTATCGCCACAGCATGACTCCTCCACCACCATCCGTCATAATGTGTAGTTTTAGACCTAAGACAGTTGTTTTGGTCTCGTCAGACCAGAGTATCTTCTTCCATAATTTTGCTATGTCCCTTACATGACTTTTGACAAACTTCACATGGGATGACTTGTGGCTTTCTTTTAAACCTGCACATCATTCAAACCGCAGTCAACATCGCAATATAAATGCCCGCAATAGCACAATGGCAAAGGAATACTTGTAGAATTCAGTATGTGGTAGGCGATAAAGTTTCAGGTGCTGTGTATTCAAACACCGCTTGTTAATATTAATATATTAAGCTGTTTTTATTGAATTTCTATTGTCTTCTATTGAGATGTTTGACATTGACATGTTGGAACAGAAAAGTGAGGGGTTAATAGGAATAAATAATTTCACCTTAATATTCAGCAGTCATATTGCAATTTAATGCTTTCCTTAAATTTGTGTAACCTCCTTTAATAATTGACTTCTATCAAACCACCCGTTCATAAAGGCACAATTTGTAAAGTGCATAGCCAATAGTTGTGCAGTCAACAGGTTCTCCCTCCCGAGCCGTGGCTCTCCATTGGCTGCTTCTCTGAATAATGCTCTCCTTTCCTGGTAAGTTGAAGTGGAAGGCCATGACTCTGTAGGTTTGCATTTTTAAGCGATAGAATAAACAGAGCTCCACGAGAAGGTTGGGGATGTTGTTTTAAAACTGAAATTGCTTTAAACTTCTCCAACTTTTTCACTGACCTCTCTGCTATGTTAATTTGTTTGCTCACTAATGTTCTCCGAACTCTAAAGACTACACAAAAAGGCTGAATTTATGAGATTAAAGTACATACACTTGGACTTTATGTAAATAAAAATCCCTAAAATCCCAATAAAATAAATTAGTCTATGGTTTAATGTGACAAAATGGGAATAAACTCAAGGGGTATGACTACTTTTACAACGTACCGTAGTGTTGTTATTAAGCTAACTTTGCTATTGTGATCTTTACACCTAAAATAGTTAAACATTAAAGCAAGAGGAACAAATTGATTTGGTGAAACGATAACCTTGGAAGGACAATTAAAGAAAACCGGAACAAAGAAAAGAGTTTAGCCTTTGGTGTGGAACTGAAAGCTTTTTTTTTTAAAGTGAAACTCTGCACATGCACACACAGATTACACATGCTGAAGGGCGTAGCTGGACATTGAGTTTTCTATTGATCCACGTTGTTTAATGAGCTATAAGTTTTCCTTTAGCAGGAAATGAAATCAATGGATAATTAGTCTCATGTTGAAATTGTCTTTATATTAGCTACTCAAACTCTATCTGAGACCATATTTTAAACTTTATTTGTAACTATCAATAAACACACGTTTAATGCAGGAACTGTGTGAAACTGAAGTAAGAACTGAAAAACAGAAGTGATGGGAAGACCTAAATCACGGTACTTAGATCCAAGTAACCCGTCTATTGACTGATATGATCAATAACAGTAATTTAAAAGATAATGTGCAAATTGCATCTTCTTTCACTCCTCAGTCACTACAAGACAAACAAGTGTATGTGGGTCTTTTGGTGAACCCCACAGCAGTTTGTGCTAAAAAGTTTCTTCAGTTACCTCCTTCGTTAATTTCTTCCAAACTGGGTGAATAATGGCTAAACTCATGGCTCTGAAGTGGTTTGGTAATTATTGCATTGCTTATATTCTATCACACATAAAACATGGCAACTATCGCAAATTGGAAAACAGAGAGGTTTTTTTTTTTTTTGTTCATGACCATTCAGATAATTCACATACTTGCATAAGAACTGGCATTGTTGCCATTTTATGTGGTAGACCAGTAGTGTATAATTTTGGGAGTGGAAAGAAAAGAATGCATGCTTTTTAAATATTTTTACAAATGGCAATCTAAAAATTGTGCTCTGCATTTGTGTTCAGCCTCTTTTATCTGAGACCCTTTACTAAAATTGAGGCCAATCACTTATATTCACTGTAATGATAAAAAAAAAAAAGAAAGCTGTCATAGAAAACTAACTATTAATATCCCCCATCCCCACCCTCCCAAAAGCATACCTTCTCAGATTAAAGCAAGGTGGAGGCAGGATTACGCTGAGGAAACTGTCTCTCAATAGGGATGGAGAAGCTGGTCAGAGATGACAGAAAGCTAGATGGAGCTAAATTCAGGGTAATCCTGAAAGTAAACCTGTTGGAGAATGCAAAAGACTTGAGACTGGGGCTGACATTCACCTTGTTGCAGGTGGCTCTTGAAAGTTTTGACTCAGTCAGATTTAAAGGCAAACGTACACATCACGTTTAAAGTTTTATTTGTAAAAAGAAATTGGAAAAACATTTGTCTGTTTGTTTATACCCCATTAAGTTACATGAATATTTTTACTTATGAATATTTTCCACAAGTATAAAAGCCTTGTAGCTTCAGGTCCGACTTCCAGACGTTCTTCACATCCTCACCACCTGCAACTCCGTCTTTCTTCAGCACCACATTTTCATATCTCTCTGTCTTATCAGCATCTCTCTTTGTGGTTGCCTGGTTTATTTCACTTCCTCTGTTCTGCTTTCAGACAGAATATGCGTGCCACAACTTTAATCCAATAGATTAACTGTCAGTGTTGAGAATTTTCCCCCCTCTCTTCTTTTTATCCTCTGCATCAGTATTCAACATGCTTTGACTCCTGTAAAAAAAAAAAAAAAAAAAAAAAAAAAAAAAAAATTGTTGCCACTTCACAAATCTGCTGCAGTCATCACTGGAAATATAATTTGGTGTGCTAGGTTATTTCAAGTTTGTGTAACAGTGGAGTGTTGATGGTCACATGATTTAATTTTCTGTCTTGAACAGCTTTTTTTTCCCCTGTATGTTTTTGTTCTTCAGGCAGGGAGCCCGACCTCAGTCAACGCCCCATGCAGTTTCTCAAGGACGTCTGTTTCCCCCTCCAGCCAGGACATCTGCAGGTACAAACTGCCTCAATTCTCCCTATTTACCCTCATCAACCATTATATGTGCACCTGAAGGCCATAAATTGAATCTGTTTCTGCAAAAGTTACTGGTGAAATTCCCCAGCGTTGGCTTACTCTTTCAGAAATCTATGGTAAAATAGGGTGCACATGCTACAGATATATTTGCAGCCTTGAGATGATGGTTAAGCAAAGCACATTTAAGACAACTGTTGCATTCCTAGAGCTAAGGCAATCTTGAACCTGAAACATTTGAACTGTCATGTCTAAGTTGAGGAGAAAAACGACTTTTGCTCAGTGGTCCAAAGACCTTTCTCAGAGGGAAATAAAATGAGCTAAAATAATCATTAACCAACATAAAGGCTTCCATTCATTAGACACAGAATATATATTCTTTGCATTATGAATTTAAGTTGTTGAATTGCATTGCTGAAATAAATTTACATTTAGATGTTTTCAGCTCAAGCCTTGCATTTGCTAAAGCCAGCTAAAGTCGACCTCATCTTCCTTTTTTTTGTTGTTTCTCCATTTTAAAGCACATGATTGTCCTTTCCATTTCTCTTTTTTTGTCTTTTTCTCCACTTTCTAATCCCATTGTCTATCACATGATCCTCTTCATAAACAAACACACACAAACATCCACACAACAGCAGTCAGGATCAGGACGCTCTGAAACAGACTGCAGTGGTTCTATTGAATGGCAATGGTAAAACGTCTGAGGGTCTTTCAGTGACCACCCTCTGCGCAGACTCTCTGCAAGGTTCCATGCGCACCAAACAGCGAGACTGGCTCTCTGTGCTGCGCCCCGCCTCTGTCAGCATCCGGCCAAAAAACTCCCTCAGGTTTTCTCTGTCTTTGAATGACGTGGGTCAGCGCGTGGACAACCTTTGTCGTGGGCTGCACTTCATAGATCGTACATGCTCAGAGGGAGAGCTGGATGTGAAGCCTGAGCATGCTCAGTGTCCCAACAGTAAGATGTTCAGTGACAATCCGGTCGCCACCTCTACAAGAAAGAGCCCAGATGCTCCACTTTCAATCCGCACCACCCTCCACTTTGTCCCCTCCCTCACTAACAACCACAAATACATGTTGGGCAACCCATCCAGTCCTGCTCCTTCTCATCCCAACAATCTCCTACAGCCTCTTTCCACTCCGGGCTCGAACTTCCTTCGTCTCCTCCTTCCCTTCTCCCGATCTTCTACCTCTACCAGCCTGCAGTGCTCTGAACTGGGAAGCTACACCTCTCACCTCCACATCACCAAGTCCTGCAGCACTCTACTGGAAGGCACAGAGTCAGGCTTCCTCTCACAAGGAGACAACAATGTGGTTGAGGTGGAGCATAGTAGATCACCTTCTAAGGGACTGAGCCAGACGACAACCCCAGAAACAGTCAGCGTGTCTGGGACTCTTCTAGCTCCGCTGTGCTTTATGGACGAGGACATGGACCTGGAATGCTGTTCATCGCCTTTGACGGAGAAATCAGGGCCACTGTCACATTACTCTCTATCAGGGGACTGCTGCAGGTGGGTGATTGTCTGGATGGTCAACAGCCCTGAAACCCTCCATCGTACAGTTAATGTGGCAGTGCACCCCAGAGACCCATGGAGTAGTGAAGAGTTCCTCCTCCCGTAGTGTAATCACCCAGCCCAGCAGTGTCTGTCATCCAAAGCCCTGCTCAGAGTGGAGCTGTTAATCAGAAGGACCCAACATAGCTCTTCAGTGTTAGTAAAAAAAAGTTTCCCTGCTTCCACGTTTCTTTTGTTTTTTGCTTCTTTTTTTCCCCCCACCTTAATTGTTGAAATTCTTATCATTGCCCCATTTATTAAATTCTGAATTCACTGTAATTAACCACATTTTATTTGGTTTAATTTCACTAGTCGCATCCAGGCAGACCTGTAGAATCGAGCATTAATTTAAATAAAACCAGATCTCAGAGAGCAACACATCATGCTCGATCCAAAGAAATTTTAGAACGGATGAAAACAAGGCTTTTGACATCCATCTAAAAAGGGTTACAAGGCTGTGTCTTAGGCTTTGGGATTTCAGCAAAAAAGTAAGAACCATCAATCAAAAATAGAGGAAACATGCAACAGTGAAGAACCTTCCCATGGGTGCCCAGCCCACCAAATTTCTGTAAAAGCACAATGACTCATCTAGGAGATCAGAAATGGACCCAGAACAAAATTTAAGACACTGCAGACCTCATCTGCAGCAGTTAATGTCAGTGTTCAGGATTTAAACATAGGAAAGAGAACAGATTCACCAAAAACATCTTAATGAATTTTAAAATGTTTGAGAAAATAATTTGTGGGCTGATGAGTCTAAAGTGGGACTTTTTGGAAGATGTACCTTCCTTTGCATCTGACATAAAAATAACAAATCAGTCAAATATGACGGTTGTAGTGTGGTAATCTGGGGGTGCTTTAAGGAGCTGCGTGACTCGCTGTAATGGATAAAACTATGAAGAAGAATGTCTGGCCATCAGTTCATGGTCTTAAGCTAATGCACATTATGGAGCATCACAATGATCCAAAGCATTCCAGTAAGTCCATGTCTGAATATCTAAAAAAAGGAGAAATTAAATGTTTTGGACTGCTCTAATCTATGTCTGGGCTTAAATCCCATTGAGATCCTATAAACAGGCCATTAACGCTTAAAAACCCTGCAATGTGGCTTCAGGACTTGATGGCACAGCCAGATAGCTTCAGGGGTGGTTACTTTTTCACTTAGAGTCACAATTGGATATCTTCTTTTTAATGAATAAAATCATAATTTAAAAGCTACAGATTTTATTTACTTGGGCTCTCTTTGTCTAATTTAACGGGGTTTTTTTTTTATGTGAGACTTAAGTGTGACAAAACGGCAAAGAGAAAAGATAACTGTAAGGGGGCAAATACTTTTTCACATCACTGAACACAAACATCTCCTTCCCAGCTACTTTGATTATTTTGTGTAGAACAAGAAATTGGGTGTAGTGTCATTTCATCCCATTTAATTTCACTACATTGTTATCGCAGGACTCTGCCATGACTTCCCCCCCTACAATTCTGCTGCCAAACTGTGTTTTTAAGAGTTTTTCATTAAGACTAGATCGATAGTGGGGTAAAGTGTCTCCATAGTCTCAATGAAAATGTGATTGATTTCGCTCAGACATTTGAAGTTGAGAAAAAGGGCTGGTGGGAATGCCCAGGATTAGATGGAGGGCAGCAGGTCAGTGCTGAAAATGTAATAGTTCTGACATGTGGAGCATGTTTCTGTGGTAAAAAGTGGACAATAGGTCCATTTACCAAAAGTCTTGGTTCAAAAGGCCAGCTGTGTGCAGCTTCACAGGGAATGATTTGATTGAAGATCAGGCCACGGCTACATGAACCCTGTTGATCAAACTTCGTAGCAATAGATAATGATTAGTGGCCAAAAGCACGACACTGAGCCCCTCTGGGTTATACCATACGTTTGTCAATACGGTGACTGTTCACTGGACTGAAGAGATTTATGTCTTTAGCTCAGATAGACACCAATTATGTCTTTGTTGACCCCTCAGCTGTCCTGTGCCGGTTCTGCTCTTACTTCATTACGTTAAAGGAGAAAAGCAACATGAGCTTAGATGTGGGCGGACACAGGTCAGAGATCAGCAGAGATTATGGGCTTCAAATAGCCTGCATAGCTTCTGACTGTACACACATGTATGAACACAAACACTTTGTACCAGCCTCTCTGTCAGGTGGCCTGGAGCGTGAGCTTAGACCGGAGTTCACCTGAGGAAGTACATGAACTTGTTTTTCCACTTTAATCATTAGCCAGCCCTTCATTGATAACACATTGCAGTGCTTGGAAAGCTCATAAGGACTGTTCCACATCATCCTGGACAACCAAAAACACATTAAAATTTAGATCATTGTTATAAAAAGCCTTCTGTTAACATTTAAGGACAATCTGTGCATTGGTACATGTTGGCTTTATTTCATATTTCATCTTTTTTCCTTTTTTAAGAGCATGTTTACAGTGCTTATAAAGTTACTACTACAAGGAATAAGATAGTGTTTCTTCTAAGTGTATTTATTTTATTTGCGTTACATTTTCAATTTATCATTTCAATCACTTTAGACATAAAAGTTAGGAAATCATTAGTTTTTGTATTTGTTTTGCAGCTGTAATAGTACTAATAAGTAATATAAAAAGAACTTGATGTCATGCAAGAAACAAAGTCTTATTCTTTGTGGTAGCAACTTTATAAGCAGTAATATGGAGCATCATTATATGCAATGCAGTCCAGAAAAGACCTTCAACGTATAATATAACCCTGTCGATCATTGAAAAAAAGTTAAGAAAAAGTATAACTATATATACTATTATAGGTTTATTAAAATCTATAATGAGCATGAAAATATCTTTTTACTTTTGGATGCTCTTTGCAAATATACATTTAGTCCAACTATTACAAAAGTTGGGAGCAAGAAAATAACCATCAAACATTCACAAACTAAACTAGGAAGTGGATTTTTGTTGAAAAGAAAAGCCATAATGTTTACTGGGAGACCTGAATATTTATATTAGTTGGTGGATTTTTTTTTTTTTTTTTTTAACATGTGACCAACATGGCCATATACACCTATGTATTTCCAGCTTTTCCTCTTGTTCTTAGTGTCTATAGTTCCAATAATTTGCAAATTTTCAGTATAAAACTCTTCATACATGTTGACTGTAAACCTCTTAATAAGTTAAAAAGAATAAAACCCAAATTTGTAATTTTAGCATCCAAGTGTTTGTCACTGATCATTGCATTACTATGAACACTGCACATGCTCAAAGCTAAATACCTCATAATCCTGAAATACATAAAGTAATTCTTGGTTGAAAAATTAATTTTAAAAACACTTGGTGATAAGAGCAGGAGAGAGGAACAATTTTAAAGCATCACGTTAAGAAACTGCAGCTCAGACATTTTGTGAATACCTCAGGAGAAAAGTATGAGGAAGCTGAATAAGGTTCCAAACAGGAAGAAAGCAAACGCCTCAGCAGGGACATACTGTACTCTTGCCGAGCTTGTTTCTCTCTCAGCTTGCAGTCCTTGTGATCTCCCGATTCTGTTTTGCTTCTCACATTTTCATGTTGACATACTTCGGCGTCACCTCTAATGTTGTAAAATGACTGTGAAGGAAGGTGTGCTGTGGCTGCTGGAGTGACGCAAATTAAATTTTTACTTCCCCTGCTAAATGACGGGAACGGACTGCTGGTGGCACGAAACCTGTTAATTTTGCTGCAGACTTTACAAGGCGGTTATGCTGGTGTACAGATGTACATCGCCTTGGATGACAAAGATGGAACTGTTGATGTCATCTTTAAAGATGCAAACATGTTTGCCTTTAGCACACGAAGTCTGCAGAAACATTTTTGCCTCTATTTTCTGAGCTCTAATGCTTAATGTGGAGGTGTAGGGATTCATTGTGATTTTCCCTCCTACATTTTAAAAAAATATCCGTCAGCATAATAATTTCTCATATCTGTTCATGTCAAATGACAGTGATTCTTCATACAAGCACTAAGATGGTCCATTTTCCCAAGCTACATTTTTTTTTTACTTCATTAGGACTACAGTATGCGTAGGATGGAAGTCTATAGTTCATCTTATCTGTGGAAAATATAAACAAACAAAGCAGTCTACCCATAAGCGTAAAAAAAGGCCTCCGCTGGAGATGCTAATTGCACCTTCTCTCTGCTTTAATCCCTTGCTCCTTCCACCTCCTCCTCTGTGGTAAATGACCTATTTTTATCCTCCTTTGTTCACTTTGTCTTTTAATCTTGTAATGCTTTGGCCAGATCATGCAGGGCTGCAAATAAGCATCATCCTACTTGCGCACTTCACTTTCTAACATGTGTGGGCACATGTGCTTCTTCTCCTGCTCTTATCCTCTCCTGAACTGTGGGATAAAGACGATCCCATCTGAATGCTAAGCTCCCACTGCAATCTCCACTTTTGCTGTTTGTTTGCTCATTGCTCCACAGAGAGGTGTCCCTCTGCTTCTTGCAACATGCAGAAGAGACAACAATCCCTCATACGTAACTCTGAGAAAAATGAGGACTTGGGAAATCGACTGATTTGTCTTGTGGGTGTTTGTTTTTGATCTGTTTATCAATGAGGCCTCTGTGGACACACTGGTCATGTTATTCTCCATGAGAGCAGCATTTAACTTCTTCTGTTTCTTTTGAGATGTGTGAATGTGGTGCTGTGTCATAATATTCACAGATCTTATTGATTTTCTGCTATCTCAGTTTTGAAATGTTTAGGAAAATGGTTTGATTAGTGATTAGATGGTGCGTTGACAGCTTGTTTTCAGTCCCCTTTACTGTTTATTGCTATTTATAGCATTTTCAGACCCTGACTTGCATGTGGATAAGTGTGTGTTGTCTGCAGTCTTATCAGTCCATCTCATCGGTACACACACTACACTAAAGTGACAGAATTAAGCATACCTCTTTAATGTGGATGGCTAATCCCTGCAACCCGATGTCCTCCGACTCTTCAGTAGTTTAGTTTGTGGACTTGGAAAAACAAGGTTGCTTCAGTATTCCTCATTAGGATCCACAAAGTGCAGGAAACACCTACAAAGTTATGGATACCCCTAACTGAAAACCCCATAAATGTCACTGAAATGAGTTGACACTGACAAATTAGTAATAAAAAAATTTAATGAGAACCAAAAGAATAATTATAAAAACTAATGAAGCTGGCCTGGGCAAAAATTCTGGTCTCCTTAATATTCTGTTGGACACCCCTTTAAGGCCGTCATTGCTGCTCAGACCTGTTATCAACATACCTCCTGGCTGATCTGGATATATGTCTAGGTCTGGCATTAAAATGTCAGCTAACCGCTTTACATGCAGATAAAGACACAGCCACATCACTACGTGGGTTGTCAGATTAGAAATCAACAGCTCTGCTAGTGTTTCTGTTACATCTCAGACAACTTCAGTCACAGACTTGCAGTGTTATTCAGATATGGCTGAGATTCATCTGAGTCGCATTGATGTGGAGCTATATCAGCTACAGACTCATAAAAGCTTAAATATGTAACTTAAGAGATGTGATGTGAGAGAAGAAACTGAGAATAAATGGTCTAAAGTGGGACTTTTTAAAGCTTAGCATCAGCAGACCGAGATTTTAACCCAGAAAACAGCATGACAGTAACACATTAAAAGCTGCACGGCTATGACTTGTAATTTGACATTCCAGAGGCTTTGTGCTTTTCATGAGTAATTATTTAATGAGCAGACTGCAGTCGGATCCAAAAATGACAGTTAAATATTAGACAGAAAGTTACTGACTCATCCAGCTCCCTGACATCCATGGATCAATAAAGTCCTGACTGTTGAAAAAACATTTTTATTGCTGAGGATAAAAATGGTTTTAACTACTGTAAAAGAATCCTTCATAAGAATACTTCATTCCAGATAGCTGTTTAAGTCAAGTTTATTTGTATAGAACATTTCAGCAGCAAGGCAGTTCAAAGTGCTTTACTTCGTAAAAATATCAGTCAAGTGTGCATCAAAATCATCAAGCAAATATGAGTACATCAAAATCATAAAGATCATCAAGCAAATATAATTCAAAAATATTGATCAATGCTCCACTTACTACTAATCAAAGGCATCTCTAAATAGGTGGGTTTTAAGCCTTGATTTAAAGGAACTCAATGCGTCGGCTGTTTTGCAGTTTTCTGGAAGTTTGTTCCAGATTTGTGGAGCATAGAAACTGAAAGCTGCTTCTCCATGTTTGGTTCTGGGGATGCAGAGCAGACCAGAACCAGAAGTCCTGAGTGGTCTGGAAGGTAGATACAATGACAACAAGCCTTTAATGTACTTTGGTGCTAAGCCATTCAGTGATTTATCAGCTAACAGAAGTATTTTAAAATCTATAATCTATTCTCTGAGTTTAGTGCGTAGCTGATGGCAGCGCTCATTTTGACAGCTGCTAATTTTTAGTTTTTGGGGGGTTCTTTCCCCAATGAATAGTTCAGGTAAGACTCCTGTATATATCTAAAGTAGCATAGTGTTTGAAGTGGCACACTAATGCCGACACAATTGTCCCAGGCTACTTGTGAAGGTGGTCTGAACGAAACAGTCCTCAATGCAGCTTTGTGTGCTTTCGAATCTGTATTAGCACTATCCGGAGACATTCAGATCACTTAGGATGTATGTGAGCACCAGCTGTAAACTGGGCCTTCAGGGATTTTTGAACCTATCCAGGGATACTTGGCCCACTGTCTCGAGTTTGAAGGATGTCCTCTCCGCACTGCATGGGTCGCTGTGTTTTTGGTCATTATGCTGTAGGAGGTACCATGAGCTGTGGCTGAGCTTTTAGACAGTAGGCAGTACGTTTTGCTCCAGAATACCTTGATAGTCTTAAGAGTTTATTGTCCCCTGCACAGATTCAACCTGAGGCCTGCTTCATGTTTCACTGTAGGGCCAGTCTGTGAACATAGAGCTGATGTGATCCAGTTTTGTCTCATATGTCTAAAGGACACTCTTCTAAAAGCTTTTCGCCTGTCAACATGCATTTTGGCCAATTCCAGTGTTGTTCTTTTATTATTTGCTGCTGTTCTCCTTGTGTGTCCTCCATTAAGTTCGTTTCGGCTCAAACAGAAAAGAAGATGCAATATGACGCCAATGTACCTTGACCCTTGACTTCCCCTCTGATCTCCCTGGGGATTGTTATGGGCTCTCTTGTACCCATTTTTATTATTGTCAATCTCTTCAATTTGTCATCAATTTTCTTCTTGCATCCACATCCAGGAAGGTTGTTCAGCCATAGTCACAGGAACATGTATCTGTGTAGAGATGGTGTTATAGCCTTCCTTTAACAAACTAGTCAATAATTTTATTTTTCAGCTCCTGGGAAAACACTCTTCTTAGCTTTCTGTGGTTCATCATGTTCAGTGTGCTACTAACCGAGATGCCAGACCACACAAGGACTACTTGAAATAGACAGACTGACTGGCAAAATTAAAGATGCCAGTATTGCTAAACATAGTACAAAGTTTGGTTTAACATCAGTTATTTTCAATATTTTTGCAGGGTGCCATCATTTTGTTCAGGCCAGTTTTATTATTTTTGCTACCTTTTGTCAGTTTCAAGTTATTTCAGTGACTATTGTCTGTTTTTCCCTTCTTTAATGTAGGGGTACCAACAAGTGTGTCCATGTCTGTGAAGCTTTAAATGTGTTAGCCATGACAAACTAACATTAGTAACACATATCAAAGGTTTACTCAGTTTTATTTCTATTTTTTTCCTGAGCGACAAAAATAAAAAAGTCCAACTTTTAAAATAAGATGGTCAAATCAGTTTCTAAATGCAGTTTTTAAATTCACACTACATCATACATGCTGACATTTTTTGTAAATGTTAAAAAATAAAGTATTCTCAGTTTGAGCTATAGAATTTATATGAATCATAAATATGCATCATATAAAACCCAAACTACAGCTTTAAGTTATCTGAGGTCAGAATAAATCTTTTCAGTTTTAAAGAATATTCCCTGAAAGCGCTACTCAACCGAGGAGGTTTTCTGAGTCAAACAAGTTTGCCTTGATTAAAGTTACTCATACGAGATATGCTTTTGCTTCAGTGGGGTTTGTGACGGTATATTCACACCTGATGAGCTTTACTGAAAGTGGAGAAAGAGGTGAAAGATAGCACTTTTAGGAACATTTTCTCATGAAAACAGAAGAGTACTGACACAGCTCGCTGACTGGTTTAACATGCTCATGATAACCATGATAATCTGTAGTAAAAAATACCACAGTTTCATAGTTTGAGTTTTAACAAAGACATTTATTATAAATTCCAAAATTACAACATGATCTAATTAGTTTTATTTAAAAGCAGGAATGCAACAAATATTCATGTTTTTGCTGACATAACAGGTTTATTTGATCTATATCATTTAAATACAGAACTTACTCCAGCTACTGTACTGGTTGCTAGTCATAATTTTTAAATGAATTTGCTTTTTACACAGAAAATGATCCCTTTTTGCTTTTCTATTCTTTATTGAAAACCGCTAGGAGGCTAATAAGCTGATTATGGCTGGTTTGGAAGTCGGGCTGTCTGCTCATGATGCCAGCCTGCAGTCTGCTACTTAACAGACATGCTACGTGCTAGCTGCAGTCCTAAAACACTTTTTATTAAGTAGGAGTGATGCATGGCGATTGAAAATATTTCTGGTTGTGAAAAAACATGACATGGAAACTAAACAAAGAGTTGAACTTGTCTTGTTTTTGTAAACAAGAGAAAAGTGTTCTGGACTTCTTTTAGCCATCTGTCTGGCAGTGTGAAGCAACAGGGCAACACTGCATTAATCTATACATCCTGAAAAGACTCAGGTCACTCCAACAATTTCTAAGGCATGTTGTTAAAAAAAATTTTTGAATTGTGAGAATGAGAATGATATGATAGAAATTATAGCATTCTATATCTATATGTCACGCAAAATCTTTAAGCTTTCAAACATCTACCTTTTTGGATCTTTCTCATTTAGATTCATTACCCTCTGCCTTATTTTTGTGAGAGCTCACTTGCATCCAGTTATGTGTTGACCGTATATTCTTGGTTTCTTTCAGGATTTGTCACTGTGAAGGAGATGACGAGAGTCCTCTGATCACACCGTGCCACTGCACAGGGAGCCTGCGCTTCGTCCACCAGGGCTGTCTGCAGCAGTGGATCAAGAGCTCAGACACCCGCTGCTGTGAGCTCTGCAAATATGAGTTCATCATGGAGACAAAGCTCAAACCTCTGCGCAAGGTATGACTGTGTTTACATTAGTTTAAGGAAGAACCAATAGAACTCCACCCTATTTCTTTGAACAATTTACTCAAGGTTTTGTTCTGGCTCCATTTCCAAGTGTTCTTACTAATTTGACAACCCGTGAAGCTGAAAAACTGTCTCCAATCTGTCACACAGATAACACGACCATAACTGTGTGCTTTGAAGCAGGGCGCCGTAAGGAAGGAAGATGATTCATTTGAAATGGTTGAGATGAAGCATACATTTTTGAAAGGTTGTTATCAATCACTGTGGCCTGAAGATAGCTGGACACTCTAATTAAAATTCTTCCACCCCTCATTAACTGCACAAAAGGCCTTAAACAAATGCTGCTCCCTTAATAGCTTCTCAACCACATGGGTGAATGTTGACACTTTTCACACATGAATGTGCAGAGAAGATCACAATGAAATGGTGATGATGGTCACGGCGTGAGGTGTCTTTTTAAACTGTGGATTTAGGTCGTGCTGTGACACGCTTTTAATGAAACCTACCCTACAATTGGACAATTTCATGACTGGAGTAATGGCTTTGATATTTTTGCAAAAGCACACTAGTTATTTACAGCAATAATCTGATAGCACATCCTTTTTTAATTGCAGGGCTCTTTTCCAGCATTGTTAACAGAGCTGCCTGGCAAACAGCTGGGTGCTCCCCAGTGTGCTGGATTGCAGTGTGCCACTTTTTTTCTGTATCTTATTTACCTTGCCAAGAAATGCTCTGTGGCTCAGGTCTTCATCTCAGCAGCTGAACGCTTTACATCCAATATTTATCTCCTAAAAGTGTCCAGAATAAATGCCCAGTTTAAAAGAATACCTCTGTTTTCTGTCTGCATGTTATTTTCAATCTGCTGCAGTGGGAGAAACTTCAGATGACAGCAAGTGAGAGAAGGAAGATCATGTGCTCAGTTACCTTCCACGTCATCGCAATCACCTGCGTGGTTTGGTCGCTCTACGTCCTCATCGACAGAACAGCAGAGGAAATTAAAAATGGTCAGCAGAGTTTCAGATATACACATAACAAACACACTAAAGACTTACCATAATCTATGCTAAATGTTTGTGTTAGACCATGCAATATGTTGGAAGAACCATTCAATAGCAATTTTCCATAATCTATAAATTACATTTATACATTTACAAGACTACAAATAGCTTGTGGTCAGAATTCACATGCAGATGCTCAGCAGAGATAAAAAAAATCTTTTCAGTGGTGATTAAAAAATGCATTTCTTCACATTTATTTTAAGGCTCACAGAGAAAAATATTTAGGAAAACAACTGTTTAGGCAGAGATCTATTTAGGTGTTTTGTTTGTACTGGCAGGCCATTGTGAGGTGGTGAGAGAGGAAGAAATTGAGTCAGCAAAACATCCTCACAAGGACAAATGTAGCATGACTTATGAGCATGTGGTTCTGAGCATGCAATAGCTACCATCTGTGTGTGCCAGGGAAAATTACATCTGTCATTGTGACACATGCATGTACATCAACCAAAGCTGAACAAAGCAGCTGACAGATAAACTATTCAACGTACAACAAATATAATAATTCATGTGGAAAAAAAAAAAATCAGTTTTGAGGTGCATTTTTAAGGAGTAGATCAGTGCCATTTTGATAGCTTTATTTAGCTGCCAGTTAGCTTAGCACCTGATAAAGACTGGAAAAAGACATCTAGAAACTAAAAGAAATTCACTTTTCTTTTACATTAATGACTTATGTGAGCATAAATAATTCTTTACAGATGTAAAAAAAATGCTTTATAGAGGCTTTTAGGTAAATTATATTCTGTTTGAAGGACCAGCTGGCTGTTTTCATTCAAAAATGTAGTCATCCAAAATTATTTTAAATACGTTTATTTAAACACGTTATTTATAGAATATTCTGTTTTAGTTGTTTTGGGGTTGGGTTTTTTTTTTTTGTTTTTGAAGATTTTTTTTTGGCACTAGTGGCCCTTTATTGAACAGTAAGTAGACAGGAAAACAGGAGGGAGAGAGAAGGGGAAGACATGCAGCAAATGGCCTGATACTGGGAATCAAACCCAGGACATCCGCGTCAAGGACTACAGCCTCCGCACATGGCGCGCTCTACCACCTGAGCCACCAAGAACCCTAGCTGTATTTTTTTTTTTTTTTTTTTTTTTTTTTTTTTTTTTTTTTTTTTTTATTATTTTATTTTGGAAATGAACCTTCTGTTCTAACTAGATAAAATAATTTTGAGGAGCAGTTTAAATTATAAGATTTTTAGGAGAATTTCACCTTACCACTGATTTATAATAAAAAATATTTAGTAACAACTATAACAGGCTGCTTTCCTTTGGAACCCTCAAAAATAAAAGTGGGTTAAGACCCATTTGCAGGTTTCTTGAACAGCTTTATCTTAGCCGAATGGAAAAATAACTTTTTGATATGATTTCAATAGCCTTTGTGAGCTACCAGTTAGTTTAGCATAGGATATGAATTTACAAAAAAAAAAAAAAAAAAAAAAAAAGCCTTATTAGATTCATATTTAACAAATAATGAGTCTAATTCATAAGAGAATGTCAACAAGCATTTTTGTAGTCCTAGTTTTGCCTTGATGTTGCCTAAAGATGTGTTTGGTATAAATGCCATCTTAGACTGTTTACAAAGCCTGCCTTTAAAGATTTTTATTTGAACCTATAATTTATTTTTGTTTTTATATATATATATATATATATATATATATATATATATATATATATATATATATATATATATATATATATATATATTTCTGTAAGAAGTCCAAGGGCTCTATATGGCTAGTTTAAAACTTCAGTAAATGTGGTTCTTGACTATTTTTATCTTTCATATTAATGTCTTATGAGCTTAATGCATATGGCAAGGTCTAAAATGAACTTTCACAAGAGTAGAAAGGGCTCTTTTAGTCTTTTGTTAGCTTGCAGTGTTTTCAGTCTTACTCTTGACTTCATGTTGCTTACAGACATAATTTCATCTTAAACCTGTTTTCGAACCCGTCTTTCTTAACTTGAGTGAAAAAACATTCAGCTTTATTTATTTGAGATAAATGGATGCTTTTGCCCTATAATAACCACGTACTTCACCACAATATTATCAAAAAAAAAATTGAAGAGCTATTGTTTAAAACTTAAGAAAATAAACACATTTGTTAAAGAGGTTGTTTAAGACCCATTTGCGTATTTCTTGAGCAGCTTATCAAACCCATCCTGAACAAGTGGAAAAGTGAAGATCAGTGTCAATTTTGATCATTTACATTAGCTGCCAGTTAGCTGAGCACAGAATAAATTAAATGGAAAAAATTTATTAAAATTTGCGACAATTAAAATTAATGTCTAATTAGCTTAACACATATCAGGAAGTGTAAGGTAAGCTTTTACAGTAGTAAAGAGGTCTTTCTAAGAGTAGCAAGCTCCATCACCTTGTTTTTAGTTTTTGCTTTGACTTCATCATGCGTACAGACATGATTATGATATAAAACTTTTCTCTGAAAACATTTCTTTAAACTTGTTGATAACTGAAAAATCTTTTAACTCTTTTAATTTCTTGATATAGAAAAGAAAGATGGATAGCTTTGCCCCATGATAACAATGAACCTGCATCTCACATAGGGACAGTGAAAAATTGTGCAAAATGAGATAAAATGGGTTTTACAGTTGTTTGAAATTTAATAGAATAAAGTAGCAGGTTAGGACCTCTTTTACATGTTTTATGTGCTGGTTCTTATATCCATTCTGAGCAAATAGACAGCAGCACTCTGTTTAATTGACAGCACCATCCGGACTTAAAATGTAGATGAATGCATTAATGCAGAGCCATTATGGCCTCGGCTGGCAGTACGTCTCCTGTTACTCATCGCTCCATCCCTAGCATGTACAGCGTTGCTGAGACGGTGTACAGATGGAGCAGCAGGCTGTTTGTTAAGCCTAACCTGATGAATCAGAAATGTCCGAGCCTCTTAGGACTGTCAGGTTCAGTCACCATGGTGATGTACAGGATTTTCTCACCAGTACTGCTCCTTTGCTGCTGTTTTTATTCTTTAATTTGCTCAAAAATATGACAAATATGATATGTCTGTATAGTTAAACACCCTTAAACATTTGCTCATAATTTTAATTAATGAAACAGGTTTACTTGGTGAAATACATTCTCAGATGTTACCACTGTAATGTTTGACCTAATATTAATTTTGGAAATCTGTTTTTGTGTTTTGTACACTTACACTCTTTACTCATGCAGCCCGAAGAATCCCAGGTAAACATCTCCACTTTGGCGTTTTGACTTTCAAAGTTTGGTTTTGTTTCTTTCCCCTCGTCAGCCTTTTTGTCAGTTATATCCAGCGTTTTTTCAACTGCACCTTAAACCCCTGTCCCTCCTCTTTCTCCCCTTTCCTGTCTTAATTTCAGGATAAGCAACATCTCTCCTTAGCAGAACCCAGACAAAGTCGAAGAAAACACTGTTATTTATGTTCTTTGTTATAAATTGTGACCAAAGGTTTTCATTAGAGCAGACAACTCAACCGTAATTTCACTCAATAATTCCTTTTATTTACAAATTTTCATAAATAAATATAAATAAATAAATAAAGTGCCTGACATTTCTTTTCAACTTGGATCATGCAATTAATATGTTAGCCTTTTTACTGTTGGCTTGCATATTTAAACTTTTTAATAACATCAGAATGAGAATCAGATTTTATTTTTTTTTTTTTTTTGCCAAGTTTGTGCACACAAACATGGAATTTGACTTTGTTGCCTTTGCTCTTAGTTAAGGCATTTAAAATATAAATTTATAAAAAGGCAAAATAAAAAATAGTTTTTTGTAAATATGTATACAGTTCTTTTGCAAAAGAAGAAAACAAGGTAAACCATACCTTTTCTATTAACTTTTTTTTTTCTAGCAAAGATGAGGTTTTGTAACTCCATCATGAAGCTTTATTCCCTTAACGATCCGTGTTATAAGAAACCGTTATTTCAGGTTATCTGCCTTGTACTATTTTGACAAATATTTATGTTTCCAATTGTGTAAAAACCCTGAGGTTACATGTGGGAGGCAAAAAAATAAATAAATAAATAAGAACATTGAGCAGAAATGTTGTAAATGCCCCTAAGGCCAACACAATGTTTTTGCAATGTAGGAAATCTACAACAAATACTGATCATTTCTTTAACCACAACTTCCTTTTTTTAAATTTTTGACATTTCCTCATTTAACATTGGCATCATTTATTAGCTTTTAATATTAGGAATGAAGACTGAGATGAGGAGTGGCATTCCCAAATTCTACATTCCAAACCAGGTCGTTGTTAAAATCAGACACTCTGCTATTTGGAAATATTAAATGTATGCTTTTGATTTAATCTGTCTCAGGGGTTGACTAATGAAACTAATAACCACCAAAACTTAATGATGAAATAAAAGTGTGTATAGTATCTCATGCAGGTTTTGTGTCCTTTGAATTAGGATTCAATCCTGGCCACAGTAGACCTTAAGCACTGCATGTTGAGAAAATCATCTGCAATTACATCGAAGAGTTGGAAGATTTTCCTAGTTTTTGAAAGTCAGCAGATGATCTACCTTTTCTTTAGATATTTACAACTATAGTGCAAAGCACACTGCAAATTTATTGAGCCCCTTTTTTCTTCACTTTTTGTCAGGTTACAACCACAAATTTGAGTATATGTTATTGGGATAAGATAGATCAACACAATCTAATTTATAATTGTAAAATGGCTCTGTATGCTCCGTGTAAGAGTTTGAATTTATTAATAGTTCAACTGTGATAACCTTTATTTTACATGCTTTCTCATGCCATTTTTCTCTTTGTGTTCCCTCAGTTTTTCATTTTTTTCTTTCAGAACTTGTCTAATTAAATTAAATAATAGAAACTTTTAGTTCTTTCCTATCTCTTTGCATCTTTTATTGCTTTCTGATTTGTGTTTCACTCGTGCAGATGATTCCCTGTTTGTCTGGTTCTCTCATCTTCAGGTATCCTGGAATGGCCTTTCTGGACCAAGCTTGTGGTGGTGGCCATCGGCTTCACGGGTGGATTGGTTTTTATGTACGTCCAGTGCAAGGTCTACATCCATCTATGGAAGAGACTCAAGGCCTACAACCGTGTCATATACGTCCAGAACCGACCGGACACATGTAAAAAGCTTGCACTGGAGAAGCCCCCGCTTATGGAGCCGAGCCTGGAGTGCAAGGAGGCACTGGCCCCCACCCAGTCAGACACAAACTCCTCCCAGTACACAGAGACAGAAGAATACAGTATGGAGGTCCTCCACGTCTGACACAAAGTTCATTTCATTAGCTTGTGCTTGCAGAAACAGGCGGGAGGGAAGAGTAGCGCTCAACGTTCCCCTCCCTCTGGTGGTAGACTTGACCCACTGTCCTCTCCTGACTCCACCTGCACTCTCCAGCCACACTCTGACCTTTCCTTTCCCAGGACCGGACTGTTTGTACTGACTTCTATAAATGTCACAAAAGGCCTGGAGCTTGACACTCTACACTTACTGTTCATGTTCCCCTTCAGATAGGCAAATCAGAGACTCAAAGACTCCCTGAAAGCTCATCTTTGATCCATTGTTTTTGGAGTTAGAATTTCATTTTTACCTCCTGTAAGTGTTGGATCAGTACACCGCCATACATCAGATCTCTGGAACGTTCCACATACTGCCATCTCTGCACTGGTCTGGCTCCGACCAGGCCTTGGAAATGCATTGAAGCACTTTTTTTTATTTTGAAGCTCTCCTACCTTTTAGTTCTCCTCCCTTTTTTATTTTAGAATGACTTAAATCTTTTGTTTTGTTCATTGGGAAGAGCACAGAGAAACTTTTTCCTCAAATGCACATACTCCTACAGACTTACTCCTTCACTTTGATGGCAAAAAAAGGAATCGGGTGAGTAAAAGGAGGGAAACCTGCTGAAGGAAACAGAAAGGCTTAACACCTGACTACTCTGCCCCCAACATATGAACTTTCTGAAGGCTTTGAGAATGTAATCTTTTCTAAAAATGATTAAAAACAAATAAAATTTAAAAAAAAAAATATTTTTTTTACTAGTAACTGGACATTGCAAGAATAATTTCCATGTCTTGAGAAGGTAATGTGAGCCTGCAGGCATATAACAGAATTACTTTTTTTGTTTCTTTGGTTTAATATCTTGTGAATGACACAGTATTTACAGCGTGATATTCCATGTGCAGTTTTTAATGTGAGCTGATGTGTTTGCTTAGTCATATGACATTACCACTTTATGCCTTGAGAAATTAACAGCTCACTGTTTTCAGTTTCCTTTTTTGTTGTTTCCATAGAACAGACCAGGATTAGTTAAACCTCCATAGCTGACTCTGATAAAGAACCCAACAGATTGTTAATGTGGCTTTTTAACATTTGCTTCATTTTCTCTGCAGGTCGGGACATTTAGATTCTACCCATATCCGTTTTTACATATGTTAGCAACAAGCTATTGTTGTTGGCTACAATTTTCCCAAACTCTCTCACATGCTCCATCATTTCTGTTTTAATATTTTGTCACCAGACAGCCAGCATCATCCCCCTAATTTCCTGTTTTCCTACCACATTACATCCCACTACATGTTCTTTAATATAAAGGTGATTCTTACTTTTACAGTCCGTTCATTTTTCAGTAAAACAATCTGTACATTTGCAGCCTGTGATGGAAACTGAGCATTAATATTATGCTGGGCTTGTTGCCACCTGCTGGTGTGCAACTGAAATAGGACTCTGAAACAGGCAGTAGTTGATTTCTCAAGGCTTTATTTCTTTCATTTGTGGAAACTCAACAATGCAAGATTTTACAGCCATTCAAACAACACAAACATCCAAAAAAAAAACAAAAAAACAAAAAACTGTCACTGATACCAATATGCTGTCTGTGACCAATAAACCAATAAGGATGAGTTACTGCTCTGCAGCAGCAATAATTTAAAAGCACAGGTTGATTTTTGTTTTTTTTTTTTTTTGTTTTGTTTTGGTTTTTTTTGTTTTGATTTTTTTTTGTGTGTGTGAGAAAACATACTGTATTTATGTACAAGCCCGTGGTGATTTAAAATCTGTTTAAATAGAAAACACGAGCCAAGGGAGCTGTCATTGCCACAAGTCAAGTTTGATTAAGAACCAGAGACACTTCCCAGAATCTTCAATACCCAGAAGGCTCAGTGCAATTAGACAGATTTAAAAAAGTGCAATTAAGTTTTTTTTGTTTTGTTTTTTTTTGTCATTTTACCCAACAGTAATGTTAAAGGTGTTTTAAAGGTCAGAGTGTCCTCCGCGCGGAAAACAAATTTCTTTATTTTTGTGCTTGTATTTATTTTTATCAGAAATAGGGTACACTTTGTCCAGTTAAGACCACCCTTCTATAACCAGTTTTTATGTAACTTTCATCTAGTCCCCCACCCCAACCCCCACCTCCCAGATATATACAAGAGAAAATATTCATGGCGCTTGTTTTGCACAGTTTTTCATTCATTTATTAGTTTTTTCTCTCCTCTTTTTAAATCACTTTGTCAAAATTTGTTTTAAATATGCAACTACAACTAAAAGCCACAGCAGTTAACTTTTAGAAATGAAAACAACTCTGAATAAAGCTCCAGTTTCCCTGAGATAGAGGATTGTATGTCGACTATGTTGTTTTCATTTATTTTCAACTCACAGGAGCTGGCTCCTTTCATGAAGTTGACAGTTTTAATGTAAGTTTCCCTTTGATAATCCTTTGCCTTTTACTTAAATTCATTCAGTTTCTCTGATACATATGAAAAAGCCAGAAAATTTAATTCTCTCCACTTATTTAATTCTCTCCACTTGACACATTTATAGCCTATCATTCATGATTCATGTCCATGAAACTGAGCTTTATTCTCATTTAATGAGACTCTCTCAAACTCAATATTTTACTCTTAACTCTCTCCTATTTTTCCTTGATGTTTTTTTTTTTGTTTTTTTTTTTTTTTTCATTAACTGGGTCATGTCTGGGACTAGTGGAACTTGCATAAAAGGCTCCATTTGTTTACTACTGACTGGACTTGAACATATATGACTGTTTTTCCCCTCCTGTCTTATATCATTCCACAAGTTTTTGTCTGTGAATTTGCTTTGAGATAGTAACTGTAAAGAGTTTGGTAAGTGTAAGTTTTAAGACAAATCTTGATGTGTTTTCAGTTGATTTCCAATGTTTGAACAAATATGTAGAATTAAAAAGAACAACCAAATAAAAATTAAGTTGGGTCTTTTTCACTTCCTTGTGTGTTGTGATTGTTCATATAAAGCTAACAGGATTTGTATGACTTATTTATGTTTAACCCTTTCAAATACTTGAAAGGGTTAAACTACACCCGCATTGACTGACAGAAACAAAAATGCACCAGTAGAAATATGATTTATTATATTGACTTAAAAACCGAGTCCACTTGAGAGTTTTTCAGTCAGAATTTGTTTAAATGTATAAAAGTTGGATTACATGTACCTAATCCTTAATGAGTCTTTATAGGAGCAAAAAAAATATAATTTTTTATTTATTTTATTACAATTTTGTATCATCGCTGTTATTTCTTAATCTTTTATCACTGTTGCACAAAAGCAAATAAACTTAGACAGAAAGTAATAAAAATAATTGTACAGATAGCAAAAACACCTTTGAAAGAAAGGAAGACTCTCATGCTACAGTAGTGAAAGGATTTCTGATAGTATCTGTATCACTCTAATCTTAATGACCTTTTTCTGACATCAATATCTAATGTATGGGCACAAATTTAGGCTAAAAATCTTTTGTACTTCATTCCAACTTTAATGTTTTACAATAGAATACTTGAGCAAATAACTCCTCGTAGTGTTGCAAATTTATCTAAAACCACTCCACAGACAAAGGGGTGCATGTATACCAGTGATACTTGTTGATCCATAACCCACACATTTCAGGGATTATATTTGGAGCACATTTCTGACATCTAGTAGGTTCATGCAGCAGATGGTTGGATTTATGGGAAAGAACTGCATTTATGATTCAGTTGTGTGCAGTTTTTTCATAGAAGTCAGAATAAATTAATTAAAACTCAGTTGTGACACTGATTTTACACTTCAAACTGACTGGACAGTGACCAGTCAGACTGACCAATCAGAGAAGAGATTCCATTCTGTTTAGATTAAATTTATTTATATCCCACTAATACACAACAAATGTGATCTAAATACACAGCAAGACAAGCAGGTCAAATTCATCCTTAGTTGTACAGAAATATAATTAAATATAACTCAAATCATACCAATCCATTCATCTGGACAGATTCAGTTACATACATTCTACTCCAGTCATAATATTCATACTATACAGTAATATTCCATTGATAATATATGACCAATTTATAAGTTATGTATGGAACCCCAGTAGATTACACTGAGGTACTGAATCTACATAGAGTTCCCAGCAAATAGGCATTATACTACTGTTTAGCTAAGCTTCTTGGCTACATAGCCTTGTTACTGTTTACATTTACAATTGAAACCATAAGGTTGCATACGCTATATAAAAAGACACATGCCTTTTTTTCCACACTGTCTGACATGAAATCAGAATTAATTTTTCCTGTTTTAGGTCAATTGGGATTACCAACATTTTTTCTATTTGCTAAATGCCTGAATAACAAGAGAGAGAAATTTTTAAGGCAATTTTTATGACTTTCTTTAAAGTCAAAAGTTTAAATACACTTCATTAGTATTTTGTGCCATTGGCCTTAAACTGTATGACTTGGGTCAAAAGTTTTGGATATCCTTCCACAAGTTTCTCACAGTAGTTGGCAGGAATTTTTGCCCATTCCTCCTGACAGAACAAGTGTAACTGAGCCATGTTTGTAAGACTCCTTGCTGGCAAATGCCTTTTCAGATCTTCCCACAACTTCTCCATGGGATTGAGATCAGAGCTTTGTGATGGCCTCTCCAAAACATTGACTTTGGTATAGTGCACAAGTTCCTCCAGCAGCAAAACAACCCCACAACATAATGCTGCCACCCCCGTGTTTCACAGTCGGGATGGTGTTCTCAGGCTTGCAGCTTCCCCTTTTTTCCTCCAAACGTAACGATGGTCATTATGGCACAGGACATGTCTCCAAAAATTAAGGTCCTTTGTCCCTGTGTGCATTTTCAAACATTAATCTGGCTTTTTTATGTTTCTTTTGAAGCAATGGCTTTGTCCTGGCAGAGTGGTTGATATGCACATTTTGGACCAAAGCACTGTCATCTCTGGGACACAGAACCCATCTCCTTCATGAGCAGTACGATGGCTGGACATTCCCATCTTGTTTGTACTTGCATATAATTGTTTTGTAGAGATGAACGAGGGACCTTCAGGCATCTGGAAATTGCACTCAAGAATAAACCAGACTTGTGCAAGTCCGCAATTCTCTTCCTAATATGTTGGCTGGTTTCTTTTGACCTTCCCATGATGTTATACAAGGAAGCAGTGTGTTTCAGGTGTGCCTTAAATTACATCCACAAGTGTCTCTCTGATTAACTGAGATGTTATCAATAAACCTATCAGAAGCTTCCAAAGACATGACCTCAAATGTCCCAAATTGTTTAAAGGCATAGTGATCTTAGTGTATTTATTAAACATTTGACTTTGAAGAAAGTAATAAAAATTGCCTTAAATAAATTCTCATTATTTTGGGATTTAGCAAATACAAAAATTTCTAGTAATCCTAACTGACCTAAAACAGTAAAAGTTTATTCTGATTTCACGTCAGACAGTGAAAAAATGCATGTGTATTTTTATATAGTGTATGTAAACATCTGGTTTCAACTGTGTATAAAGAGTAAATTCAGAATGGAAAATAAATACGGGTTTTTTCCAAGAAAAAGCAGACAGGATGATTCACTATATAGGTATACTTGTCTGTAGAAACTGGATTGTTAAAGGTAATGCACAAAACCAAGAAAGTTTTATTTCTAGATCACATACATCCAATTGCATTAGTCTGCAATATCTTTTTAAAGTAGGGTTATAAAGCTTAAAAATATTAACAATTCATAACAGTGAGCTACTTTAAAAACAGAGACAAAATTTCAATATATTTACAAAGTGATAAAAGTGAAAATATCAACAGCAATAAACAAAAAGTTTCTTACACAGTTAAACCTATTGTGTAATCCATATCTTCTTGTGATTGGCAAATTAGTTTGAAGCATCAAGACTGTGTTAAGCTTTGCCTTTGATCTTTAAAAGGGAAATTTGCAGAAGGCAGCTGTGTTTGTATTTATATTTGTTATCTTTATATTTGTTATCAAATGTTCACAAAGTAGACAAAACTGAATCACAAATGCGTTTTCTATAGTTGCAGAAATCTTAATTTCTTATGCTCTGTAACTCACAGCAGTAGAAAGCAACATAGTATATAGATTAGATGAGTTTTACTCCTCAAACAGCAACACTGTTTGGAATTTTGTCTGGAGACATGTTGTAGTACGGCAGCTTCTTTCCCTCGTTCCTGCTTTTAATGGAGCTGGTTATCTCTGCCAGTTCCTTCCTGAATTTTCCCATGGCTGCCTTTACTGGCTTCTCTATAAAGTGTTCATCTGGATACATACCCAGATACAGCTGCATAGAGAGAAACACTTTATTTAGGCTAAAGGCACACAACAATAAATAAATCCATATTCTTTAATTCAACTTTAAATTAAGATTTTAGCTCTTTCATCTATGCTGTTAAAATGACAGCTTGTATGTTCTGCAAACCTCATTCTCCTGGTACTGGCTGAGGGCCCACACGGCCCCCAGGTGCCAGCTGGAGCGTCCACGATCAGGGAGGCTCTCAATGATCATTTTCACATCGGCCTTCCCTTTCTCCTTCGGAGGGGGTTTCCGCATGGTAGATGGAGCATTGGGGATCCAGGAGCACCAGTCATACTACACAATGCATACAAAGAAGGAGAATGTGTATAATACATATAATACATCTACATACAAAAACACTATTATTCTGCGCGAGCACAACCTTGCAGATACAGTTCAAAGGAAATGTTTTCAGATAATATAATAAAACAAAACTATTTGTTTTCTATCACTGTCTGACATTAAATCAGACTAAACCGTCTTGTCAGTTAGGATTATAAAAAAATGTGCCTATTTGTTAAATACCAGAAAAATAACAGAGATCATTTATTGATCATTTTAATAGTTTCTTCTTTATAGCACTACTTTTTAAATGATATGTCTTCAAAAACAGAAAAGGTTTAGTCAGAATTAATGAGACAAAGATTATGCATTCTTTCATAGAGTATGAAGACATCTGGTTTCAATTTTTCCTCGACTTCCATTTACTTGTTTAACATGGAAGATCTATTTTTTTTTTATCTTTGTATTGAAAAGTAAAAAGAAATATATTTGTTTTTCTTCAATGACCTACCTGTCCAAAATTTACTGCTGCATGCTGGGATGAAGCAGTGAATATGACAACAGTCAGGTACTCTATCAGTTCATCACGTGTCTTCAGAGACTTTGGAAACTCTAAGCACAGATTGGGTGCAAACAGAATTGAGAAAGCATTCTTTACAACACCACTATTATTTTGCAAGCTGTGTTGCAAAAAGACCCTTGCACAAATGATGATAAATTGCCTGATAACCTTACAACACCAACACTCACCACAAGTGAACTTTTCTGCATCTCCAAGCTTTGCAACCATATGTTTGGAAAGCGAACTTACCGCAGTGATCGAAGTCCTGCATACCAAAGCTGCACACGTCTTTGACGAAGGCCTGGATTTCCTCGTCTTCCTGCACTTTCTCGTCATTCGTGTAGTAAATACCCACTACATCAGAGACAAAACTGCCAGGAAGATAATAGAGGAATAAGTTGTTTTAACTTCTCTGTATTTAATACTCTGTCACATAATCCAACTTATTAAATGTATACCCAATTTCTTTAATAACTTATAATTTCCTCAGAAGGATTTACTATTTATCAAAGTTGGAAACTGGAAAGTAAATTGGTTCTCACCTCTTAGTGGCTTCCCACACCTTGTAGCCATCATCCCTGTAGAAATAGGTGGGAAGGTCCTCTGTGCTGTCCATGCCACGGCTCTTGATCATGTCAGGGAAGCAGAGAGACCTATAGGTCAGAGTCTTCATGGCTTTCTGGACAAGCTGGACGTGACCACCTCCACCTGTTGCATTTGCCTTGATAAAGCACATAAGAAAACATCTTATCCTTCAGTAGCAAATTATATTTGATTTAATGATTCATAAATCCTGTATTTGCATTTGTTTCATGTAGGCTTAATTTTTAGCTCTAAACCAAAATACTGAGCTGAGGATCCTTATCTGATTTGAAGCGTGGTGTTTATATAGTTTCAATGTGTTTTTCTGCAACTCTATCAGGTTGACAGAGAAAAAAATGTAAACACCTGGAATTTGCAAAAAAAAAAAAAAAAAAGATGTAATACATTTGTCTATAAATCAAATCTCAAATAAACCACTTGTCAAAACAAGTGTGTTTGGATTGGCCAATGTATTTTTTCCAGAAGACTTCAGATGTTGTGAAAAATCTGAACTAATAAGTTATTTGAGGTAATCCCACCATAAACAACAAGAAGAATGAAATTCTTGCAACTAAATTTGTAAGACTGACATTTATAGCCAAAGTTACTGCTGCACAATATCGCTACCTCCCAGAGATTTGTAAGCTTAAATAACTCGGTTTAATAACAAAAAAGCTCAATAAATTTGCCCCACATTTTTATTTAGGTTGTCTTTTAGGAATTGTTAACTGTATCTTTTCTACTTTCCTCATGTTTTTATAGTGCATAACTGTAAAATATGTCTGTGCCTGTAAGGATCACTTTAAAACGTCAAAACACTCTCTCTCCTTGGAAGACTGCGTTTTTAAACTTCTGCACAGTTCTGTAATTAAACCACCTTCTACAGCAATCACTTTGTCTTTATCTTCTCTTGTTGTTCGTGGACAGATTTTGTGGTTATTCACATTATTTCAATGTCCAGAAACTAACCTTATCAAATATTCCACACTCACAGATGAGCTGTTCTCTGGCCTTGGTATTGATTGCGATAGTAAAACGAATGTGTGGGATGAGAAGCTGAGAACAAAAAGAAAAGCAATCAATCAACTAACCAAGCAATCGATTCATCAATCAAAAAATTACCCTGACAGTGATTTACTTTAAATGCTGGGTGCACAGCTGGAAGCTGTCTGTACATGGCGATACCAAACACCTCTGTCATCAGATGTGTCCTGAGCAGGTGTGTGATGGTCTGGTGGTGCTGGAAGTCAGATGATCGTACCCAGATCTTTGCCAGCAGCCAGTCATACTGACCATCAGTGGGAAGGAAGATTGGGTTTTCATTTGGATCCTGATCAAGCTGAAAAAGACATAGCCAGAGTTCAGCTACAGTCAGGTATCAGCTGAAAAAGTCCCACCTGAAGTGGCCCAACCTCACCATACCTGTATAGCTATAGGCAGGATCTTGTTCCGTACGTTCCTGTATAGCAAACACATTGGAGCTGCCAGGTACTGCTGCGTGTGTGGGTCTGTGGTATTTGCATTAATTCCTTCTAACATTTCGTAGTCCACTATGTATATGTTACCTGCCTGGAAGCAGAACACTGCTTTAAAGTGGATTTCAGCTGAGGTGATCAAAGAGAGTTACAATTGTTCTCCTTGTCAAAGGAAAGCCAACCTTCAATTCTTGCTCCAGGGTCAAGTCCCTCTCCAGGCTGACAGAAACCATCTCATTAGTGACAGGGAACTTGTCAGGAAGTTTGGTGCATTTGCAGATCAACACTGGGTTACAACCGTTCAGAAACTGGTACCCAAACATGAAGTCTTCTTTCCAATGTTGCATCACATACTCTGAAAAGCAATAAAAAAAACACATTTTATATATATATATATATATATATATATATATATATATATATATATATATATATATATATATACACACATACACAGAAACACAGGTACAACATACAGGGCAGGGGTACTTGAGGACCTGGGTTGGGAACCATTGGCTTAGTGTATGGTAATGTTACACAATATAAAACGTGATATAACATAAAGCATTGAACACCCTCATGAAAACTAGCATAGCAGAGCAATGGACATAGCACAGCATATTGTCATAGAGCAAGGCACAGCAAAGCATAGTTAAGCATAGCACACTGTAATGTAATGTAGTCAGAGTTGGGTAGAAAAAAATTGTACTCAAGTAAGAGTACCACTATTTCAATATATTTTTATTCAAGTAAAAGTAAAGAGTAGTAATCCAAGACATTACTCAAGTACGAGTAAAAAAAGTATTTGGTTAAAAGGCTAGTATTGAGTAACTGACACTAACACCTGATTTAATATTTAAAAATGATGTCCTCAAACAGTAAAAATATAGTTTGGTGCAAACTCTGGTACATTAAATACTAAAATGAGAAAATATAGACAAATAAATAAATACAAAATTTAGACAGAATAAACATTTTTCAACATCAAACTTGTAAAATTAATGCGTAAAGTAGGTAGTGTATGTTTGTTAGAACAGGGTAAAGTGCTTCCAGTGACAATATCTACTGTTTACTGTATAAAACCTCCAGATACCCCAGCAGGCTCAGCAGACTGAAAATAACATTAAAATGACGTAACTTGTGTCCAAATAATATGTCTCACTGTAACATAAACTGCTGCATTTTTGGTTAAAATACTGCTGTTCTTCATTCAGTAAAGTTACTTGCAGTGAGCAGGATAGCCATAAATTTTACTTAAGTAAGAGTAATGATACTTCATAATAATATTACTCAAGTAAAAGTAAAAGGTACGGTACAGTACTTATAAGTACAATTTTAAAAAGTTACTACCCACCTCATTATTATGTAAGGCAGCATCTAGCATAGCATTACAAAGCACATTATAAGTTAGCACAGCATAGTGTATTGTAATATAACATAATATAACCACTTTTTTTAAACTATACTTTTATTTTCATGGGTGTGTTAGACTGTCCTTAGGCGTAAAAAGACGGGGAAACAGGGGTTTCCCCGTCTTTTTACAGGACAGGGATATTATGCTACATAGAGTAGCATAATATAACCTAACTGCACATAAACTGTAGTATAAGATAACAAAACATGTAAAACAGGAATGCCATGATCCCCTTATCAAACAATCATTTCTCTCAGCTGTGTTTTTGTATGGAGCCATCAGTGACCAGGATACAGAAAGCTGGACAGTAAGGTGGTGGCGCTCACCAGCTTAATGTAGCCCAGCCTAGCCTATCCTATCTTTACATAATTATTGTAGTCTTACCTTATGCAACATAAAATGTATCATGACACATAGCATAGCATAACAGTGAACATAGCACAACACATAGAGCAAAGGACAAGAAAATATATTTTTGCATAGTATAACATAGCATTACATAACAGTACAGCTTAGCATCACCTAACATAGCATTACATAACATAACATAGTACATCTTAGCATTATTTCGCTTAGAAAATTTTAACGTAATTAATAATATAGTAGTATAGCTACTATAATGTAATGTAACATACCATTGCATGGTGTAGCCTAAAATAACGTAAGATTACATAAAACACAGAGTAGCATAATATAACCTAACTACACAAAAACTGTAGCATAAGATAACGTAACATCAATTTGCATAACATAATATACCATTGTAGCATAACAAAACATATTAGTGTAGCATACTTAGCCTAGCTTAGCTTAATTCTAATGTAGCTTAGTATAGCATTACTTAACATCCAACATAACACATGTAGCATACCCTCACCTCAAACCTGAAAGCCTTAAAGACTATATTTGTTTAAAACACATCTTTTGTTGTAAGTCTGTATGTTTTTATCTTTTAACTTTACAATCGTTCTCACTGTAATGTTGTCATTATGTTTTTTGTGTGTATAATTGTCAATATCGATAAAGTTGGAAAAAAAAAAAAAGTAGTGTAGCATAACACAACATAGTAAAGCATAGCTTAGCTTAGCACTGCAAAGCCTAACATAGCTAAGGTTAGCATAGCAAAGTATAGCTTAGCATGATATTACATAAAGTAGCATGGCATACCATAACTTGATTTAAGAATTGTCTAGTGTAGTGTAATGGAATGTAATATAAACTACCATAGCATAACATATATAATAACATATAATAATGTATATAACATAATATAGTGTAACATAACATATTAGGTAGTGAAGAGCATACAGCCTAACACAGCATAGCATAACATACTATAATGTAACACAGGTAAGCATAGCATAAAATAACAGAAAAGGACAGTACAGTACAGCTGACCTGAGATGGTGTTTTTGATCCTCACAAAGATTTTCTCAAAGTCATCAAAGTCACTCCATGAAGACTGAAACATGTTCATGAAGCTGTTCACACACAGGTTTTCTATTCTGAAAAGACAAAACTATGATTCTTAATTTATTAATATTTTCATATCATTAAAATGAGTTTTACTTCTTACTTATTAATCTGACAGCTCATTCAGATTTTTGATATTTTGTAGATTACACATGCTTTGTAAAATGGGTGAATGTGTAATCTTTTAAAAATAAGCAGCATTTCTTGCAATGCATTTGAAGTTCAAGTTCAATATTTCTGCTTTCTAAAAACTGGTTGTTTGTTATCGTACCTTTCAGCAAGTTATAACTTCTGCCTGGAAGCACAATGCAAATATCTGTAGTGATAAACACACAATGACACCTCTGTTTTCTTCCCCAAGGTAATTTATAAAATACAAGCATGCTTTGAGGCATCAGTTCTACATCTGATTAAGGTTTCATGAAAGCTTTACATTTTAAAAACACCCATAAGGTAAATGTAGGCTCTGCAGACATCCTCTTTATCGTACTGAGATACGACAGCTGACATCAGATCAACTGAAAACCTGTTCCTTTATGTAGGAAAGATGGCTGTACGTACGCCTTACTGTAGTTTAGTATAAAGTCCACTCCCTTTTCGCTGTCAAACTGGATGTCTCGGGGCAGGTCCCTGTGTCTGTTTGCATCAATGCTCATTGGGAAGCCTGGCTGCCACTCCTTCCATCTACAAACACGATAAATGTCATTAAAAAGCCCCAGTCTCCTACACTTTATGATTTAAATGAACTTACCTGTAGGTTTTTCTTCTCTGATCCAGCTCTTTTTGTCTGTGCTGCTTTACAAGGCTGGTTTTATCATCCTGAGGCAGAAATGCTAGAATAGACACAAAGGCAAAGTGAGGAATTTAGCAGTCTAATGAGGCAGAGTTTTTTTAGACAGAGAGACTGGTAAATACCTCGTCCATCCCGCAGGACCACTTCCTTGTCATCCACCAGCCAGCGGAAACAAGGAAATTCCACATAATCTCCAAATGGGGTCTTGATAGTGATGTACCTGCAGTACCAGTCATCCAGCATCCAATATTTCTTCTTCTCAATCTTCACCAGCATGATATCACCCAAGTTCTCACCAACTTTCACTTCATATGAGTCTACCTGCAGTTTAAATAGTGGCTACTGTGAAAAAAGGGGCTCACTCATTCAGGGTCTGACATTGTTTTTAAAATGGAAAAAAGAACACATTCAAAAGAATGTCAGATTTATTTTGAAAGCAGTATGAATCTATTTATATGTTTAATGACACCTTGCATAAATCTAGACAAGTTAATTTAGTTTATAAATATCCAAGCCATTAGACTATATTTGTGTGTGTAGCACAGCTACATTCATGGATAAAATTACTTCTGTGAATGTTTAGGCTTTGTTACCTTTTATTTAAACTATAAAACATTCAGAACTCTAAAACCCTTTCCTTAAAAAAAAAAAAAAAAAAAAAAAAAAAAAAAAAAGAAAGAAAGAAACAAAAACATTTTCCAAGCTACTCATGCTGTACACCAAACTGTATCCAGTATTTTTCCACCCTTTCTGGGTTTTTCAGGAGTCTTGCTTCAGATAAGCTTTGTCACAATACTCAAAGATAGCTTGAAAGGTATTTCAACTATTTAATTCATAGTAATGCAAACTATTTTTCATAGTTTGCATTACTATGAATTTCATATAAAAAACATTATTCCTTATGCCTTTTCATGTAAGTATTCTATGTCACTTTGTACAGAAAAGTTGTCAAGTTTTTCTTTTATTTTGTTAGTTTGACTTGCTTCATTATGATGTAAGCCTTAGCCTCATTTCCCTATCACCACACCTGAAAAAAAGTCAAAATGTGACTTTAAGGTTGTCCATATAAAGTCTATTTGTTTTTCTAAATTCAACAGTATGAGCATCAGTTTACATTCGCTAGCCTCAGAAATCCAATCTAGACAAAAAATGTGGAATGAATTTTAGATTTAAAAGCACTGTTAAACTATTCTGATACTCTAAACCTAAAAAAAAGAATTAAAGTTTTTTATAGTGCCTATTTTGTTTTCATATAGTTTTTTCTGCTTTTGATTTTAAAAACATTTTGTGATAGTGTATCTGGAAAAGAGCCGTAAAAATAAATTGGTTTATAAAAGACACCAAGTATTTAAAACTTGTATTAAAAGTTAAAATGACTTTCTATCAAAACGTTGTCTGTTTTTAATTGTAAACTGGTGCTATATGAGTAAGCAGAAGAGACCTATCACCACAGGCTTCACATTTCCAGAAGTTCACAAGTGCTTCCTCAAATATCAAGGTTACTTTATTTTACAACTTCTCTCTTTTTCAACTACCTGGCTGTTCACGTGTAAAGCATGTTTTTGCACTGATTATCAAAAAAAAGAAAGAAATCTGGCACACAGTCCCCACTTTACAGTAACACCACTTACCGCTCCCCTCTCAAAGTCGTTGTAGAGGGGTTTGTCCAGCAGTGTCCTCTCGCTGCATCCCTCTGTGCCCACCAGCGTGATGTAGACATAATCATCCGTCCCTGCAAACCACTGGTTCCCTGTGGCAACAGTTACTGTGTAGGATGGCATGGCAGCTCACAAAATGCCAGGACCAAAAATGCACAAATGCCCTCTAAATATAAAGAACCAGCAATTCTGTTGCTCTTGAAAGGCTTTGGTTCAGAATGCAGCTCTGTCTTTCACTGGTGTAAACTCAAAAATGCTAAAGCAGTGTGTTATCAGCCCAAAGAGGAAGGTGCATTAGCACAATGACCTAATCATGAGTGTCTCCACCCTTAAACTTCTTGTACATTTTCCAAATGACATAAATATGTCATCAGCTGGAAAACGTAGGAAAAAAGAGGAGATTTGCAAAAGTTTACTTGGTGATTTTTCTATTTAGACTAATCAGAACTATAGTGAGGTGAGGAACTTTAGGGTGTCAAAAGTGTAAAGGGAGCACTGTACATTTGTTTGAGAGGGAATAATTAACAAACACACAGGCTCTTTGGAGATCATAAGGAAGTGAGGGGACAGAAAGCAAGTAAAAAAGGTGGATTCTGTGGTATAAAAAACTGTCCCACCTGAGCCACTAGATGGTGGGAGACGCCAAAAAAACTCCCCTAAAAATCATGAATATCTTTTTTTTTCTTTGCAAAGACAAAAATAAAGATAACTATATATTTTTTTATCTGGATTTTACTCGTAAGGAAATGAGTCTTATGTCACACTCATTCATTTACCAGTCAAATTAGTGCATGGGGTCGAACAACAACAGGCAGTGTATTCTAGTTCCAGTAAAATAAATGCAAATGTTTCCGACAGTCCTGCCGTGGTTTTACTCATAAAACCGTGACATAAACATTAACTGGAGTCCTGTGCGAGTTCGAAACCCATTCAAAAAGAAAAAAGCAGAAGGCGGAAAGTGTGGCATAAAGGACTGAGGTCACACACCAGTTAATCAAAAAAAATCAAATGAAGCTTTGAATAAATACTGTGATTCAGACACTCCTGATAAAAAACACACAATTCTCAAAAGGTTTTATCTTCTTTAGGTGACATCAAACAGATTGAAAAGCAAACACATTTCTGCAATAGATATATGAATAACTGCATGTTCTATTAGTTGGAGCTCACGTCAGGAGCACAGCTGATGCAGAAATACAAACTTGGCAGACAGAACTTGTTCTTTACGTAGAAATAAAAAGAAAACATTCACAAACAGCAGCACTCTGAGAAGATACATGGCAGCCTTCAAAGGATGATAAACTGCTCCAAACTTTATTCTGTTTCCTAAATGGCAGCTGAAACCTCTTAAAAGTATGACACTACACTCCAGGGAAGTAAGGAACACTTACGTTTGAGATTAATTTATGTTGAAATAAAAATACTTATTACACTTCATTATGTTGAATGTATGAATAATAAAGTCTCACTTTGTTCAACTCATTTCAACATCATCTATTGACAACTTGCTTGATCTGAGAAACTTTTCAGTCATCAATGGGTGCTTACTTGAACATTATTATATTTTATTACGGTACAACCACAAACTTCAACACTTTGCTGAGGTTTTATGTGACAAACCAACACAAAGTAGCACAACTGTGAAGTGAAACAAAAATAACAAATGGTTTTCCATTTATTTATTTTACAAATAAATACCTGAAAGGTGTGACATGCCTTTGCATTTAGTGCCCCTGAATCAATACTTTGTAGAATTAACTTTGGCTGCTCAGTCTGACTGGAAGAACAGTATCTGTGCACAGCAAAAATCAGGTTCTGTTCTGATTTCTAATCGAAGTCAAGGGTTCAGTCAAAGCTGGATATTTGATTAGGCCGTTCTAACACATGAATATTACTTTGATTTAAAACATCCCAGTGCAGATCTGGATGTTTTTTTTTAGAGTAACTGGTCTGCTGGAATATGAACGTCTGTCACGATTTTTTACAGCTTAATTTTTTTTCCCTTTTTGAATTGGCCATTATTTCCCTTCCCATCAGCTCAGCTCTCCTATTCCTGCTGATGATGCTGACACCACCATTTTTTAAGGTGGGGATGGTGTGATAGTGATGTCTCATAGTGACATTTGGTCTGATCTCATCCAAACACTCTCTTGCACACATTTGCTATGCTATACATGACTTGAAGCAAGAGTGAAATCATCTTCTTATCGTTTTATTTCAGCATTGACTTTTTTTCTTGCTACTCTTCTGCATAGGTGGAGTACACTACTAATAATCTTAAACAGATTCTCCCATCTAATTTGTAGATTTCTGCAGCTCCTCCAGAGCTGCCATGGGGCTCTTAGCTGCTTCTCTGATTAACACTTTCCTTTCCTTCCTTCATCAGAGTGAAAGGTATCAGTCTGATTACATAATCATGGTCCTCTTTTCACTTTTCATCATAATTTTCCAGGTGGTTCAAAATTATGCGCTACTTTATGTTGTTATATGACATAAACTCCCACTAAAATACATAAAAGTCTATGGTTGTGATGTGACAATGTGGAAAAAAATAAAAGGGATATAAATACTTTTGCAAGGCACTGTACTTCAAGATTCATTTGCAGTTAACTTCAAACATGATCAACGATCACGTTTAAGGTTGAAGACAGTTCAACCCAGAGGATGTTACTTATATGGGGCCTTGTGAGACATGATTTATCAAACAGCTTTTACTACATAGAAAACTGGAAAAAGATATACAGTTTGCATAAAGTTAACAGCTTAGTTTCTTTAAGAGCTTTTTCTTTTAATAAAACCCACTTTGTCCTCCCATAAATTTTTCAAAAGATTTGAAATGTAAAGGGAAAATATAACCTGTTAAGGAACCGACTGCTGTTAAATGTCAGATATAGTCTGCTTTCCTGTTTATCTGAATTTAGATCATGCAGCTGTACATTTCTTTTTTCTCAGGAGGAGAAAAGTCTATATTACAAATTGATGGCTAGTGAAAAAAGGCTCTCAAAACCATCTAAGTTGATTTTGAAATCTGAGATTAAATGTATTTAGGAGGGTCAGTGCAAATAACCAGGAAACAGGACTAATAATACGTTTTGTTGTGTATGATGAGGTCAAATCAAGCATGTAATGGCTGGATAACCGCTTATATTTTGTTTCAGTACTGCCACCTAGTGGCAACATGTTGCTAAAGTAATAAATAAAAAGCTTCAGTGCAATTTAAACCTGAGTTCCCTCTAACAAACATGTCAAACTAATATGTCAAAAATATTGTGGTTGTACATCAAGCAGCATTATCGAAGCTATAGTCTCAAAAATAAAAATTAAATGCACATTAAGCAACATGTTTTGCAGCATTTGAAAAGAGAAACAAAAAAATGCTCCACTTAAGACCCAAAAGAATTGAAATTGAAGGCCATTTTGAGATATCATGTGGCACACACACAGTATTTACGTTGATTTTCACTGACAAAGCAAAAAAAAAACAAAAAACTTGCACTTTTTCCAAAAGTACTGCATTGCAAAATTAATGACATGATAAGCCCTGGATGCACAAAGAACGCTTAGATGTCACCATTTAGCAGCAGCTACATGTTACACCGAGCTGGTAAACTGATTTAAAATACAAAGACAAAAATGTGCACCTGTACAATGTAATGACAAACATCCCTCAATTTAAAGAACAAAGCAAATTCTTTCATTCAATAGCATAAACAAATTCTATTTTGGTTATTTTATGCTTAAAATGATTTAAATTGTAAGAAATTATGAAAATATGATTGTGTTTGCTAAACATTCTTGGGCTGCTTCGGTGCTGCTTGCATAACTGATCAAGAAATCGTAAGAATGTTTTAAAATAAAAATGTTTCCAGTCATGATGCAGGTGAAGGGGAATTAGAGCCTCCCGTTGTTCAACGCCACATTTCCATTTTTCTTCATTGACTTCTCTGGTTTCTTTAGGGACCTAAAGGATCATAAGAAGTACCGGACGATTCCCTGGTGGAACGGTAACTCCATCAGGGAAACGTGGAGGTTGATCGGGTCAGGGATCAGCCCCTACAAGCTCAGGAGGAGACTAGTTCAGATGGAGGACCTGCTTCATGAACTCATAGGTGGTGAAGGCCATGGCCTGTGAGGGCACGCAGCGGATGTAGTTAAGAGAAAGGCCTCTGTATAGTCCTCTCTTGATCCCGTATGTCTCATACACATACTTCAGAGTCTTGATAGGTGATCTGTGCACGTGCAACACAAAGAAATCTGTTATTTTCTTAACAGGATCCAAAAAAAATAAAATGAAACAGAATTGAAGATAATTTTTTGTTTGCTTTGAGAGCAACTATTTTATGTCCATCATTTGGAGTCCTTGAAAAAGATTTTTAAATTAAATGAAATCTGTCCACGCTAATGAAACTTTGTCAGATTTCTATGAATATCAAAGAAAAGCAGTTAAAGCCAGAACAATGAGTTGTGCTTGGAATGGTATTCCATTAACCCTTTCAGGAACAAATGGTATGTTTCTGGAGACTGACAACTCAGTTGTTAAGAGTGCTAGTTAGGAACAGGCTTTTAAACTTGTTTTCTAATGTAAAACAAACTCAAACATTTGGATATTCACACATTGCATCATGTTACAACCACAAATTTTAATGCATTTCATTTGGATTTTATGTGATAGACTTTCAAGATATTAGGAAAACTTGCAATATGTGATAATACTGGTGAATGTCAGTTAACGATATGACTTGAGATGAATAAATAAACATATAATTAAACAACCCTAATAACAAACATAGACCGCAGATAATGAGTCATCTATTCAGCTACTTGGGAAAAACTCAACAAGGTTTTTATTATACAGCCCAACACAAAGTACTGCATCAGTGAAACAGAAAGGACACATTTCTTACAAATAAAAATATGAAAAGTCTGTTTTGTATTCAGCCCCCCAGATTTAAAACTTGATAGAATCACATTCTGCTGCAGTTACAGCTGTATGTCCATTTGAGGTGTGTCTCTACCAGCTTTGCTTTTTCTACTGTGCAAAAAAGTTCAAGCTTCGACAAATTGGGTGAAGAACATCTGTGATCATTAGTTTTCATGTCTTCCCACAGATTATTCATTGAGCTTTGGTCTAGACTTTGACTGGACCATTCTAATACATGAATATGCTTAATAAAAAAAACCATTCCATCGTACCTCAGGCTGTCTGTTAAGGCTTGTCGTTCTGCTGGAAGGTGAACCTCTCCCCCAGCCCCTAACAGGTTTTCTTCTAGGGTTGCCATCCAATATATTGGAATTTTATGACTTTCTTCTTGACGATCTTTCATAGAAGTCAGATTTGTGGAGTGCAGGACTAATGGTTGTCCTTTCAACAGATTCGCTCAACTGAGCTGTGAAGCTCTACAGCTTACATGTCTTGGTAGGTCTCCAGTTTTCCCATACTCTTTCCATTTTTGGATGATTGATTGAACAGAGCTCTGTGAGCCGTTCAAAAATTGTGATATTGTTTAATAACCTAACCCCGCTTTAAACATATCTTAAACTTTATTCCTGACCTGTCTGGTGTGTTCCTTCGTCTTCATGAAGCTATTTGTTCATTAATGTTCTCTAACAAAACTATAAGGCCTTCACAGAACATGTATTTATAATCCTTGTATTTATACAAGGATTATAACTACTAATTAAGTGACTTTTAAAGGCAGTTGGTTGCACTGAATTTTTAATTAGGGGTATCATGAAAAAGGGACTAAAATACAAAACAAAAGCTACACTTTTCATGTTTATATTTGTGAAAAGTTGCAAAAAACAATGTATGTGTCAATTAATTAAAAAAAACCAATATGGCTAAAACATGAAAATATGTGGGGATAAATCAAAGGGATAGGGATACTTTTGCACTGTGCTGTAAATATTCTTTAATTTAAAGAACTTAAGTCAACAAACTCTGCTTTTAATGTAAATGTGGAATGAGAGATTCTATGAAAATATTCTTGATTCAGTATTCAACTATTTCCAACATCTCACACGAAAGAACAGCTCTGATATAATCTCCCTGTAAAACCAAACCAAGACAAGTCAAAACAGCAGTGATACTCACCCACATTTATCTGAATCAGGGAGAACAGTTCCTAACTGCATCCTTCTCCTTGCCACATCCAAGGGGTAGCTAGTGAGGAAAGTCCCATTATAACAGAGAAATCATAAATTATGTAGCAGCGTAATTAAAAAAAGAAACCTAGCCATGTTTGACTAACTTCGGAGTCTAAAAATCAAACAACTCCAAGAAGAAAGAACTTACGAGACAGTCTGAGCGAAGGCACCAGCAATCCCCCCACAGAGCAGGTTGATATGGGTTTTCAGAATGAGCACATCTGGGTTGTCTGATGAGGGGCGGCCCAGCTGTTCCGGGAAGTGCTTTAAGCCAAGACTCTTCAGGGTACCAAAGGTAAAGAAGGAGAGACCTGGGAAAATGCAGATAGAAATAAGAGACTGGCTAAACATGTGAAGGAGGACATTATGCATAATATTTGCAAGTTCCTTTGAATAAATGCACCAAAAGTCACCTGCATAAGGCGCCATTCCGATAAGAGTTGGAGTCAGGCCCCTATAAAAGCCAAATACACCCTCCTATGGAAAGGAGTTAACAGATAAAAACAGATTAAGCATAAACTTAAAATTTTGGTAAGATTTTACTTTACGTTAGTAAAGTTCACCAATAGTAAATCACCTTGCGATAAATGGTGCGGAAAACATCAACAATTCCAGAGTACCGTTGGTCTCCCTTCACCTGGAAGGCCAGCCGGGCTCGGACCACGTCCAGAGGGTAGGTGCATATTACCGCACTCATGCCTAAAAACATATATGGAAAGATCATGAGATCCCTCTGTGCCTGAGCTCACAAAACTATGGCAACAAAAGGCAGCCTGACAAACTGATTAGAAGGCATGTCCATCAGTACCTGCCATAGATCCTGCCATGAGGCGATGGATATGTCCAGAGATCCCAATCTGTTTACTCAGCAGCTATGAAGAGATTATCAGCAATAATGCATAAAAATAATGCCTATGCAGAAACACATTCATAAACATAAAGCAGCCAAACAGCTGTGCCTCTTAAACTGGTTCATTTATGATAAAATACTCACTGTACCTTTTTATATTTGTCAAAGGCCATGAACTGAATGGCTCCATAAGGAAATATCCTGACCATCATTGCACCATTTCCCCTATACAGGCCCAGAATGCCTTCTTTCTTTGGCACAGCGATGAAAGTGGAAAACACTCCTACAGACAAAGTTCACAAGATTCACTCCAAGAGAAAACAAAGAATTGTTGGAGTTCCTTGTTTGTTTGGTAGTTAGTTAGTATTTTACCAAGATGTTTGTAATGGGGGCTCTGGCCCTGAAGAAGAATCTTGACTCTGTCCAGGGGGGCGATGGTAGTCTTGGCACAGCATCCTGCTACACCTAAACATAAACAAAAGGATCCTCACACCTGAACATGTAAGCAAAAGGTTTGGTTTCATGCAAAAAAATACAAATGTCTCAACTAAAAGTTGTGCAGCATTTTTCATGTTGTATATTTTTTATATTTATATTTTTATACTAAAGGATCAAAGGGTTTGGTTACCAGCAAATCAAAAGGGAGAACTCTTTAACCAGCTGTCACTAAATTTATTATTTAACTGACTCCTTTGGTCACAGTTTTCAGTTGTTTAATGACATTTCAGTAGTGATTTTATTGAACTTGCTACACCCCATCTTCTTTTTAATGATTCCGTTTGTAGTCATTTTGACAACTGTGTAGGAAACTGGGACTTTTTCCATTTTACTAACTCCATCTAATCTAGGCTACTCTGTCCCCCAATTTTGCTGACTGAGCTGCCTATTCCAGAAAGCTAGAACAGTTCTGGATCAGAGTTAAACATTTAGTGTTCGATGCTGTGAGGTTGCTCAGGTACCAAACTTCTAAAAATCCCATGTTCCGCAATGCTCCACTTGTTAAAGTAAATCTGTTGGGCTTCTCCTTGGCACTCGGACAATGATTCTGATTGATACACTGCCAGACAGGACATGTTAGATGAATGAATGAATAAATAAATACATACATACATAAATGCAGACCAAGAGATGCCTATATTTATAACCTAGTGGAGATTTGCATAAGCTTTGGCTAAACACTATACACTGGCAGCAGGAAAGGCTTGTCATATTCAGGGTTATTCTACTTTTCCATTATCTGATATAAATAGTTTTGCAAAAGAAAATCTATTCCTGCATTACGTTCCTGTTTTGTTTTGGAGTTTTTTAATAGACGGGGGTAAAGCAATATAAGAAGTGATTTGTACATAATGATACCAGAGCAGGCAGTTAAGCTTAAACCCTTCAGCGACTGCCCTGGCCTGAAAATAAAGTAAGCTGATGTGCCAGATCTTACCTCCAGCGACAAAGGAGCGAAGCCAGTAGTAATCTCTTTTAGCAGGTGTGCTGCTGCTTGCAGGGGACGGTGTGGAGACAGCAGCCTCCGATGTCATCCTCTCTGCTCAGGAATCTGAGACATCCATTCCTGATAAGTTTAGTGAAAAAGCTGTGAAATAGAAGTGACGATGGGCTGTTGGATCTCGACGAACCAAAAAACACAAATCAAAACTAGAAAATTATTTTACTCCAGAAACCACAAACTTTTCACAACATATTGACTGAAACCTAAGCAAAACTAGATCTTCCTGAAATCTTTCGTTTATCTTTGAAGCACAATGAAGGCTGTTTTTAGACTCAAAGAGTCCCACGTTTCATAGGAAATGTGTGTCAGATGACTATCAGTAGTATCCACACTTAAGCGAAGCTTTAACTAGAAGACAACATGATGGCTGCTATAAAAAGATACTTACAAACTAACGGGAAACGTCAAAGCAGCATCAACAGTGAAGTTTAATGGTCGTTTTCAACAGAACATGAAGCAACATCTTAACTCATCAACCATTTTCCCATCGTCTCCTATAGTCCAGGTCGTTGAAACGAAATTATATTAAGAATAAAGACTGCTATCAGCTAGTGAAGGGTTTATGTCGATTACGTCGTAAGTCAAATATGTGATTAAGAAATGGAATAATGGTTTAAAGTGTGAGGTGTTACAACACCCGTGCCCTTCGCCCGCAGACGAATGACGGCTACCGGACATAAACAGTCGCAGGATATTGACGCAAGACGACGTTTCCGGTTGCGTTGGGCTGCGGAAATGGGAGGTGCCAGAGCACCTCGTCGTAAGTTCTAAATAAGAATTTACACAATAAACTGTGTATTGTGTATTTATTGACATGCTTATATTAATGCTGACCATTTCTATTATTTCGCAGCTCTTTCAACATATTTGTTATTGTTTTATTTAAGCTATCAAATCTATGAATATATTTTTAAACAATGACGTGTTTCCTAAACAAATGCAAAAAAAAAAAAAAAAAAAATTAAAAAAAAATCTATCTATTTTGAAGTTTCTAATTTCCAAGATGATGTATTTCAAATACCTAAATATCTGTTTAATGCTTGAGTTGCTGCTTTGAGCAATTATTTAGTATAAAAACTGTTAATATACAGAATCATGGCTCTGGGGAAAATACTTGTGCAGCAGTCTTATTTGTATAGAAAAACAGAGAAATTACAGATATGATTTAAAAAAACTATTTTATTTAAAAACTGAATCTTGTGACCTTGTAAAACATAATTTCAATTCTTGCAACCAATAGCCTTTTGCTTTCCAAATCAATTTAAATTTAGAGTAAGGAGATTTTCCAATTCTCACAAAATGTGTAAAACTGTGACCCAAAACAAAGTAAAAGCGATCACTGAGAAAATGTTCTTTGTTGCTCGCCCTTCTGTTTTTAAAGCAACTTTTTAAAAATTCACTTTTTAACCAGTTTAATGGATCAGGCTCCAGCAGTTGACGGATAATTCTTGCAGGGTGGATGATTTTTGTTTTTGGGGTTTTTTTGTTCAGTTTTAATCATATCAAATTTATCCTGCTAGTTGTAGTCTCTTTGCAGTGCTATCAGTGTAACTGACTTGAAGTGCCTTACTTAATTTAGATTATCAACCATTATGGCTCTTTCAGCAAGCTCCCCTAAAAATAATTTTACTATCACCAAGCCTATTATTAAATAGGTTTTAAGAAAGCATTCATACTCTCAGTGTGCTGACTTGATACATGTTTATTATAGAGAATGAAAATTATTTCATCCTTCCTTTTACCTGGTGTACAACTCTATACAATCCAATCATCTTCTGTCCATGACTGATTATTTTCAGCTTGATGCACTTTTTTTATCCTCTGTAATGAGTCTGGACATTACGAAGTCGCTGAACTGATGAATGAGTGTTTGCTTCCCTGCCCCCAACATTCCCCAAAGAGAATAAGAACAATTTTGATATACTCAGAATTGCAAGGAGTAATTATTCACGTTCACTAAACAAGGTGCAACTTCTCGATAGGTTTATAAACATTTACACTTATGCAGATATTAATTTCTGAAATCCAAATTTCCACCTTAGCTTGTTTGTTTTATACAGCTATTTCGGCATATATCGATTTTTCATTCAGCTGATCGCCACACCCCTTAAAACGGAACAGCTAAATTAGGCTTGAATAGTTGTGTCAAACTATGCTTTGATTGGTCTGCAGTGCCCTGTATAAAACCTATTTTATTAGGATGGTTCAGGCACTGTAAAAACCCAGACAAACTACTTGAAGGGTAATTTGAAGGACTGTAGGAACCTTTATAAAGAACCAAAGGTCATTACCTTAGCCTGCAATTTTTTTGACCATTTGGCAAAACAGAGTTCTATTAAGGAAATCACCCCCAAAATAGCTCTGGTAGAGTTTTCCATTTTTCAGACTTGTCTGAGCCTTCAGGGTGGGGTTTTGTGGAGGGGGAGTTTCATAACACTTCTGATCTGTTGAATATTTCCAGCATTTTTTCTTCTATCACCCATCTCATCTTCTATCTGTGAGCTTTCTACTGTAGCTCATAATTTTATTAAGTTGGAGTTGCACATCAGGACTATTTGATATTCTGTGGCAGCAGTAGCAGATCAAGCTCCAGGATACTACGGGAAAGCATAATTTTAGTTGCAAGGTCAAAAAAGTATTCACACCCCATGAACTTTTTGACGTGTTGTCATGTTCTGTGTTTAGTGGAACCAACTCCTGATCAACATGGGGAAAACCAAGGAGCTGGTGGCTTTCTTCTGACAGAACCCACCACACTGATACTGTTGAACATCCAGGGAAAGGACAATGAGATAGTGAACTCTCATAAGTACCTAGGTGTTCACCTAAACAGTAAACTGGACTGGAGTCACAACATTCTTTACAGGAAGGGTCAGGGAAACTCTACCTGCTAAGGAGACTGATATCTATTGGAGTGCAGGGGGTGCTCCTGAAGACATTTGTTGACTCTGTGATGGCATCAGCGATCTTCTATGGTGCAGTCTGTTGGAGCAGCAGCTTATCTACAACTGAGAGGAAGCAGTTAGATCAGCTCGTTAGGAAGGCTAACAATGTTTTTCACCCCATGCATGAAGCTGTTGCTAAACTGGAGAGCTCCTTCAGTTATAAACTGCTGCATCCTAGGTGCACAAAGGAGTATTATCACAGCTCCTTCCTCTCAGCAGCTGTTGAACTCTGTAACCACCACTGCTCCCAACAAATCTAAACTCAACAAGTGTTTGCACACCTGCTGCTGTTTTTATTTGCAGTTTTTCTTCATTTAAAATAACATCCCTGTTGTTTGCACTGGTTTTTCCACTTCTTGTAAATAGTTTGTTGTTGTTTTTTATATATATAAATATACCTGCACATTTTGTACATATTTTAGATTATTCTACTCCATTGCACAATTCTTTGGATCTGATTATGCTATTTTTAATAACTGCATAGTATTTTCTTATATATTTTCTTGTGCTGTAAATTTGTCCTTACTGTACAGTGTTATTTTTACTTCCGTTTTTGTATTTTTATTTTTGTGTAAATCTACATGTTTCAACTTGCCTGTTTGCTGTTTGTTTACATCTGAATTTCACTTCTTGTAAATAGTTTGTTGTTGTTTTTTATATATATAAATATACCTGCACATTTTATACATATATTAAATTATCCTACTCCATTACACAATTCTTTGGATCTGATTATGCTATTTTTAATAACTGCACAGTATTTTCTTATATATTTTCTTGTGCTGTAAATTTGTCCTTACTGTACAGTGTTATTTTACTTCTGTTTTTGTATTTTTATTTTTGTGTAAATCTACATGTTTCAACTTGCCTGTTTGCTGTTTGTTTACATCTGAATTTCCCCACTGAAGGACAATGAAGGTTATTCTACTCTATTCTATTCCATTCTATTCTGACATTTGATGTAATAAGCTGTAGCATAACTGTATAGCGCAAGGAAAAATTTTACTTTTTAAACATTTTACCAGATGCATCATAAACAGACAAATTATGGTAAAAAAAAAAAAAAACAAAAAAAACAAACAAACAAAAAAAAAAAACAAAAAAAAAAAAACAAAAACAAAACAAAACAAAAAAACATTTTCAAACTTTGCAAGGTTATTTAGTTGGCCTATAATTTTTTGACACTGTCCTGCTGCGTTCACGTGTCTGACAGACTACTCCATTTCGGGTTTTCCCGTCTTCCCAGACGACCAGCTCTCGGCCAGCGCTGCGTCTGCTGGAGGGAGAGTGAGCGGGGCTGCCCTGAATGGATTGACAGAAGAGGGATTTACATTTCAACGTAGCGTCGTGCTCCGTAAAGACTTTACACGGTACCACGGCTGGAAAAGCGGCGGTTTTGCTCGGTGCCCGTCCTCGGCTTGTCGGTGCTGGTATCATGTCCATGTGTCACCGCCGGGAGAGGATTGAACTTAGCAGCGGTCTATATTTACCGAAGAGGGAAACCAATACAAGGTCTCGCCGTCTCGCTAGAGCGGAGTATTATTAGCGGTCCAAGCAGTGCAACTGTCTCTCCCTCTCTCTCTTTCTGCGGTATGTAAAGCATTTCGGTCCGTAAACGTGTAAATAAAACCCCACTCGAGTCTAAGCAGTCAGCGCTTTGGCAAGCGAGGTTTCCAGACGCGCAGTGCTTCGTGTTATTTAAATGACAGCGGTCAAGTGCAAAATAATAATAAAGAGCGACGCTGAGGGCGGTTTTTACACAGTAATAACCCCCTCTTCCGCCAGCCAGGAAGACGAAAACAGGATCCGACCTCCGGACAGAGCTTTCTCTCCTCGACGGGCCTGCCCTTTAAACTGTTAAAGCCTCTTCATGTTTGTTTTGTGCACTTCATGTGATTATTTCTCATCTTTTTACTGTTTACGGCTTTATTGACGTCAGACCCTCGGCGCATGCACGTCCAAGTGGCTATTTAAGGAGGGGCAAAAGTAAAGACAAATACATTTGGATTTAAACAAATGAGCTGTAAGAAATTATTCCCCTTTTCATTTAAACTACATTTAAAGTTTACGTGGCTATATCTTTATTTGTTTGTGCCCTTTCTGCTGTCTTTATAGGTGATGCTCTGCAATTGCAAGCTAACATCCATCATAATTTACAATTCGAGGATAAATCACAATAGAAGAAGACTTTAGGAAAGTTTTTTTTTTTTTTTTTTTTTTTTTTTCTGAGCAAGAGAATAACAATTACCTGGCTCCCATGCTGGCTGCCAGAGGTCCTTTCCTTTACACCCTCAGCCATGCCTGCACCTACCAAACCAACCAGGAGACAGACACCTGCTCAGAGAAAAAAAGCCCAGAGAGGGACCAGCACCAGGGGCCAAACCTCTAAAACCGGAAAAACCCCAGCAGAATCCACAAGGTCAACAGCGAGAACCAACCAGGCCAAGTCAGGCCGAAGTCCACGTGGAAGTGGAAAGGATCCCGGGAGGTCTCCTGGCAGAGGTAGTCATGCCATAAATGTAACGGGATCTGCTCGGCTTAGACGCTCGAGCAGTGTGCCCGACAACCCCCTCTGGCTGAGGAAGTCCCAACGGGGAACTCAAGTGTCTGTTGCTCCCTGCCAGTCTCCTAAAGCGCTCACAGGAGGGAAAAACAGCAAGAGAGGGGGCAGTGGGAGAAGAGCTGCATCCTGGCAACAAAACACAAGAAACAAGCCCTCAAGCATCAGCATCAAGGATTCTTCTCCTGATAGAAAAAATGTGAAACCAGACAACAAAGAAACATCCAGAATTTATCAGGAGGCTGGCGTTGAAGCTGCAGCAAGTCTTGAGCCTAATGACGCCACAGAGGGCAGCTCTCTTGAAGCTGACAGACAGGGAGATGATGTGCTGCACAGCTGTGACAGTCTTGTAACTGAAGATGAAAAATCTTTCAGCAAGAACAGTGAAGGTGACTTGAAGCGAGCCACTAGGGCCACAGCTTGTGGCAGCATTGATGGACAGCTAGGTGACGGGAGTGGAGATCGCGCCTCTGGCTCCTCAGAGTTAACAAGCAGTGGCTCGTCGGGGGCACAGGGCAGCAGTGAGAAAAATGACACTTCATCTGTCCAAGATAATGAGCTTGATCATCTTGACAGTAGTGGTAAACAAGACGGTTGGGGCACTGTCCAACAAGAGGGGTGTGAAGAGCTGGTCATGAAAGCGAGCAGGACAGATGAAAGGGTGTTGGTTGTCACGGAAAAAGATGTTGAGGGTTTGGAAGCAGAGACGGAGGTTGAGAGACAAGACCAGGCAGTGAGAGTGAAAGAAGAAATCGCTGTGCAGCTGGGTAATGGTGAGAGTGAAGACATTTGGGAAAAGAACACCCAAACCATCAGTCCAACATGTCAAACCCCAGATCCGCCTCATTGTAACCCACTGACGGCACAGTCAGACTCACCTGTGCGTGTATTCTCCAACACAGCTACCTCAAATCCCACCAAAGCTCTCGCCGCCTCAGATTTGTGTGAGCTGGAGGTTGTGAACCAGGAAAAGACAGATTTTCAACCTACTGGTGCTAAACTTCAATTCGCAGGGTCTTCGACTACCCCTGATGCTGCTCTGAAGGTGCAGACTGTTATAGTGACTAGGAATACACCGGTTATAATCTGTCGGGACTCCCTGCAACCAAGGAGTCTAGGGGGGTCCAAGCTAAGAGAAATGCCTGTTGCTGCGGAAGAGAGGCAAGCTTGCACACTAGCAGAGACCAAAGATGAAGGTGAAATAAATAAAGAGCCACAAAAAGAGATGTCTTTTCCCTCCTTTTTAGTACTTACTGAGTCAAACACCAAACCCCCCACAGGAAAACATGAACCAAACTTCATTGTAGACGGCACTCAAGTAACAATGCCAGAGCACGACACAGTGCCAAAAATCTGGACTCCCTCCACAGACAGCAGCTCCACTTTGTCCTGCAGCTCGGAAAGCACTCGTTCCTCATTTTCCTTTGACACCGAGTCAGAGATGGGGTGTGGGGATGCCAGCTCCTCCGTTCTGCCCAGATCCTGGGGTCCGGAGGGGACTGGCTCGCTCTCGTACCCGACTCTGAAACCACAAAGGAAGGAGAGGAAGAAGCGCAGCAGGTGTGGGGCGTGCGAGCCATGCCTCAGGAAGATTAACTGTGGCCAGTGCAGCTGCTGCCTCAATCGCAGGACTGGCCACCAGATCTGCAGGCTTAGGAAGTGTGTGGAGTTGAAGAGGAGAAGACCTTCATCTGGAATCAGTCAGTGTGATGCACAGGTAAGACAAATAATGCACTTCACTGCTCCATCTGTATAACAGTTAAACTTTTGTCAGACAAGGGATTTTATGCAGGGAATATAGTGACGTTACGGAGAGGATGTTCTGCGAACAGCTGATCTGAGGCGGTTTTTGCCCTGTGGCATCGATTCTTGTGATCTCTGAGGTTTCCCGCCCATTGATAACAGTGATGATTGAGAGTTACTGGAGCCAGACAGTTGAAATAGAGGTTTTTACTTTCAGATAGATATATTTCTCAGTTGGTGCTATCAGATGGTGAGCTTTGTGGTATTTTCCTGTTAAATCTTACCGGTTGTCACTGAGTGAAAGGGGAAGTATTGCCTGCACATATGTGTGTTTGGAGAATAGAGATCCGACTGTTGGACGGGAAGCCACTGGCACATGACTGCGGGCAGTTTAGCACATGTTTAAAGTACACCCCTGTTTCGCATGCCTGCATGAATGAGTGTGTTTGTCAGTGTTGCAATCAAGAGAGTAACTTTCAGCAATGTGTGAGGATAGATAATAAAACCTCCAAAAACAAAGGCACTTAAAACTTGTATAGATAAATTATAGAAAGAATTACACCTTAAAGTAAGTCTACACTCAGTTTATGCGCAACATTTGTGTTTTGGATTTAGGCGGCCTCTCGGATGTTTCAGGCTTTTAAGACTGACAGCCTTGATGAGATCAGGGCTTTGTGGCCATCTGGTGCAGGACTTTTTTTTTACTTCTTACTGCTGAAGATAGTTCTTAATACCTTTGCTTCCATGTTGCAGGTTGCTATGTCTGAACTTCATATCTCTGTTATTGTTTACCTGATGAATAAAGACCTAATGCAGAACTCGTTAAGATATATAAGAAGCATTAAATTCAACTGGCATAATCACACACTGATATATATATTTATTGGTAATACGTGCTAACAGGACTATGCTTATGTCACTTAACAATATTGGAGAATCCAGTAAGATGGATCTGACATGGCATGGAGGAGAGCTGGTTTCCTGCCTGGTTATACCCATGCTTTCCATTTCATCCATACCTACCCCTATTTTGTACCCATAAACTAGCCAATCTCTCCCTGCATCCTACTATTTCACACCTTGAAGCCAAATAATTCTACCTTATATTATTGGCATATTTACCAGGTTGTATTAGGGCTGGCCAATATGGCTGAGAAACGTATCACGATATAAGCATTTCATATCAGTCGATATCAATAATTATTGATTAGTTTTTTTGTTTTAAATATCTGAAAAAACTGCCACGCTGTTGTTTATTTTTAAGCAGTTTTGAGGCACGGTGGCAAAACCTTAAAATGCTGCTGTGCAAGTTACTCAACAAGGTGTTGCTAGGTAACCAAAGAGTTAGTGAGTTAGTTGATGTGACCAGCCTTGCTTATATGGGCCGTGAGAGGTTGAGCAGCTTAAGTCTTTCTTCTGCCTGCATCCCCCAGATTCTATCAGACCTATTCTCTATTGATATTGATCATGTGTTTATCACGATATATATATATATATATATATATATATATATATATATATATATATATATATATATATATATATATATATATAGTTATTGATTTATTGTCCAGCCCTAGGTTGTATACATGTACTTACTTTTACCACAGAATACATTTCTGTTTCTCTGGGTCAGTCATTTTGCTGATTTATGCAAATAAATATTACATAAAGAAAAAACTAATTTGTAACCCCCTCTTAATTAAATAGCTTGCATTATAGACTATAGAAGTGTATTAATAGTTTTCTAATTTTATACATAAAATGTGTGTTAATTACAAACAGTTCAATTGTGAAGATTTTGGCAGACAAGTGAATCACATGACAAAGTAAATGGGGGTACAAAATGTCCCTAAGGCAGGTACAAACTGTCGATAAGGTGGGTATTAATAGGTGCATTGTCTTTAGAAAATGTCAGATGGGAAATTCCTCCATATCGTACCAGAAAACGTCAGGTACAGAGCAACCAAAACTGCTAAAGTATGAAATGGAAACGACGTAAGATAACCACCATGAACACGCCTGGCGACTCTCTGTGGAGATGATTTGGCCGTCTCTTGACTCCTCAAACCTAATGATGAGCCATTTTCAGTTTTCTGATAGCTTACTCCAGTGTTTTTATTTAAAATGTCCTAGTAAGTAAGAGTGCATGCTGCCATGCTCAGTGACAAAATTCCCAGGGGCTGTGGAATAGAAACAGGCCCGCAGCATCGCAGATACTTCACCATACTGAACCGTGAGCATTATGTGCATTTCCCCATACTCCTCCTTTGTGTTACACCAAACCCACCTGCAGGGTTGGATTCTAAAAATCCTAATCTTAATGTAATTTGAACAAAAACAGTTCCAGCTAAAGACCTAGTTGAGATTAGCAAACGCCACACATTTTTGACGGAAAAGCTTTTTTTTTCTGGCATGCCTCCCAAGCAATGAGTTGGCATGTAGACATCAACTAATGCAGTGGTTCTCTAAGTTTTTATCGTAACACTTTAATAAATACAGTTTTCTAGGTACCACTGTACTGTCATTAATACAGCATTATAATAGCAGTTGGACATTTTCCGTTTGCGGTGTTTTGTCACAAAAAAGAAAAGGGGAAAAACATCTTTATCCAATTTATACTGTGTGTTTAAACAAAAAATGCCATACTTCGAAGCCGTAAACAGGAAGGTCAACTAAAATCAGAATTCCAAAAGGATTTCCAAGCATCAACATTCTTCTGTTTAGTTTGATGTCTCAGGTCTGAGTTCCCACTTGAGAGGTAAATGAAATTTAACAAAAGTACCTATCTTTGCCAATAACAGTGGAAGACCCTACATTTTTAGGTTGTTAATATTTCACTGTATTCCCCTGAACTAACCAAAAATAATAGACATGATAGAGATAGTAAATACCAGATATACAATCTCATACTGATCAGAAGAAATGGCATTGTTTGGACTCTTAACCAGCCTCTTCATCATGATACACAACCTACATTACCAGGAAAGGTAGACCGAGATTTCCAGGAAAAGATGCAGTTGTAGGTATATTGCTCAGCATTGAGGCTCCCTACATTAAACACAGTAGTAGTTGCGTTGTCATTCATATCTTGCACCATCGTCTCCTTTCTTCCGGATTAATTTGCAAAAGTGAAGAATCCATTTGAGTTTTCTCTCTCCCTTTCTTTCTGTCTCTGACTAACCCGGTGCCAGTTCAGGATGTTGAGTTGGCTGAACAACACATAAGTCAGTCAGTCAGTCAAACACCCAAACAGTCCAGATGGTGCGTTACAAACCAAAAAGGCACACACTCACCAATGCTTCCAGTATCACTGACAGCCTCTTCTCACTATAAAATCATGATATAGTGACAATTTTTCAGATTGATTAGAACCTGATGTTGGTTACAGAAGATTTACAGTCCAGTGATTTTATAATTTATGCTTGTCAAGTTTTTGGTAGCTAATTTCTCATATTGTACCTTAAGAGTAATGAAATTGTCAAAGGTTTTTGGTTTCATGTTGTTTTCACTCTTTATAGGTCTTGTTTTTTGCTTTTGACATAGTTCGCAATTATTTATTTGCAATAAACTTGCAAAAACGGTGCAGGAAGGAAATGCATTAGTTAAAACGCAGCATACAAGTAGAATCGAACAAAAGGAAGGCCAGGAGTTTTATTGAAAACAGAGAACAAGCAAACTCGAAACGAATCTGTGCACAGTTCATTGTCCATTCGCCTCTAAGAGGTGTGTTTGAGTGTGAAAGTCCACGTGTATGCTGTATACAAGCGTGTACACGTGGACCTACTGAGTCATAAGAGTTGTAGCAGCGACAGTAGCAGATTAGGGCTGATTATATAACTGCTGCCTTTTTGTTTGTGGGGACATTTGTCCTCACAAACAAAAAGTAAAACAGGGGTTTAGGAAGAAATGATCAGCCCATGCTGAGATTTGCTAACATATTTTGTGGATTACTCTGAACTGTGGGTCAGTTTGTTTGAGTAATCTACTGATTCAGTGACACACTAATCTGGTTGTGACTTTTAATATAGCACATTCATGCAGTTGTGTTTTTATGCATTCGTCTGTTAAAGGGCCCTCACACAGAGTCACACTGAACTGCTGATCCAGTCTGATTCAGGCTGCACAGCCGGTTGTTGTTTTGCCCTGACTGACATCACATTAGCCTGTGTTTACATCCAGGAAAGTCTGCGTCTGTGGCCTTAAAACTGGTTTTTGTTTGGTTCTGCGCTTCTGCAGGGGTGGAGCCTGCTTGGCTGTGGGAGCTTGTAGCTCCCACAGCCAACCTTTCCGTCTACGTACTGTTGAACTGATCTCAAACTCCACCTCTCATCAAATCCTACACAGAAAGCAGGTCGAGTAAGATTACCTGTTCTCCCTAACAGCTATGTTGTACGTGTAGGTTCACTTAAGGTTTGTGTTTAGTGTGACTAAACTCAACATACTCACCGGCCAGTCTTGCTCATCAAGCTCACACACCCTTCCAGTGAATGTTTCAAACTTCATAAAGGTGCAGAGGCCAAAGAGGACTTCATGTAGGGGCATGCAGATCCTGTTACTGGTTTAACCATTTTATAGCTTCGCTAGTCAGTCATGAAATATTAAATACAGGCACAAAATACATGCAAAAGATGATTTAGATACCAAAGTGAAGAGTGGGGCTGATTAGAAAATTCTTTTTTTTTTTTAGAGAGAAAGAGAGAAAAAATATTTTTATTTTTAGTAAATGTCTTTTTCCTGTTTGGTTTGACCCATCACTGCTGCTCTGTGTTTTTTTGGGCAGTGAGGACAAGATTAAGATTCGGCCTTAACCATACATTTTAACACTTATAGAAACAGGATACTTCAAATCCCAGAGTACCAAAGGCTGCTGTTTGCGTATCAGAGTAAAATGGTCCTGACATGTTTGGAGCTGTAGGCTACTTAAGCTGACTCAATTTTTACAGTCTCACAGTCAGTCTCAGCTCTCTCTCTAAAAAAAAAAAAAAAAAAAAAAAAAAAAAAAAAAAAAAAAAAAAAAAAATTATCTATTTATTTCACTTTTTGCTCATGTGCTTCTCATGTTTTCTACATTATGAAATGTGTAAATTACTGTGATATGCAAAATGTTTACCCTTATGTATCTGTTTATTTATTTAATGTATTTCCAATTTTAGTGAAATGATGACATATATATAAATTTGTTCAAGGACTGATTTATTTATTTAATTGTGGAATTGATGCATTTATTTCAAACATAATCTGGATCCCTCCACCTAGCATGAAGGGTCTATCCAGCTTCTCCTGCAAGGCCATTTATCTGTCGCAGTTTCTACCCTCCTACTCTTGTTGCAGTGGTGCATTAGCTGAAGGAGTGGTCCAGCAGAGATATCAGGTGTATCAGGGAAACACTCAGGAGGCTCTTATTGCGAGGACATGCAGTCTGCTGCACTCAGCTTTGTAACAGGTATTTAAAGTTGTGTCTATAATTGAAGGTTATCCATGCACACAGCTGTGTATTTGTGCTATAGTAAATATTTTTTAGCTGCTTGCAGTGCAGGCCCCCTTACATCAACTTACTCATTGTTCTCAAATGGCAAAAGCTTAATGCAAAGTAACATCAACAGCTATTTGTCCTGGTTGCTCTGAAGCCCTCTTCCCCCTTTTTTAATAGATAGTAGCAAAGGTCTGGAGCCCTTCCAGTTGCTATGGTAACCTCTGTGTCTGCCTGCTGACATTTGACCTGCCATGATTGTCAGATGTATTATTCTCAGGGTCGTAATGAGGATTAGTGGAGATAACCAGTAGAAATGTGCAACTGCGGCTTTAAGGCTATAAACTCACTAACCCACATCCTGGTAATGAGGTTAACCTACTCAGATCATCCTGCTCTTAGTGGGTCAGTAAGCTAAGGTTTTGTTACACAAGAGATGAGCCAACTGAAGAATACACAAATTTTTCTTGGAAAGATACCTTTTGAGGAGTTGCATGTCATTCGGTTTTTCAGATATGTACAACACCTTGCAAAAGTATTCATACCCCTTTGAAATTTTTTACATTTTGTTGTGGCACAGTTACACAGTTTAGTGTATTTTAATTGGGTTTTATGTAGACAGACTAACAAAAGTTGTGCAAAATTGTAAAATGGAAGGAATATGATACATGGTTTTAAAAATAAAATAAAAACTGAATCTGAAACATGTGATGTGCATTTGTATTCAGCCTTCGTGACCCGTGACTTTCAAATCTTTGAAAACTGTATTTAACTGTAATTCAGACAAGTCCTTTAGGGTATGTCTCTACCAACTTTGCACATCTAGTAGCTTGAGGTGTTCAAAATTGACAAAAAATATATATCATGATATATTTTCTCATGTTTCCCATAGATTACATTTTGTTGTGACACCCTAAAATTACAAAACTGCTTAATTTGTTAAGCATTTTTAGTTAATTGGGCTACTAACAATTTGTTTATTTAGCCAAAAGGTCACATTTGTTACTGTTGAGTATTATATTTTTAACATTAAAAGCTGCAAAAGAATATTATCTTGAATCAGAGATGTTCTGCTTACATTATTTTATCAAGTAAATATTCAGTTTGGGAAGAAATTATTTCCAGTTTTGATACACTCAAGTACTAGTTGTTTATGTTACTTTTCAATATGCTTTATATGTAATCCATTATATTAGTCACCAACTAAATGGTTGATTTAAATAAAGTGGGAAGAATAGAACCAACTCCTCAGCTTGTATGTTGGTTTAACGAGAAAACAGTACTGAGGTGCTTTTTCTATGAATGGGACCTACAGACACAAACTGCATGACACCGTCTGTTGGTGCAGCACGATGATAGCTCCAAGCAGACCTAACCTGAGTAATGCCAGTCGTGTATTTTTTTTTTTTTTTTTTTTAATTTTGCTCTGTTTTGTCTGATCTATGATGAATGAAAGCCAAATTAGATTCAGATTCATTATTTTCCTCCTCATGGGCAGATAGGATAGATCACGTTGAAATGGAGCGGTATTTATTTCCAAATAAGACCTTTGGTGAGTTGGCTGAACCAGTTCACAGTGGAAGGAGGGTGGGAATAAAACTTAGCAATTATTTGTAATATTTATTTTTAGTTTGGAAATAAAAAAAAAAGTGTTTTAAAAAATTTACTGAGAATGTGAAAAACAGTGGAGGCTTAACAGTTGAGCACCCATAAGCTCCCTCACATTTAAAAACGGGGGAGCAGTTGCTTTTCTTGCTCTATTGTTTAGGTGCATATGCAGGGGAGTTTCTGATTGACTTTGACGAGGACCAAACTTTATTCAGCAGACTAAAGGGTCATGACCTTTCACACAGCTACAGCTCTTGTAAACTGATTTGTTGTGTATGGGGTTGTATGGTTGCTGACATGTGCAGGGCCAAAAGAAACTGTAATGGGAAAGTGAGCATCAAAGATAAACAGCAGAGGATAGAAAGAAGGGAGTCTGTTTGCTTCCATTGACATTTATTTACCAAGGTTAAAACTGTGTTTTAACTTTGGGAAGAAAACAAGGCTATAGGATCAATTTGATGTTTCACACTAGGACAAAGGTCAAAAATGCTCCCATGGATATGTGTGGAGTGGACCTGCTTCATGCATCATTTGAGCTATGATTTCCATGGTGTTGCTGCTGTTCACTACAGTGATAAAGCAGTCCTTTTCTTTATCTATGGAAGTCACCAAGGCGCCTCATGTTCACAGTATGAATAAATATGTTGGTAGATCAGCCATTTAAGGAACAGATAGGAAAAATCTAGTTACAAAGATTGACCAATTTGAGCTTCTCCTCTCAAAAATCTGTTACCAAGTATGCAAGTATGCCAATGGAAGTGAGCTAAAGGCACAGATTCACATCCTTTTTTATTATTTTGATTATATAAATGTGTGGGACAGCAACAGGCCAAGGAAACAGGGGAAATTTGTGAAATATATTAAGAGATGCTGCCAACATTTTAACGAAGCCTACTTATTATGACAAAGTTCATTTAGCATACTATGTACTACTATGTAGTCTGACCACTTCTCCTCTTGAGCATCAGAAAAAGTTTTACTACAAAAATGAGCCTATGATGAAGGTTACAATGTTTTTTTCCTGTCAGTTTCTCCAAATTGACTCACTTCAAATTAACTCTGTAAACAGCAAGACTTAGACAACAAACAATTCACTATTTGTTCCGTGTGTTATGTCAGAATACCTATAGTGTGTTGAAAATGTTCCCATACCCCTTAAACATCGTATTAAAAACAAACTTCAGGGTATTTTGATAGGATTTTATCTAATAAACCAACACAAAGTAATGCATAGTTGTAAAGTTGAAAAACATGTAGAGGACACAGCAAACATGGCCCTTACATGCCATGTAGGGGACATTCATAACATTATTTGTGACAGAAAACTAACACTGCTCATCAACCTGAACTCACAATCCCTACGGTGAGACGTGGTGGTGGCAGTGCCATGATGTGGGATATGTTTTTAACAGCAGGGAATGTGAATCTTGTCAAAGAGCGATGAACAGTCCTCAAGACAATGCCGGAGGAGAAGCTGATACAATCTGCAAAAGAGTTGAGATCGGCGTGGAGGTTCACCTTCCAGCAGGACAGCAACCCTAAACATGGAGCCACAGCTATGGTGGGATGGTTTATATCAAAGTTTATTTATGTGTTAGATTATGTTGCTCAAAGATGTGTTCTTTGCAACCTGATTGACCTTGACCAAATGGAGAAAATTGTCACTTTTTGGATTTGCAAAGCTGGTAGAGACAAAACCCCAGAATACCTGTAGCTGTAATTGCAGCAACACAAAGCATTGACTCAGGGGCTTCAATACAAATCCACACTACACATTTTTATTTTACATGTGTTCGTCTGTCACAATACAATGAGATAGACTGACGTATGAAGTTTTACCGCGTTAAAATGTGAAAAACTTCGAGTGCAATGCACTTTGTTGCTACTCTAATCAGTGCACCCTGAGTTGAGTTTTAAAAATAAATAAGTTAGTGTTTATCTTACTGCCATATTTATTAGTTAGTACGATATTTGTTCAACTTTAATACCACTATTTTACTTTTCCTCACTGAGTCTGTGTCGGATCCTGAATGTTTGGAGCTTTGAAGTCCCTGGATAAGCTTTGAAGTCGTGCCACTTGGTTTCTCTGGGTGAAAAGAAATCCTGACCTTGCCCCCTAAAAAGAAATGCCACTCAAATCCTGCCAACAGCTCCAAATGGTCTCCTTTTGGAAAACCAAGAGAATTTGTGAACAAAACAATCTCAGTCTGCCTAATATACAAAATTTTGTAAAAATGCCATTCTCCAATTTATAAAAATGTAAAACCTTGATGTTTTTTTTCCTACATGTCAATGTTATCTCTCAGCTCAGTTTGTTATCATTCAGTGAGTGTAGTCTCTTTTTCATGCTCTCCACACATGTGGATTTGCATGCTTGACCGCGTATGTATTTGTCGGAGTTCATAAACTCATACATTCAGGGTCATACAGCCAACACGCTTATTCAGCTTGTTTTAAAAGCAATAACTTGGGTGAGCGTTTTCCTGCCTGATTGTAGGAGGATCTGAGGCCTCCGTACTGCTCAGTATTTATGTATGGATGTAAATTTGTGTTTATTCTACTTTCTCTCTGTTCCCTTCTTAAGGTGGATCAAATTCATGTAGAAAATAAAATAAAAAGATGAAATATCCACACCAGGCCAGGAGGCTACAGTAATGTCAACGATCACTAATTGGGAAAAACACAAAAGAAGAATATTTTGCCATGACTGCTTTCAAAACTGTGTAGCTTTATTTATTTTATTTTTTTCATTTCCAAATAATGTTCTGCATAATGAACAGGATAAAGCTTGTCAGACATGTAGAAGTTTGATTCTGTGTCAATTAGAGAAAAATCTGGAATAAATTCAAACTTGAACCCAGTTTTTATTTTTAAGAATCATTGAAGTTGCATGTTGTGTGTTAATTCCTACCTGAAAAAATTAACAGCTTAAATGCATCATTAAAGACCAACAAATGATGAAACTGTCCTGTCCATGACTTTCACTTTCACAGTGGGAGAATCGTTCTGACTATGAGCCAGGTTCTGCTGGAGGTTTCTTCCTGTTAAAGGGGAGTTTTTCCTCTCCACTGTCACCATATGCATGCACCATATGAGGGATTTCTGCAAAGTCAACGACACAATGCAGTCGATTGCCTACTACCTCTACATGCTCGTCTGGGAGGAGTGAATGCTGCAATTCAGTGACTCAATGCAAACTCCTAGGTTTCCTTTAACAGAAAACTTTTTACTAAATTGAATAATAAACTGAACTTTGCTGCATTGTTTGATAATTAGGATCAATTTGGAATGAATGTAATTGACTGTATATGAATTTTGTTTTTAAATCAACACTATATTAAATAAACTGAACTGAAACTGGCCAAAAATATTGTTTTCACTGCAGAGGTCAGTTCATGGCACTTCAAATCAATAAAAGAGTCTTACAAATTTTGTGCCTTAGCATTCCTTCGTGACTGTGATATTGTGCACATTGAAAACTGCAAGTTGATATATCGTGTAGGTCTTCTAGATTCTTTCCCATGTTGACTATTCATTTCTAAATTACAACTGATTTTTGTAACTTGGCATCCAAACCATATTTTGACCGGCTCATATTCAAGACTTGTTTGTATCCCTTGTTCATCAGTTGTAAGGCTTGAGAGCTAGAAGTTTATCATCAGTTTATTATCAGTTGTCATTGACTTATTTTATGCAAACAGATATGGCATCAGTGTACTCATTTCAGCTGTATGCTATTAGTCATCAAGGCTTCAACAAACATCTTTTTTTAAATTTCTTATTGGTTGTTAAGGAATTTCAACAATAATACCACATGACACCAGACAATCGGTTGTTTGGACACAAAGATTTTTTAATTAAATGCAGTGGTGTTTTATCTTTTTCAGTCAAGTAAGATTGACAGTAGTGCGAAACATATATCAAAATACATCAAATGAGACAGTAAAATGGTTTTTTGCTTCAATTAAATACTTTAAATAGAGAAAATGTTTACATTTGTTTGTGTACTTGCTATCATGGTTGTTTGGAGTGTGGCACAAGAAGACCCAGATTGATGTACCTCTCAGTTCTTTATCACAAAGAAAAACTGGCCACCCTTAATGCCTAATGTGAACACATCAACTCTAACCACAACCATGAGTGGTTGGAGAAAGGGAAAGGAGTTTGAAAAAGCTTCAGTCAGATTTGACATTTTAGCCTGAACTCATTGAATACAAATGTTTGTTTATTTAAACACAAAACATCATAAAATCTAAATTGACAGAGGCACTGAGCAGGGTCATGCAGGCAGAAAGCATCAAACAACAGCCTGAAAAATAAATTCCAAGAACCAAAATTAAAATTAAGGATGGGGTATTATTTTTTCACCATAATGATTCCAGGGCTTAACAGAGTGAGTGCTAGAGATGGTTCTCACTGGTTGTATAAAAGTACTGGTTTGGTTTTGCACAGGCAGGGAGCCACTTCAGTGACAAGTAATTATGTTACTAAAAACATGTCTTCTAGTAAACATTTGATCCTCCCTCTGATGAAATCTGAGTTTCTGTAGAGCATCAGAGTACAAGGAGACTCTCAAGTCTACACAAATCATTATCCTTAATTTACTTTAAATTGGTCTTATGATGAGAAGATCAATTTATAAATGCTGTTTTAAACATGTTTATGAATGTTCTTCACAGCACATTACAGTATCCCTGTCAGGTTTTTGGTTGGTATAAGCTGGCAGGATTACAAAGGGAGTTTATAACACTATTAACACCAAAATACTACTTATTAACACCACCTGGCTATAATAAAAGATTTAACAGTATTTCAAAATCAAGCAGCAAACAACATTTATAAATTTAGCTGATAATAGCGATTGTAATGACAGCTGTAAGTGGAACATTGACTCAAAGTAACTATGGTAATATTAAAGGATTAAAGATAGTGAGCTTGTGTTGTTCCAATTTGAATCTGTTATTATTTTAAGTTAAAGCTGAGTATTTATGTATCTTTTTTGTCTTTTTTGTTTAAAAAAAAGGAACTTACTCGAACATTGTTAGCCCACCTCCAGCCCCTGTTACTAGAAGACCCCAGAGGTTTGTTGGAGAGCAGAATGCATTATGAAAACCAAGCAACACAACAGCCAGGCCACAAATAAAGTTGTTGAGAGGTTGTTGGGTGCTTCACTGGTGGAAATGAATAGAACTGGTGCTAATGAAACATGAGCATCAGCTTAGCATTGGCAACAGCTTCCTGTAAAAACCCTTTATGTATACTTAAAACTTAAGTACTAAAAAGCCTCAACACCAGTAGCTACTGAGGATTGTTTTTACCAAATCACCTCTTACAGATAGGTTGATGATGTCTTGACTGTCTTGAGATAAAATCCCTTTGTGTTCACTTGCAAATACCAACTCAGACTGTCCTAAAGATTAAGCCACATTTCCATGCAACCTGCACAGGTTGTTGCACATTTTGAACTACTCCCCTCCTCTTTTGGACAGACTGTTGTGGATAAAGTGACCTGATTTCCTCTTTTATGCTGACTGGCTGCTGTTGGCCCCCACGGTGTGAGCTTAGGGTGTGGTGCTGAGTGATGCATGTTTCATTTCAAAAATTGTATTGTAGTTATACAGTCTCATGAGATGGAACTGTGAGCAAGAATCATTTTATCCCTAAAATAGCCTCACTCCTGGGCACTGAGCTATTCAGACAGGAAGTCCGTTTGTCTGTTTCTGTTTTTGTTTATGGGTTGTGGGTGTGTTTGGAGACAAAGAGGAGATCATGTAAAGGAATGTTCAGAAAGTCACAGTGTGGACTTTAAGTCACAGTCCTGAGTCTTGTTGAGGTAGAAAAACTCTAATTTAGAAGAGGGGTCTGGATGCCTATAGAAGGGTATGAATACTTTTTTAAGTGCCAGCCAGTCTAAGAGGATAGGATATGGAACCAACGCACTATGTTTAACCTTGTTTGACATCATTCTAAGGTATATACCTAAGATCTGAATGTTAAATCATGGCCATTTCCAGCCTGGGACAGGCCCTTGCTTGACTTGTACCACCTACGCTGATGTTCCTAATAAATGTCCAGAGAGGAATCAGCTGACTCATGTCTCCTTAATCAGAAAAGAACACAAAGTTTTTTAAAACTTTAACAATGTGCAGATGCAATCGTGAGCAGCCCTTCTTCACAAGTAACATTGACTTTGATTTTATGGTTATAAATCATAAAATCTTGTTGTTCACTCAAGATTTATTTGTTACTCTCTGAATGTATCTGTGTGTTGGTTTGTGGCCTTTGACCTGCACACAGGTGCTTAAATTATGTGATTGGTGGAGAGGGGGTGCATGCTTTTAACAGGATCAGCAGCATGGTGGCAGGTCCAAGCAAGGTTTGTGGCTGGCTTTCCAATTTTCGTATAGTTGTTTGCACTCATTTTACTTGCAATAAACATGCAAAAACACAGATACTTCTCTGCCCCTGATTCTAGTACTTGCTTTTTCTGCATGTGATTCTGAACAGGGAGGGTGCAAACTCATAGCTTTCCATAAACAGAAAGAACCCAAAATGATCCCAGCATTTTGATGCAAATGGGAGACACGTTTACATTAGCGTCTACAGTAATGGCTGTAATGGCCAAGTTTGGCAACATTCCCATTTGGCATAGCCCCACCACTGGGCCGGTTTCCAACAGGTCAGCTGCTACATGTGTCAGAGACACTTTATGATTGTGTTGGAGAGCGACTTTCTGTACTTCTCTTGCCGTGTTTGGGTACCATAACTTATGATGATTAATGTCCAGACTTCTTGTTCTTAATGCAAGCTTGGCTGTTGATTAAAGGGAAGAAACATGTGGGACTCTTAAAGAGATCAAGTTGGTTTATTGTTGTATGACTAACTGGACAAACTGTGTCGTGTGTGCTTATTGAGTTTTAGACATGTTTTACAGTTTGGTGAAAAAAGATATATATTTTAAAACATTTTTAAATACATTTCACGATGTACTGATCAGAGATTTATGGATCATTTTTAATTTCTATCTTTTATAAAGCTTTGACCTACCAAATTGCACTTTCTGTGTAACAACGATAGTATAAGACATAAGAACAGCATTAGGATTTTTTTTTTAATCCATTCGCCCATAAGCAGTTTTTAGCAATGCCACTGTGTCAGAGAAGCAGTCACTTAAAACACAAAATGATTTCATTTTATAGTTAAAACTGTAGTACTGAGTAGGACAGTAGTTACATTTTTATTACACCGTTATACCTACCCCATAAAATAAATGTCAGAAAAACACAAAATATGTAGGTAGTATAGATATTGATAATCTTTTCTAATGTTTAGTAGCATGCCAAGTTTAAAACTGCATCGCAGAGAGAAAAGATGATAAATCTCAGAGGCAGGTCTGCTGGATATTTTTCCTGTTTCTTTTTGGGGGGTTTTATGTGTTCTGATGGTGTAGAAAGTTCTGGGGATAGTATCCTAATTGGATGATTGACTTTACTGAATCAAGGTTGCCCTTGGTATCAAAGTAGACAGGCTGCATAGTGAAATATGTACCTGTGGTGTAGAAAGTTTGTAATGCACACATCTTCTTTTGTCATCTATTTGGACAGTACGTTCAGTTTTGTAAAGACAAACAGCTTACCATATTGAGACGTACCAAAGTTTTAAGCTGGCACACCTCTTGTAGTCAATTTGTGGGTTTAGATTACTAATATATATCTAACTGCTCTCTGTTGTATTTTTTAAAAGTACAGCTGTCGTAAGGACGTGCTGTAACAGCGACTCTAAACATCTGTGCTCAGTGTTATGGACTGACACAAAAATGGTTCAGCTCTTAAAGCTTAGGTGGCTGTTTTAACGCTCGAATGAATTATAAATCTGTCTTGAAATTAGTCTGGAAGCCTGAAAGAAGATGAGCCACCTGCATAGGGGCTCCTCTGTGGTCGGATGTTATTGTGTAAAAGCCTGAGAAACACATGCTGATTGATAGTAACATGGTAACAGTTGGTAGGCGTGTATTTTAAACACACCTACAACTGGGTTGTTATTTGGGTTGATGTAACCTGTCCATAATGTCAAACCTGTTGGGCAACCTGTCAGAGTGGAGCTCAGTAACTGTTGTAATTAATAACCTCGAGATAGCCATAATATGCAGTATGTGTTTCTGATTGGGACGTTACAATTTCTAACAGAAAAACTGGTAAAAATCTCCTTTATGATTTTGGCTTCATGTTTCTTTGAGTTATGACTTAAGCTTAAATACCGAATCCTGAGTGTCTAACATGATTCTGTGGTAAGATACTAACACATGCAGGATGACTGCAGTGCATGCATTACGGTGTATTGTTTACAATGGATTTTTTTTTTTTTTTTAGCGTTTAATACTTTTAGGATGGCTGCATTGTGAATTCAAATCTTCCGGTGTTGGTAGTATTGTAAATTATGAAGCTTTTTGCATGAATCAGTCTTAAATAGCTGTAAGTTTGTTGTTATGCTATTGAATTTTATTTCTGATATTAAAGTTATAAAGTTATTTTGTGTTCAAGAAGTCTCATCCGGGACGCAAGTGTACTTAAAAGTGTTTAGTCTACAGATGAGATGGTTTTTCTGTTTTTGGGTTAGTTTTACATAACTGCTAAATATGCTGTATTATAGATTTTACTTTAATTATAAACAAATTAAAACAAGGGCTTGGTGGCTGAGCCCCCAGGGATCTATGAAATAATTAAAACTAGTTGTGCTGCCTGTATGTCATCTCGCTGCCACAATATTCTCTGGCATCAGGTTTCAAAAAAATGTTTGCTATGAAACCACACGTGTGCAACCATGCGATGAAGGAGGTTGAGTCTGGTAAGTTGAAATGTAACTGACAAACTGATGACCATGACAAAAACAGTCCAGAAGGGAATGCAGGACGCTCACTTTATCAGAAATTACACTTAATTGTTCAAATCTATGTTGTTACTGTTAGAAAACACAAATAAACTAATCTGCAAAATGTGCACAAATCATCTTGTATCCAAACCACACTGTTGTCTATCATTTGGGTCTGGTTAGTATTAAGTGATCTGCTGTGTTTATTGCAGTCTGCACATTGGACTCATGTAGTTTTTACTGTTCGGCTAGCACTATCTCTTCCTCCACAGTGGAGCACATGGCTGAGTCTGGCTGCTGGAGTTAACGACGCACACTGGCTCTGACTGCACTTCAGGCTCCTTTGTCCCGGCGTGACCCCAACTTCTTGGCCTCATCCTCGTGTTGAAAAGGAGGGATTGGTTCACCCTATTGTAGCTTCCCTTCTCTCTCAGGTTTTTTTTTAACTGCAGCTTTTCCTCTGGGAATTCTTTAGAGCGATGACAGAGATAAAGGGGAATTTGGTTCATGTTCTGCTCCAAATTTTGTCTCGAGCATTTTTAGATCTCACCAGAGTTTTCAGATGCTACAGCAAGATGCGTCCTGTCCATGTTTCGCTCCATGGAATCAGTTAAATGCTGCAAGTGAAAGTAAAACTGGCTTCAAGCTGATAAAACAGCTTCCTCGTTACAGATCACGTGCTATAACATCCAATGAGGGTTCTTAAAGATGGAGGGAGCCTATCTGTCATGTGATGCTGGTTTCTTCTACAGACAATAAAGCTTTCTCCAGTGTGCTTTTAAACAGCATTTGCATTGTTTTACAGCTAAAATATTCAGCTGGAATATCTTTTAACCAATTTCCCCCCAGCAATATGCTTGATTTTTCCAGGCTTTATAAAACAAAGCTCAACACACCAAAGAATATAAATACAGCCACAATTTAAATATGTGAGGTTTAACTCAAAACCAAATGTAAACAGGAGATTTGGGTATAAAATTGTAATAAAGCATAAGACAAATGAAGACAAACTTAATGAAGTAGTGTATTACTTTTATTCACGTTATTCATATACAGCAAACAAAACTCATTTTTCCCTTAAAACATAAGTGACAGATAGAAAAAAAAATCTTTTTTTTCCCCACTTTTTTTTTTTTTTACACTTTTTGGAGTTTAATAAAATCAGATGACGGTTTGGGGCTTATGCTATAATTGCATAAATGGGAATAATACTGAAATGGTTTCATTTCCTGTTGAATTCAAAACTAACACCTCTGTCAAGCTGCACATTTTTATCTTAGAAATGATTGGCAGATCCGACCTAAAAAAAAAAAAAAAAAATCAAAAATGTCCAGAAAAAATCCTGATCAGTGCATTTCTACTAAACATAAAGATGTGACAGAGTTGAAGGTAAAGCCTTGTAGTTTTTATACCCAAAAGTCAGGCGGTTTTTTTTTTTTTTGTTTGTTTTACTTTTTTTTGTACTTTTATCTGTTTATTTATTTTGTAAAGTGCTTTAAGGATGGCCTGTGTTGTGAATTTGAGCTATATAGATAAAAAGAAAGCAGTCTTTGGGATGTCATAATTTGAAACAAATCTAAAAGAATCAGGGGTCAATATTTCAGCTGAGTGTGATCCAGATCCAGCATGTTTAGCGTCCACTCCATAGCTTTCCTGCTGTCTCTGCACGTAGGACTGGAGTAAGAGTGCACATAGGGGATCCTTTGTTTAGGGAGAGTCTAGGCATGGAAGATAATTTACAAGCTTCTGAGGTCCTCATCCCATTGGCTGATGATGCTCTGTCTGCATCTGCAAAAGGCATCCCATATGTACGCGTGTCCATATGTGTGTGTGTTGAGCAAGGGGAGTCCGACCATGCTGCTGTAGCTGCACTTTGTCACAGCTGCTTACAGTCACCTCAGTCATGACTCCCGGGTGTTTGCCCCACGCATGGCTACTGTAGCCAGTGTTTTTGTTGAGTCTGGAGGAAGCCGTAGCAAGATGGCCACCAGTACCATTTAGGAGTATCCAGCCTTAAACCTGAGGGGCTTTTTCTGCTGAGGACAGATGAGGTAAAAGCAGCTAGAGCTTTTCACCCTGAGGCGCTTTGTCTCGCTCCAGATGAGCTGCCTGCAGAGGAGCTCCTCTGTTGTCGGTTTTTGTCACCCAGGGATCAGCTGACAGCACCGCTCTATTTGGAAGCTGGTGTTGTTTTTACTCCTGCTAAATCGCTGAGGACTTTTCTGTGGTATCTTGGAAAGTTTAATTATGTGAGCTCAAACTCTTTTTAAATTTTTCCACTTTTTTAGTGTTTATTGGCTCATGAATTTCTGAAGATCCCCATTGCTTCCTTTTTTCCTCTCTTGGATTGTTGTGGTCAGCAGTATTTCTGCACGTGCTCTTTTCAGCTGCTTAGCAGATACAATAAATTAAAGCTTAAGTTGCCAAGTGTTGTAACTTGGCAAACCACACTACTTTGGCTGGTGCACTAATAATGCTATTACTTTTCGGTTTGTCGAGAATGTCTTTTTGTTAGTGATTTCGGCCATACCTGCATAATTTCACTGCTGCCTTTGTGGAGACCTCCTATGCCTCTGATGTTTATTGACACCTGAATAAGGCTCTTTCTTGCTGTTTTTGGGGTTTACATGTAGAGTATTCGCCTACGTGACACCCAGCTCAGCCAGACAGGAAACCCTCACTGAATGAATGAAGGAAATTCTCACGTGTTCAGATGAAACACTACGCTTTAAGCCAGGAAGGAAGCATGCTTTTTCATTGTTTCACTCTTAGTGTTGTAAAGTGACAGATCCACCGGTGTGATCTTTGCGCAGCCACACTGTAAGGACGTTAAGGACAGCTGAATGTGAGTTTGTGAATTTTAAATGTTTACTGCTCCCAGTGAGTTGGTTCAATATGTCTTTTTGCTGTTGTTTTGTAAATGAAAACAAACTCGTGTAAACCTACGTGGAGACACATGACCATCTTGAGACACTCCGGCTTGTAAGGACTCACGAAGTGGTCACACTTTTGTTGTCTTGTTAAGTCTTTAAATTCATGTTTGTGTGCATGAACCTCTCATCCTTAGCTGCTCTTGCCTTCCTTAGTCTTACCCTTTAAAAGGAGCATATCATCATTTTTACAACTTTTTATATTTAGTTGTGTTTTTGGCTTGTAGCTCACATTAGTTACATTCAATTCCATCAAGAAATATTTTTTTTTTAAAAAGCACAAGACAGTTGAGAACACAGTTGAAAGTTGCTGAAGATTAATTTGGATCACCGAACTATGATATTAATGCATAACACGATGGCCATCAGAGACAAAACAAGTGATTGAAAACTCCCCTGCTTGAATCTGAGTTCATGAAGTGAAAATGTATGTGGTGATTTATCCAATGAGGAAGAGAACATCAGGAGAAATGTCTGAAAACAATAGTTTGGAGACCTGAAAAGCAGGACCCTACTCAAGGACTAAAAAGTGCTTTATGAAGAGACCAGTCTGCCTGTAAAACACCACAGTCTCAAATGATCACTTGTAACCAAAACTGTAATTCAAAACTTTAAAACTCTACCCCAGTTCTGACTAGCGTTGATACTTTGACATGAAAAGGCATGCACGATCACAGTGCTCCCTACAACTGTGTTACCAGAATAGCCTACTTTATATTAGCAAACTTTGAAAGCGTCATTTCAAGGTACCATCTTTCATGGCCGTCAATCTATATCTCTCCTTCTATTGGTAGATTCCCCATAATATGTTGTTTAGCCCTAAAACGCCACTTCAAGGTGATGCTATATACGTGGTAGATGGACGGGAAGTTAAAATACTGATATACAAAAAGACTGCAGCTGGCTCAGACACTAAAATAAACCTGCTTAGAAAGAGCGGTTATTGATTTCATGGGTGCACACTCCCTATAAAAGCTGTTTAGGGCATATCTGACGAATTATTTATATTGTATTGTCTGGTGCTTGTGCACCCCCTTTCTAATGCCACCCTGGGCAACTGCCCATTTGGCAGGCCATATTAGAAACCGCCACTGTTTGAGCTGCCTGTTGTAGCAGTGTGTTGAACTGTGTTTAGAAGTGTTTCCTTCTTTTTTTTTCCTTTGTTGCGAATAAGTGGCCACACATTCATTCAAGATATTACTGGTAAACATTCCATGTCCTATTTACATATGTGTGTCATCATCAATATATGGTACTCACATCCTGCTTTTAAAAGAGGTGTAGCTGTAAAAGCTTTTTTGGGATCAAACAGTAATTTCAAAAATAATTTATTGCTTTGGAAAACAATGCAAAGGCTTATTATGATTGATTTATGTTTCATTCCTTTAATGTTTATGATTTAAGGGATCTAAAATACAGTGATATTTGTCATCTACAAATCAGGGCACCTCTGATGTTAGTCCATTAAAATTGTGACTGGCTCAGCGTTTGGACTAATAAAAAAACCTAACAGGAATGTGTTTGCTTTTCAAACAGGGTAATACTTAAGAGTAAAAGTAACTTCAGACACCCTGAGGCAGCTCAGCACAGAAACACAGTTCTAACACATCACAGATCCCACTCTCTCTCCAGAGACCCAGTGGCTAAATGAGAACACATGACTCCTCATTTACATCCTCCATTTGGCTCTCTGTAATCATAAAGTTTAGTATAACATAATAAAAAACAGCAGCTCTGCTTTGATGTCATTTGAAGAATATAAAAAGTTGGATGCGTGAATTGTTGCATGCGCATGCATTCTGACACGTGTGAGTGCTGCAGTGCTGGAAGAAAGCCAGTGCTGCTTTGTCATTGAAAACAGCATGTTGTGACACACTACCTCTTCCTCCTTCTTTTCTTAATATGTTCCTCCTCTTCTGCATTTTCATGGACATCCTCAAAGCATCCAACTATCTCTTTAAATTTAGGAATAGTTCAATAGCAAGAGATGCTATCTGCAAGAGATTTCTACAAACCAGGAAGAAGAAAGTCATTATTGATATAGATGTAGCCACTTCATTTTGGCTTCAAATATAGGGGGCTTTGTTTGTTTGTTGCTTTGTTCTATCATCTTTGTTAAAAAGGATTCCCTCATTATCATAATCATAACCAAATAAAATCTACTCAGTTTTGATTAAACACTAAAACGGCAATAAAGGTTAGTGCTGTTATTGAGAAAACTACAATTTGTTGCATATGGGGCTGCAGAACAATGAATGGTACGCATGCTGGTCACTATTTTGTACCTGATCTATGTATATATGACTTGAGCTGTAACACAGACTACACCGAAAGAAGTCTGCCTTTGATTTCTTCTTACAGGTCCAAATCTAAAGGTGGAACTTTAGCTGAACTAAAATGTGTCCATTTTGGAGCAAGGTAACATTTTTGGTCAGCACCTGTCATAACAGTGTAAACAGCAACACTGGTGTTCCAGCAGTTTCCAGTTCATGACAGATTTGACCCTTAGTGGTTTCTCAGCATCCGAATCAATTTCCTTACTTCTGAGGGGAATGTTTGGGTGATATTGTTAAAACACGCACCGACTCTGGTGTTCCAAGAAGAAAAAAACCTCCAGTCATTCATCCAAGCATGTTTTGAAATGACCAAATCGGCTTCTGGAACTGCTTTCTGAAGTCCCAACCTTGATTTTAATGAAAAGTTGGGCTCTATGCCTAAAGGCCTCTTTGTTCCAGGATACCATGCGGTTTAAATGAACTCCACCAATTCAAATGCATCATTAGAGGCCCAACATTACTATAACATTCATGCCCATGGAGAGTGAATGTAAACTTTTTCTGGAGCTATGTGTCCACCCTGTAATGGAGACCTTTATCTCAGTGAAAATTCCTTCTGAGCGCATGGCGACCCTGAAGTGATCACACGTGGGATATCACAAGGCTCAATTCTTTGTACACCACATGCCTCCATAAAACAAAACACACTGTGTACATCACAAACAGGACTTTTCTGAGTTGCTTACAGCAGGCCAGCTTTGTGTTGAGATGATATTGCTATTCTTAATATGTCGCTGAAAATCTCTTTGACTTCTTTTTGGATTTGTTGAAATACCGTAAAAGTGCCCCGCTGCTGTAATAGAGCATCAGAGTCAACTTGATCCAGATGGAAAAATGTTGATAAAAAACATAATTATGTGGTCAGTGCATGTGTTTTCTATTTGTTCTGTTAGTTCAAAGGCGTCTGGTTTGTATTGAGAGGCTGTAAGGCTGGTGTGCAAATCTTCCTCTACAAACAATTTTAAATCAGTGACCGTGGAGTTTAATGAGAGTTTATGCCAGGTAAAAAGTGAACATAACCCATGCTCCCCTGCTGTCCAGCTAGGTCATTAGAGGGAACACAGGGTTTATAAAATTGCATAAGATGCAGCTTATGACATTGCACAGTAACCTCCAGTTATAAATTCTATCTGCAGCTTAGTTTTAGCACATTATTTGTGCTTTAAAAAACTTTTTATTTCTGCTGCATATTTAGTCATACTTCCTCTGCTGAAGGATGCAGTTCTGAGTGTCATAAAGGTCTATGCTGTTTTGTCACATCACTTTTTCTGGGCTGAGTCAAGATGATGAAAAACAAGAATACTTTTACACTGCATTTGCAGAAAAGCCTTACCAACTATATTTAATCCACATTTGTATAATACCTATGTGTTTGCCTCGTTTCTATGATAACATCTAAAATAACACAAAACTTCCACAGACACTACAAGATGGGGAAATTATTGTTTGCATGTAGTCACAGATCACTTTGAGTGTGTGTTTACCTAGGCTTTTGGGGGCAATCAATGTGCACTTTGGACCTTTGAAGGATTGTTACACTTTTTGTAGTCAATAGTCTTGAATGATGAGAAAAGCTGCACTGCACCACTCACATGACCATGTGCACATGGGTTGACATGGTATGTGTGCATGGCTGTGTATATTTGCACATTTTTCTTACATGCTCAGGGAAACACCTCCATGTAAGGCCTCAAACACAACATACATGCATGTTGCACACATGAACTCTGCAAACCACAGATAGCACCGCTGTCATGAACTGTGGATGATTCTAAAATGTTTACTTAGTGGCTCTTGGCTACCTGTGGGTCAGCACCTCTCAGTACTCTGCAAGATGCCTGATTCTTCACCTCAGCTATGGACTAATGCACTTAAATATTCTGCCTTGCAAAAGTGTTCGTACATCTTGAAAGCTGAAATCACAGCTGCAAGCCTTTTGGGGTATATTTGTGTCAGCTTTGCACATCTAGAGACTGAAGTTTTGGCCCATTTTTTGCTGCAAAAGAGTTTAAGCTCAGTGTCAAGGACATCAGTCTAGCTAAAAAATTTCCAGTTGGATCAAAGTCTGGATATGACTGGACCAGTCTAATACATGAAAACAGCTCTGACTCTACTTTTATGTCCTGCTAGTAGGTGAACCTCCACCCCCCAGACTTTTGCAGCTTCTAACAGATTTAGCTCCAGGATTTTCCTGGATTTAGCTCCATTCATTTTCCTTTGATCAGTTGCCTGTCTCTGCTGAAGAAAAACAGCACCACAACATGATAGTGCCATCAGCCATGTATGTTGTTTTTTAGGGTAATGATAGATTTTTTTTTTTTTTGTCAGCATTTTGCATGTAGGCCAAAGAGTTCTCTTTTGGTCTCATCTGACCAGAGCACCTTCTTGAGGATGGCCTTGAAACCTTGAAACCTTATGGCTTTCTTTCAACAAAATATTTGTTTTTGGCAATCTCTCAAAAAACAGATGTATACTACTTATGGCTTTTCTGTTGAAGAACTCTCCCACCTAAGCTGTGGACCTCTGCAACTCCTCCAGAGATTCTCTGATTAATGCTCTACATGTACTTTTAGTTGAACTGTCTTAGTAGGTTTGCATTTGTTACGTACTCATAGTTTTTTTTAGCTTGAACAGTAAGATGTTTAAGTTTAGAATATTGTTTTATAACCTAACCCAGCTTTTAGCTTTTCCACATCTTTTGTTCATGGCCTGTCTGCTTTGCTCCTTGGCATTTATGATGCTGTTTATTTTACAAAGGTGAGCTCTGAAACCCTCACAGAACAGCTGTATTTTTAATAAGTTCAAATTACACACAAGTGGATTCTTTATTCAGAGGTATCAAAGTAAAAGGGGGTAGATTCAAATGTATTCCACAATTTCTAGATTTTGTTATTTATGAAAAGAATTGAAAACTGTGCATCTTTTTCCTTGAATAAAACTTATTGCAATGTGTTTAAAGCTTCAACATTTTTATAGAGAGCAGATACTTTGTCTGGTGTAATGTTTTCCACAGTCTGATAGTGGCTGCAGCAGATGCACACACCATACTGGGAGGCAGTCTGTTGCTCTGTGTGTCATGACTGTGTAGCTCAGGCTAAATTACTGTATTCTGCTTGAGCTTGCTGAGTCACCTTTCTTCTTCATGTTTCTCCTCTGCTTCTCAGGTGGCTCCTAAGATCAGTTCGGTAAATGGCAAAGGCAAGGCACAGCTGGATGATACCTACATGGCAGCGGAGGAGGATGAGGAGGAGGATGGCCACATAGCTCATACTCAATCTCCCATCATCGTCCAGTCTTTCACCAACCAAGGTGGACAGCCAGCACTTACTAAAAGAGAGTCAGAGATGAATTTGACCAATACTGCACTTCATCACCACATATGCTCTTCTGTGACTTATCAGAACGGTTCTGATGAGAGTTTTATAAAACCTAATGGTGCTAATATGACCAATGGGTCTCAGTCTGATCTGAAGTGTAAAAGAACTACAATGGCATCAGAGCTTCAAAGGACTATTATCGCTGCAATCCCAAAAGAGAGCTCTGAGAACGGGCCCAGGACGTCTCCAGATGACAAGTCAGTTCCACTAAAGAAGATCAAACTGGAAGAGCCATGGCTATGGATCACTGAGCAGACCACCACGCAGCTGACTAAAGAAGATGATGATACGTGCGAAGACCCACTGTCGATGCTGGCGGCGGTTGTCTGCCTGTCCGTCACAGAGAGGAAGGGACTGGAGGAAAAACTTCTTGGGACACGTTCTTCTATTCTGCGCTCCATTAAAACAGAACCACCAGATTTGCACTTTGTCAAAACAGAAAAAGATGAGTTAAAGAAAAGCACTCCTGCTAATTTGCAAAGGACTCCCCAACCTGTCAAAAGTGAACCTCCTCGAAGTGTCCTGTTACCCAGTGTGCAGTCCTTGGCGGAGAGAAGAAACCTTAGTTTTGATCAGGCTATTGCTATTGAGGCCTTGACTCAACTGGCAGTTATACCTCAAAGCCCCTCGGGTCCCATTAAAGCTGAAAGTAATGGTGAACATCCCATTTCTTCCTGTTCGCCAGGTTTCAGCGCAAATTCTGCACAGCGAGAAGCTAAATCTGTATCAGCCATCCACTACAATAAAGTCTCGGTCATCAGCTCACCACTACACCAGACATCAGTGATACGCCCTCCTGTGGCCAGGCAGGGGAATGTCATTCAGTGCTCTCGAAGGCTGAGCTCCGATACAAAGTCTTGTGTGCCAGATATGCGCTCACACTGCAGGGGGACAGAGCAGGGTCATGCTCCTTATGTCATCAATTCGCAGTGTAGCTATAAGGAGTCCATTCACTTAGAGTCCAGCAGGGGTCATGAGCGGTTGGTGGAGGACAGGGAAAGGTGTGTCATTAAAATTAGGAGGAACAGGGACGAGGAGGAAGTAGCAGCTCAGTTGGCGGATCTGGCCTTCATCATCCAGACGCGACACAATCAGCAGTCAGAGAACAACCCCCCTAAGGGAACACCTGTTTCAGCTATAAAGTACAACTACAAATCCCAGCAAACGCCCTGTCAGAGAAAGCCCCCCTTAAAAAAGATCAAAACTACGCCTTCCAAGCCCAGGAAGAAGAAAAGTGATGCATTACAAGAGGGGGTCAGCCGTAGGACCTCGCTCTCAAAATGCATGCCTGGTGAGGAGACGCCCCACAGGAGCAGAGGCCAGAATGGTCTGCTGCACGGGAAATCAAACCGTCACCGCAAGAACAACTTTTTGCCTTTGGCTCAAATTGATCTGAAGAAATACTTGGCTGAGGCTCAAGAGGGAAAGAGGCAACTGATCCATCAAAGTAGCATTCACAATACAAGTCTGTCGCAAAACTTCAGCAATCTGTTAACTACGAACCACACTGGTGCTGGAGAAAACCAGCCATGGTCGCTTTCTAATGGTCTGCCTCACCAACGCAATCAGTGCAATGGTTTCATTGCAGGACCAGCAGAGTGCCATGTGTTATCTCAGGTAGCGCCGCCTATTGGTGAGCTGCGGCACGGTGCTATTCCTAACACCAGCCCTGAAAAACCACCTTTTATTAGAAATGTGAATGGGTTCCATGTTCGGAGTAATGGCTTTTCAGGGCCTCCTGATTCCCCTCCTCCAAGCCAACAGAACTACTACAAGTTAGAGACGTCAGGGTCTGTCACTGTCCTGTCCACAGCTACTGACGAAGCTCACCCTGCAGAGTCCACTCCAACAAGGAACAATGTCAACAGCTTTCTGGAGTCTCCATTGAGTTTCCTGGATACCCCTATCAAGAACCTGCTCAGTACACCTTCCAAAAAACTGGCAGATCTTCCTTCCTGTCAGTGTGTGGGTGAGTTATTTCTGCTTTATATTATTCACCATAGTGCCCTTCACATATATCAACAGCCATAGTTTAAAAAGAAGTCAAATAAATTCACCTTGTTGCATAATCTCTCTCTGAAAAATTCAGTCAAATTCCACCTTTCGCTTGAGTACATTTATGTGATGGGTGCTGTAGCACTATAGTGCACACACCTACAGATACACTGCTCTGAAAAGTATTCACTAGTCAGTTCTATGTAGGATCACGTTTTGCTGCAATTACTGCTAAGCCATTTAGGGTGTGTCTCTGCCAGCTTTGCACAGCCTGAGACTGAATTAGTTACCCCATTCTTTGCAAAATAGCTCAAGCTAAGTCAGAATAAGTAGAGACGAATATTGAAGTCTTGCCATAAGTTCTCAATTGGATTTAGGTCTGGACTTTGACTGGGCCATTCTGACAGATCAGTATTATTTGATCCAAACCTGTCCTGCTGGAAGGAACCTCTGCTGTTTTATAGCCCCTCTTTGATATTCCTAAATGATTTCCCCGTATTTAGCTTCATCCATTCTGACCAGCATGATTATACCACCACTGCATGTCACTGTGGAGTTGACGTGTTCAGGGTTAGTTTTCAGCCACACATTACATTTTACATGAAGGCCAAAAACTTCAAATTTGTTCTCATCTGACCAGATACAGAACACCTTTGCTTTACATGTGTACTGTCTCCCCTACATGTAGCAAACTGCAAAACAGACTTATTATGACTTTCTTTCAAGGTTTTTTTTCTTACCACGTTTCCTTAAAGGACAAATTTGTAGAAGGCTGAACTAATAGTTCTGTTCAGATGTATCAAAGGCATCTTGACTGCTTCTTTGATTAATACTCTTCTTTCCCAGCCTGTCAGATTAGCTAGATGACCATGTCTTAATATGTTTGTGGTTGCATCATACTCTTTCCACTATCAGTGAAGTGTGTTTCTGTGCGATGTTTAAAGCTTGGGATGTTGTTTTATAACCTCACTATGCTTTAAAGTTCCCCACAACTTTATTTCTGACCTGTCTACTGTGTTCCCTGGTCTTCATAATGGTTTTTGATCACTAACATTTCCTTACAAACCTCTGAGGTCTTCACAGAACAGCTATTATTACTGTTGGCTGCTCTGGATTTCATTTAGCGACATCAGGTTAAAGGGAGGTAACTTCAGATTTTTATTTGCAAAGACATTTAAAACTATGTATCAAGTTCCCAACCATGTGGGCCTTGGTGTCCGTATATTACATAAACCAGTTTAAGAATATAAGAGGACATTAGTGCTCAAGGTAGAGCTCGCTGAAAATTGCTAGACAGTATCTATATCAGTTGCAGTTAATCACACAGACTCATCTCTTTCTTTTTGATCTTTCTAATTTGCTCACTATTTTCTGTGAGGTTAAGCGTCTCAGCCACTAAAAATATACATTTGGTGTGGACAACAAACGCATTCAGAGACCAATCAACAGGCATGCAGCGTGTGAGTGCATGCTTATTGATATATGATATCCTACCAAAAATTGCTTCCCATCAGTGCTTTGTGATTCCAATATTGTAAACATTAATACTATAGTTCAAGGAGTGTGAATAATTTGAAATTTGCAGTTGATCCATAGTGATGCTGCGTTTCTCTGTCACATTTGGATCCACATGTACACTTTTGAATGCTTTGTAGACCTTTATTCATGTCTAATGATCTATTTCGATTCTGCTCCATATATGTTTTCATACTCACAACCCTTTTTTTTGAAAGGCTGTGCCCCCCTGTGAAGCAAGTCGTTAACCTGCGCTACTGATTTTAACATTAACTGCATTTTGGCTTTTCACAGACCAAGTCATTGAAAAGGAAGAAGGCCCTTACTACACTCATCTTGGGGCAGGACCCAACGTTGCTGCTGTGAGGGAAATGATGGAAAACAGGTAATGTCAATCAATCCATTTTGATTTGTTTTAACAGAACACAATTTGAGAACTACCTGGTCACAAGAAGTCAAGCACTGTGTTACAGCTACTCTGAGTAAGCAAGTAAGGAAGTATGGTTCAGGTATTTCAACACTTGCCCTATCTGTCACACTACAACACATGTGCACAAAACACACAGAAACACACAGCATGCTGAAACAGGAAACCCATAAAGCTGACACCAGGGGGCTATAAGCTTAGATGATAGCTTGTTCCAAAGGTCTTTGCCTCCATCACTGTCCAAGTGACAGCATGTTCTTACTGGAACAATAATAAATAATTACTAGGTTAAGAGAATTTATAGCAGCAGGTAGCGTTAAGAGGCAGGGAGAGGTTTGGTAAACTAATGTAACAGGTTTCAATATAATGAAGTCTTGTGGTCTGACCCCCTGACGCGAACTACTGTGGCAACAAATAGAAACTATGTGAACAGAGCCAGGTGCTCGAAATGAAAAGGTTACTGGTTTTAATATTTCCGTGATAACATTTCTTAGTTAATAATACTGTTTTAAAATGAAATCACCATTAAAACTCAATCAGTTAACTCTGATATTAAAGACTACTTTGTCTATCTCTGAAGAGCACTGAGTGTAAAATGTTGCTGGTTTTGGGATATTTTCATTGCCAAGGAGGAACTTCTGAATATGTTTTGTTTTCCTTACATGCAGAAGGAAATAACATGACTAGTCCTCTGCAAATAGTTGCCTATTTACTCATGCTTAGTGAGGTTACTTTTAAAACACAAGAGTGCATTGTGAATTCAGTCTGACGACTAAGTTTCTGTGACTAATAAACAAGTGATATTACTACTTCTACTACTACTAATGAGCATAATAATAGTTTTGATAATTACATTTCTGCTTTTGGCTTCAGTCTGGAAAAGTATGAATTTTGCTTAATTTGTCCAGGTCTGGATAATTACCAAGAAAAGAAAATTGAATATTATTCTAGATCCTCTTTTCAAAAAGATGAACAATGAAATTTCCTAAAAATACAGTACTTTTTGCTAGTGTTTAAATTGTATTTGTTTTCTTTGATTTGCCACATCAAACACACAATACAGTCGTATTTTCGTTTTGAACAATGCACACATTCAAAAAATTTTTTAAAAGGTGCACGTCACTGCGTTTTTTGGCCTCTAAATTGCTTAAAATCTTAATTCCAAGCTGTTTAGAAGTTGTTTAAACAAAAATATGTGGTTCATAAACTGTTTTATTTTCAATGCCAAAAAACAAGAATTTGAAACAAATATTCTTTAAACGATTACAAACAGTACAAATCAGTGATCAGCAACTGTGCTTTAAAAATCTTTAGATAGTATTGAATAACTCAGTCCTGATTACACAGTTTCAAATGTTAAATAGATTAAATGGATTAAAAGAAATAGAAATCGGGCTGATCTAAGTTGGTCCAGATACCAAAAAAGAAAATCCAGTGAAATGTCCCTTTATTACACTTACAATTCAGAACTCAATTTTAGCATCGTGGAGCCTCTGTATAGTAAGACTTTAGATAAATCTTATATTGTCAGAAATATATAGAATTGAAAAAAAAAAAAAAAAACTAAGGATAAGATCCAGAAATTCGATTCATAAAAACACATATATAATGAAATAGAAAAGATATATATTCAACATATGGATTATATTGTTTGATTGTTTTTCAGCTGAGGATGGCAAATGTGTTTTTTCCATCCCACAGATATGGTGCCAAAGGAAATGCAGTGAGGGTGGAAGTTGTTGTTTACACTGGGAAAGAAGGCAAGAGCTCCCAGGGGTGCCCTATAGCTAAATGGGTATGTGATTGCTGTAATGTTCATAATCCTATCATTTTCTCACTTTGATTGCATGTTGAAGCCTGCTGTTTATTTAAGAAAAGAGCTTTTCCCTTTTGAAACATGATTTTGTGTGTGTGGTGTCTGCCCACCATCTGACTTGTTATCTCCTGAATAACCTGTCAGGTGATCCGACGTGCGAGTGAAGAAGAGAAGCTGCTGTGTTTGGTCCGACAAAGACCAGGGCACTACTGCGACACGGCTGTGTTGGTGATCCTCATTCTGGCGTGGGAAGGAATACCTCGAGCGGTGGCAGACCACCTTTACCAAGACCTCACAGAGACCCTCTTTAAATACGGCTCCCCTACCAGCCGCCGCTGTGCCCTCAACGAAGAGTGTGTTCCTTTTATCCTCTGTTTTTCTGTTCAGCGACTTCATCCCGGCTGTTTCTGTTCCGTCACTGGTCTAACCTCTCTGTCTCTGTAGTCGCACGTGTGCATGCCAGGGTTTGGACCCGGACACATGTGGAGCCTCGTTCTCTTTTGGCTGTTCCTGGAGCATGTACTTCAATGGCTGCAAGTTTGCCCGCAGCAAAGTACCCCGCAAGTTTCGTCTGCTTGGAGACCTTCGGGCGGAGGTTAGGGGATGTTTTCATCTCTTTTTCAGTCCATTATAATTCCTGAAATAATACTAGAACCCTCGACTCCACTGTTTGGTGTTATAATATGTTTTCTGTGTAATCAGTGTATTTTTGTTGTTTGTTTTTTTTACTGTGTAATAAATTGCAGCAGTTTCTTTCACTAAGCTATATTTTATTTACTGTAAATGTACACCTTTAAAGCTAAACGTCTTCCTGTATTTTGCCTCCTAGTGGCCAATGTTGAGTATAACGTTTAAGACTATACAAAGAAAACAGCAAGGAAAATTAATTTTTCAGCAAACAAAGAAAAAAAACACCTTAATCTGTTGTTTTTAGGAGGAGAAGGTTGAGAACAACCTTCAGAATTTGGCCACTGATCTTGCTCCACTTTACAAAAAACTGGCTCCTATGGCGTTCCAAAACCAGGTATGAAACATTATAACTGCATAATTATAACTAGAATTGGGGTGTTTTTTAGACTTTTATTGACTTTGTTACTTTTTGTATTTATTTCATATCTTCTGAACTATCATCAGTGGATTAGAGAATGTTTACATGCAACTTTATAATTTGCTACAAGTTTTTTTCTGACAGGACTGTGCACAAATGTCTTATTTTCCTCTCTACCCTTCACAGGTGGAGTATGAGGCAGCAGGAGACGCTTGCCGGCTGGGCAGGAAGGAGGGACGTCCATTTTCAGGGGTCACGGCTTGCGTAGATTTCTGTGCCCATGCTCACAAAGACACCAGCAACATGAACAACGGCAGCACCGTGGTAAGCATGCTTCATTATTATCAATAAGTTGAGAGAACGCCATCAGAACTGTTACCAGACAGTTTACTATTAGGTGGTAGTCCTTTACAAAAGTAGTCATATCACTTGGACGTTTTTAGTTTTTGACAAATTAAAGCTGCAAACTTTCATGTGTTTTGCTGGAAATTGAATGTAATAGATTAACATAAACAACTGCGTAGCTGTGAAGTGGAAGTAAAATGATTCATGGTCTCCAGTTTTGTTCTACAAATAAAAATCTGAAAAGTGCAGCGCGCATTTGTGGTAAGCACCCCTAAATCACAACTTTTTAGAACGAGCTTTGGCTGGCAAGCTTTTTGGGGTTATGTCTCCATCAGCCTTGAACATCTGGAAACTGAAATCTTTGCTAATTCGTCTTTGCTGCGTGGCTCAAAGCTCAGCCATATTGGAAGGGGAATGTCTATTTGTAAATCTTGCCTCAGATTCTTAAATGGATTTAGATTTGAACTTTGTTTGAGCCATTCAAAAACATGAATCTGCTTTGATATAAGCCAGTTTTTCTCAACTCGTGAGTCCCAACCCAAAAAAAGTAGTTGGGTTGGGACTCCTGTATATGGTCAAGAAATTACAAGGAAAAAAAACAACAGACTTGCTTTCCATACTCCTAACAGTAGTTGGTGATCATTTCCTGTTATGTAAGCTAACACTGATCATTTCAAAGCCAAGAAGAAGACACTCAAATTGTATTTTTCAGTTAAAATGAAAAAACTTGACCTCTGTTTGATGTGCTTTTCAGGTTTGCACTTTAACAAAGGAAGATAACCGTGCGGTGCGGAATATACCTGAGGATGAACAGCTTCATGTGCTCCCACTCTACAAGATCTCTGACAAAGATGAGTTTGGTCAGGTTGATGGTCAGTGGGCCAAAGTCCGGAGCGGTGCTTTGCACGTTCTCTCCTCCTTTCCCAGAGAGGTAAGTGGACAGTGAAGCGCTGTTTGACATTTAGGGGAAAAAATAAGTATTATTACAGTACATTAAAAAGTCAATCCCACTCAGATCTAATGTATTTTTTGGTGGGAGGGGTTATGAGACAGAGCAACTTAAAGTAGCAGATAATTGTAGAGTGGTAGGAAAATGATACATGGTTTTCCAATTTTTTACAAATTAAAAGTTACAATTGATGTTTTCCAACTCAGAAGTCGGAATTTCTGAGTTTTGTCTACAAATAGAACGCATCATAAATCCATCTTAAACATTTATGTTCACAGGCACTCTTCACTCAGTCTGACTAAGCTTGACCTATTTTGCCTTGACAAAGCAAAAGCTGGTATATTTATCTCAAAACACTTGTAGCTCTAACTGTAGTAAAATGTGGTTCTACAAAGCATAGAATCAGTAGGACTTAGCTGGAAATGCAGACTACACTTTTCAGAACCATATTTGTTAAAAAAAATTCAAAACCATGTGTCTTTTCCTTCTACTTCTCAATTATGCACTGCTTTGCATTTTGTTTGTCATGTAAAATCCTGGTAAAGTACATTGAGGCTTTTGGTTATAACATAGCAAAATGCAAAAAAAAAAAAAAAAAAGTTTGAGTTATAGAGTTATAAATACTTTTGCAATGCACAATAATATATTAATGTTTTTTGTATTTATTGGGGTCATTTGTTTTCAGGTGCGTCTGCTGGCTGAGCCTGTGAAATCTGCTCGTAAGATAAGACAGGAAGCTCGTCTGAAGGCGCAGGCAGAGAAGATGGAGAAAAAGCTCGGGATGTCTTCTCCCACTCCTGGGAAAGTCAAAAATGAAACCCCCAATAAAGGTAGCACATCTAAATATCTGATAATTTTTGCTTTTATCAGAAAATTATAGAAACCTTTAGAAATTATTTTATAATTGTGTTATAAAAACATTTCATTTGTTTGCCCAAAAAAAGAGCCACAAGGCTTCTACAGCTCTTACAGAGTACCACCGAGACCTGCCAGCGTTGGTAGATCCCCACCAGAGAGAAATCAACCCACTGCTTACAGCCAGAGCATCAGCAGCTTCTCTTCTTCAGGGGCAGGGATCATTTCACAGAGGGAGGTCCTTCCCTCCAACCACCATAGCATATCAAGCCTCCAGTTTGAGCAGAATGGTGTAGCTGTCTGCTGTCATACAGTGGGTACCACTATGAGTGGATTAACTCCAGCTTCTGGTGTGCAAGGTTCTTTGTTAGAACATATACCTCCACAGAACAATAACAATGACTATCCCTTTAAAGCTGAGCCCAGCGAGGTGCACTGCTCTGCTCTGCACAGACTGTCCCATTCCTCCTTCTCCCCCAGACCTACCTCTGAGGGCCTCTTCACCAGGCTCAATGGACTTCTTCGGGCTGCAGAAGGTGTTGCAGGAGAGGTCAGGGGCCATGACTTCCCTCCAGGCCAGTCTCTTCCCTTACAAACTCCTCCACTCGAACCACAACAGACAAAGCAGGAAGAGGTGTGGTCTGACAGCGAGCACAACTTCCTGGACGAAGACATAGGCGGCGTTGCTGTGGCACCATCACACGGCTCAATCCTGATCGAATGCGCGCGGCGTGAGCTCCACGCCACCACCCCCATCCTCAAGCCAAACCGCCGCCACCCCACTCGCATCTCCTTGGTCTTCTACCAGCACAAAGCCCTGAATGAGCCAGGCCACGGGATGGCGATGTGGGATGCCAAGATGGCCAAACGGGAGCGGGATCGGGAGGAGGAGGCTGAGAGACTGAGGATGGAGGGAAGCAACGGTGCAGGGAAGAACAGAAAAACATCAGGGGGTCCAGAGGGAGAGGAGGACGAGGATGAGGAAACAGAGGAGACAAGAAGGGTAATGAATGTCCCGACACGGCAGGCTTTTACCGCGCCGACAGACGGCGTTATCACCGTGTCTCCTTATGCACTTACACATGTGACGGGCCCTTACAATCGCTGGTCTTAGTCAGCGTGTTTCAACAGACTCACTCGAAACTCCTACACCGTGGTTCTGCCTTACCTCATTCAGCTTCAAACCGCTACTCTCATCGTTATCGTGTCGTTTTTTATTGTGGTTTTCTATTGTCTGCTGACTTTGTCCTTAGAGTCTGCCATCTTTGGTGATTAGAAGGACCAAAGTTTGTTGGCTTTTTAACTGTGAGTTTCGGTGCTGGTTTTTAATGTAAACAGATGGTGCTTTGAAGCAAGATGTTTTTAAACTGGTTTTATACACACAATTTAGAACAAAAAAAAAGATGTGATTATTTATTCTGATCATAACAATTTCTATTTAATTTCTGATATAAGCCTGTTTACTGCAAGATGTCTATGATACCCTGCTTTATATTGTACAGTAGGAGTGTACTTCGGTGCCATTCTCACTGTAACCTTGGTTTAGCAACTTTGTTACTTCACATAATTTTATTTACTACAGATTGTCACATGTAGCATTATGCTTTTTCCTTTCACTGCCTCCATCATGGTGGTTTAAGAAAAAAATGTACTTTTTTTGTCTTCACTTAGATATTTTATTTCTTCATCGCTATAAATGGCATATTAAGAAGCACTTTTTTTAATTTCCCTTAGATTAACTTGAAAACAGTGCATAGGCATGAATATGTATGTACTGACAGAGATACTATATGGTAAATTTGACAGTTAATCATTAACCATGTTCTGTTTTACAGTATTTCTGCAATTATCTGCTTTTTATTCAGTTTAAGCACACACATCTAAGGAAATTTTGATCTCGTCAAAGTAATGAATCAGAAACTGCAGAGGTTGGGTGCTTAGTTTGACCAGAGCCGGCCCAAAGCTGCTTGAGGCCCTAAGCAGAGTTAGTAAGATTTGGTGCGCCTTCTAGCTACCATCTGTCACCACAGCTCAACTAATGTCCCCTTGTTACTGTAGTTAACCAGCAATATTAGCATATGAGCTAAAGTTTCAATTTTGGCCTATGTATATGCATCCTTTAATATAGCAGGAAGATGGAGATAACTTGAGCTAACATACCTGCATATTAACTAATGTTAGCTTATCAAGGGTTTCAGTAAGTTTTCTAGATTCTATTCTCACACTACGTTTAATGATGGTGACCGCTTTTCCATAGCTTGTCTCCAACAGATTCATTACATACATTTTTCTCTTATATTCCAGGTATTTTTTGAGAGCAGCCCACCCTTTCAACTTACAGCACTTACTTTTATTTGAGAAATAACATATTTCTTGTTATAATTAAAGATGGACACAGAAGTTAGCCAGTAACTGAAATTTGACAATTCTTAGCTTGATTAGTGACGTGGACTTAAAATGTTATCGCAGTGTTTTGTTTCATTTATATAAAAAGTTTTAAGAAAATTTAATATGGTGATTTTGGCTATGTTTTTGTAATTGCCTACATTCAGATCCTTACAAATCCTTCTCTGAAAATACAATTTAACCATTTTCAAAAAGGCTTCTTCACCACAATGGTTATATTAACCAGAGCAGTTGAGCTGCTAAGCAGTATATCATATTAGAATCCCAGTATTTTTCAGATCAGTGAATGCACCATGATTAAGGTTTACCAAGTTGCTGAGAACAGCATTCTTCTATATGCACACTGTTTTCAGCATCAGTGAAGGGTTTAAAACTAGTGATGCTCTAAGAGCTAACCGAGAAAGATCAGAGTTGAACCCCTTGTCGGGGAGGGACAGTAACTGTATTTTTATTTCTAACTAAAACTTGCATAAAGATACAAAATAAAAATTCTTACCAATAAGCAAGCTATTCATGATTACAAAAATAAGGCTAAAACTGATGTCTCTGAGTTAGACTCAATGGAGACTCATTTGAGAGCAGTAAGGGAGCCGAGCCAAAAGAGCAGAATCTTTCAAAAGAGATGAACTCCCCATCACTAATTAAAACTGAAGTTGTAGGAAGCAGAGTGGTGTAATAGGCTATTTTAAAGGAAACTGTGTTTTGGTGACATGTCGGGAGGTTCATTTAAGCTGTGAAAGAGTGAGAGAGAGCAAGATTTTTAACAGATAACAGAATGGATGAACTTTGTTTATCCTTTTGAGCCTCCCACATCTGTAATGCAATGTGCTGCCTTTTGGAAATTAATATAAGAATCTACATTCTCTATAAGCACATACAGAGCGTGCTGTTTTAGTCATTCAAACCCTGCTAACCCTGCTAATTGTAATTGTAAGAGTCTAAAGGCAATTTAAATGGTCAGCTGCACTATATTTTTTGTCTTATATCAATTCCCCTCTCACATCTTAGTTTGCTTAAGCCTTGGGCTGGCTCTTGGATTCAGTTTTTGGAATAGGCATCTTTCATAGCGAATAATTGTGATTATAGGAATTCAGAAGCTAGCTGTACATTTTATTGGTGCTATCTTACAAGAAACTATAAACGTCTCAGATGTCAACACAATGCTTCTCCCTTCTGTTTGAAAAGCACTTGAACACCATGTCGCACTCAAACAATTACTTAAGATGTTTTTTTCAAGTGCCCAGCTCTTGTGAGGACCTTTGTTTACAAATATCTTTTTACAGGGTCTCAATAAAGGGGCTGGGATTAGCTCCTGGGAATCTTTTGTACCCATTAAAGAGAAGCTCTTTATTTTAGGAACTAAGATGAATGCGAGTTTAGCACAACCCTTCACTCATATTCACACTAACACAGATGGCATTACATTTTAAAACATTTTGGTCACCTGTTTAAACTTGGTTTTGGTGCTAAAAAAAAAAAAGATGTCAAAGTGCAGACACTGACTTGAACTGGTTCTAAACTGTATAAGGTGCTTTTTCTTGAACTCATCCATGTGGTATGTACTCAACAAACATTGTCTGTATCATTTCTTTTGTCAAATACTGGCAGAGGGACAACATAGGGACAACAGAAAGAAGCATTAATAAGTTTTTCCAAGTGCTAGTTTAAGGTGCATACCGGTGCAGTTTTTCATTTACAGTTTTATTGTCTTCCACATAGAAAGATTTCTCCAGCAGCACTTAAAAAAATCTGAACCTACATGCAAAAAATAAATGAATGTAAACTGTTTAGAATCCACTGAATTTTAAACATCACACAATAAAATGAAAATTGTATTTTTTTTTTTATTATTTCTTTTGGGGGGACATTTTCTGTCCACATGAAACATTTTTGTAACGAGCACCAGCATTTAGAAAGACTGTAAATATGTATGTGAACCACATTGTTTTTATTGTACTGTTAAAGGTGTTTTAGACAATGGGTGATCTTGCTTATTTTAAAACTGAATTACTGTATGTTGCTAAAAGTATATCCAGTTTAGACTTGAGAAGAGACTAAATTTAGCATTCCTTTTATGGATGGCTGATCTCTTTCAGGATTGTGAAATAAAGTCATATTTATATTTTGGACCTCATCATGATTTACTCTTATTTTTGTTTCAATTTTCCACGCTAGCTTTTTCATTGCACAGCTCACTGATAAGTTCCAGTGTGTTTATATACAGTTTTAACCAGAACTTTACATACTCTATATACAAAGTTTATTATTGACATTCAGACTAATCTTTTCCTGTTTTGGGTCAGCTATGGTGAAAAAAGGGTTTCTATTTACTAAATTTCAGACTAATAGAGGAGTTTACTTACAGTAAGATCACTAAGCCTTCATACAACTTGTGAAAGTTCAGATGATCTCATGGTTTATATACTTCAGGTTGATTTAAAACATTACATGGATACACATTTGCAGATGTATTATAAGGCAACATCACAAACAGTGCTTTCTCGTGTGACATCATGGGAAAATCAAAACCAATTTGCCAACGTACGAGGAGATGTATGAACCTCTGTCTGGTTCATACTTGGGATCAATTTCCAGATGCCTGAAGTTGCCACGTTTATCCATTTAAACAGAGATATGCAAGTATAAATTGTAAACACAAACCCAAAGGTCGGTCTGTATCCTCAGCCCAAGTCTACATATGAAAGTATCCTTTAAATCGATGCTGTTCTAAATGTCTTTTTCTGTTTTAAGACACTTTGATTGAAAGATTCTTTTGAGTAAACACTTTTCACAGGATAAAGTGTCACATAGAGGACAGTCAAATTAAAGCCTTATAAAATGAAAAAAAGGATAACGCAAACCAGACAAATTTACTGGGTGGTCATTGCCATCCCAGCCTCTCCCTTGATGGTGTCAGTGTTCTTATTAAATATATCCTCACCTGTTTTTTGGCAGCATAAAGACGGGGACGCAAAACGTTTTACAGCTTGGGGCCAATTTTTCACGAGATCTGTCTCTAGTCTTAAAATGAGACCAGCAGATGATCTCAGACTTGGATTTCTAAAAGGTCACATATGTACACTGAAGCAGAAAGAAAAATAGAGCTCTGAAAGAAAAATTGTTAAATGGATTCTAAAAAAAATTAACAAATTGCCAATCTTTTCTTGAGTTAAGTAAAAAACTTGCCTGATGATGAGGTTAAAAGGTGAAAAGAACAGTTTTTTTCATTGCAGGAACAACAACAAAAAAACTTAGGAAGGATCATAAGTCAGGTGATGTCAACAAAATGTGTTATCACATGTATAATGACAAATCCTCATGACATTTTGTCAGCTTTAGTCCTGGCTAGTGGTGGAAAATATGATAACTTACTGAACCACATGTGACAAAGCTGGCTCTTAAGGGTAATAACCAAAGAGGGAACTCAGCTCTAGGCACTAGGCTCCAGGTTCACCTGGTTCAAATTAGTTTTGCATTACAGTGAAGAGCTTTTTGTCAAGTCAGAACAGATCGGTGAGGTACAGCTACCTACACACCAGGTAAGAGAGATTTTAAATTGTGTTAACTGTGCAGTCATGATCAATAGTATTAACTCGGAAATATTTGCCAATTTATATTTTAAAAGTTCCAAGTTACATTTACAAGATGATATATCATTAAGTTACATTTTTAGTTTGAAATTGTGAAAAAGATAAACAATCTTGTGTTTTAGGTTTGTGTAATTTAGTGTTCATAAGAATATGGAGAGACTTTTATCCAGTCAGCCTTTTTTAACAGTAATGTATCAACTATAGCAAAACAGCTATTTTGATTTTGAATTTATTTTTCTTACTTTTATAATTTTACACATCATTCTAATTATATATTTATTTATTTATTTATTTATTTACTTAATCATTTTATATGTTATAATAGTTAAATACATTTTTGTCTATTTTACATACTGTTGTAAGTCATAAGTGCTTAAGTAGAAAAATTAACTTCTTGTTTCTTGAAGGTGTTTATGTTTTAGCCTGTTGGATGAGCGGTGAAACGTCTTCAAGAAACTAGATATTAATTTATTTACTTCGTTTTTATTTATCTACTTATTTATTTTACAGGCTCGAGCTATATACAAACTTTCATTTACTGTTTTATTAAATTTTATTTACTTTTTTATTACATTTTATTATATTTACCCAAAGATTTGTTTATTTATTTAGTCACATTCTTCACTAATATTAAATTATTTTAGTGGTTTACACAACCAGTAATTATTGTTAATCTAACAGTCTTTTGGCTCACATGAGTCGTTCCCCTCAGAAACACAGTTTTCTGTATTTTATTTTATTTTTTTAAGAAATAAAACTATGCAGAGCTTGATTATGTCCATCCGTTAGGTCGCCGAAGACAAACTGGACCGACGCGGCTTCCGTAGTAGCGGATTGAACAGTTGTACGGCGGTCAGATCGTTTCTACAAGTCAAGATGGCGACATCGGAGCCGGTAAGAGAGACGAGACACAGATGAAAATAACCGACTGATGCGCACGGAGTGACTTGTTGAGTCCCCGCTTATCAGTTGGATTTAATCCCCGAATTTTCCACGTTGAAAGTGACGCTTGTATTTAGTGTAATTAACGGTGTTTCGCTTTAACAATATCGGCGTGGATTAGCGTTAGCATGCAGTGCAATGTGCCTGACTTTGTCGGTAGGGAGGGACTGATTGACTGAACGTCGTTCATTCATACTTCACACAGTGGTTTGCTTTGTTCTTACTTGACATTAGTCTCAAAGTACAGTGGTGGTCATAGTGGGAACATTTTTATTTCTTCTCTCTTAATTTACTGATGCATTTTATGACGATAAAAACACGTGTGTATCAAGCTTCTAGCTAGCCTAGCACGCCTGCTAAAAGTAATGCTAGCAACCCTTAGTTGTGAAGTGAGCACAGGTTTGACTTTTTTGACACATATTACGAGATTTGTTGGTTTTGTTTGATATGTAGATGTTAAAAACGTTGAGCTGGAGAGTCATGTTCAAATATCTGTCCTTTAAGAGCAGAGCTTAAAATATAATGTAATGTTGTGAGTGTAGGGCCTATGAATGGCATAAGTCTTCCATAATATACATATTAAAACCTTAGAGGTGTCTCGAGTTCTTGATTTTTCATTTATCTGACAAGCTTAAAAGATCACCAAATTGTATCTTTTTTTTTTTTTTTTTTTTAAAGAAAAACATGCTATTATCTCCTTACATCCCCCCTAGCAGTCAGTGTGTCTCTGAGTTTATCACTGATGTATACTTTTTAACTGGAGTTTATGTAAATACGCATCCGTGGTTTCAGCCTTGGCTCTGATGTGTCAAGTGGACGTGTCAAGTGGACAAGTCATGGCGCTGTCTGTGGTGCTGAAGAAACAGACAGGTTGCAAACATTTACCCTTGATGTGGATGTTTACTTACGTCATTTCATGGAGGATATCAAAGTTCACATGGGCAGTAGTTATATTGCCAGACATGGAATCTACACAGGCAAATTTTTTTTTTTTTTTTTTTTTTTTTTTTTTTTTTTTAAACAAGAAAATCTACAGTAATTTGTTGGGTTTTGGCACAGTAGAAAAACAGGACAGTTACACAGTCCAGAAAAGTTTGGAAACATGGAACTTAGTTGTTTTCTCATTTGTGAGAAGAAAAGAAAATCAGAGTAGGGATAAATTACTTGGATTTGTAGACTTCTTTCCCAATCCCATTTTCAAAAAGAACCTATCTATCTATCTATCTATCTATCTATCTGTCCAGTTGTCTGTTATCTTCATCCTTCTGTCTCATATTTCCTCTTTCCTTTCAGCAATCTATCTTCAATTATTTCTTCCATCTATCTGTTCTTTCATCCATCCTTCATAAAACCTTTTTCATTAATCAGTTAAATCTATCCAGCCAGCCAGCACCTACCATCTATTCTTTCCTTCATCTGTCATTAATTTAATTTTTTTCTTTCATTCATCTGTCCATCCACCCATCCAGCTATATTTTTCTTCCATTTATTAATTTGTCCATCTATTCTGTCATTCATTCATCAGTTCAGTCATCTATCCATCTACTCTTTCTGCTGTCTGTCAGTCATTTTTCCTTCCTTCTGGGTTTTTTTTTTTTTTTTTTTTTTTTTTTTTTTTTTTTTTTTTTTTTTTTTTTTTTTTGTCTGAGTATTTGAAAGCTGACCTCGAAAACATCTGAAAATAAATTATTGCTCGAGGCTAAAAAGGAGAACTTTGAAAATTACGTTCTCGAATGCTATGGGAATTTTACATGAAAAAGTGTGGGAGCCCTGGTAAAACTTCACTGGTTCTCCTGATATAAATTTTTGTTGTTTGGTTTAAATTTACGATTAAACTTGAGCTCATATTAAAATATTGAAGTTGTGAGAATAAAAGTTTGTCTTTAGTTTGTCAACCCAGCATTAGCAGTTTCCTACAGGCATAGGTGTAAACGTCAAACTTTAATAATTAGATATACTTCATGTTAGTGCCACTACAGTGTTTATCTTCATAACTTTTATCTCAATTTCTTACAAATATCGCAAAATATCATTGACACACCGTTTCCTCTGTTTTGTAACGTTTTTCATTCTCTGTCGTGTGGAACTGCTGGATATTCAGAACCATTTTTCAAATCGCATGAGAGAGTCTCTTGGTGCTGTGAGGTTTGGCTGTGACAATGTTTAAAAAATCTCCAAAGGAACGTCATAAAGCAGATGAGCAGATCTAGTAAATACCATGGATGCGCTTGTAAACTTTTGCTGCAGCTCAGTCTGTACTGATTTGGATTCACAGAGACACATTTTGTCAAGCTCAGAGAGATTGGGTTAATTATTCATCTGCATCTGGAGTTAATAACTTGGTTTGTTGGGGGTTTTTTTTATTTATTTATCTGTGTCCTTAAATCTTGTCTCTGCCCTTTTGAGGGTTTACTGTTACGTGTGAAGGACGACAAGGTTCTCATCCTTTGAGAGCCTTGCTTAGTCATCTCACAGAACCCATTGTATCAAGTCAGATGTTTAAGCTGCAGGTGTCTGATCAAGTTGGCAGAAAGTAAAGGCTAAATTGTTTTTGAAAATAGTATTAGTAAGCGTTACTTTTTTTTTTTTTTTTTTTTTTTTTTTTTTTTTTTTTTTGTAGCTCTGCTAAAATATTCATTTGTGCCTTTCTCGTCTACAGTATGTGCAAAACTAAGGAGTCATGCAGAAAAACACTGCAGGACATTGATGCATCAATTTTGTTTTCTGTGCAAATATATGACATTTGTGTGTTTATCTCTTTAGAAAGCACCTGAAACTGAAGATCAACAGGCTGATGGTCAGGTTGTTGCAAATCCTGAGCAGTATATCAAACATCCTTTGCAAAACAGGTGAGAATTGAAAACACTGACTTGAATAAGTGAATGTTGAAAAAACATTTTGAGCATCAAACTTGCTCTGTTCTACTGAGATCATTTAATGCTCAAATCAATGCATTTATTGCTCATTTAACTGAGTTGGTTAATTATCTGGATCCTTCTTGTTGGCCATTGCAAAGCTTCTGTTAAACCTGAGTTAGAGAACAAAAAGCAACACAACACTTGCCTGTTTCTGTGGTTGGACTAAACACATTGTGTTTTTTTTAGTACTTCAAGCTGCAGAAACTTAGAACCTGTTTGTAATTTCTTGCATTTTGCCCTATTTTTGTCTGTTTATTGCACAGTTAGAGCTAACAGCGAAGCTTGGTCACCCTGTTACAACATAAGGAGAAATAATCTCTTAAGTTTCAAGTGATGCAACATGATTCCCTTACAGTGTGTTACTGTCATTAATTTGTGTTGAAATACTACACAAAACTCTTGTCTTTGTTCACATAAATAAAAAGAAATAAAAGTTAATCTTCCCCAAAGGTGAAGAGAGAAACTTATATGTGAAATTATTTTGTTTGCTTACTTTATTAGTCTTTACATTAAGGGTGTCTGAAATAATTTGAAAGCAAACAAAATATGAGCTGCTTTGATATCAGTTAGTTAATTTATATCTCTTTCACTTTTACAGAGGAGAGCTAACCCTTTTTCAAAATAAACAAATAAAAAAGAATAGGGTGGAGAGAAAGGAGAAAATGAGTGCGACAGCTCAAGAAGACATTGTGAATAAAAGAGGAAAGGTCAAGTCACCAGTTTGGCAGTATTTTCGATTTAAAAAACCCTAATCAATAATTATTGGTTTCGATTGATATGAAATTCTTATATCATGATATGTTTTTTAGCCATATTGCCCAGCTCTAGTTGGAACCCTAATTGGAGGTGGGACTTTTTCACACCCGTTGGATAAAATGTAGTGACACCGTCAACAAAATCCTTCAACAGTCATGTGCATACGTGGTGATAATGAGAGACTTTAATTGTGTTTATGAAACTGATCCCTAGTGGTGTTGCTACATGGTATGAATGGGGTTTTACTCCATGGTGTGGCTGCTGATGGGTGGGTTTAATGTAACAGCTGTAGGTGGTGGGGGCACTGAGTTCGCCTGGTGTCCCCTCTCTGCCCTCAGCTCTCTCCCGGCCAGCCCCGCCTCTCCTGGGACTGTATGAAAGAATAAACGCACTCATTGTACACAAAGGGGCTGCTTTTCTAGTGCTAGTGGTGGTTTTCTGTGTTCATGTGTGCTTTTGTGAGAAGCTGTTGTGTTCTGCTGTGAACTGAGGTCATACAACTACAATATGAAGTAAAAGCCTCTTTAGACAAATTTGGCTAATAATATGAGATAAAGGGTATGTTTATGTGAACTTAAAATTCCTTCCTTTTTCAGATGGGCCCTGTGGTATTTCAAAAATGACAAGAGCAAAAGCTGGACAGAGAACTTGCGACTGATTTCCAAGTTTGACACAGTTGAAGACTTTTGGGCGTAAGTTTTTGTTATTTATTTATTTATTTTTATATATATATATATATATATATATATATATATATATATATATATATATTTTTTTTTTTTTTTTTTTTTTTTTTTTTTTATTTATTTTTTTTTATTTTTATTTTTTTTTCTTCTCTTGTGAGAGTAGCCGAACTCCTGCAAATCTGGACTCCTGATTTGGAATCAATAATACTGCAAAGATTTGCATTAATTGAATTATTTCCAAGGATTAATCTTTTTTTAATTTACTGTATTTTTTCTGAAGGTTGCTTAAGAGCACAAATAATCCCCCCTCCCTCTTTCTTTTTGTTTTAATATTCATTTATTGAGATGATGTAAAAATGTGAACTGTTTCTGAACATTACAAAGACAATATTGAATGTTTCCATGATATTATATTCTCCATGTTGACTGTATGAAACCGTCCATCATAATGCAAACACATACAAACAAGCAGGGTTGTTTTGAAGTCTATCAGAGTCCCATGACTGCAAGATGTGTTACTGATCGTATTACTCTGATCTAAAGCAAATGAGGCTTTATATGTATACTTTGATTTTGCTGAATTGTGTTGTTTGATGTTAAAAACTCTTTTGATCTTCATTGCAGATTATATAACCACATACAGCAACCAAGCAAACTCGGCTATGGTTGTGATTATTGCTTATTTAAGGTAAATCTGCCCCTTTTTTGTCAGTTTGTATGACTATTTATTGCCAACAGTCTGATGCTTCCACCTTGTTACTATGTGCTCATGTTAGATTTTTAATAGGTTTGAATAACAAAATAAAAGTTGGTATTCACTGTTTTTATTGGTTGGTTGGAGAATTTAGACAGTCTGGTTGTCATACATTACAAATCCATAAGCAGTGAAACCAGTAAAAGCTCCTAACTTTTTTTGTTTATAAGGAAATTTTCTCTTGACTTCGAAAAAATAAATAAATAAATAAATAAATAAATAAAATATATATATATATATATATATATATATATATATATATATATATATATATATATATATATATATATATATAGGAGATGATACGAGCGCATCTGAAAGCAATAGACATATGTAGTGTTGTCAGACAGTGATGGCATCAATTAAATTAGGAAAATTGCAGCAGATGATCTACAGGTCTGGATGCAAATGTTCCGGTTGTAATTGTCATTTTCTGGGCCAGGATGGGATTAAGCCAATGTGGGAAGATGAGCGGAATAAGCTTGGGGGTCGATGGCTGATGACTCTCAACAAACAACAGAGGCACAACGACCTCGATCGCTACTGGATGGAAACGGTGACACTGATGTTTACTCCTCAGAATGATTCCCTGTCATCCCATCAGCTGATTTGTTTAGAGAAAAAAAACAAAACAAATAAATTAAACCACGTTGTCATGCTGAATTTTACAGCTCCTGTGTTTAGTTGGTGAGTCATTTGATGAGGCAAGTGAAGAGGTGTGTGGAGCTGTGGTGAACGTCAGACCTAAAGGTGACAAAATATCCATCTGGACAAGCAACTGCCAAAACAGGGAAGCCATCATGACGATAGGGTAAGAAAGAAAGTCACCAACATGCAGTACCATGTAAAATTATTCATACCCTTTTGACTTTTTCACTTCAGCTCACATTACAACCTCAAACCTCTGTGTACTTTGATTTTTAATGTTGTAGAACATCACAAGGCATTATTGTGATGTGGAAGAAATTGATACTTGGGTCTCAAATCATCTTTAAAGAAAAGTCTGACCAGGGGTTTTCTAGCCCCCTTTACTCTGATACACCTAAATAAAGTCCAGTTCAGCCAGTTATACCGGGGGGGGGGGGGGTTATAAAATGGCATCCCAAGTTTTGAATAGTGCATCTTCAGTCTATCATCAAAAAATTGACAACTTCAAACGTACCAGGACAACATCCACATACATAGACCGGCTGCACAAGGAGAGCAGCTAAGAGGCCCTTGGTAACTCTGGAGGAGCTGCAGAGATTCACAGCTCAGGTGGGATAAAATGTCTCCATTTTATCCCACCTGTGTGGGTCCCACTCCTCTGTGGAGGAGTGGCAAGAAGAAAGCTGTCCCATTTTTAGTTTATCAAGCCGCCACAGCAAACATGTGGGACAAAGTGGTCTGGTCTGATGAGACCACATTAAACCTTTTGGCTTTCAAGCAAAATATTATGTTAAACCTGATGCTGCACATTATCGTGAACACACCCTTGGTGGGGGCTGCATCATGCTGTGGGATTGCTTTTCTTTAACAGTAAATAGAAAGCTGTGAAACTGTGAATCTCAGGGAAGCACACTGAAGTTTGTGGCTGTTATGTGACCAGGGTGGGGAAGTTTAAGGCATTTTAAGTGTTTGAGGGCTGAATTCATCTCCTGTTTCTGACCACTAGGTGGTGACTCTGAGCTTCTTTTCCTTGTCTTTCTACAGTCAACTTTACAAAGAGCGTCTGAACATCCCTATAAAAGCCATGATTGGCTACCAGTCACATGACGACACGTCCAGTAAGAGCGGCTCCACCACCAAGAACATGTACTCTGTTTGAAAAACCTTCCCCTGTTTCAACTTGCTGTAGATTTAAACAATTACCAGTCTGCATCATCACATTAACTTTTGAGTTGTCAACTACTATAGTGTACTTTCCTTTTATTGCAAACAAATATTGTTTATAGCGTGTACAGTCTGAGCCTCCCTCATACACAAGAAGTTATTGGAACCAGGCTGGCTGGAGTCTGGCTCAAGATGTCTTAAATGAGCTGAAGAACATAAATAATTTCCTTTTAGAGTTGAGGAGTTCTGTGAGTTATATAGTGACCTCCTTTAGCTATGCTGAGAACAAGGTTTTTCGGTACTTGACTGCTTTGAGTTGGGAAAGAAACCCCTTAACTTTGTAAAGCCTTGTCTTTTCCTCATCCTCGAAAAGGTGTTTCTTCTCTCACAAGAAAAGATTATCAACACATTTTTGTTACACAGAGCAAGTTTTAAGGACAGTTTTTAACTTGATTTATCCAGAGCATGTGATGGGGTTTCAGGTGCATCAGCATGAAGAAGCCGTGGTTACATTTCATAGTGGAAGGTTTGGATTTAAGGCCTCTTATTTTTTTCAGCCACGCTGGAATTGTGAAATATTGCTTGTAGTATTTCTTGTTTTGTTTTCTTTCAGTTACATTTATTTATAATATATGCATTGCAGTTACTTAGTTGAAAGACAACGATGAAACTTGTTTTGTGTTTTTTTTTCTTTGATTAAAGTTAATAGTGAGGACTACTGCATATAGATAACATTTTTCCCATGTACCATACAGTAATAATGCTGACAGAAGGTGTGCTTTTCACTGTTCTCTAACTAACAACAACTGTAGATTATGTTGCACTCCTCTTGGTTGATGCGAAAGAAAGATGATATTCATTGTGAAATGACTCTGCTCATAATGTATCTTTATTATCTGTTACTCCAGGATGTATATTACCTTCTTTCAAGTAAAGGTCAAGTGCTTTGCATTAAACCACAACTTTGTCACTTTTGTGAAGAGTTTGGGTCCTCAGTAAAGTTAGACTCTTGTGTCATGGTTTCCTCTTTGTGTCACATGAGGGCATTATACCTGTGTATCAAGGTGACAAAGTATGATTAGTTTACAAGAAACTGCTCATTTGCTCATCCAGTTAAGATAAAATTAAAATCTAAGGTTTTTCATTTCATTAACCTCCACAATTATTGGTAATCTGATTAAAGATGAGTCCAAAAGCCTTACAGTAAATAGTTGTAATGGAGACTTGGTGACCATAAGATGTCCCTTTTAGCAGGAGTTTAGTGACTACATGTACACTTTAAAACATTTTTTAGAATATTGTGAAAAACTTAAGAAATTTTGTGACTCGTTTCAGGAGGTGAAACTCATTTATAGATATATTTTACAAGAGTAAAATATCTCATGTCTTTATTTCTTGTCATTTAAAATGACTAAGACTTACAGATGATGCAAACCCAAAATTCAGTGTCTCAGAAAATGTGAATATTACACCAATTAAAAAAACCAAAACATTTAGAAGGTGTCACATGGCACCATATGCTGAGGCTACAGTCCTCAATGCAGCTGTCCTGTGTTTGATTCCCAGGCCATTTACTGTATGTCTTCGTCTTCTCTCCCTGCTTTGCTTCCTGTCCTGCTACTGTTGAATAAAGGCCTATAGTGCCCTGAAAGCATTTATGTTTTTCTAAATTGTTTATATGTTTTGTAATGTCCATATTATGGCCTAAGACAGCTAACTTGACAGATGTCCAGAAGACAGTCAGTGACACCCTCCACAAAGATAGGCCACAAAGGGTCTTGCTAAAGAAGGTAGTTATTCAGAGTGCTGTATGCAAGCTTATTCTCAGAAAGTTGCCTAGAAACCAGCAACAAGGACAACTTCAGCCTTGAGAGGATTGTCAAGCAAAATCTATTCAAGAATTTGGGGGAGCTTCACAAGGATTGGACTCAGGCTGGAGTCAAGCGCCACTACGCACAGAGGATATCCATCCATCCACCCACATCACATCTTTGTGTCGTGTTGTCGCCTCCTACAAAATTAACTGTGTTCAGAAATTCATACATAATAAAACACGTTTAGAGATCTAAATCTCATTTTTTGTCCAACATTTCTATATGGGAAAGAAAATTTAACATTTCCAAGAGATCTCTTGGTTATATGTGTTTTTCCAGCCACGGCCGTCCTAAAGTAGTGAGAAAAACAAGGACTTCATCACACTTATCGCTTTCGGTTCTAGTGCTAAGTAAAAAAACAATGTTTTTAAGTCTTGTTCTAAAAGAAATTTTAGATAAGTCTCTAAGAATGTAATGGAAAGGACACAGACAAACACCCTCTGCAGTGGAGAAAGAGGTGATGACGTCTGTGTGTTTTCAGTGGGAATGAACAGCAGAAGTCTTTGTTCAAACGTCACTCAGCTTTAATTATCTAGTCAAACAGGATCTTTGGTAGCTGCTGGAACTCCACCCTTGATCTTAGAGCATCATAGTCCTGTCTTTTAACACCACACATGTAACAACTTCTTAATTTTATTAAAGTGCCTAAACGTCATGTTTGTACTGAGTCACAAGATAAAATGTGTTTGTTGGTACACTATCCACATTCGAAAGGTCATTGCACTAAAATCATTTCATCAAAGCTAGACGACTTAGGGAAATTATTTTGGTAGGTACAGTATACAGACCTGTGAAAACCTATTCACATCCCCGATCACATTTTGCTACAGTACAACCATAAACTAATATATTTTATTAGACCAACACAAAGTACTGCATAATTGGGAAGTGGAAAGAAAATGATACGTGGTTTGCCAATTTGTGGCAAAGTGTGACATTTGTTTTCAGCAACTCTCACGTTGATTCCCTACATAAAATTCACACTAAGCAATTACCTTTGGAAGTCTCCCAATTAGTAAATAGAGTCAATCTGTGTGAAATTTATTCTCAGTTTTACTAAACCTGTTCTGTGAATGCCTCAGGGGTTAGAGAACATTAGTGAAGACCAAGGAACACAGCAGACGTCAGGGAGAAGGGTGTGGAGAAGTTTAAAGCAGCATTAGGCTATTAGATAATCTTCCAAGCTTTCAACACCTCACAGATAAATTCGATGTCCAAAAATGGAACAATTATTACACAACTGTAAATCTACTAAGATATGCCAATCTATCTAAACTGACAAGCTGGGCAAGGAGAGCATTAATCAGAGAACCAGCCAGGAGTCCCATGATAACTCTGGAGGAGCTGCAGTCCACAGCTCAAGTGGGAGAATCTATCAACGGGACAACTATTAGTCTTGTCCTGTTTGCTGTACACGTAAAAGAAGGCTCTCTAGTCTAAAGAGACCAAAACATTCCGTTTTGGTCTAAATGCAAAGTGCTATGTGTGGTAGAAAACTAAAACAACACACTACCCTGAACACACTATCTCCATGTTGAAACATGATAATGACAGCAATGTACCAGCAGAGACAGGATGGAGCTAAATACAGAGCAATCCAGGAGTAAAGGTCAGGTTCACCTTCCAGCCAGGCAGACATAAAGCCAGAGCTACAGTGGAATGGTTTTGATCAAAGCAAATTCAAAGGTTAGAACAGTCCAATCCAATTCCAGACATAAATCCAAAGAACAATGAGTGGCAAGACTTTAAATTTCGTATCAGTTCAGTCTGACTGAGCTTAAGCGATAGTGGACAGAAGAATGTGCAGAAATTTTAGTCTGCAGATGTGGGAACTTTGTAGAGGCATATCACCATAAGACTTGCAGATGTAATAGCAGTGAAAGATTATTCTACAGTACTGACTGAGCGGTGCTGAATACATATCCACCCTGCATGTTTTATTTGCAAAACAATATAAAAAAAAACATTCTATTCATTCCACCTCAAAATTATGCATTACTTAATGTTAGTCTATCAGAAAAATCCCACAAAAATACATTTAAATTTGTGGTTAATGTGTCAAAACTGAGAAAAAAAATTCAAGAGTTTGAATGATTTTGCAAGTATGTGGTTTGTTCTTTTGCTGTTAAAGTTGATATATTTTAATAAATATATTACCTGAGAAACAGAAGAGCCCAATCTAAGGAAAATCTTTTCAAGTAACAGTTCAGATGATGAAACGATATACATAAACCAAGCCATCACAGACTGAAACAATAAAATAACATAAAACACTATTAAACCTTCAGCCAGGGTCCAGCCACTGTTGTTACTGATGTCCTACACAGTCCTTCATTGCAATTTGTGCTTTCCTGCCGGACCCTGGCCGCCTCATATCAGGACATGGGCAATATCAAGGGCTTTTCCTCCTCGCGCTTGCTCAGCAGGTTTGAAACCATGAAGGACGAGAAGAAGAAAAACTCCACAGTGTAGGTGAGCTCAAACATCTGCAAGTTGACACTGAGGGTCCACTCGAAAACAGCAGACAGATGGTTGTAAAAGTACTCTTCCTGGACGAACAAAATGGTATCTGCAGGTTATCGAGTTAAGGATCTGCAGGGCAAAGTCAGATGATCACTGGAAAGATTGTTTATGACTGAATTTATGAAAATTAAATGGCTTTTTTGCTCTTTTTCATTCCCACACTCAACTGCCCTAGGAAAGTATTCTGTTAAAAATTAATCTAGTTTAGTTGTGCTACCTTCTTTTGTCATGCATACTGTTGTCAGTCCCACTTAATAAACACAGAAGCACTTCAAATCTGTAAAGATCTTTGAAGCTGTGACTCAGGTCTCACTGGTATGTTCTGCCTTCAGAGGTATTTTAATATCACCAAGTTTAATTATATTGTATGATCATGTAAATGATAAGCATTCTTTTAAAAAACATCTCTTTACTAGACAAAGCTGATGTGGCACCAAGCACTCTGAAAGGATACAGCAGACAGTCACAATGATCTGAATCAATGAGAAAACAATGCGCAGAGGGAAGAGGAACCTCTCAAACCCGGTCAGAACACACTTTCCCGTCAGGGCGGAGAGCAGGATAGTGTAGAAGCAGGCACACGTGAAGCTGACGGCAGCTCCAAAGTAGTGCATGAGTGTTACATCACCTGGCTGTGAAGAGAGGTAACAGGTTTTTCATAAGGAGAACACGGAAGAACTTCATTAATAACAGTTAATTATTAATTCTCTACTAATGCTGGTATTGAATGACTTTCATTAGTACTGTTTAGCTCAGTCTTTTCCTTATGATGGTCATGTTCTATTTAAAAAGTAGGCACATGATTGGTTTGGTAGTGGAAAAAAGCAGATCATTTAATGTTCTTGTTGATAACAGGTCTTTAATACATAAATCTAGAACCAAAAGTAAAAGATTGGTTTCTGTGCAGCATTTTAAGCTGTAGAAGAGATTAAAATATGCCTTCTGTGCTGGAAATCTTTACAAGAGGGCATAAAGTAAATAGTGACCTGCCTTTGTTTGCTCTTTCAACACAGATGTGAATTGAAACAGTTCTACTTTAATATAAGGTAAGTATTCATAAGATAATCTCTCTTGGTGCAATTCATCCTTCTGCAATACAGCCCCTGGAATTTCTGTTCGCTTTAACACTATTTCTAGGGATTAATGCACAACTTACGTTACAGTTTCCAGCAGCAAAGGCCCCAACAACTGCCACCAATCCAAAGGCTAACGCAACTTTGCTCAGCATGGAATGACACATGTGTCTCTCCATTATATGTGCATGATGGAAAATGGTGAACAGCAGAACTAAAGAAGAAAGCAGAGTTAGTTGGGTACATATCAGAACATGCAGTGTACTGCCTCGCAAAAGTATTCACACCCCTTTTAACGTGTTCATATTTGTTATATGTATCTGTGGGTTTTTAGATGATAGAAAACCAAAAAAACAGTCCATAATCTCAAAAGTGTGACATGTATTTGTATTCAGCCCTTTTCAACCAGATGCCCCAAAATAAAATGCTAGTACAGGCCATTTACCAAATGCCTTCAGAAGTCACCTTATTAATAATGACAGTATACATGTGTATCATTTAATCACAGTATAAATCTCGTTGCTGTGTGAAAGCCTCTGAGGTTTGTTAGAGAACATTAGTGAACAAACAGCATCACGAGGACCAAGAAACACAGAAGATCAGTTTAGGTTATAAAACAATTTCTCAAACTTTGAACATATCACTGAGCACTGTTTAATCCAGCATCTGAAAACGGATCAAGGATTTCACTTCTGCAAACCTCCAACACACGGCCATCCACTTTAACTGACAGACCGAGCAAGGAGAGCATTTATCAGACTTGCTGCCATGAAGCTCATAATAACTCTGGAGGAGCTGCAGGGATCCACAGCTCAGATGGGAGAATCTGTTAACAGGGCAACTTTTAAGTTATGCAATCCTTAAATCTGGCCTTTATGGAAAAGTGAAAAGAAAAATGCCATTCCTGAAAGAAAGCTAATAGGAAATCTGGTTTGTCATAAACATGAAGACAGTGGTAGATGACTTGGTCAGATGAGAACAAAGATAAACTTTCTGTAAATGCTGTGTCAGAAAATTAACACTGAATATCAACCAGAACACACCATCCCCATGATGATACATAGTTGAGGCAGCATCAAGTTGGGGGGAGGTTTTTCTTTAGTAGGGACAAGAAAGCTGGTCAGAATTGATGGGAAGATTGAAGGAGATAAATACAGAGAAATGCCAAAAGAAAACCTGTTAGAAAATGCAAAAGACCTGAGACAGAGGTTTGCCTCTCAGCAAGACAACGACAATATCCATACAGCCAGAGCTCCAAAGGAATGCTTTAGATCAAAGCACCTTCATGTGGTAGAAAGGCCCAGAGTCCAGACCTAAATTCATCTGTGGCAAGGCTCTAAAACTGACATCCATTCAATCTGACAGACTTGAGCTAGTTTACAAAGAAGAATGGGCAAAAGTTTCAATCTCTAGATGTGCGACGCCGACAGAGAGATTTGCCAAAATACTTGCAGCTGTATTTGCAATGAATTACAGTTCTACGATTTTTTTAGATTAATTTTTCTTTCCATTTAATTATAATTAAAATTAAAGAACTTCACAGTTGTGAGAAAAAGCATGAAAAATTTCAAAGGGTGTGAATACTTTTAAAGGCACTTTACGTGAAATGTAGAGGCATTTTGCTGCTGAACTCACATAGAAAGGTTCCAGCGTTCATTGTTGCTGTAAAAAGCGAACTTTCTGGAGCATAGGTCCCACTTCCGCTGGAATAACAATGTTTATTTTATTATTTATGTCAATGATTCAAGTCTTGGGAAGACAAAATAAGACGGTAAGTGTTCTGACTTTTCACCTTATTGTAGGAACCCAGCAACATCCCTTGGTCTCATTCCCTCTGCAGTAATTTTTACCACTCCTGAAAAGAAATTGAGAACTTATTATTTATCAGTTAAAAGTAAATGGTTAGAACACATAACTAAGACTGAACTCACCAATCACTAAGCGAGCACACATGGTTGTTGGAGTAGGCCATGCCATATCTGAGAAATTGCATAAAGAAAAAGATTATGATAAATTTAGGTATATTTTGCTATGGCTGTATTCAAGCTTTCACAGGATTTAATAGTTAAATTACTGCAAAGCAGGTTTTGTAAAGGTTTTATCAAAACTATGATCACAAACGACTTCTTCTTTCTTTTAAATGAAATTAAGGCATGTTAAACCAGCTTATCCATTTATTCAGTCTATGGAAACATTAAACCAGACCAAGTGAACAAGATACTGAGCCAGTCAGTGAATTTTACTGCTAGAACCAATCACAAGGAAAGACACAAAGCAGAATGAGGAAAATCACTCTACCTCAACTGACTTTTAGAGTTTAATTATTATCAACACGAATAACAAGTAAACATCTCAAGGCTTTTCTTGCCTATCCTGTGAGCACACCCTGTGGCACACTAAACAAGCCAGGTCACATATTTTCAGCTTGCTGTCTCAAGGATACACGCAACTAACATCTGACTTAATTTGTGCCTTTGTGTTGATTTTTTTCTGATTTAGACAACTTTTTAAAGATTATGTGGTACCTAATCTCTACAGAATAATGTCAGGGTCGTCTGTTATAAAAATCAGTCCTCCAATGTGTTTTCATTGTTCCTATCCAAGAATATATAGTCTGTATTATCGTCCTGGTAACTATGACGTAGTCCTGACATGTTGTTTTCCCATTATCAAGTTCTAAGCAAAAAGCTTTGAATTATGTGTTCTCAGAAGGTAAAAAAAACAAACACAACTATTGTAAATTTGCCATTCAATACCAGTACACACAGAGCAGCACACTGTAAGCTGTAAAAATTAAATGTTGTCTTTTCACCAGGATGTGAAACCATCAGAGACACTGTCAATAAACACTTACACACTCCATGTTCCTATGAAGGACACCAGTGATAATGATATAGGAAGGATGATCCAGAGCACCATGTCTCAGGGTTAAGAAAGAGAAATAAAATAAAAAACAAAAATTCCTGATGTCTTCAACACACTCAGGTGTCAGACCTCTTTGGAGGTTTGTGGATTCCTCATGGAGCCAGCATTAAATCCTCAAGTGAAGTTTGGTGACAAAACCACACAAAAAACCCTAAACACTTCAGTGATAAATAAATGTAAGGCTGCTTTTTAAAAGTTTTAGTCCAGTGTAGTTAAAGTCAGTCCTCCACAATCAAGAGCACAGAGCAGTTTGACACGAGTCTCTTTCTGTCTGTCTGTGCCACTCCTTTGAAGCACCACCTTGCTCTGGGAGAAGAGCATTGGGAAACATAGGGTTGGCCTTCTTTCTTTGACCACATTGTTTATTTTATTTCAAGCAGACTCTCTGTATGCTTGGTCTTGATATAGAGAGATTCTTATTATTACAAAGGTATAAAAGTATGATACATTAATACCAGCTTAGGATTGTTAAACTCATGCTGCAAAATACTAAGCTTGCTCAGTTTTTCCTGTCATTCAGTAATGAAAAAACTGTTATAAAGTTATGAACCACTTAAACTGTCCTTTTGTATTGGATTTGGTATTTATTACTTAAAAAGTGTTATATTTTTCAAATGTTAAATTTATGTCCTGTGTAGAAAATGTTAAAACATTTCAAGCTCTGAAAACTGAAAGTAAATGAGTTATTGTTTCATTTTTTCCAAGAACTTGTGGACTTTCAGGTTTTAGGGAATTTTAATTAGAAAAAGTTTTTTTGCACAAGCACTGATTCTCAAAATAGTTACATTTCTTTCAGTAATTTGACAACTAGTCTGAGATCCACATTGCGGGTCAGAATCACTGACACTTCTGCAAGAGATTCTAAATATTTTCAGTCACCAAATTTTATTTTCACAGCACTTCTTATACAACATAGTTATATAAAGTTTAGGTATTTATTCAGGAATGCTGCAGCCTAAATCAAGAGTTGTTAGGACAGGCAGTTTTTACAATCTGTTATTGCTTAATTTTGGTGAACCTGCATGAATTTTAGCCTCAGTTTCCTGTTTTTAGGGGACATGAGTGGCAACCAGTAAGTTCAGCAGTAAGTGCTGTTGTCGCTCATCTGTTACAATGCTGTTTGTTCACAGATGGTAATCCACATACCTTGGTTGTAATAAGTAGTGATTTGAGCTGCTATTGCCTTCTCTGACATCAACAAGGCATCCATATATATATATATATATATATATATATATATATATATATATATATATATATATATACATATACAACAAAAACTGCTTTTTAACTTATTTCATATCCTCCAGTAATTTTATTTTTTAAATTAAAAATAGATCGGAGGATGTCAGGAGAGGACAGGCAGCTCTGATCAGGCATACGTGACCATATGGGGTCCTCAACTTCAAAACAAACAAAATGTCGGCGCACATCAGATGGGGACTTCGGCGGTTATTACGGGCCCGAAACAAAGCTCTCTTCAGGTTTGACTTGTTTTATCTGTCTTCCATAGTGTGTTAAACGTGTCATCTAACTGACATGATGCGTGGAAAGGCTTGTGTAAAGCCTATTATTAGCCGCATTTTTGTGCGGGTGAGCTTTAGCAAGCTAACTACCAAACTACGACGCAAACGACCGCTTTAACCCTACCGACCTACCTATAAATTAATCTTTGAGAACCGGTTTAAAATATTTAAAACCTTGAATTTTCACTATGTAACATCAATGTCATATGTTCTTGACGATCTAAAGAGTTTAGTTATGGGCTAGTAGTCAGCTAAGCGCTGCGCTGATTATCGAGTTTAGTTTCAGTAAAATGTTTTAATTTTACCGCCTTTTTTATTTGACATTCTAAACTCACAACTAAAAGCTCAGTCGTCACATATCCCAGGTAGAAAGGTGTATGACAAGCTCTTCACGTTTCTACCAGGCTACCAGATCCCTCACAGGCCAATATAATAAGCTTCAGAGGAGTCCAGAATCAACCAGGGACAGGATCTACATACTTTTCAGGTGAGGCACCAGCCTCTGAACTCTCCTTTTTGTGATCCTGACATTCAAGTTCAAAGTGTTGATCCATATCAAGCAGCTTGTTTTGTGACGTTTTTTGTTTGTTTGTTTTTTTGCTTTTTTTTTTTTTTTTTTTTTTTTTAGCGAGAAACCTGTCCATCCAGACTCAAGATACTCCAAACCCAAAAAGCTTGAAGTTCCTCCCAGGGAAACCTGTGCTTGGAAGCGGTACGCAAGACTTTCCTTCTCCGAGCTCAGCCGGATCTTCATCTTTAGCCAGGTAATGGGTTAAGTTTACTGCTGTACCTTGTTGCACTGGTTCTAAAACGCATCCCAGAAAATATTAAAATACCACAGTAATAGTGTTAAGATTGTATTAATAATTATTCATATCACAATTAACAATTCTAATGACCAGTAAATGAATAAAATCTGTTTATTGTCTGTCTGGAAATTAAAAAATGATTGAAAAAACAACTAAACACAAACAGACATTACACTTTTTAAAATACACATAAATATCTGTCTAAAAGCACGGAGGATGTGCACAGAATAAGCCAAATAGTATGACCAGCTGCCTTTACTGTTTATTGGTTCTTCTTTTGCTTCCAAAATACCCCAGACCTGTTCCGATATTGACTACTAAACCACTAAAATTTAGAGATATTTCATATTTGGTTCACCCATTTTGCTGACTCGTGTAAAGATCAAAGCAGCAGTCCAATAAAAGACCAGAATCTGGTGTTTTGGGGCTGATTGGGAATGCCAGTCCATGGATTTAATGGTGTGGCTGATTTGGTTTGATCACTGGTTTCCTCATTTTGACTCTGATAGGCTGGTGTCATTCTTTCATTTCACATACATTATAACCAATGTAACATAGTTCTGAAGATTAAATATTATTACTATGAGTCAGGGTTTCTGGAAAAACATAACAGACTTCAGGGATGTGTGTTTCATGACTTGAAATGTGTTTTTGTTTTTAATCTTGAACAAGTCACTTTTGTCTCTTTCAGGGACCTGTTTGAAATTGAGGGAGTGAAAAGTGTGTTCTTTGGCCCTGACTTCATTACAGTCACTAAAGTAAGAACTCAATATACTGACAGCTCATCACAGTGAGAGTATTGTTTGTGAGGGGATAACACATGAGATGCTTTGTTTTTACTGTCAGACGGATGAGGATGTGGAGTGGACGGACATTAAGCGGCATGTTTTAGATGCTATTTCCAAGTTTTTTGAGAGTGGGGACCCAATAACAACAGGAGCAGTGCACCGTGAAAGTAGTGAGTTTTCTTTAAAGGCCATATCCAGACTGTGACTTGCATAAGCACTTCAACGTTTTACGATGCTTTATGTTTCCTTTGGAACAGCTCTTTCTGAAGATGATGATGATATTGTATCTATGATAAAGGAGCTTCTGGACACCAGAATTAGGTACAAAAACTACCAACTTATTACTGTCTACATATATCTCTTTCAATTAAGTAAATCACAATGTGATATTATACATATTTATAAGAAAAGAAATGTCATGCTGACAGTTTTCCTTCTGCTGTTATGAGATAACATTCTTAATCAGTATGTCCTCCATGCCTCTGTTCTGTTCAAATTTGTGTTGTCTCTTTATCTCACAAAGACCTACAGTGCAAGAAGATGGAGGTGATGTCATCTTTAAAGGTTTTGAGAATGGCACAGTAAAGTTAAAGCTGGTTGGATCCTGCACAGGATGTCCCAGCTCGACAGTTACTCTGAAAAACGGTATTCAGAACATGCTGCAGTTCTATATCCCAGAAGTGGACAACGTGGAGCAGGTGTTTTATTGAATAACTTTTTTGTCTTGCATTGTTTTACAGTTGTAGCAATCAAACAAGTTGTAAAAGCTACATTATGGGTACAAATTTTATTTACAGAAATCACAGGTTAAGCAAGAAAAATGGTGTGTGTGTGTGTGTGTGTGTGTGTGTGTGTGTGTGTGTGTGTGTATAGCAAATTTGAAGGATATTATTATTATTATTATTATTATTATTATTGACATTTAAAAATCAAATACCTTTGATTCTATAAAGCATAGACTGCTGATGCAATGATGCATTCCTGGATAAAAAGTTACCGTTGTAATAGATATTATTTTGCTTAGATATATTGAAAAGTTAATTTATTTCAGTAATCCAATTCACTAAGTGAATAGATTAAATAGATTTATTACATGCAAAATGATGTTTTAAACCTTTATTTCTGTTAATTATGGTGATTTTCTGCTTACAGCTAATGCAAATATGACATTTAAGATTAGAATATGACATCAGACAAATAAAAACATTTAAAATACGAAAATACGAGCTGAATGAAAAGTATGTTTAATACCTGCTTAATGTAATACAATTCCATAATGCTAATAAAAAAATATGTGACTTACAATGTGAACAACAGATAATAAAATTAATACTAAGTCAGTATTTTTGCTACAGAAGATAGCAGTAACAATGAAAAATTGTTTAACATATTATTCGGATCCACCCAACTAAATATTTCTTAAATTGCATGCCTTAAAATTCTATGATTTAGTAGAACTTAGCACAGAAGTAAATAATAAAAAGGTGTGCATCTTATATAGCATTAAACGTGTGAAATGACTGACTTTTTTTTTCTTCACAGTCAAAGTTTTTAAAAGAATGTGGATAAAACAGCTGGTGAACCGATATTCATTCATTGAAATTTTAATAAGACTTCAAGTCCAAGGTTACACAAATTAAAAACAAAACAAGATACAAACCACAATAAAAATACAAAAAACACATTTTAAAAATATGAGTAAAGTTTTATTACCATTGCTTCAATTTACGTACGTGTTTTGTTTTTGTTTTTTTTGTCATAAAATTATCTGCTACCATTTATACTGACTGTACAAAAGTGTAGTGTTATGAGATTCTACTTCTGCAACGCACACTTTCGTCTGTTACTTGTGTAATGACTACAGAATTTAAACACTTGTTTACATTTACTCTAAAGATTTTAACACTGAAAAATTTTATTCTGACAACTTTCTCTCACATTTAGGTTTTATAGTATAAGGCAATACAGTAATGATGACATTACTAATGTTTAATCTTTTGTCTAGGTGGAAGACGAAGTGGATGAAATTAATACAAAGGTTTTTGAAGAAGTGGAGCGTAAGCTACAAGAGTAAGAACTTCCTTGACAGACATCTCGCTTATGAACTCTGTCAGAAGAAAAATGTCTGTAAACACATGAGAAAACAGTATTCCTGTTGTTGGATCAAAAACACGAGAGATAAAATTATTTCCAGAGCTTTCTTTTGCCTCCATACTAAATATTCTTACTGTAATTTGCATTCACATACTTTATGCCCATTTTCCTAAAGAAAAGTGTTATACTGTACAAAGATAAATGAGGAAAGAAAAATGTTGTTTCTGTTGCTATAAGGTTTTTTTTTTTTTTTTTTTTTTTTTTTTGCTGTGATTGTTGTAAAAGTAGTGTTGTATTTATTTCTTATAAATATTGTACATTAAAAAAGAATATTTTGCTAAGATGATGATTTTGTTGAAGTTGATGAATGGTTTGTGTCTTCCAGGAAAATTTGAGTTATTTACATTTGCTGCTGCTTCACACATTATAAAAGAGTTAAAGTTTGGAAATAGATGAAATGGATTAAATTATCGATTGTGCTATTGTAGGTTTACCATATAACACCTGATATGTTATTAATATGCGTTGTGCTCCACTTTGTAGTTTTACTATGTCACATTAAAGTTCACTTTGACTAATTTTGTCATTTATCACTCATCTCAGTAGGTTCATTATAAAGAAAAATGAGCTGTACATTTTTTTTAATTTTTTTTTTTTTAAAGAAAGTAGCAGACCAAGTGTAAGAGGTGCAAAATAAAGTAAGGCCTTTGTGATAATAAAACAAATGATTTCAACAATAACAATAAATGTTGGTTTAATGTTCCTTAGAAGTTATTCAGAGATGCTTCTATGAGTAAAATAATGATGAAGCCTTAGACTATATCTCCTTAATGATTTCTTTTGTGCACAAGCAAAAATCTGCACAGATTTTCCCTTTTTGAGCCAGCTATAGATATTTTTATCCAGACAGTATGAGTTGGGCCTACTGCTATAAAGCCAAAGTCATCAAAGCTTAAGTTGGCATTTAAAGGTGGATTGACCATTTTTCTCAACTTTCTAAAACTCGAAAATGCAATTTCATGTGATTTTCCCACTTTACATACTTTGGAGAGGGATTGTTTGTGCAAATAAATTCACTGACAATTAACTCTAAGAATGCTAACTGTATCGACGTTTCTCGAAAAATCATTCACCATCCTCAACACTGGAACATTTATTCTGATTTTTAAACAAAATATACGAGTATTGGGGGATTTAACTGAGTGAAATATAAATAGTACTGTAAAGTGATTTAGGAACAAACGAGCATAAGATATAAATACAGTAAATAAGTAAACCAATTTATGCTGACTTTGCCACATGTATCGGGGAGGGGGGGCGCTTACCTTCCTGCGCATGCGCAATTTGCATTAACAATCGCCAGAGGTACATCGGTGAGTGTTATAGTATTTTATTGAATCAATATTTCATTTCGCTTTCTGGACTTTTATTGTAATCATCATTAAAGCGCATCGGAAGGACGCTTTTGTTTAACTGTGGTTTTTAACTGTTAACCCTTTGTTATTTATTGCTAACTGCCAGGGCCTCGCGCATGTTATCGGACTAGCAACAAGGCTAATCTGGCAACAAAGCTAACGGTCTGGAAATGCTAAGTGTTAGCCGTCTGTTGTGATGCAGCAGTCCCACAACTGAATGTTTTTCGATCTAAATAAGGTGCGTTTGGATTATGCGGACGGAGTCATAACAACATAATGTGCAAAAAGATTTAATAACAAGCTCATGATTATAATAACTGCCGCTTTAGCTTGCCCCGGTCAAATGTGAAAATTTGTGCTACTTTACCTGCTAACGCTACTCATCTGTCAGTCCGTGGCTAATGTTAGCTGGACTGACCGTCGAGTTGTGTCAGCCTCTGCTGAAATCTTAAAACCTATTGATAAAATATATAAAGGACTTCCATATTTCTAGATTATATCTGGTTAAGTTATGAAATAATAGTGGAATAAATGTAACTATTTTGCTATTTGCCACTGTAAGCCCTATTTATTTTGACAGTTTTTTTTTTTTAAACAGCTTCTTTGTCTGCAATATTTGGAAGAAATTCTCTATGAAATAACCTAACTCATCTCTTCAATAGCGATTAAATTAGACTTTCAACAGTATGATATAAAAGCATATTTTCTAATGGTTTCAGTGTTTCTTGTCAAAGTTCATTGAAGCTCTGAGCGAACCTCACTGTTTCGCTCTATACCAAAACATACAGTAAGAGGTAGAGCACAGTACGCTGCTCTTTTACTTGTAAGCAGTCTGTCAGTAACTGCATATAACAGGGGATATTTTGTAATGAAATGGAACCATGTAAAAAAGTGTCCCGCACTGATTGCACTGGAGTACTGCTACCTCCACTTCTTAATGTGAATAAACTGGATTTGGCTGAACTGAATTACTGACACTAAGGTTAAATGCCATTTATCTTAAGTACCAGTGGCACAATTTAGTATTGGGAAAATTATAGATGACTAAATTAAGAAATTGCAGGTCTGTATTTGGACGTTTCCTTCTTTGTTATTAAACAATAACTAACACAGTAAATAAAAACCTGCTGAAGCTACATAATGTCTGCTTTCATAGTCGCTACTACTTTTTACTAGAGTGGAAATCTTTTATTGATTGTTACTCAAATTAGCAAACAAAATTAATTAGATTAGTGTTGTGTAATTAAAGAGATGGATAAGAAAATTAATAAACATGGCATGTTCATTAAACTTAGAAAAAGGTATTTTATTTAGCCTTGGAGTTCTCTGGGGTGTGCATAAAAAATACTATAATTTGCTGTCCTTGTAATAAAATAAAATTAGCATAACATGACAAGCATTAGATACATTAAAGGCCTGGTATAGTAGTTATTTTAACCTATATGCAAACATGCTCCATGGTGGGGCAGTGGTAAAAGGAGAAAATAAAGAAAGCATATAATAGAGTAGATGGCTACCTTTGTTTTAAGTTTATCTTTATTTGCCTTCCTTTTGTTGGTCATTTACATCAGAGTTACTGGGCATGTCACCGCTCTAATCTCTTGATTTTTATGCAAATGATTTTATTTATAAGGTCATTGCATCAAGATTAAGTTTCATCCTATGCTAAACATTTGTTTTAGACTTCAGTTTGTCCCATGTTTGATGTGTTTATGTTTTCAGGAACAAATTGAACTGGTAAATAGAGACAGCCCTAACCCTGAATGAGTCATGGCCCAGTTCGGGGGACAGAAGAATCCACCGTGGGCAACTCAGTTTGCTGCCACAGCTGTGTCTCAACCGGGTCACTCAGGACAGTCTCTTGACCTCAACAGCCTGCACTGTAAGTTTAGCAAACCAAAGCCTCTGGGCTGGTAAAGCTTGTTCCTAGGTTTCTAAATAATATACTCCAATATTTCACTTTGGCATATTTTTCTTCCAGCAAACTGTGGTACATTTCTTTAACTTTGCTACTATTGATTTAAATTAATTACACGATTCCCCTAATATGAATAAAATGTATGCATGCATTTACCAGCGATTGAAAAGCTGGAAGTGAAGTACAGATAGAGGTTTACATGATTGTTCTGACTACATGACACATAAAAGCATTTCAGATTTCTTTTTAAAATCCACATTCAGCATGCATTTGCAAGTGCTATAGGTAAACGCTCAATCAGCAGTATGGACAGGCTCTTAAAGTTAACAGTTTGCTATCTGGTGTGAATAGATGGTCTTTCAAAGTAACATCATATCATGGCATGTCACCTCATTACCATTATTGCTGTTTAACTTTTGCAGCTCTTGGGGTGCAACAGCCGTCTCTCCTGGGAGCGTCTCCCTCCGTTTACTCTCAGCAGTCAGCCTTGGCTGCTGCTTCTCTCAGTAACCAGTCTGCAGCAAACTATCAGCTGTCTCAGCAAACTGCTGCGTTGCAGCAGCAAGCTGCAGCCGCTGCTGCAGCAGCTCTACAGCAGGTCAGTCACAATAGTTGTCCAGAGCTCAGGCGGCGATCAGTTCACCTTGTCATTGTCTTATGTAACACTTTAACCGTCGGCTATGTTCTCATTTTTGTTTGCAGTCACAGATCAATTCAGCACTTCAGCAGTATCAGCAGCAGCAGCAGCAGCAGCAACAACAGCAGCAGCAGCAACAACAACAGCAACCTCCCCAGCAACCACCTCAGCAACTGTATAATGTACCTCATCAGGTGAAGAACAGTCTCTTTTGAATTTATGGACTAAACTTTTTTAGAAATATGGCAGTCAGAAGAAGAAGATATTATACTGTATATTTTAGTTAGATTTCCTGTAGTAGCATAGTATAACTTGACTTTCTTTTATTCATTTTGTCATATTACATACATAATATTACATGTTAATATGTAAGATCATTTGTAAACAAGAGTTGTCAATATGCAGTAAAAAACAGACAACACTGCATTGCTTTGAGTCAACAAATTGATCACATCTGACATTTCCTCTGTTCATTTTGTAGCTTCCTCAGCCTCAGCAGGCGCTTATCTCTCAGGTAAATCAAAAGCATACAGACCGCTTTAGCGTTGTGCCATATTTTTCTGTTAAAGTTTTCTGTTGATTTTTAAAGAAGAAGAATAATGTTTGCGACTATAATGTGTCACTTTCTGTCCTTGTAGCAAAGAATGTGTCTTTCATGTTGAGAGTTTTTAATAATCTCCATCTAACCTTCAGCCCCCCGTCGCATTGCCCACCAGCCTGAGTTTGTCCAACCCTCAGCAGACAGCCCAGATTACTGTTTCATATCCAACACCACGTTCAAGCCACCAACAGCAGCCACAGAAGCAACGAGTCTTCACTGGTGTTGTCAATAAGCTACATGACACATTCGGCTTTGTAGATGAAGATGTCTTCTTTCAGCTAAGGTAGGGAAGTGTTGGCTTTGTCACACAGTCTGTTGCTTAGTAGAAATCAAATACTAGATATAGTTCTGTCTATTTTAAACTAATATAACATTACACTTTATGTCTAAATGTCTTTTTTTTTAACCTTCCATAGTGCTGTGAAGGGGAAAACCCCCCAGGTCGGTGACAGGGTCCTAGTGGAAGCTGTATACAACCCTAATATGCCCTTCAAGTGGAATGCCCAACGAATCCAGACTTTACCTCAGCTGGCAAATCAGTCGGTGAGAACATGCACAGGTTTTAGAGCTTTGTAAAACATTTCAGTTTCAAAATGCATTTAGGAGATTCCAGCTTTGGTATATTTTTCTTATTATTTATCTCAGTATCATGACAAACGAGCTATGATATATTAAACAATAAACTTCATACTGTTATATACTAAAAGTTGAAGATATAAGAACTTTCAACAAATTCATTTTTTGGTAATGATTTGTTAGGTTATTACCTTCTCAATGTCTTTTACTTGAAATAAAATCTTGTTGCACATTATGGATATAAAATGAGGATATAAAGGATATAAGAAGGATACATAAGGATATAAAAACGAAACAAACAACTTACTTGAGACCAATTGAGTTACTTTGTCGTGTTTGTGTGCTTATTTTTTTTTTATCTATTTGTCTTTATTGATCTGAGTAGATATTGTACATTTGCTGATTGTCCTCTGCAGCATGACTGGTGTGATGAAAATGACAGTACATTGATTTTATTTCTGAATATCCATAACAGGATCCCCCAGGTTCATTTAAAATTTTGGAGATCTTACCTTTGTCTCTTATACTGTCTCACATTTTTTAATTTTTTATTCAATTTTAATTGTATCCTTTTACCTTTCTGACCTTTTACTGTTGTGTTCTCAATCCCTCCTAGCTTCAGCAGCAGCCTCAGCCTTTACCTCAAGCTTCCCCACAGCTCGGCAGCCTTTACAGTGAGCCAGGAATGCAGCTCCGCTACACAGATATGCACTCTGCTGCGGACAACAGACAAAATGTAACCCTCTTGTCCTGAAATATACATTCTTGCTCACCCATTAGATTTTTGCCTATATTTCTTGACTTTGTTTTACCTGCAGTATTAATGGGCAATCACAACCACAGTACTGTTTTTTTTTTTTTTTTTTTTTTTTTTTTTTTTTTTTTTTTTTTTTTCTCTTAACAGTCTTTTTTTCATTTCATTTCTGTATTTCTCCTACAGAAGCTGCTGGTTTACTGTCATTGTGGAGGAGGGGCGGGGGGCGTGGAGGCTAATGTTGCTTTAGAAGTTAATATAAGATGTAGTAATTGTTTTTACCAGAAATGTTGCAGACGAGGAATAATTTGTTTTGTAGAAAAAGGTGTAAAAGCCAGTCATAGGCATGATAAGAATCTATCAATTCAAAGATTTCCACTTGCATTAGTGCTCCTCACAAAGTGAAGGTGTTTCTCAACTTAAATGAATTGAAACCTTGATTATTTCTATGTTTTTCACGGAATTGAAATGATATTTTAACATAGGGTCCACTGAGGTTTAAGATGCACAGTGGGTTGGAGTAATCATATCAAGTGTGCTGCTCTGTTCTGATAGTCTGTTCCAGTTTTGGGCTGATTCCAAACTCCTTAAGTCACCCATAAACCTGCATAGAACTGAAAATGAGTTATTAGACCAATATGTCATGTGAACAGAAACTATTATCAAATAAATGCATTAATAGATGCAAACAATATTGTTTGTGCTTTTTAAAGAAGCATAAAAGTATGATGCAAAATTTGCCCAACAGTTAAACGTTTTGTTTTTCCTATATACTTCCAACAATATATTCCATTTTTCTTGTTTTTAAAGCAGCAGAAATAAAGTATTCTAATCTTCAAATATATTTGAAGCATACCCATGATTAGTTAGACTTCAAGTAATTGAACATGTCAAAATTTAAAATACTTGGTATATTTATTTCTCTTCATCAAAATATATCAAACTAGACACTGCAGGTTTTTGGTAGGGCTGAGAATGAGGGATATGGGGAGACATGGCATTTAGCATTTGATCTGCCTCAACGGCCAATTTTATTTGACAAGAAGTCGAGACCAGTGCTCATGAGATGTAGGTGTGGGAAAAAAAATAGCTGGTGTTGCCTAACAATGTGATATAAAGCGATCGTAGTTACACACCCTATTGCTGAAAACTGTTTCACAGTGGGAACTGTGTTAACACCTTACAGTTCCAACATATCAGAGGTTATGGTGAACTTTAAATGTGTGAGAACTGAGACCGAAAGGTAAAAATAAACAATTACCCCAAAGGCGGAACTTGATTATCTCTGGTTAAAATTTGTGCCTGAGAAAGGTCTCTCCTTAAAGTACCGTAGAGAAAGCTTTTATGCCAAGCAGTTTAATATGGTTTTTGTTTCAGTATATTTTAACCAGCTCTAAGTATCATTTTATTTGGCATTGAATAAAGCAGAATAAATACCAGTGTGTTTTACACCTTGGCCAAAACAGCAGATGTTACTTTAGTGGGAATTTTGTTAGTTTTAATGTGATACTTTCTCCAAAAATAAATGTTTAACTCCACAACTGTTGTAGAACAAAAAATCATATAACACACTTCAGCATTGAACTTCCTTACTTTGACATCTGCAGCATTCATTTTAGATGAAAGATGAGCATTCATTGTTTGACTTCTGCTTGGAGGTAAATTTACCAAAAAATATTAGTACTTATAATTATGTTTACAGTGTAGGATAAAGAACAAGACAGAATAAAATCTAAAGCTTTTTTTCTTCTTTAGGACATCCTGTATGAAAAACAAGATTTCTCCAGGTCTTTGTTTCAAGCAGGCCTTTCAGACTTTCTCCCAGCTTCTGTCTCCTGAGCAATCACTGATCAAGAGTTTATCTGTTTTCGCTGTTGTTTTGTCTTTGGCAAGTTCGAGGTTCTTTCTGTTCTACCTTTTGTTGTAAAAAAAAACCCATTTATTTTCCAGATTTAAAATATTTTTATGTTTTTGTTTTTTTTTTTTCCCCATCTTTTGCTGTAGAGCCAGGCTCAGGCTACTAACATGATCAAGTCAGCCCCAACCATGCTGCAGTCGCTACCTCCCCCAACCACTTTCAGTGTTCAAGCCCAGGCTCCTCCACCCTCGCTCCTGCAAGCCCAGCTGTCGGCTGCCTCTCTGGCCCCTCTTCTCCAGAACCCCCCTCAGCCTCTGCTCCCTCAGCCTCCAACCAAAGGTAAAGACTCATGGTTTTGTTGGGTATGTTTTAAAAGCTGATACAGATTGCTTGCTTTGATATTATTTAATCATTGTGATTTTTAAAAATATTTTTGTTTTGTAGAAATGTCTTTAAAGCACCTAATTTGTAAAACCCTGAGCTCATAAAGAAGCTTCCTTTTTGTAATGTGATGAACGTTTAACACCATCTTTGCAACATTACCTCTGTCTCTAGATGTGTTTGCTGGTGGTCTGCTTCAGCCCCCTGTGAGAATAATGCCACAGCCGCAGACCCTCCGACGAATCGAGCCTCCAACTCGTTTCACCACTCGCAACGATCGAGGTCCTGAACTCATCCTCAGGACTAAAGAAGAACGCAGGTATGATGTTTTATGACTTAGACGTAGCTGCTGGCTCTGTCTCTTCTACATAAACAAGTCAGGTGAAATGATTTAATCACTGGAGTGTTTTCATCTGATTCTTTAGCAGAGACAGAGACCGTGAGCGGAGGCGATCGAGGGAACGCTCTCCCACCCGCAAACGCTCACGAGACCGCTCACCAAGACGGGAACGCTCCCCGAGACGTCCCCGCAGGGTGGTTCCACGCTACACAGTCCAGTTTTCCAAGTTCAGCTTAGATGGGTGAATATAATCTGTTTATTGATCATATTGGTAGAAGATATCAAGATCGCTTGAAGATTACTTACCAGTATCTCAAGAATGTGCTTGCTTATGCTTTAGCTGCCCTTTATTTTATCCTTCAGCTCCAGCTGTGACTTGATGGAGCTGAGACGGCGCTATCAGAGTCTCTACATCCCCAGTGACTTCTTTAATGCAGTCTTCACCTGGGTGGATGCCTTCCCTCTTACAAGACCCTTCCAGTTTAGTAACGCCTGTAACTTCCACATCTTGCACAAAGAAGTAGATCCTCCAGTCAAAAACACAGCTGTGCTGGACCCTCCTGATGTTAACCACACCTACAGCGCTAAGGTACAATGTTCAGTGATAAATATGTTGCATGTATGCTACTTTTTAAAGCCTACAAAATAGTTCATGTAAAGAATATTGTTGTCTTCTTGTTTGTAGCAGGTTAACAAATTTCAAAGGTTCCTTTCTGTAGATATTTTGTGTTGCCTTTTTGATAATTTTTTTTTTAATTGTTGGAAATGTTTACTTGACATTCTGAGTTTTTTTTTGTTTGTTTTTTTTTTTTTTGGGGGGGGTGGGCAAACTGTGAAGCAGTTTTGTAATACGTTCTGTCAGAAAACATCATCCGACACTTGAACCTATTCAGTCTCTAAATACTAACTGAACAAGTCAGTCTGACTCATGATCAGAGTCAAAAACAACCTGCCGCAGTTTAGAAAGATGGCGACTGGAATTCGTCAGTGAAAAGCACCAGGATGCTCTCTGTGACAGATTGGGTTTCAGTTAGATTAATGGACAGCTGTGTGTTTCTAAAGAAATTAACCCAAAATGGGGGTCTTTTGGTTCAGGTGATGCTGCTTGCTAACCCCAGTTTAGAGGAGCTTTACCACAAGTCATGTGCTCTGGCTGAGGACCCTCAGGAAGTCAGAGACTCCTTCCAACACCCCGCTAGGCTTATTAAGGTATGTCAAACCCTCACCATGTTTGCACGTTGTGCACGAGCTGACAATGATGTATGGATCCTATTCCATTGCTGAGCAGCTGTGTGGAAAAATAATGACTGATGTTGGCTCTTTGACTTTAAATAATGGTCTTCCTTTGTAGTTGTGGATCTTCTGAGGTATGACCGTTTCCTCTACCTGCTGATCGTTTTTTGTCTTTATCTTTGCCTCCCATTTCCACCCTTTTGACCTCTTTACCGTGTTTCTAATCCGCATTTCAACCTAACCTTTACTCGGTGGCTTTCCCTTGTTCCCATTTCTCTTTCCTTTAGTTTTTGGTGGGCATGCGAGGTAAAGACGAGGCCATGGCAATCGGAGGTCATTGGTCTCCCTCTCTGGACGGAGCGGACCCAGAGAAGGACCCGTCAGTCCTAATTAAGACAGCCATACGCTGTTGCAGGGCACTCACAGGCATAGACCTGAGTCTGTGCACTCAGTGGTAAGTACTGCTGTTCACATAGCTTTTTATTTATCCCTTAACATTATTTAAACTCCAATTAGTTTAACTCTCAAATTGTGTATAAGTGATAGATTTATTTTTTTTGTATAAAATCTATTCAATATTTCTTGTTTCTCCTGCGTATTATTATAATTATTCTGTTGTTAATTTGCAGTTTATTATTATTTGTTGTGCATTGTCCTGTTGGGACTTCTGTGTGTTGTCTTGGCTCTCTCCATGACATTCTGCTCATACATTTTGTTGTGATAAAATCCAAACGCATGGACTTGGTGGCTGGAAGCTGTAGCCTGGAGCAGAAGACCATTACTTTGTCTTTTTTATTTAATCATTTCTCTATTTTCCCTGTTAAATATCTTATATATTTAACTGGCTTTCAGTGTCTCTTGATTCTGTCTCTCTTTGCACAACTCTAATGTAGTGCATTAAGTGTATCCTAGGTTTAATGCAGAACGCTCATCCAGCAATTGGCTGAAACTGTAACAGGGTTGAGTTTTGGGGGTATTTATTTATTTATTTTTAATTTACTTTTGTTATTGTCTGTTGTTGTTTTCAAAATGGCTGCCGTAACCTGTGACAGCAGATGAAGAGCTGCAGACTGGGTCCATTTGTCTGTGCTGAGTGTTGTGCGGGAACCGGGTCATTGTAATGATTTCTGCAATCATTCAGTGACCGGATGGGAGGGGAGTAGCTGTAGAAGGCTTGCCCTAGAAAGGCTCGCCTTTTATTCTGTGCCCTGACCAGAATGTTTCTTTCCAATGCACCCTCTTCCTTTGCGACAGGTATCGTTTTGCAGAGATTCGCTATCATCGGCCGGAGGAGACACACAAGGGGCGGACAGTCCCTGCTCATGTGGAGACAGTGGTTTTGTTTCTTCCGGATGTTTGGCATTGTCTTCCTACCCGCTCAGAGTGGGAAGTGCTGTCACGGCGACTCCGGGAGCAGCTGTCTGAGAAGCTGTCGGCCGAGCGAAAGGAGGCGGATGGAGAACAGGCACTGAACCGCTAATCCTTCTCTTCTCATTTCCGCTTCTCACAGGAAGGCACAGGAATTACAAACAAAAAAAAAAATAAAATAAACACATCCCAGATACACAACAGACACAAAGCACATCGCACCCTACAGACACCAGTACGAACACAGGCATATTAATGTTCCACCAAACCTCACCTAGACTTCTTCTGTTTACTCCTCCTCCTCCACCTGCCCCCCTTTTTCCTCCGCTCGAACTCCTCCATCCCTCCATCAGCACCTCCACCTTCCCTCACATCCAGCAGACACATACAGTGGAAGCAGTGAGACTAGGTTGTGTTGTGCAGGCCCCAGTCGCAAATGGTAAAACAGCTTCCAGTTCCTTAAACACCTTGTAATTAGGTGCTGATCTGACACTGTGAATTATTGAAATCCATAGATGTTCTGATGTTAATTTAGACGGCCTAATTGGGCTTTTAAAACGGTTCTTTGCTGATTGGATTAATTTCCAGTGGTCAGTTCTTAACACTGGAGCTCTTAATTTCAAAATAAACTGGAAACTGTGGAGCCTCTTGCGTGCACATAATGTTTGTTGTAGAAATGTGTATCTTTATAATTTTTTTTTTTTTTTCTTCACATCAATTTGATATCTGCCGACAACGAAAAGAGAATCTCCCCAAAGTCCTGTTGCTTGTCTGTTCTCATTGTTGGATTCAACTCTCATTTGGACTGTATATAGAACTTGGTTTTTCCAGGGCTGTATTTTGGACAGAAGGCTCCTATCTGATGTAGACATGTAAAACTCCTAAATGGGAATTCCCCAGACCTAGAGCATGTTAGGGCTACCCTATCCTCTCTCCATACGGAGGCCAGCCTCAGTTCACCTGATGTACCCACACGCCTTTTGGTCACACCTCTCATTGATTTTTGACCTTTTTTGTGTTCCACAGATTGATTGATTGGCAGCTGGGGGAAATTTCTGTTGGTTTTTTTATTTATTTATTTTTTTTATAAGAGCTAGAGAGCTTCCCTGTGTACACTTCAGTAGCAGTGGACTTAAACACAGTCAAGCTCACTAGAACAAGGCAGTGAAAGACAGATGAGACCTTGCTTCTTGCACGGATCAACTTTGAAAGCTCACTAAATCCATGAAATGTATGCTGACTGGTGTCCTACCTCTCCCCCCACTCCCCGCCTTCTCTCTGTTTGAATAATTTTCTGTCAAGGAGGAAGAGGAAAAAGACGACGACGAGTCTAAGGATGTCAGCATTCCCACTCACTGGACTAAACTTGACCCGAAATCAATGAAGGTAAGGTTCAAAATATGAAGGAAAGGGATTTTAAGGACAATGTTTTTTATATATAAAAGTTAAAGTTTAAAGAGGCACAAGTGAATATGGCTAATTTGAAAAGTATTTTGCTTCATTTTTCATAATTTTGAGTTGAACGAACAATTATATAACATGTTTTCATGTTCGCTCCGCTTGTAGGTCAACGATCTGCGTAGAGAACTTGATTGTCGCTCTCTGAGCTCAAAGGGATTAAAATCACAGCTCATAGCTCGCCTCACCAAGCAGCTGAAGGTGGAAGAGCAGGTGGAGGAGTCCAAAGAGCCCGAGAAACCAGAAACTAAAATAGCAGAGGAAGAGGAGCCGCCTCGCACTGAGGATGACAAAGAGGTACTTGCTCAACTGTGGCGGTTCATGAGGAAATGGTCTAAAGAAATCCGTGAGAGTCTTCAGCCATCTGGTAACAAGTTATCAGCACCACAACATCAACACATGAAACGGCTTAAATGTTCAGCATGAGGGGATTAAATTAGTTTAGCAGTTTTTGTTATGCTTCTTGTTTTCCCCACATGTTGAAAAGATAACATTCTTTAGTGAATATTTTACCATTTCAGCTTTGAGTAAATTTTGAACAAAGCCTTTGGTCATAATGATTTTCGTTGTTAAAAACCAGACATGGCTCATTAGTCCTCCTGTTGCTAATTGTTTCCAGCCCACAACAGCAAGGGGGCAGTTATTATAAATGGACACGAGACGGTTACTAATATCAAAATTGATCAGGTTTTTAAAAATTTATGGATTTAAAACTGCTGAAGTTTTTCATCTCACAGTGCACATGTGAAACCTGTCTGTGGAGCAGCTGACTGCAGGCTGGCTGTCTGAGCAGATGCACCAAGTGAAAACAGTTACATATGTGTGTCAGTATGATCAACATTACAGCAAAAAAGGGCAAATATCCTGTGTGATATGCATATGAAGACAGAATAAATGTATTTGTGCTAGTATCGATCTGAATCAGAGAGAAAAATACATTTCATAGATAAAATCACTATAAATGTCAAATCTGATATTTTTGTTGCAGTATAATTGTTACTTTTTCAGTTTTCTGTCAAAGCAATGAGATCACGGTATATTTTTGTTGTAAATGCTACAATACTGATGTTATCATGTCATGATGATCTCATACCAGCCCATCCCTGCTTGTGAATATGAAAAAGCATCTTTCAGTTTTCATTCATAGATTTGAAAGTATGAATCTAATCAGCCAGACGTGTGCTGTTTGCATTTATGCTTCTTCTTTTTTTTTTTTTTTTTTTCAGACAGTGTAAAAGAGGGGTGGGCATTATGAACTCAAAGTTTTATCATGATATTTTGTGGTACTGTTGTGGTGACGACAAAATATCGTCATAAGAACTGTTTATTACTTTTTTAGGTAACTGTATGGTTGTGACTGCAGGACACTCCAATCATAGGCCCACAAACACAAATTGAAAAACATTCCTATTAGTAATATGCTTTTTTAGGACACCAGTCATATAAAGAAGTGTAATTTATACCTTTAAACTACAATTCGTAGCTGCGTTTAATCATATTTTCAGATTTATTGATATTTATTGATGCGTTCATTAAACAAACAATGGAGAAAATAGTAAAAGCCCGAGTGCAAAAGTGATTGTTGTCATGTTACTGCTTCAACAGCTCTCTATTACTTAGTTTAAAATGAGTCTAAGCTTCAGATGTAAATATTAACATTCTATTTTCAGTCTATTCTAATGTTGTTTTTTTTTTTTTTTTGATAGGATGATGAAAAAAGGAAGCAGGAAGAGCTTGAGCGTCAGCGGAGAGAAAGGCGCTACATCCTTCCAGATGAGCCCACCATCCTCGTGTACCCCAACTGGGCTGCCAAGAACGGCAAATTTGACTGCAGTGTCATGTCCCTCAGTGTGCTGCTGGACTACAGACTGGAGGACAACAAGGAGCACTCCTTTGAGGTAAGACTTTTCGAGAGAAAATGGATCGACTGGGGACGATTTTCCTACTGCATGCTGAGGTATATTGTCCGGTTTCTGCCCAGGTTTCCCTGTTTGCTGAGCTGTTTAACGAGATGCTGCAGCGAGACTTTGGCTATCGCATCTACAAAGCGCTCGCTTCTCTGCCTGCAAAGGATGAGAAGAAGGAAAAAAAGGCCAAAAGGGAGGCAGAGAAGAAGGATGCAGAAAAACGTGAAATTAAAAAGGAAAAAGAAGAAGAGAGTGAGGAGCCAGCAGCAAAAAAGAACAAAGATGATGAGGAGGAGAAAAGAAAGGTAGGTTTTAAAACCTTGACGCTTTCTGTCTGTTGAATGCTTAATAAGTTACTGTATAACATAAGAGTTATGTTTTCAACCAGTATGATGACAAAACCATCAAAAAGGAGGAGTCTCGGGATGAGGATGAAAATGAAGATGAGGGCAGCACAGCCAATGCTGAAGAATACGACCCCCTGGAGGCTGAAGATGCAGAGGAGGAGGAGGATGATGATGATGGTAATCGAGACATCTTTTGTTTCTCTTCTGTGAAAACGTGGAACCGCCTTATTTAATTTTAATTTAGGTGTTTATTAAACACGACCCGGTAATGTAGAAGATATACGTTTGTCATTCTGCTTTTTTTTTTTTTTTTTTTTTAAGACAAAGACGACGACGACTCCAACGACAGAGACAGAAGAGACCGCAGAGACGACCGCAGGTCGTCGAAGGAAAGATCCTCTAAAGACAAGGTTGGCTTTTCTTTACTGATGCCAGATAATTTTGTTCCTGATTTAGGTAAACATTGTTATTGTTTTGTGCACCAGGAGAAGAAACAGATGGTGACCCAGAACAGGGACCTGCTCATGGCGTTTGTCTACTTTGACCAAAGCCACTGTGGCTATTTGCTGGAGAGAGACTTGGAGGATATCCTGTACACACTGGGCCTGCATCTTTCTCGTGCACAGGTGAACATACGCCCACAAAACCACAATATTTTTCAATAAGTTTCTGAGTCTGTCGCGTTATAAGTCTGCCTTTTTAAAGATTGTTATTCTAAATATAAGTCTCATGTTGATTTCTACTCGTAGATAAAGAAGCTTTTGAACAAACCTGTGGTTAGAGAGTCTTGTTACTACCGAAAACTGACAGACAGGGGAAAGGATGAAGCAGCGCCCTCCTTTAATGAAGCCCATATAGAAAACCTCATAGGTGAGTCGTGTGTTTGGCGTTATAAGACATCCAAACAGAGCAGAGCTACTAATGCAAACTGCCTATTTTCCTGTCAGGTAACAGAGCGCTGCTTCCTAGTCCAAAAGCTCGTGCTTCGTCAGAGGCCAGTGAGTCTGGTAATCTGATCGTGTACAATGGAGCCATGGTCGACGTTGGCAGCATGATGCAGAAACTGGAGAAGAGCGAGAAAGCTCGCGAGGAGATAGAGCAGAAGCTTATTACTCAGGATGCCAAAATGGGTAAACATTGGATTGTGTGTTTTTGTTGGTTTGTAAGAAACAATCTGCACTTTACCAGTTTCTATTCAAGACAATGTTATAGAAGAGATGCCACCATTTTGACATTGTAATTGCTGACCAGAAGAGTATAATTTACCACTTAAAAGCAGAAAATTAAAATTTGTGTTATTATTTTGGTTACGAGCAAACGAAATGTTTCTGTAAAGATTCGCAGTGTCTATTTATAAAAAAGAAAAGATCCATATGGTATATTATTGACCATGTCAGGACTAATAACTAGCGCCACAACAATATCATGGGCCTGTGGGGAAATTTACACAGTGAGATTACTAAGTAAAAATACCACATTACTATTGCATTTAACCACTTACATGGGTTAAATAAAAAAAAATAGTTTTTTGCTGTCAAACAGGCTTTAAAATATATAGATTATTAATTTAAATATATTACATACAGAAGATTTAAATCAGGTTACTTGGTTTGCCTACTAGACAAATTAGTCCTAATTTTGCATAGCTCCTACCACTAGATGACAGAAAGTTCTTCCAAAATGATGTGTGTTAAATGCACATGGACATGGAGAGTGGTGAATTTGCATCAACAGTGTAGACGTGAGTTAGGGAGAAATATAAAACAAAAAATGCATGGCATGATCTAATTGCCACACTACTCCAAGCTTCAAACAGGAGAAAACTCTGGTCACTGGAGTTTCTGTAGCATCTCAGTAAACGGACTTTAAACTGTAGAAATGGTAGGAAATAAGGTCTTTAACTTACGACCCACTAATCTTCACATTTCTGTGTTTTAAATCAAAGGGTGCTACGTGTTTTTTGTAGCAAGCGTTGTAATGTGTAGATGGTGCTGGCTAAAGGCAGCATTTTGTGTGTGCAAGCCGTCCTGCTGCTGTCAGACTTTGTTGGGAGTCTGTAATTTTTATGACTTTCAACAACATCAGTCAGTGTGTTTGCTGTAGCTAAGAAACCATCCCATTAAAGAGCACAAGGGTGTTTGTTTTACCAGAGCTTTCTGATAAAGAAAGCAGATGTAATGGACTTTACTTCACTTTGCATAATAAACATAGTGCTTATTTTGTAAGTTTTTTTTACTATGAAGAACAAATTTAGCTTTTTTTCCAAAGTTGAAAATTAAATTTTTTTATAAATATCTTTATTGTTTTTTTTTTAAATTATAAATATTGATTAGTGATTGGACTTTTTTCCTATATTAATCGTATTGCTATTGATTAATTTTATTATTTAAGAAAGAAACTGAAAATATTGTCATTTTATGCGTAAAAAAACGTACTACTTTCAGTCTTCATTTCTATGTAAAAGCAAAATTAAGTGCTGTACCGTTCCATCAGCACTGTAACTGCAACACAAATACATTTCAAATTGGAGGTAAATGAATAATGCAAACCAATTATTCTTCATCCCTAAACGAATTTGTGATTTACTCTGAAACAGTGGAGCATGTTTATATAATCTAACCAACAATGTTTCGGCTCGCAGTCAGGTGTTTCAACCCTCAGTGGAATTGTGTCTCTTTTTGGCTTAAAAAAAACCCCCAGAAACTAACAAAATTGTCAAACTTCTTCCTTATCCAGTGTTTTTTTTTTTTTTTAATTTAAATTAAGCAAAAATTATTTCATTTCTTGCCCTCATCCTCAAATCTGATTTTGATTCCCAGAGGAGGATGCAAAGCTTAAAGCTCAGTTAGAACATGCCAACAAATCCCTAAGCAAGGAGCTGGAGGAGGTGACGAGCACCCTCAGCCGAACGGAAGAGACTCTGAGAGCTGTGAAGGAGCAGAAGACCATCTATTATGACCTGATGAGCAACTCGGCCAACTCCTTGATGACCACCGTCAATGGGCTGTTGGATGTACTGAAGAAGGTGTGCAGTGGTCAACAGAATGGCTTATGTGCTCATGTTTTATGTCTAATCTGTAATAATCTCCCACTCACTGATTGTTATTTTTTTCAGGATCAAGTAGGTGAATCTGGCGTGAAGCCCGCAGGCGATCACATTCAAACGCCTCAGACAAACGGCGCTGACGAATAACTTCGGATAAATGAAGCCAACCTGTAATATTGATCTCAAATTGTAAATATTCCCTGAAAAATGTCACTTGAATCTGTTTTATTTGAGCCTTTTGTCTCCCAGGTATGTGTATAATTTAACTGAGAAGTTTAGATCCCCTCCGTGATGTTGACGGCCTTTTTGTTGACTTTTCCCATTGAGTCATTTTAACACGAACAAAGTGTTGAAGCGCTTATTTTCAAACTGACTTAGGTTCAGTTGCTAACGTTTCGTTTTGCTGTTGCTTTAGCTTTGTCATGGCCGATGAAGTGCCGTGTTGTGGATTTAAATGCCAGTATATGTGAGTGATACTTGACCTGTTTTTTTTTTTGGTTTGTTTGTTTGTTTGTTTTTTCTTTTTAAACAAGCAATAATGATGCTATTTATGTGCTGGAGAATTCATAGAGAACTATAATGAAAATAAACTGACTGGAGGGAGAAGGTGTGGAGGAGCTTTATGTGGTTTTGGTTCAAATTTCTTTCCCTCTTCACTGTTTGCCCTAATTATGTTTAACATTCTGTTGGTAGTTCATCTGTTTGACTAATTTAACAGGTTTCTGGTGTTTTTTTTCGTTTGTTTTTTTTAACACGTATGGCTATGCATGGCTCCTGCCTCTCTTGGACCTTTGTTCTGACTGTATCCACCCACTGACTGCTCTGCCAGTCACAGTGCATCCTGTCTTTACTGTGACGAGCATTTGCTGAGTTTTCTGATGAAAGGAAACTAGACAGGAACCCAAAGTTAATCTCAATGAATGTGTGTTCAGCTGAAGGAATGAGCCTGAACATTTTGAGATCCATCTCTGAACTGTGTGTTGGTTTTGGTTGTTTCTAAGAAAAAAACAAAAAGATGCTTGATTACATTTAATGTCCTCCAAAGTAGGCGATTTTATTTTTCTATTGAAAATGTACTCTTTGGATGTCTTGTGCAAGAGTAAAGTGGTCCTTTTAACACTACAATGTGTGTGTGTTTTGTTTAACAATAAAATACAGTTTATTAAATTTTGAGACGTTTACAATTTTATTTTAGAGAAAAAAACGGTAATCATTCAAAATAAGTTACCAGAGAAAATTGGGATCAGGAGACACTGTATCTCTCACCAGAAGATGGCAGCAGAGTTCTCAACCTGTGAAGAAGCAAACACTGACTTTACAAAGCTAGAAAGCTCAAGATTTACAGGTTATTTAGAAAAAAAAAAGTCACCTGCCAGTTCTGAGTGGTTGCGAAAATTGAGTCTTTAATATTTTGTAAATATTTTCTGAATGTTTGTATTTCTTTCTGGGAATCAACTACGTTTTTTTTTTCTTTTCTCTCTGGTCCCTTCAGTTTGCCATTTTCAAAGAAAATATAATTTAATCACTGTTCATTCAATGTATCACCTGTATATGAATCACTTAAGGAAATAAGGAACTGAACTCATGGGATGAATTTAGACTGGAGTCAGAAACCTTCATAATATAGTGATGTTAGCTCCAACTAAAAGTTTGACTTTACTGTTTTTGTTAAGCCTACATTTAATATTCAAGGACTCAAGGACTTACAGTTTAAAACCTTGAAACAGAAATGTGAAGCTAAGATTTAGACAAAGAAAAACAAGCTCAGAGAGTGATTGTGTTTTCTTGGATGTAATGTAATGACTTCCAGGAGGGCAGTAAAGAACCCAGAACATCTAAAGCGCTGCAGATCTAACTTGCTTCTGGTGATGTCAGCGTTCAGTAAGGAAGAGGATGCACAAAGATGGTCTCCATGGGAGAATTCCCACCGGGAAAACACTGGAGACAAGATAACAAAGGCCTGTCTCACATTAGCCAAAAAAACATCTGGATGATCCACAAGACTTTTAAGAAAATATTCTGTGGACTGAGGAGACAAAAGTAGAGCTTTTTGGAAGGTGTGTCCCCCCGTTACATCTGGCTTAAATCTAAAAAAAGATCATATTTACCAGTAAACGTAGTGGGGGCAGAGTGATGGTGCCCTGGGCTTTGACACACTTTGATTATGCAGCAAAACAATGGAAATAGATTATCTTTTGTGTTTTTCTTTATTGCTTTAGCTGAAGAAATGAAAGTAGATTTAATAAATCTGTCTTTGCAACAAGCAGATTTTTAACAAAGTGCCTCAAGATCCCATTTAAGTTGCTTCTCTGTTGTGAGTAAACAGCAATAGTTCATTATGTTCATTGGTCAGGTTTAACTGGCTTACAAGTCAAAACAACATCTCTGTGAGAGTTGTTAGGGGTTAAGACTGAAATGAAAATTAGTTTTAAAAAGCTGCAAATACTCACACAAAAGGGTTGATTATTATTTACACTTGTACATCTTGTCTTGGCTTTTCTGTCGGTGTTGCAAAGAACAGAAACCTGCAGATACAGGCACCGCTGAGCAATAACTGTTTATCCAGATCTGCTGTGCCTTTATAATAACAGTCGCATACTGAGTTGTCACAAGTACCGTTTATGGCCGAGCGCATATGCCTCAAAGGTTTGAGGCATACAAACTAGTTGACTGACTCACATCGATTAAACAGGTGGTTTCCTCTGTTTAGACCAGAAATGAGACCAAAGGCTCTGTTCTTCTTGGTGTCTGTCAGCAAAGCTGTTATACAGATGTGAAAGTCTTGTGTTTGTGGTGCTTTTCTTGGTCAAGACCATATGATTCTGGGTTGGACTGGCAGAGGGATAGAAAAGCCATCGCTGTCTTTGTTCCAGCAGAGAAAACACATTTTCAATTTTGATTCACAATAAAACGATGTGTTCATCATTTGTGCTCTTGGAAGTGATTCAGCTAAAAATAAGCCTACTCGCAACTCGCTCAAGGCTGCACTGTGAAATAGTTGCGAGCACTATTGGCTTGCAGCAAGGAAGTCCTGGGTTCAAATCCTGGCATGAGGTCTTTCTGCGTGGAGTTTGCATGTTCTCTCTAAGTGTCCCTCAGGAGTGAATGTGTGTGTATGGGTGTTAGTCTTGTATCTCTCCGTGTTGCCCTATAATGCCCGTCCATCGCATTGCATATAAAATGGCCTCTTTCAACGACTCTTTGGAAGTAACAGATCCACACGATCGAGCTCCCTTCAAAGAGCTCTAAATCCTATCGATTCTCAGCAAACAGCAACTTGAATTTACAGCACCAACCACCTATGATGAGAAACGATTAGAAAGTATAAAAGTAAAACATTTTTAAATGGAGTAACATGTAACTTTAACCAGTTAAATTTTTAAAGCAACTTACGCACCTTGCTTACAGACAGCAGTTTAAAAAAAAAAAAAAAAAACTGTGGAGAACTAACTTTTTCTCTTAATCTAAATTTCAAGCTAAATGAATAGTTTTGCTGTGCCAACTCAGGATTATTGGTGCCCCTATCTGGCAACCTCTGATAAAGCCTTCTGGAGGAGCCTGTGCTTAGACTTTACAAAATTTCTGAGCCAAAATGTTTTCTTTATCATCTGACCTGTGACTCCACATAAGAGAATTTAAGAGCTCAAATCATTTATCAGTAACATTACCCGTCAAGCTGGAGACACATTTTATGGGTGTGAGTAGATCCATTTCAGATGAGGAATATCATTAATGTTGCATGTTGTCAGAAGAGAAGCAGAGCGGTTCCTGCCTGTCGGCCTCTGGCAGATCACTTAACTTTGAAGCTTTTCTTTCCTCTGATGAGAGTTGCTGTTTGTGGAAAGCATAGTTTGTTCCACATCCCCCTTGGTCACAAGGAGAAGCACGCAACTCCACTCCTTCCTCTGTAAAGCAGACCTTTGATTAAACTGCCATAAAATATTAGCTAATCAACTGATTACACCATCATATTTAAAGTGGTAAAACTGTTGTATTATAATTTATTTGATTTATTTAATGGAGATTGTTTAAACTGAGATTTTGAGCATAATTCAGAGCCAGGGACCTAAAAAGGCTCAACAACCTGATAAAGAAGGCTGGTTCTGTTCTGGGGATGACTGTGGAACCTCTGGAAATGATTATGCAAAGAAGGATTTTGCATAAAATTAAGAAAATTATGGACAACCTTGACCATCCTCTTCATGAGATTGTCATTGGAAAACAGAGTCTCTTCAGTCAGAGGCTTCTTCAGACTGGTTGTAAAACGGGCAGCTACAGGAGATATTTCCTGCCCACGGCAATTGCCATCTATAATAACTCCTTAATGAAATGAGTTACAGCAACATTTAATTTCCCTTTGGGATAAATAAAGTACTTTTGAATTTTGAATTGAACTGAAATGAATTGACCTTAAGCCAGAGAAGATTTAACTTCAAATAGAAAAAATTGTGTATATGTCTTTTCATTTGGTGTATGTAAACCTCTGGTTTCTACTGTAAATGCAGTCTCTGGATGGAATGCTGATACCCCAGAAGATTTGCAACTGCATTTGCAGGAATAGGTGGTTCTATAAAGAATAAAAGGCACACCATATTTTTCATATTATTAATTATAGAGAATAAAAAAAATATAAAATTTAGCATTATTTTCTTTTCTTCCATTTCACAAATATGGACAACTTTAGTCATAGATTAAATAAAACCCACTGGATTAAATAAAACCCACTGGAGTTTGTGGTTGCAAGTTCAATTAATAATTTTAGAGAATCTTTTCTTCAAATATTCTCACATGTAACTTCATGAAGGAGAAACTGAACTACCTATTGGTTCCCAACATTTCTGAAAAAAACTAATAGTTTTGTGAGGCACTATAGGTCCCCTGCATCGACCACACCATCAGAGGTGCAGCAGCTGGAGAACAGAATAGTACATCTGTTCCCCTGACAGATTGAGACTAAACCAATGTTTTGGTATCTACCAAGGAGAAAAACGTGTCTGAATTTCTTGTGGCTTTTCCATGTCACTTCCTAGAGAACAATAACTATCTGTCACATTAAATGCTCAGCAAACAATCCCCATTCACTCCTCTCCCCTCACACTCCTACAGCAGCTGCGTGTGATTGTTTGCTGAGTGGTCATTCATAGGTGTGCACACATGTGACGTATGAAATAAGACCCCGCCGGAAAAGACAGGCCAGGTAACCCCATGCCCAGGCAGCTACAGAAGGCTTTTGTGGCTACTACTCCACCACCTCCCTCCTCTTTGACCTCCGCTGGTATCAATTGAGCTGCAGGTCTGTTGACAATCAGGCCGTTTCATTGCAGGACCAAAGCTTGCAGGGATTGGGTGGGGGGTCCAGCAGGGGTGGTTAAACAGTTCTAGCTCAGTAACCAATTACTTCTGATGTAAATCAGACCTGTGAAGTCAGAGGAAGCAGCTGTGGAGCATGCGAAGAAGCATTATGAGCATAACCGGATCTAATGATACAGTGCTCTACAAAAGTATCCCTGCACTTTGGACTTTTTCACATCTTCAAGTGGCCAACAAAATTAGACGTTTTTTTATGTTTTACAACAAAATTCTGAAAAGTGTGGTGTATATTTGTATTCAGCTCCTTGAGACAACACTTGGCAGAATCACCTTTTGTTGCAAATACAGCTCCTGGTCTTTAAGGGTCTGTATTTACCAGCTTTGCACATCTAGATACTAGAATTACATTTTTGCTCATTATTCTTTGAAAAACAGCTCAAGCTCAGTCAGACGGGATGAAGGGCAAGTGAACAGCAACTTTCAAGTCTTGCACGAGGCGATGATGGACCATTCTCGCATATACTTTGATCTAAACAATATCATTGTAGTTCTGGCTGCATGTTTAAGGCTTTTGTCTTGCTAGATGGTGAACCTACACCCAGTCTCAAGTCTTTTGCAGCCTCTAACACGTTTTCTTCCAGGATTGAACTGTATTCCATCTATCATCCCGTCAAATCTGGCCAGTTTCTCTGCCCCTTCTGAAAAAAAAGCATCTCCACAGCATGATACTTCTACCACCATCTTTCACTGTGTGGATGGTGTGTTCAGGGTGAAGTAAACAGTGTTAGCTTTCTGCCACACATAGTGTTTTTGCATGTAGACCTTATATTCGACCAAATCATGTCTCTTGCTTACCTGAGATCTGCATCCCTCTCCCTCCAGCTCATTCTGGGGGATTCCAATGTAATCTGAGTCAAGTAGAGATATATAGTCCTTCTGCTGAGTTCTGGGTAAGCCCTGGGGTCTCATCATAGTTGGACACGCCTAAAAAAAAACCTCCAGAGGGAGACACTCTGGAACCTCCCCTCACAGGGCTTCTCACTAACTTTAAACAGGAATTTATATGACTTTCTTTCAACAATGGCTGTGTACAAATGCAATCTAATTTTTTCAGATATTTATTTGTTAAAGTTGGGCAAGCTACTCCTTCAGCCACATCACCTTGATTAGAGTAGAATAATCCGACTGACTAATTATTTTAGAGTATGAAGTACAATGCAGCCCAGATTCCTCAGAAGAAACTATGAAATAACCTTTTAATTCATCTGCAGCTTTGTTAGGCAGCTGCAGACTACGGTGAGGTTTTCATAAAGTGCCTACACTGTGCACAAACATACTATATTCTCTATTTAACTGACATGCCTCCATGGACTCGAAGCAATATTAACCATATCAAAATCTGCCACTGCTCACAAACACCCAACATAAACCCGTTGGGACTGCGTGTTAAAACCTGTTTGTTTGCTCTCTGCATTGTTCCTGAGCAGTTCCACCTCTGCTGTTAGCTCCAAGAAAACCTTATAAAATAAAACATTGTGTTACAATTTCGAGAGCAAAATCATCTCAGTTTAACTGACACATAGGTCCCAAACTTTGTCTAACCTTTAAAAACTGCCCTACATTGTCTTGCTGCATTGTGAAGTAAAGAATTGAATTTCCTCTGCGATAAATATAGGTCATTCAGATGACAAATGACCCAGCTTCCCCGCCTCACATCCTCTGAGATAAACCAATCTTTTCTCACTCCTTCCACCTCCCTGAGTTTACTCAGGAATCTCTGTGACCAAAGTCAAACAAACAAGTCAACCGCCTCTCTTACGTGCTGTTTGATTTTGTAGGTAATTGATACATAAGAGGCTTCATTGAAGCCGCCCTGCTTGTGTTCCTCAGCTACCTGGATGGGCCCCTGAAAGAGTGGAGAAAAGGAGAGGGGGGGCCCCCTGTTCAACTGGAGCCGAAGGAGCTCGGCTCGCTCGAGAGCGGCTTCGCAAAAGTAGAGGAGCTGTTGAGGAAACGACCCAGCCCTGAAAAAGCTTTTCACTGGGAATACTGAGTTACACTGTGAGAACGTTTCACCATGCCTGGATTTTTTTTTTTTTTTTTTTTTGGTTTTTCACAGTGTGTCTCTGGGGAGCTCCTGAACGCTTCACCTCTGTGGATGACCAGCAGAGCATCGGTTGTTCACTCACATGTGTTGCTACCTGTGATGGGGCATGATAGACAGGTGGATCCATACTGCAACTTTAAACCATAAAGCCTGTTTCACATTTCACCACCTAACAAAATTACACAAAATCTACTCTTACAGTTGGTGGAAAAGCAGATACTCCCTAAACACAACTGCATGTCTGTATGTCACTCAGTAAGATAATTACACACTGGAAAGATTGCTGGTACCAGCATGCAATCTGCAAAAACAAACATTTCCATTGTAAAACTGCACAGAAGACTGCGACTGGGTGAACGCTAACAAGAGGAACAGCAACTAGGACAACAACGTGTGTGTGGCAAAGCCAAGGAACATTAACAGTGAAAGCTGCAGATGTTCAGAGTCAGAAGACTGACAACTCAAACCAAATAAATCAGTCCATAAATGTTATTTTATCTCATGACGTCTTTTTGCCTGAATAAACTATCTGTTTTGATCTGTTTTCTCAGCTGAACCCTGAGATGAGTTGGCTTCTGGCATCAGATTCCTGACACATCTCTGTGTGGTGAACATGCAAACACCAACATCTACGGCATATCAGACACCAGCAGTCTTGCCATCAGCATGGCGCACAGAATTATGTGCAAAAGATTTGGCTGAAAACCTTAACTTAACAAAGATGAATATCAGAATTTATTTCTTTGTTTTCCCCATAATTTATTTCAACGACACCCTATGAATAAACATGCCACAAAAAGTAAGGAAATATGTGTTAGGTGGATTTTTCTTTGTTGTGTAATGCTTTTGGGCAACACATTTTATACTTTTGAAAAGCCTGCATATTTCCCTTGAAATGAAGAAACATTAATTGGGAAAATGCACATGCATATGTCAGCTGTGCTAGTGAAAATCTTGCCAAATCCAGTTTAAAACAAAGGTGGAGGCAGTGTGATGGTGTGGTGCGGCGTCCCCTCTGACTGGAAAAACAAGCCTTGCTATCATTTGAGACCATCTCAACACAGAGAGACATCAAGAAGAGATTCTGTAACCTGTGGGAATCCCATATCTCCTATCTAAGGAATCAAACTTTATCCACCAAGAGGTTAATGTTCTCCCCTACGAGAATCAGTAGCAGAATAAGATGTTTGGGATTGGCAGTTTGTAAGTTTTCCATGTATATAACTTCTGGACTCCTGTGCTCCACCCACAAAAACATTTCCCTAACAAACCATAACCATTTAAAAGGAAATAAACTGGCTTTCTAATAGTGTACGATTCAAGAAGCATTGTTACAACAATATTTTAAAAATGGACAAAACATAGATTTCCTTACTTTTTCTGCTAAGTTCATATCTCAAAGTCACAGTAAAAATAAAGCCAACTTTTTTTAAATTCTGGCCTTAACTCTCATGTTTTGTGGCCATGGAGTGCCTAAATGATTTTAATGAATAAACTGAAACACTCAAGCTTACAGGAAGAGCAGAACACTTACAAGGGTGGAAGGACATGTTAGACAATAAAAGAATGCAAATCAGTCGTATAAATCCCGATGAGAATAATAAGTGGAACAATGAACAGATGAGTGTGATTAACTGCATGAAGAACAGGAGGAGCATGAACTGAGGGACAGGGAGAATGGCTAAAAAGCGATATAGAAACTATGTAAACAGTACAAACATCATGAATGAAAGAACTGAAGTTAATTGAACCAAGGAACTACAAAATGAACAGATTTATTTACTTTGTAAACATTACAAGTTGTTAACCTCACATTGTCCTGATCTGAGGTGATTTATTATTGGAAAAATAGAAATAACTCAAACACTTCCAGGCCAACAGAGGCATCCTGCAGCTTTCCGTCCAGCATGTCTTCCTGTATAACAGCTCTAAAGCATGCCAGGAAACCTCCCTGAAACATTTCCTGGATATCTGACATCACCTGGAAGGAGGGGACACAGTGGAAATAGGCTCTTCTTGACAGCCCTATTCCCAGCTTGTGTTATAGTCTGGGTATGTGTTACTTCATATAGCCGTCCCTGGCTGAAGAACAGTATGTATTTTGGTCCCTTTAATGAAGCTCATATGCTGCAAATGTCTTTGATGTCGCATTACCAGGAAGACTTACAGGCTCTACTCACTCAGTTCAAAGCTTTACTCCTTTACGTCCCGCTTCAATTTAGTTTGGGTCTGCCAGGAAGGTAATTTGGTGACAGATGACATATCACAGAGCGAAGTGAAGCCTTGATGATGGTGGAGTCATCAGTCTGCTGACGTGTCTAATTCCAGTTTAGGATAAAAATTTGAGGCCAATAAGGTGAAAAAAAATAGATTTGCAACAGTGAGTCGTCTTTGAAGAAATGAAAGAAACAGAGGTTGATTATCAAGATGCAGAGAGTCTAATTTGTCTTAAAAACACAGATAAGTTTTCACTCCAGCACTAATTTCCACCACAGAAAGCCACGTATCACTGCCTGAGGACCTGAGCACCATGAGCCCATTACATTAGTATTCAGCCATTTTTCTTCAAAACAAAGACTTTAATGATTTCATTTCTATAATAAATGTCAGATGTGGTTCCAAAATATTAACTATCATTTGATACGCATTATACTGGATCTGCTGAGCCACACAGAACTGTAGCTTCCCCACATTCACTCTGAGCCTTTTTTTAAAAATCATTTTCTCATGTTGCTGGTGGGTCTTTGTTTAGCATCAGATAGTTGCTCCATTTATATGTTGTTGTTACTAAAATAAAATTAAAAAAGAATAAGTATATCCAAATAAAAAAATGCTATATTTTCAATTTTTGGATCCCTAGTAACTAGATTTTGTATGATTATCTGGTAGCTGGGACATTTAAATGAGTTGCATTTGATTTTTATTTGCATTTTACTCACCATCAAGAAATGCCCAAATATATTAAACACCTCCACTAATATTTGGTAAATGTTCTTAAGCTAGTTGCACCTTGAACATATGATTTTGAAGCCGTCCACAAATATCTGCCGTAACTCTGACAGGGTATCGGACCAATCTTATCGTCATATTGGTAGATTTCAATTTAATCTGCTCAGAACCTACGTTCTAAATTGTCCACACTTTTTTTAAGCAGGGTTGATCTTGGGTTCATTCCAGAAGCTTAAAGTTACAGTATGTAATTTTTATAGAAAATATGTTTGGTTTTTTTTTTTTACATATTTGTTAAAACTGTCACCATGTGGTCACAGTATGTTATGACACAGATAATCTGTGGGGAAAAAAATGGGCTCCCTCCCTGAGCTACTATTGCTGTCTAAAGAAATGCACCGCTCCTGACCTAAAACAACCAGTCAGAGCCAGGAGGAGGGTCTTAGTGCTGTCGCTTAACCTCATTTACTTCGTGCTAAATGTGCTAGTGGTGAAGAAACAACTTACCATTCCAGGAAAACTGTTTATCCGCCATCATTGGTGGCTATGCTAACTAGCATTAGCATTCACAGGCACGGTGATTGACAGCGCTAAAGACTCACCTCCAGGCTCTGATTCGTAATTTCTGACTGAGTGGTGTATTTCTACAATTAATACTTGGAGTACTAGGAGAAGGCAAGGGAGATTGATTTTTTTCACAGATCATCTGTCATACTGTCAAGACATGGTGACAGTTTTAACAAATATGTAGAAACATTTTTTTAAATATAGAAGTTACATACTGCAGCTTTAAGGATTTATTATTTCCTTAACCTATTTTGTATTTTTATGTTTTAGATCATTTTTCACCTAGCTGTCTCCAAGTGGGAACTAACTGAACTAAACTGTCAGATAAAAGGAAACTGGCTCGAACTTTTAGGAACCACCCAGAAGCCACCAGAACTTTCTTGACTCCTCCAGGTATGTAGCAACTCTCAAGCTTGGTGGAGATATCATCATGATGAGGGTCGATTTCCCTGCCAGAGGTACTGGTGTATTGAACAAACTGAATTGGACAATAGATACAGTTGACTACCTTCAATTTTTTTATTTTTTTTATTTTAGCACAGTTGGCTGTTCTAACAGGACAATCATTTCAGACATCACAGCTAATTTGGACAGGATAAAGCAGGCAAACATCAAACTTCTGCAATGACCTTAAAAGCTTGTTGATTACTTCAAAAAATGTTAAGCTGCTTTCTTCCTAAAGGGAAATGAACCATTAGTGTGGTTGCATGTGTATATTTGAGCTTGGATGTATATCTTTGACCTGGTATGAATTAGAAAAAACCTACAATGAAGGTGAACTTGTTTTTTAAGTTCTCAGGATTTTTTATTTTTACTTCATTAAGGCTTCTCCCCATACATACATGCATTCTCTCCGGGTACTCCAGCTTCCTTCCACTGTCCAAAAACATGACTGTAAGGTTAACTGGTCCGTTGGTCCACTGGTCTGGATGGATGGATATATGGAAAAAAAAAATGGTGGCACTGATAACAGCAGTTTGTTTTTTTTAATGGATCCTTAATGCATAATCCTGTTGAGCGTTTAATAGTTTTGTTGTTGTGATTAATCCACTAATCAGACGATTACTTTCAGAAACATCTGAAATTTGATCCTGCATTTATTTTGAGTTGAAACCATGCTAAGTAAAGGACAAGCTTGTTGCACTGTTCATATTCTTTCATTTAAGGATCATAAATGAAGACAGTGATGTTGGCTCCCAAAAATGCTTGATCTTGAATCCTAAAGTCCCCCGTCGATGTGTGGACCTCAAAGTCTGCTCGCTGTCTGTATTTCATAGGAAAACAAGGAGATTTTTCAAGGAAGGGGAGTGGTATGGCTTCTGTATGGTGCGGGAGTCAGTGTGTGAAGGCAGTCCTGTGCACCTGTGAGTGTGTACATGGTTGGCGTACCTTCAGTTCAACAACTCCATCCAGCCTGCATTAGAAAGACAAAATTACAGCAGCTCTTCGCTTTCACACAACGTCAAAGTGCAGCTGGATACACCCTTTACACCACTGTGATCTTCAGCATGTCAGCAGGGTCTTTGTGTGTGTTTATGGTTTATGGCTTATGAATATGCTGGTGGAATCCATCAGTCACCAATTTCTAAAGCACAGCACTATTGGAGTATTCAGTATCATTCAGTTTTCTTCTCTAAACGAGCAGAAAACAGAGCCCCTCCTTTCTAAAAAAAACCTTTTCAGCCCTCCTCTGGCTTATTAAAACAACACACCTCAATTAAAGTCCCGGCTCAAGATAATCATGTTTTATGACAAAACCACTATCATTATGTTTGTCTGACCGCCTGCTGATCCTATGAAGAGAGACGTTCCTCTAAGTTTCACTTAAGATGTGCATTGATTTGTGCTCTGAAGCACTCAGGCATGTACACACAGCTTGTTTAAACGTCTCTATGCAGCGCAGAGACAAAAAGGGACTCTGAAGTAGACCTGCTTTGATCACCACAGCGACGGCGGAGTGCTGAAATAATGAAATTGTAATAACAGAGTACCTTGACTGATGCAGAGACGTGTTCATTCAGGCATAAAGATTGAAAGACATTCTTGAAGAGAGAAAGAGTCCTAACAAAAAATTAACCAAAAGAAGGTTGATTAAATCAGGAAAACAAGATCATAAACTTTAGTGCCTTTGTTTCCCCTGAATGTTTCTTTGAATAATAGTTCTGCACTGTGGAAAGTATTTTAATTCATACATTGAGTTAGAAAATAGGATTGACAACACTGTCATAGCTTATACTTGACCACACAATGCCTTGCAAAAGTATTCAAACCTTTTCACATGTTGCCACATTACAAGCTCAAAGTTTAATGTATGTCATTAAGATGATGATGCATGATTTCCAAAAATGAAATTAATTTAAAGAATCTGAAAGTGGAGACATAAGTTTTGTGAAAGAGACAGCAGGCATATGGAGGACACAACAGTGGTCAGATGTGACCAAAATATAACATACTATGTATGAAGAAAAACACCCTTATTACACTATCCTTACGGTAAAACAAGGTGGTGGCGGCGTTGTGCTGTGGGGAGGCTGTTCTTCAGCAGGACAGGGAAACTGGTGATAGTGAAAAGATGGATGGAGCTAAATACAAGATAATCTGATTACCATTCCACTGTTTGGTTCAGATCAATGCATATGTATGTGTTAGAACGGCACAGTCAACAATTAATTATTCTTCAAAGATGCTTCCCATCCAATATGATGAGCTTGAGCTATTTTGCAAGGAAAAATAGGCAGTAATTTCAGCCTCTAGGTTTGCAAAGCTGGTAAAGGCGTGCAATGAAAATAGATTGAAGTCTGTGGTGGTAATGTGACAAATGTGCAAAAGTTAAAGAGGTCTGACAACTTTTTCCGGTCATATAACTTAAAGCAGAGTGAGCAATAAGTGTTGTTTCACCTTCCAACATCTTTAAATCTGTTGAACCCATTTTATTGTGCTTGTTTAACCAGGAGGGTGAGGATAGTGAAGAAATCTCCCTCAACAGACTTGCTAAAGACCTTTGACATCCACCATGTGATGTGGAAGTGACCCCTTCTGTTTCTCTGTTAAGACTGCATGTCTCGTTTCTATTCTAACCGAAGCAAGAAGGTGACACTCCCTCCAAAATGCATGTAAAACCTGTAAAAGAGAAGGTTTTCAATGGTGCAGAAGTTACTCATTCATATAGACGCACGTGCAAAAATTGCATTTAGTCTTTGGAATGATTCGGGTCATATTTAATCTTGGCTCTGGGTCTGAGGGATAGCCTTGTGGGGTCGTTCTGGTCTTGTGAGTCAGCCTCCTATAGCAGGACCAGATGTTTTAGTTTGTATGTGCAGACGGGAACCTAAAGCTAAGAGCTGTGGTTCACTGAAATTATCATATGGAAAATATACACAGTGATCACGCCGAGGCCGTTGGAACTTCAGGGACATCTGATACCGCTTTGAAACCGGTCCAGTGCACAGCCAGAGGAAGACATATGTATGTTAATTAAAAATCTGGGGTTATGGTGCAGAATTTCACATCATTATTGTATCTCAGTGAACTTTACTTCATGATAAGTCCTGCCGGCAGACTAAACATTTGGGGGAAAAAAAACCCTTCTCATTTTGAATGCGGTTAAGGCCCTATTGTCTATTCTCAAGTGAAACAAAGTGCGCGCCAACATTTTTATCTGGCGGAAGCTTGCAGCACTGAACAATGACAGCATTTCTGCTGACTTCCACATAATGCAAACAGTTTTCATATTGTTTGGTGTTACCGCACGTGTGTGTTATTCCCTAAATATGCTTTCTGTGTTGAGAATTCACTTTATTTTTAGTGAAAGTATCGTTTTCCGTCAAAAAAGTCAAATATTGGAACACATTAAAAGATAATGTTTACCATATAAAGAGAATCTTTTATTTAAAATATTTCGTATTTACTACCTACACCTTTAGCTGAAACATTTACTGATTAAGTGGACAAAATGCTTTGTCCCACTCTCTTTCACTAACAGATCAGTATTTAGTCTTCTCCTACAATAATTTAAAAAAAAAAAAAAAAAAATTAAGCATGTAGAGAGAAAGGTCTGTGAACAGAAAAGCTCAGTCCTACAGACTCATCTGACTGAAGCACACAGTTCCAGTTAAAGTCCCAGTAGAGTTGAGGGAACTTACCACATTTACATTTGAGGTGGGAGGACAGAAAAGCATTTTTTTGAACCACAATTTTCACCTGTTGAATGGAGATCGCGGCTTCCTTGTTTTGATATGGAAAGAAGAAAAACAACAATCTTTATTCAATAAACATTCTGAAAATGATGGAACAAGAATAAGAACTGAACAGGGATAGAAGAGTTTTGGGTTTTCAAGATGCAAGATGGAGTTTACTTAAATGAAGTTAAAGCTCCGCTGAAATCTGTAGAGTCTAGCTCAACTGTGTGTAAATGTTTCTTGATATGTTTTGCATAATTTTTGGGGTAATTTACCATCATCTTTCCACTGTGTTGCTGCCATTTTTGCCCAGGTCTCCCTTGGAAAAAGAGATCTCAGTGGGACAAACCTGGCTGAAAACAGAATTCTTTTTCTGGTATCAGTCTCAAACTGTTGGCATGAAGATCACATTTAATATTAAATCTGGATATTTGGTGAGAAGGTAGCACTGTTTCCTGCCATTCTTTAACAGTTTATAGATTTTTTTTCTCTTTCTTATCATTCTGCTCAGCGGCTTGTTGTTTCATATTTACACCCCAGGGAAAGAGAAAGCCATGGAAAACTAATTAAGAGATTTATTGAAAGAACTCTGATCAACTTAATTAAAAAACACACCAAACAGATTTATTTTATTAAAATTATTAGATGTATCAACAATTTTGTCAGTAAATTGTTCAAAATAACAAAAATTGTTCAAAACTTGTTCCCCTTTTTACAGCTTAGTGCTAAAAATGTGATCAGCACTTCATATTTCTGATGTTTATTTTGTACAAAAATTAAATGCTAGATGTTTATGTTGAAAGTTGTACTTCAGTGAATATTTTACAGACATCAGTGGGTCATCAGCTTTCTGTATGAAACAGAAACAGGCAAATCTGCATGAATGACAAATAAGTTGCAAGTTCAGCTTAAACCTCCTCCAGTACGCTAAATAATAGACTGCTGTAAATGCACATCCGTTGATCACTACTCAGATCTTAGCAGATCAAATTATTATTTTTTTATTAATATATCCATCTGAGACGGTCAATTATAGGATGAGTCACAGTTTGACGAAAATTAAAAGGAAAGTTAGATTTAAAAGGACCTGAAAGAAACAGGCAATGTGAAGACACCTCCTAACATCCAGGAATGTTCTTTTCAGTGTAATGATCTGTGGATTTTGCATAGTAGTTGGCAAAAGCACTGCAGAAATAGTCAAAAGCAAAACTTTGAAAGACAACTGGAAAGCGTGGAGATTTGTGGTTCAAGGGCAATCATCTAGGAAAATCTGGGTCTTTGGTAACAAAACATAAATAGGTGATTTAAAACTTTTATCAATCCATTTTTTTTTTTTTATACATACTTAACATTTGCAGAGTAATGGATAAGTTACCCATCACACGACAAACAACCATGCACACTCACATTCACACCAAAGGGTTGGTTCAAATGTGCCAATTAAGCCAACATGCATGTTTTTGGATTGTGGAAGGAAGCTGAACAAAACCCACACATGCATGTGAAGAACATGCAAACTCCTGACAGAAAGGACCCAGCTGAGAACTGAACCCAGCACCCTCTAATTCCAGTGCAACATCTGCACCAATATAGAGGCCTAATAGATGTATGTTGGATCAGTTTCTCCAATAAAGCAATCCACGCAAAACCCATAAATCGGTCTTAATTTTAACTGTATACAAATAGGATGATGTTTTAAAACAGTGAAATATGTTTGGTTTCACAAACCACATACATGCATTTTTTTCAGAACAGCATGAAAAGAACATCTTAATCAGAAACCTCATTATAGATTTGACCTGGTTACATTTTAGACTTCTATTAAACTTCCCTCACAAAATTCTCATTAAGAGACTCAAGAAAATCAAGACAAGCTTTCTCTATATTCCTTAAGCTTCACTCTCCGTGCTTCCTGGAACAAACTGTACACAATTCATCCTGTGCAGGCTGAGGTGATGTACAGAGGAAGCGTAATATCCTGTTCCTCCAAAAGCTCTAATGCCACACTGAGGCTCATACTGGCCCCATGCAGACCTTTCAGGGGCCAGAGCGCTGTTGAAACCAAAGCCTCTGAGAAATGATATGAAGTGTGTGTCTGTGTGTGCTTCAAGCTCTATCCCTGTTTCAGCATCAGAAAAAAAGCTGGGCCGAACGGGGTTCAGGAGCATGGGAGGGTATGGTTCTCATTTTAGCAGCAAATGTGCTCCCTGTGGTTGAAGCTCATGCTCTTCCACTGAACCAGCATTTTCTCCAGCAGAGCCATTGTTGTGAAATGCACTAAGTCAAGTTTCTGTCATATTTATCCAAGGGAATTCATTTTTCTCATGAGATTGCTATGTCTTAAATTAACCAGTTTGCTCTGTTACCAATATTACATTATTTATGTGACAGAGACAAAATAAGTAATGAGGAGTGAGACACATAAATCTAATAAATCCATGAATTTAGATGATTCAAAATAGCGTTGAGTTTTGGGATTTGAAGACCACACTCATACAGTCTCTGTTCTTATAAATCAACCCACATTTTTCAGACGGGTATGTAAAGAAAGGTTTTTCTGAACTCCTTTCCCAATCATTTTTTTAAAGTTAAATCAGAGTTTATCTGTTTGGCTACTAAAATGAATAAAACACGTAACTGTGTGTATTTGATTGCTGAAGTGTATTTAAACAAAACACTGACTCAGTGCTACATAAAACCCTGCCTATAGCAGATGTAGCTCAGCTTTGAAGATAAACTTTCTTCTTTAAAGCTTTTTGTAATTTCACCGTGACTCCTTTAAAATGGGTGAAGCGTAATTCCACTTGACAGCAGACACACACCTGTGAAGAGTCGGTGGGAGGTCCACCTGTGTGTGTCCCGTGCAGCAGCAGCAACATTCGCGGGGTGATGAGCCCTCCTCCTCCTCCCTGCCACCGTCACTCGTTCCCCTGGAAGCCGAGACAAACCAGTCCGCTCCCTGTCTGCTGCGCTGGCTGCAGGGTTCAGAGCCCCTCCAAAGGAATGCATGGCAAAATCCACTCTCCATTGCGCGTTATATATTGGAAACTCGTCTTTTAACGAGAGCATTTCGATTTAGACCATGACCGCTCCCTTTTGAGTAAGATAAAGGTTAAAAGACATGTCCCACCAGCAGCGGCTCGTCCAGCTCTCCGGAGCTTCGCTCGCCGTGGTCTTCGGCCCGAACGAGGAGAGTTTGCGCGCCGTCGAAGGGAAACCCAACGCTCCGAGTGGCCAGGAGATCTTTGCTGATTTTAAAGCCCAAAACTCGCTTAGTTTCTGGAATAAAAGACTCGTTAAGGCCATGGCTGAGGTGTACTTTCAGGGATGGATGGAAAACTTGGTGCTTTTCATTCAAGGAAACGCAAACAACTTGGAGGTGCTGAGGGAAGCATGGATGCGCAGGGCGCTGAGGTCACCAAAGGGATTCATTATAAAAGCTGTTGGTATGTAATAGTTTTTCAATAGTGATATATTTTTTCTTTACCATATCAGCTCTCCTACATGCATTTTTAGTCCACACAGTTGCTACAATCAAAATAAATATAACCATGCATGAGAACAAGGTGGCTTTTTATTTTAGTGGGCAATATATGGTGTCTCACTCCAATTAGTATTTGTTTATAACAATGGGGAAAAAAAAACAAAACAAACAAAAAAAAAACGTGTGAAAGCTATAAACAAAGACTAACACATAAGTATCAGATGGGACACAGTTGTTTCCTCTGGAGTTTTATTGGATCAACCGCAAAGTAAAATTTAATGTCAAAAGGTTTAGTTTTATCGTTTAGCGTGGTTTTCTGTTTGGAGGATATAATACAGCATGCCTACATGATGGTATGCATTCAAGGGCTGGTGAGAGTCTTACAGCCTGATAACCTTGAGTAAAAATAACACGGTTTAATGGTATCATGGTGTAAACAAAATATTATTACAAAAAACATAAAATATAACCGAAACATATTGATTTATAGAAGAAAAACTAAAAGGCTTTCATACTGCTGCTACAATCATATAACACATGTACATTAACAGTTATGTTACATTGCAGATTTTCCCACACTATAAACACTTAACACAAGTTTTGCTGTAGTTTTTCTTCTTCTCCTCGTAAGGTTCATCTGTTGTGTGTTTGGCGCCACCTTTGTACTGAAGTTATTATTGTACCTGCCAGCTTGGACAGTCCCTCTGGACACAAAACCCTGAGCTCCATGTGGACAACTTGAGGGAACCTCAGTCGACCCTAGTGGGCGATTACAGATGACGAAAATTATGTCACATCTGCCATGCGGTTGAACAGACACTAGAACGGGCTGGGACTTAAAACAGATATGCTGGTCATAAGCCCGCGAGGTGTAGTTTCAAACCGCTTTAGAGTTAAGCACTCATGGCACTCCTTGAGTTTCAACACCCTGATTGGGTTTTTTTTGACTGTCTTATAAGTGAGGAGACTTATTTTAGTATGCAGCAACATGTGGGGGAGGGGCAGCACTGTGATCTTCTATGGTACATACTGCCAGAGAAAACTCCCATCATTCCTGACTAAAACGACTTTAAATTGTAGGAACCGTATGATTGAATTTTTAGCTATTTTAAAAAATTTAAATTTTTGAAACCTAGGTAAATGGAACATTTCTGTCACAAATGTTATTTTGTGAAATGACCTTTCGCTTTGCACATCTTAAACTTTAATATTTTGCATCTGAAAAATGCTTTTGAGATTAGCCCAGCTTCTAACAGCCTAATGCAGATATGAGTGATAAAGTTTCTGTCAAGGGGGAACAAGCAGTTGTACCCATAACTGGTTTTCTTGTTGCTTTTTTGCATGTTGAGTCAATAGAGATCCATCCTGTGTTTTGGGTAGAATCTAAAGTAGTAGTTATCAAATCTGCATTAAATTGTTACACTTAACAGATAACATTAAAATATTATGAGTGTACAAAGAGGGAGTCTAAAGAATTTTTACAGGCCACCATATTGTTCATTTATCTGTATCCTTTAGATGTTAACACAGTGATGAGTTAACCAAAGCTTGTTACCAAAGCTCAGTATAATCATTCATAATTTCTTCCATTTTCTGGCTGTGTTTTAGGGCAGAATATAGCTGAGATGAAACAATGAAGTAGGCATGGAAACCCTTTATGCAGCCTCCTATACCCTGATCTCATAGGTTGTTAATGTGGAGAGCTCACACTGCTGGAGAAAATCACTTTCTGTGGGTCTCAGACCTAATTATTCTAAAGAGATACATATGGTTTATTTTCTCACTTTAAAACTGGAGTTTTAGTGTTGACGCAAAAAGTAGACCTAAGTTTCAGATTTTGTGATTCAGTAGGGTTATGTCTTGGATGTTCGCAGTGCCAGCATCACTTGCATTATAAAAGGTTATGATGTTTGGTCTTTACCATCTACTTGCTGACTTTGTGTCAGTCTGACAGCGCTGCCAAGATTGAGCAGTGCACAGACAAGTCAATGGAGGAATGCAAAGACCACACAGAGGGAAACCATGAGAGGGCGTGAAGTGGGAGAGGAGGGGGTGTGGCAGAGGCTGACACGCCATCCTGGTGTGAGACAGTTTGTGACCCTAAACTTCGATTTAGCTCACAAACAAACAGGGCAAAGGTGAAACCAAGCTTGCTACCATGGACACAGACATGTTTTACCTGAGACCTGGATGGAGGATAGTCATCAAAATGTCAAATTATTCTTGTTTTAAATTCAAAAAAACTTGAACCCTAACCTATTTGTACGAACATGTCACCTTTAATTTGAGACACACCAATCAGAATTTTGTGATTGATATCCAATCTGCAAATTTTGTAAAGCTGTGATCTGCAGAAACCAATTTTGGCAGATTTTGTTACTTTTTATAAGAATCATAATATCAGAGAAAATAACAGCAGCGCTCAAAATAATTTTTTTTAGAGTTCATCAAACTGTGTGTGTGAGCAAGAGAGCAGTTGCTGTAAAACAGGGTTTTACTAACATTTTAAAATGAAGGCTAAATGAATACAAGCTAACATTAGCAATTAGCACAGCTCATATTACTAAAACAGCTCTGTCCATTTGTATTCCCCAGAGAACGTATTATCTTGACTCAAAGATTTCCTAAAGGCAATCTTTTCCAAAGTTAACATCTCTCATTTACAACTTAAAAACATGAACAGAGCAATTTTGCTGTAGCCTTCTTGTTGTCTGCTGAAGTCTTTGTCTCTCTTCCTCCTTCGCAGCTTGTATGAACTGCAGACATGACTTGTCACTGAAAAGACGTTTCCTTTTAAACGGCTTCTTATATCTCTGTGCTTCTTTTTACTTCAATACAAACAACTCACTGTTACTTAAAATAGCACATTTTGAGTTTTTAGTTATCACATCCACACAGCAGAGTGCCACCTGGTCGTGCTTGAATGTAATCAAAAAGAGATCGGATTTTGAGCTTACTGCCAGTTAATCAATGATCCGGATCAAGCAGAAAATCGTCCGATTCAGCACATCCCTACCTATAACTCCATTTTAACAAATTCTTTGCAGCAGTTTGTGTGGAAATCAGCTCTGGTCGGCTGTCAGAGCCTGGTTTATGGCCTTCTCATTGGGAGCTGGTCAGCAATGAATCACCATGCAACTGGCTGCTGACTGCAGCTGTTTATCCTGCTACCAGGATTAATTCCCTCTCCGTTTCACAACCGGTCAGGGACTGTGTGGAAGTTTGACTTCTAGATTGATATCAGGCAGGGAATTTAAAGGTCTTGACATTGTCCTGATATAAAAATGTCTGCTGCAAAACAGAAATGTTATAAGTTATGGGCTACAGTGAATTCTCAAACAGCCCTATTTCCTTTCTCAGGACGGTGCAAGGTTGGGACGTGCTTTTACTGCCCTGCGAAGTTAAGTGGCTTTTCAGGTGACGTAAAGCTGAAGCAAGCCAGATGTAGCTGAGGTTAGTTGACATAACTGAAGAGACCTCCAATCAAGGAATAAAGAAACAACAACACAACCGCTTTAATCTTGGATAACTTCTTGCTGGTCACGTCTGATAATCAGTTACCAGCCTGAGTCTGCACAGATTGTTGCTCCATCATCCATGATTGGAAGAAGTGAACTCAGGGTGGAGGGGGTGTGTGGTGAGGTAAGCAGACAGGAGGAGGAGTTAGTATGATCAGGCTAGGTTGTTATCATTGTGGGAATGGGCCCCAGTGGTACTGGGAATGACCTCTCTGCTTCAAATCAGGTCTGTCGGGTGTTTCTCATTCTTCTTTGTTGGCTTGTCTCTTCATCCATCCTACAAAATTATGTCAGTAATGACCAGCGTGACAGTTTAGACAGCTCTAACTGTACCATGGATAATAAGCTGCAGCTTTACAGTAATCCTGGTTAGATGACATATTTATTATTATAAACACCTGGGATACATAAAGGAAGCACAAAGAGTGAGAGGAAAAATGGAAGACAGTTTTTGTTTTTTTGGGACTTGTTTCAATAAATGTTTCTGATTAACTTTTATGTTAGCAAAATTGTTTGATCTTTATTAAATCCAGATAATGCTGTGCTTTTTTACAGCATAAAAAGACTAAAGCAGAGGATTTTGTTTAGCTAAACAAACACAGAGTAAATGTAATGGTTCACTTTAACATAAAGAGTTAAGGGATCTGCTGCCTGTGAAAACCTGGGTGGTGGATGTGAAACTTAGCTGGATTTATTTAAAGAATTCAAGAAAGATATCTTAGGCCTAAATTCTGCGAGAACAAGGCTTTACAGAGTTAGGATGGTTAACTCATCTTTCTTGGTTATTCCATTCCATCTCCCAAATATACAAAGATCACAAATACAAATGTTTCAAATTAGCATCTCTGCAGGGTGCTTGGATTTAACTCGAGATGTTCCACATTCAGGGCCTGCTGAGTTGGTTCAGACGCTTGATTGCGAAGCCTCTCTTGAGAGGTTTACTTGGCACAGCCTGCTGGGTGGAGGCCCAGGGGGCAACACAGGACTGCTCTGCAGAGATTATATATCCCAGCCTGACTGGTAATCCCCCCCCAAGGAGGGGCTGCAGGAAGATGGAGCTGTCTGCTTCTGTGGTTACCAGCAATGTGATGCTGTGGTATGTCAATAGTAGGCGTAGTTACCAGTATTACAAGTTACCAAAGTTTTAAAATCTTTCAAAATTGCTCTTCCTATAGTTTAAATTCCTTTTAAAGAGACGTTGGGGAAGGTGGAGAAATCAGCAGAATGTTCATCAGCTGTAAGGAGCACTGAGTAACACATCACCCCTCCCCCACTTCATACTGGAAAGTTCCTTCATTTTTCCCATTTCCCGTTGCTTACAAAAACCAAATGTTTTTTTTTTTTCTATTGGTAAACAATTCTGGTCCCAAAAAACACAGGCAGTGATAAAGCTGAAACTAAAGGAGCGCCACTCTTATTTAGAGAAGCTCAGTTTTAAAATCACAATGGGTAAGCTACGCCTGCAGGTTGGTTACCTGAGATGACAACCCCAATAAATATTTAGATCATATTAACTTATGAAATTTCTGCTACTCTATAACGAGCAGAATTACACAAAGATATACTTTATTCTGCACAAGAAGTGGAAAAATGGTAAAATTCAGTAGGTTTGCCGTGAGACAAGTGTGACCCCAGCAAGGGTTAGGGTGTCGACAATGGATTGGTTGAAATTTTTCATACTTGTCTGCTGTGTATCAGATAAAAAAAAAAACAATAAATGTTGCAGATAACATTTATATCACTATTATAACAGTAATAATCTGTGTGTTGTTACATACAGTTGCAATAATTGTTGCATATGTGTTTAAAATAAAAGTCATTTATATCACGAGATGAATTTTTGTTTAAACATTTTGCCAAATACAGTGAAAGTGTGGTATTTTTAATCGGTACCTTGCATTTTGCTTCTTCGTTATTTATCATGCCACCAAGGCACATTGTCACTGTGGCTGTTATTGATGTTTTTATTCCACCATCCTTATCCCCAGCAAAGCTCAAAATACTCTAAAGGTTATTTATTTTTAAAAAATCCCACATGCAAGTTTATCTCCAGTTGAGACAAACTTGCATGTCCCAGTTTGGCATGGATACAGGGCAGCCCAAGGACACACAGGACAAACAACCATATGCATGCCTCAGACCTAAGGGCAGTTTAGAGAAACCGAATATGCATGTTTTTAGACTGTGGGAGGAAACCAGAGTGCCTGGAAAGAACCCAAGCATGTGCATGGAGAACATGCAGAAAGGCTGTGGTCGGGACTTGAATGTGAACCTGTTGCTGCAAGGCAACAGTGCTTACAGCTGTGACACCATGCAGCCATTTGATTATCCAGATTATGAAACAGTACATTTATGAAACCATGATATACCTTGATAATGATAGCTGCTCAGTTTTGTGGCAGAATTTTTTTACCAGCTGACTGCTTATTTCCTCTTTGTAAAACACTAAATGAATACATCACCTAAAGCTTTTTAATTGAAAATAGATTGTGTATTCACACTGGACACAACCTAATGACTCTCCTTTTGAAGCCTGAGTCTCCATAATGACATTTACTAGCTGTACTATTTATTAGAGTGCTACCCTTGTCTTAGTGACTAGAGGAGCATGTACCGATGTTGTCAGCCAGGGTAATGAGGTTTCCTGTATCCTTCTTATAATAATTCTCTTTTAATGGCCTTTTCTTGCCACTCATAGACATCAATTCTCACTTTTACCATGGAAAATGCTGCTTGGCATGCTTTACGTACCTCCTCAGCTGTGACTTTTACAGACTAGAGCATGGCTCTGCTCCCCTTTTTAAGCCTGGTTTCCTTTTCAAATAGTATGTTTCATTTACGTCTCCATACCACGAAGCAGTGAAGCATTCCTGAAATGCTTCATTTAGACTTCAGATCATTTACTTTGCTCATACTGCAGCAGGCCTCATTTCTACTCTGTTCTTTTTACTTGAAAGCGTAGTTTTAACACAGGGGGTGTTGCCTTTCATGAGGGTGTTTGGTCAAAGTCTCAGAGCGCTCCACTAATGGTCATAACTCTTCCAGATGTCAGCTTATTAACCATGACACCCCTTGCTGAGCTCTGCTGGCTCTAAATGGCCCACCCTGTCCTAACTGAGCAGCAGGGGTCAAAGGGTGCAATCTTGCTGGTAACAAGCCACCCTGAGGTCATTTGGCTTCAGAGGGCTTTTTTCAGAGAGCAAATGGAGCAACATACATCAATACAGTACCCAGGTGTTCTTTGCTTATTGGGCACTTCTCCATCTCCAGTTGTAACCTCTCTGAACAGCAGCTAATCCAGCATGGTCACCACTTTGATGGGATTAAAATATATAACCATACTGTTGACTGTTGAATCAAATCTGTTGAGTCTAAAAATGAATTGGCTCATTAGATGAGCCAAACCTGTTTAATAAATGTCTGATTTTATGTTTTTGAATTGATCAAAAAGATCAGTGACTGGAAAATAACAATTAAAAAAGTAAAACTTTGCAAGTTTTAACATAAATGTGATGAAAATAAAAGGGGTTTCTCTCTGACTTACACTAAAGTTCTAAGTTGTACTTTCTAAGCTTGTTGGTATAAAGCCTTAAACAAGAGCACTGTTACCTTTTACCTGCCAGTGTCGATGTTGTGCCCAGTGGCTGTTCTTGCAAGAATCTCCTTCTTCTTTTGTACCACACACGATCCGAAAAATCCCAGAAGACCTTTTCAGGAGTTCCAACTGCTGAAGCAAATTAAATTTAGCATTTTTCCAGCTGCTCACACAGACTGGTGTTCTGTTTCGGGGCCAGAATATCAGCCAGCCTAATTTATTGCCGGGTCGATATGTTGGTTTACCTCTAATCCTGTCTGCAGGTTCTTGGGTTTCTCATAAGGAGACTTATCTTTAAATTCTCCTGTTGTTGCTGTCAAACTATATTCTATTGGATCATGTATTAGTTGTTTCTGTGGTCAGTAGAATGCTGTGTTTTGTGGTTAAACATAGAAAAAGGCTTGGAAGAACCATGCCAAACTGTGTGTGGACTAGTTGTTGGACATTAAAAAAGCAATGCATCACATGGCAGGTCCTGGATGGGAGAGCTGCTCTGAAAACTAGGATAATAAACACAGGGATCTGCTATAGCGTGAGCCCAGTTAAACAGCAGGAAATAGGTTTCATCTGCAACCAATGAATGTTATCAGTCCTGATTAATAGTTGCTGAAACCATCTTTTATTGTGCGTATCTTTGTTTTAGTGGTGAGGTGTCGTTGGAGAAATGCTGACAACTTGCAAACAGGGAATCCCAGGTTTAGTTTCAGGCTGTAATTTTATTACATTTTCTTTCTCTGCTCTTTTTTTATTTCCTGTCTTTATTTTTTGTACTTATCTCATAAGGTCAACAGGCCTATAAAGGGTAGAAAACAAGAAAACACTTCGATGTTTTAATAGAGCAAAAAAAAAAAAAAAAGATATGGAGCTCTTCATACATAGTTTGATTTTGCCACCATTGACATAAGCACAGCAAAAGAATATGAATGTAATAAACTAAGTGTGTAAAATGTGTAAATAACAAGAGATTTGGGAACTGAGAAAGCAGAGCCATGGGGCATACTTCATGTCACATATGAAAAAGACTAAATACTATGAAAACCAGTAAAGAAGCATTAAAACAAGCCTGAAACCTGTGGATCCAAGTCTGAACAGCATCCTTGAATGAATTACATAAAATTTGAATCACAACACAGACACTATTAGGAATACAAGAGGGCACTGAGATACTGCCATGTTTCTTTTTATCCAAAGTCAATGAAAAAGGTGGACAGAACCAAAGTTTCAGACTTAGAGTCACATTTAGGTCTTAAAAACAAAGACTTCAGACTTGACTTAGACTCCCACTCTAAAAACTTAGACTTGACTTGGACTTGTATTAGACTTGAGTATTATTAATAATCTCTATTTCATGTTTTATTATCCTGAATTATGCATGAAATCATATGTATCTAACATTTATCTGATGCTTAAATAAACTCAAAGCAAAGTATGTAAAAGACTGGTTCATTTCTCAATGGAAAATAATGTGAGTATTTAGCTTTGATGTGTTTCATTAACAGCAATAAACCCAGATTTTTTTGCTATTGACCTGGGGAGCGCTGGCCAGACCCGATCAATGTGAAACTGCTCGATTCAGATCTCTGGCCAATTGATCATCTTGACTATAGTAATTTATTGCTGCAATAGAGGTTTTTCTTATCTATGTTAAAGGTGATTTGCTTCTCTCTAAATGCATTCTGCAACCTATGTCCAAATAACTTCTATGGTTTTCATATCAGATTTTACTAGAAAGTAAAAGATTTTGCCTTAAACCCATTATATCTGGATATGGCTGATTGGGAAATGCATTGCTTTGAACACCACTATAGGCCTATACAGACTCCAGATTAATTTCTGGCTCCATGAAAGCCAAAGAGAACCAGATATGGGGTGGGGTCTGAAGTCTGAAGAGGACTGAGGTAAAAACGATGGTGTAATGTTGTGCCTTTAATGTGTCTCCTGGCGTTGGGATGTTTTGGTATTAGGTTACGAACCAGGACTTACAGTTCTTTGCAACAACATGCTGTAATGTCTTCTTCACTATTGTCTCCAGTCTCTACTACAGATCTGGTTGGTGCCCAATGTTTTTGCATATTAACTCATATACAGAATAGTCGTGCTTTCCATAACTCTTGGAGTGAATCATGTGTTGAAAAACATATTCAATGAGGTTACAGCTCCAGGGGTTGTTCTAGTTAGTTTGTGGTGACAAACGATGTAAGCAGAGATGTTTGAAAGTTTCAGTTTAGAGGCTTCTGTAACAGCCTGCTTGTGTCTTCTTGTCAGCACAGATGAAAATTCAAATGCAGCATTTTGTTGAACAAATCTTTATGCTGGATTTCAGACACCCATACTGACCCTCTGGTGCTGTTACTTTTCCCTCTTTGTCTTTGTATTGCATTTGGCAGGTTGCCGCCATACTGAGCGTTTCCACGGTGACATGAATCAACACAAACCTGACCTGTGTTTCTTTTCACTGACCGTGGCATGTAGCTCATGAATCTTTCTTTATTATGCTATTATCAAGATTTTTTTGTGTTATTTTTTTCTTTTGCTGTTTGTTACTTTTATTCCTTGATAATAAATAAAAATATATGTTTAAGCAAAGATTAAAATGAAGAACACTTCCCCCATCCTTGTCCTACTATCGCAACACCTCTCTTAATGTTTAAACATATTAACTCTCCTCTGAGATGCTGAACCATCAATAGAGTGGATTAAATATTTAACTAATGACTAAAATTTGGTCTGGTCTAAAAAACTACATTTATTGCTGAAAATCAATCAATACAGCTGTAAAGTGATCAGATACTCGTCCTTTTATTGCTTATCGATGAGTCATGAACAATAGTGGTACTTTGCTTATTATTTAGTACGTTCTACATACGATATTTACTCTCCAAGTTGTGCTAATAGTGTTTTCAGGAAGGAAGGGACAGAAAAGAGTTTGTGTTGGTCTGGTTGTTGAGACATTTGGCCTCTTGTTGCTTTCTGAAGGGATCTTTTCACCACGTTTATTGGGTGATTTAACTGCAACGCCCACATCTGTGTGTTGTTTTGTGATTGAAAGACACAAACTCGTAAAGAGCTTCAAAAAACACGTGATACTCTCTTCTACACAAGCACATACCAAATGGGAGGTCGGGGTAATGTAGGCAAAAACACTGAAAGCACTGAAAAACACTGGGCATAAATTACAGCTAGCATCTACTCTCATTACACTAAATCTGACCATATGAATGTTTGACATTGTCCCGATAGAGACTTAACTCAAATCTTGCATGTACAATCTGTGGATACACTGAAGCATGCTGCTCACAAGGTCTCAGTCAATGGGAGTCAGGGAGGGGCTTAGCCGTTGATCATGTTGAATGCTGTGCTGTGTTCATGATGAGGGAGAGGGAAGATTATGTCGTTGGCTAAGTGGAATCCAGAAGATTAGACGATAGCAGGATAAGATAAGAGGGTGTGGGTTTGAGAGCATAAGCCTTCCCAGAGACCTTAGAGAGAGAAAAACAAAGCTGAGATTTCAGCGAGGTTTCACTAGCACAGAGGAATGAGGGAACAAATTAAGAGTTGCTTTTCAAATTTTCCCAGAGAACAACCAGCGTAATGCAATATTCCCTAATAATACTGAGATCCATTTAGAGGTAGGATAGAAGAACAGTTGAAAGGGTTTTTTTTGTAGCGAACAAATGAAAGGAAGCAGCAGTGAAGTAAGACTTCTTGGTGTGTTACACTGCACTCATGTCAAAATGAAACAAAAGTAGGGCTTAAATTTTTGAATTTCTGCTGAAATCAGGCCAAACAAGTTAGAAATCAGCTGATTCTGCTCGCCAGCCAGATGCATCTGTATAAACAAAACCAATGTATAAACATTAAAATAAACTGATTTAAACTTAAAATATGCACAGCTTTATCATTTCTTTCTAAAGATATAATCTCAAGTTTTGCTCCTGCCATAGATATTTTTATGTGGCACAGTTTGCTGAAAAGCAAGGCCAATATTAGCATGTTTTTTTTTTTTTAGAACTGTTTAGCACTAACAGCCTTTATTGAACAGTAATTTGTCAAGAAAAAAACGTGGAGAGAGAAGGGGAAGACATGCAGCAAATGACAAATCAAACACATAAAGGACTAAAGTCTCTGCGCATGGTGCACCTGCTCTACAAACTGAACCACTCTGTGCCCCATGTTAGCATGTTTACTCTCCTGGAGTAAACATGCTAACATGGGGCATGGGGTTATGCTAACATAACATATTTCAGTATAGTTAATCATGTGGGGGAAATACTTACAGAAAATGTTAGTCATTTCCTAGGAAACTAGTTATTATAAAGTAAAACCTCACCTAGACAACAAAAAATACATCTTTTGTGATTATTAGACATTAATAATTAATAGGTGTACCATGTATTAAAATCATATAAGGAAGATTAAGTTACAGGATATTTAATGAAGATTTGATAGCTAACCCTCAGAGTTACTCAAACACCTCGTTTAAAAGCCCAAAACAAGTATAACAACTCCGCTTGATGAAAAGTCATGGATTGCTCAAAGAAATCTGCTCAATAAGCTTTATTCAAGATTTATTGAGAAGTCTGAGTTGAAAACAAAGTTGGTGTCTACATGCCAACACTGTGACTAATTGGAACAATATATTTAAAATTAATGTGCAGCATATTAAATTTTATGGGGCTCTTGCTAGACTGTATGACACAGCAAATCCAAGTGAGTCTGTTACTGAAATGCTATTAAACCCTGAGAATGATTTTTGAAACAGAAGATGTTGTTGTGCATTCGTTAAAATATCAAGTAAAACATTAGGTAGAACAACCAGGCGGCTGAGTAATGATACATCGGTCTGAAGCTTCATCTTTTAGCTGTTCTGTGTGTTTCTGTTGAGCCTGCTTTTCTGAATACTTGTTTGTGAGTAAATGAAGCATTTTCTCTTTTAGTATATATTATACATCATTGTATACAACATATTTGCTTCAGTGGATTGTGATTAAGAAAGATAAACTGATACTTCGAATGTGTAATGAGATTACCTAAAATATCTAATGTCCAGATCATATCTGGAAAGTTTTCACCTTTTCTGTCTTCAATCTAAATAATCTAGACTTGTGTCTGGATCTGTACAGCTAATACAGTTTCTACATAATCTGCTGAAAATTGTTTGCTGTGTTTTTTTCTTCTTTTCTTTTTTTTTCTTCTCAGAGCTAAACTTAATGCAATCACACTTGAAATGGGATTCATGTGGCTCTGAGGCCTGCTAACCAACACAGCCATGTGCATACATGTGGCATTGATCAGTTTCATCAGCCAAAGACATTTCAGTGGGGAAGAGGAGAGAAGGTCTTTGTCAATCATCTCTGTAACATGAACAGTCAGTTTGAAATTCTTCATCATACTCACCAGGCACCAGTTTATGAGCCCCGGAGTTTAACATGAGAAGACATTTGTTTTGTCTATGCAAGGCAAAAAAAGATAGCATGATCTTTGCAATTGTGTTAAGGTTCATACTGAAGCTTGTTTATCAGAACAGTTTCACACCAGATTAGTATTGAGGTTGTACATTTGGCAGTAATGAGGGAGCTGATGGGAAAATTGAGGAGGTTATCTAATTCTGATTAACAAGAAAAAGAAGCTTCATATTTATCTCATTCTTTACTTCAAATACACATACACTGAGACATTTTTTCACATTTATTCTATATTTTTAATTTGGTCAAAGTGTTTAGTAAACCATTATTCAATGATCCATCACCTCCTGTTTCAGTAAGACATAAATGTGAGGTAACACAGAGGCCATTTCTATTAGCCACTCTACAAAATGGGAAAAACAAGAAAACATGTCATTCAAATAAGCCACATGTGGTTGGATATGCATAAATAAAAATGGGTACAAGAACAGAGCTTTTGCCTTAACTTACCCATAACTAGTCAGAGTAAGACTGAGCAAGGCTGGATGAAGACCTCAGTTTTTATAGGTTTTTATGCCACTATGCACACAGTGAGGAGGATGGTAAATTAGGTAAATTAAAAACCTCTAAAACTTACTGTAAGAGAACTACAGCAAAGACCGACATGATGTCTTGAGAACAACAGTCTATTTTAATATGTTAGTTCTATCTTTTGCAGGGGAACATATAATTGTGGGGGGTACTGTAGCTCTCTTTGCACCTGTTACATAGTTACAGATCATTTCTTTGCTTAAATATTATAGATTTACAACGTCTTGAATATGCATGTAAAAGTCCCATTTAAAGCTCCAACATTTTTTTTTAGATATTTTAGATATTTTCTGAGCTGCAGCCCGACGGCTATTCCTGTCTGTTAGCTTGTCTCAGTAGAACATTTTTTTAAAAAAGACTGACCACATTTGAAAAGGTTAATTGTTCAGGACAACCTGACTGGAAGGTGCATTGAAATTTCCAAAACTGACTAAATATTATTTTTAAAAGGCGTGTTTTTAGGAGTACCTTCAGTAATAAAGCAGAAGTTTAACATCAGCCTCCTTTTCTTCTTGCCTTCCTGGTTGCCCAGTTTGATGTTATACTTGTATGGATATCAGTTTGGATATGTTCAACCATTCAGCAGGAAGGTCTTTCATAGTGCTTTGCAAAAGTATTCCCTCTTCTTGAATGTTTTCACATTTTGTCACATTACAACCACAAACTTCAACATGTTTAATCAAGATGTTATGTGACAGACCAACATAAATTGGTGCATAGTTGTGGAGTGGAAGCAAAATGAAATGTAGGTTTTGCATTTTTTTAGATAAAAATCCAATCTTATGTTGTATTCAGTCCCCCTGAGTCAACATTTTCCAGAAACACCTTTCCTTACAGCTGCACGACTTTTGGGTGTATCTCTCTATCAGTTTTCCACATCTAGAGACTGAAATATTTGTCTATTCATCTTTGCGAAAACAGCTCAAGCTAAGATTAGATGGAGAGTATCTGTGAATACCAATGTTCACATGTTGCAAAAAATTCATAGGTCGGGTCATTGAGATTATGAAAGAATGACCTCTGCTTCAGTAGTTACTCTGTGAACAGATCTTCCCACCTGTGTTCTGGATCTCTCTCCAGTTAGTTTAGGTTTTATATATATATATATATATATATATATATATATATATATATATATATATATATATATATATATATATATATATATATATAGTGGAATTGATGGAGAAGACCATAACACAAAAATTACCAATCTAATTCGAAATTAGTGGATGTTCTCCTGAGGGATCTCTTTCCAGACCTGGATTAGAGCAGCAGTTAGCTCCTGAACAGTCTGTGGTGAGGCCAGTCCATAACATAAACGCTCTCATCATGCAGGAACTGCTGACACACTTCACCCACATGAAGCCTAGCATTGTCATGCATAAGAAGGAACCCAGGGCCCACTGCACCAGCATATGGTCTCACAATGAGTCTGAGGATCTCATCCCGGTACCTTATGGCAGTCAGGGCACCTTTGGCTAGCATATGGAGGGCTGTGTGGCCATCCAATGTCTCCCCACACCATGACTGACCCACCACCAAACTGGTCATGCTGGAGGATTTTGCAGGCAGCATAACGTTCTCCATGGTGTCTCCAGACTTGATCACGTCTGTCACATGTGCTCAGTGTGAACCTGTTTTCATCTGTGAAGAGCACAGGGCGCAATGGCGAATCTGCCGATCTTGGTGTTTCCTAGCAAATGGTAATTGTCCTGCATGGTGTTGGGCTTTAAGCACAGGCCCTATATGTGGACGTCGGGCCCTCATACCACCCTCCTCCTCATGGAGCCTGTTTCTGACAGTTTGAGTAGAAACATGCACATTAGTGGCCTGCTGGAGGTCATTTTGTAGGGCCCTGGCAGTGGACCTCCTGTTCCTCCTTGCACAAAGGACGAGGTAGCGGTCCTGCTGCTGGGATGTAGCCCTCCTACGGCCCCCTCAATGTCTCCTGGTGTACTGGCCTATAACCTGGTACCTATTCCATGCTGTGGACACTGAGCTGAGAGACGGCAAATCTTCTTGGCACCGCTCACATTGATGTTCTGTCTTGGATTAGCTGCACTACTTGAGCAACTTCAGTGGGCTGTAAAAAATGCCTCATGATGCCTCTATGCATGACAGCACTGACAAAATGAAAAAGTGACTTAAGTTCAACCAGAAAGGACGATAACAAAGAAATGACCTGTGGTCACCACCTGCAGAATCACTCTTTTATAGGGGTTGTCTTGCTAATTGTCTCTCATTTCCACCTGTTGTTCCATTTGCATGGCAGCAGGTGAAATTGATTCACAATAAGCGTTACTACCTAACTGGTGACATTAATTCCACAAAGGTGTGACTCATTTGGAGTTACATTGTTTTGTTTAGGTGTTCCCTTTATTTTTGTGAGCAGTGTATATATCTCGCAGGGTCGCAAGGGAGGCTGGTGCCTGTCTTGGGCGAAAGGCATGGTACACCTGGGACAGGTCATCAGTCCGTCGCAGCATATATATATATATATATATATATATATATATATATATATATATATATATATATATATATATATATATATATATAGATATATAGATAGATAGATAGATAGATGTGAGTGTGTGGTTTTTAATTATGCAAGTTGAGTGTAGACCATCAGTGCTTGGGGAGCTTCACTGAAATTATGCTACCTCACTTTAACACAAGTCTCATCCTGTTTTGAGTCTCGAGCTGCTGTTCCTCCCCTTCCATTGTGGATCAGGATTGTGTTGCCATGGCACTCAGCTGGGTATTCATGCCGGCTATGACAAAGGGTGTAATGTTGGATTCCCAGTCTTAGATTACAGCAACATAGAGGTCCGTTCCCCCTGGAGAGAAGACGGCTACAGCAGTGACCCTCCCTAGCGGTCACGCCTGCTAATGTTAGATTCAATAAACCCCAATCCTCCACTGGCCTATTCTTCTGTTACACCACCTTTTTTTCCCCCACAAATTAAAGTGTTTATATAATGTTGCATGGGAAGTGTGTTGTTGCTTGAAGCTATTCAGAGTTTTTCCTCTCCAAAAAGAACAGGTCATGTTTGCAGGGATCTGAAAAGAACTAGGAACTAGGTTAGTTTTCCACCTGAAATTAATGCTGCAGTAAGAGAGCACTAGGTAAATTTTTCCCAGGCATAAAGACTTTTTTCTGTCATATCTTGATCATCTGACTCTTGAGAGTGGTAAAACATTGCTGCTTTATGTGCACAGCCTGCCAGACATTCCTATAGGAAGTTAATAACAATGAGGAGCTAAGTCAGCAGCTTTAATTCATTGCTGAGTGCAGCTGCTATAAAGATATCTCTGCTGAGGTTCAGGCAGCGTAATACCTTGTCTCAGCTGAGGGAGCGCAGATGTTTTCTTTCCCTTTTTTTTCTTTTACAATCCCTCAGGATCAGTTTTATAAAGACGTAACCTTATCTGTAAGCCTTATGAGCTTTAAGAGAGCTCGCTGCACTGATATTTTATTATACTGACTTAGTGTGGCATATTTCTTATCTAGGTTTTTAATTTAAACTGAAGGCCTGACACATTTTGGTGCCATTTTGACAGATTCATCAAAAAGTCAAATTATTATATAATTCCATGCATGAATGTTATATGTAATTATTCAGACCTTGCAAAAGTATTCATACCCTTTAAACTTTTCCACTTTTTATCATGTAAGAACCACAGGTTTCCAAATATTTTATTGATATTTTATGCAATAGATCAACACTATCTAGTTCCAAATTGGAAAATTATGCATTGTTTCCAAAATCTTTTAGAAATAAATGTTTGAAAAGTTTTAGATGCATTTGTGTTTAGCCCTCTTTACTCTGATACCCCCAAATAAAATCCAGTCCATCAAATTGCCAATGTAACTCACTGTAATTGTAATTTATCCTCAGTGTAACTACAGCCGCTCTTTGAGGAAATTTGATTGAGAACATGAGGGAAGAAGCAGCAGCTTCACCAAGGAACATGCAGACAGGTCAGGGATGATGTTGTAGATAGGTTTAAAGCAAGGTTGCATTTTAAAGTTCAACTCATCATCAACAACTGGAAAGAGAAGGGCACAACTGCAAATGTAGCAGCAAGACTGCACAATTTTAAGAAAAACATGACTGAATATTGCAATATCAGTTACAACTGATCCAAATTTTTATTTCCTTTCTTTCACTTCCATCATCGTGTTGTCCTGATGACTTTCTGTGAACTTTAGCATCTCTGTTACTAATTTCTTTGTGTATGCATCAGAAGGCAGTGGAAGTCCAACCAAATGGATGTGTATATTGGCTTGTAGCATGTGAATGCCTGGCACTTGAAACGTAATAACTGCTTAATAATTTATAAAAGCGGTCCTTTCCATTTGCAATATTGCACACATTTGTATTGCAATGATGACTGGGGTGCAATATTTTTGCAGCTCTACCTTGTATTGATCAAAGAAGCACAAACAACAACAGCAACTTTAAATTGGACAAAAACATTGTATCAATTGTTTGGGTTTATTTACTGCTATATGTTTAAACCAACACCCCCAACCCCCTGTACAAATGATCTAAATCACACAGAATTGGTTCCAATCAATTATTGTGCATTTGTGCTGATTTTTGCTGCTTAATTTTTCTTTTTTTTTTTAAAGTTCAGTTGAATGTTTCAAATCTAAGTATATTCATCAAACGCCAGAATGGCCCAGTCAAAATCCAGACCTTAGTCCAATTGAAAATCTGTGGAGAGAGTTGAAAATTGATGTTCACAGATCTAATAGTGTTTGATGTATTTTGGTAAAAAAAAAAAAAAAAAAAAAAAGAAGAATTAGCAAAAAATGTAGTCTCCAGGTGTTCTCAGAGGATAGACACCTACCCTAAAAGACACGCAACTGTAATTATTTATTTATTTTTTTAACTTGTCCTGTCTGGCAGTGTGGCTCTCAGAATTGTCGTGTGAATGTCAAGGTAAGGCCCAATAGATTTGTTTTCACTAACGAAGCATTACGGCTTTCGCCATGATGTTCCCCTTGGTATATATATGAAACTTTATTAAAAATTGCTTTGGGTTTATTTCAAATGTAATGGACACAAAGACGAAAAAAAAGGGGAAAGGAAACAGAGAAATATGGAGGAAAGGTTTAAAGAGAAAAAAGGAGATAGAAGCAGAGGGAGAAAAAAGCATAAAGAGATAAAACAAGTCAACACCCTTGAAGTCTGCCTCTAGACGTGCGAAAAGAGGAAAAAGCAAAACAAAACCGAGAATCCACAACAACAAACAACATATGCATATGTTGTAATAACAGTTATAACTTCAATGGAGAGTACACAGTACAAGGTAATACAAGATGTATTAAGTGGCAAACGTAGCCAGACTGAGAGTGTATCTGACAAACACCTTAATCTCGACACCTGTGTGTGTGTGTGTGTGTGTGTGTGTGTTAACAGAAGGTGGTTCTGCAAATTAAGCCAGAGGGGAAAATGCACACCACACATTAAAGATTTTTATTTGCAGAAAAAAAAATTGAAAACCATGTATGTGTTTCCTGCCGTTCCAACACTTCTGTCTCATAAAATCCCAGTAGCATATATTAAAGGTTGTGGTTGCAATGTTTCAAAATATGAAAATGTTCAGGGGGTGTAAATACTTTTGCATATACTTTAACTTTTATATGTTCAGTTTAGTCATATTAGTATTCATTTTATGTATATTTGCTGTATGCATAAAAGTATTCTGATTTCTTTCTCTGTTATTGTTAATAATTATAGTCATGGAAATCTGACAACACCACTGTGAAACTAGAAGATCTATGTGCTGTTTTTAGACTTTTAGCTGTGATTTGTCAGTACCAGTGTCATGCATGTGTGTTCAGTCATGCTTCACCGGGGCACACATTTGATTAGTTGTATATTTTTCCTGCCTTGTCTGTAAGTGGCTCAAGTGTGAGGGCTGTAAATGTTTAGTTTACTTCAAGAGTGAACTTGGAAATGTTTCTGGTAAGCAGCCCTCGGGGCTGAGTGGAGAATTGCTCACTGTCACAGACACTGCACATGTTGAAGCTTTATTCTAAATCCACACAGTTTATACAGAAATTTTCCTCCCGACCACAACTCTAAAACTTAAAAACACACAAGGAAACTTGTGGAAAAACAAAAACAAGTTGGAGGGCCATCTAGTTATGTGGTGGGATTAAAATATCTGTGTGGTGTAGCTGATTAACTAAAACCAATTTTCCAGTCTTGTGGGTAAGGTTGTGTGCATACCCTCGAAAAGAACGTTTGGGGTTGCTCAGTCCCTGTGCTAATCATTTATCAGCAGCACAATCTGGTTTGTTTTGTGTTCTCACTGCTTTCTTGTTAGAATATCAGTGGTTTTAATCATACTGACCTTACAACAAGAAGTACACAGTAACTCGTTCAACAAGGCAACATGAGGTAAACCAAATATAGCTATATTTTTTCTGTATATTATCACTGAGTGAATAGTAATTAATCCCCAAAGCAACAAAATACTCATTCTCAGTTCAACCATTACAATGTCAAAGAATCACTGATCTTAACCTAAACATATTCAGTTCTCCTTAGAATATGTAAAAGACATAAAATGATTTTTAATCACAAGTCCTCTGATTTGCAACATCTCTGTGACTTCAAAGTGCTACTTAATGGACATCTCCTTTAGATTCCTTTTCTCTAGGGAATCAAGAATAAATTGATTTGAACTTGATTTGAATTCTCTAGTAGACAAACTAAAGAAAAAGACACAAACCAAATTATTCACTCACTGTCCTCTTTCTGTTGGCTTCTGCTTATCTGAGATCAGTTCACAGAGGAAACCCAGACATCACTCTGCCCAGCGACCCTCTCCTGCTCATTGATAGTGAGAATGGAAAAGTAGTTCCTCCAGCGAGTTCTGTGTCTGTCCGCTAGTGGGTCATGCCCAGAAACACCTCCCAAGTAAAACACCACCTGGGTGGTGTTTTTGCTTCTGCAGTCACAGAAACAGAAGTCTTCTCAGCTGCCCGATACCTGTCTGCTGGTTTAGGAATCCTCAGAGAAAACCTGCAAACCTTCCTCTTCAATTTGAAAGACTTTATCACCATAGGTGGATTCAGTTTCTCCAAACCTACATCAAAGCAAGTAAGAAATTGTCTCAAAGATCTCCCAACGAGGGTCGTCTGCTGGTCTTTCCTAATTTACTCTCACCACTCTTTTGGGAAGCTTCGCCTGCCACCGGATCCAACTAGCTACCAGGTGGTGATCAGTTGACATTTCTGTCCCTTCTTCTTCCGAATGTTCAAGGTTCTACAGTGTAGCTGTCTAACATAACCACTACATTACTTAAATGTGGGGTTTTCCATATGGGAAAACTGTGAACTTTTGTTTGGAGATGCAAAGTTTCTAAAATTTCTGGCTGGATTAAAAGCAGTTTCTGTTAATGATGCAAGAACTTTGATGCAAATGCCTCACAAGTTTCCAGCGAATCAAGCTCTCTCTAACATTTTATTGTAAGATGTACATGTAAAGAAATAGTTTAAAATTTTTACCTAATGAAGCACTTCTATGAGTTTTCTTTGTGTTAGTAACATGTTTGCGTAAGTGCCGCTCCTAGGGGTGCATGGTTGTGTGATATGGGAGGCAGGATATCTGATCTGCCCAGCAGGCGGACCTGTGGTCGTTTCTGTGGGAGTTGGGGAATTCTGTGGTCTGTCTCTGTATTGCTGGAATTTCAAAAGCAGTCAGGCACGGTTCATAAACCTCACAAATAGACCACCACGGTCATGATTTAGAGGGTGGTTCGGACAGGAATGTCAACTTCGGTACTTTGAGTTGTTTTCACTGGCACCACCAGTTGGAAGGATACCTTCCCTGACCCAGGTGTGTTTAGATCTCCTGAAGCAGGCCCCACCTGTTTCACCCAATCCTCAAGGTGATGTGTGTTTGTTTCAGGTGACCTCTCCCCAGTGCAGATGTCTCCGGTTCCTCAGTCACAGTTCATTCCCCTGGCTGAAGTGCTGTGCTCTGTCATTTCCGACATGAACTCCGCCCAGATAACCGTCACCCAGGAGGCACTTGTCAACTACATGAGCAAAGCCCACCCAGGTAATTCATAAAATATTTTCTCAAATTTCGTGTTTAAAAAGTAACTTAGTTGGGTGAAAAATTAGGGCGCCCTGCAGCAGCCTGTGTTTTTTCTTTAACATTTTTGGATATTTTGTAAACATTTTAACAATACTGAGAAAATCAAATAATATAACTATGGATTTAAAAGCTGAATGAAAGACCTGTTGAACTGTTATGGGGTTAGGTGTCCTAACTTTTCCTCAGTTAAAAAAGCACGTTTGTTCAAAACTGTTATTTTTTGTTACATATGTAAATCACTTTATTTTTCCAGTGGTAAATATATATATATATATATATATATATATATATATATATATATATATATATATATATATATATATATATATATATATATATTTTTTTTTTTTTTTTTTTTTTTTTTTTTTTTTTTTACCAGCAATTTTTTTTTTTTTTTTTTTTTTAAAGGTTGTTTATCAGTCTGTTGCATCTCCTTTTTGGTAACTGAGCAGAATAAATACTGCAGTATTGAAAGTTACTTGTGTTTCCTGTCTTTAGCATGTAAGAATTAATTTGTTTTACATAAGAATGTTATATATCAAACTTGTAAACTATACCTAGTTTGAAAATGTTGACACTCATTCAGTACTGAGTCCTTTAATACAAAGCCCTTTTGTAATCTGTGCAAAAAGTGTTTTTACATTGTCTTTCATAAATAACCAAAACATTTAATTAAAAAGATTCTAGAAGCAATGCATATTTGTGTTGTGTGGCAGTATAGACTGCTTCAAAACCTCTTTGTCTCTTTCAATATTATTGTTGCTGTCATAATTATGCATTGTAACTGTTCTCAAATGAACACCAGACCTTTAAGGAAGTTGGCTGTTCAGTGAAAACACAGTGGGAATTTTCACAAAGTCCAAGATAGACAGTGGCTTGCAAAAATGTTCATGTCCTCTGGAGCTTTTTACATGTTGTTACATTACAACCACAAACTTCTATGTGTTTTATTCAGTTAGACTAACACATAGTAGTACATGTGAAGTGGAAGGAAAATACAAGTTTTTACAAACACTAAGTATGAAGTGCATTTATATGCAACCCTCTTTACATGGATACCATGCATGTCTGCATGTCTACCACAGCAGACATGCAGAAGAAAATGCCCTGATCAGATGAGACCATGATGAATGTATCATGATCTGGAGATGCTTTTCTTCAGCAAGGACTGGATAGCCGGTCAAAGTTGATGGAAATGTACAAAGAGCTAAATACAAGACAATCCTGAAAGCAAACTATTTAGCGGCTGCAGAAGACTTTAAACTGATACAGAAAAATATACACTAAAATTACAGCTATGGTCATTAAGGAATAGCTTAGCTCCAAGGATATTAACATTATTCAAAGGTGTCTACTTTGCTAAGACAAATGGGCAACAATTTCACTATTTCAATGTGTAAAACTGGTAGAAACATGACCTAAAAGACCTGTAGCTGTAATTACAATGAATAGTGGTTCCATGAAGTTTTGGCTCCGGGAGGCTGAATACATGAGCACGCCAAATTTTGACAATTTTTGTAAAAAGTGAAAAAACCATGTATCATTTTTATTCCACTTCATTATAAAGTAGTACTTTGTATTCATTTCTCATTTAAAATCCCAGTAAATGCATTGATGTTTGCGGCTGTTAGATGACAAAAGTTTAATGGGTATGAATAATTTTGTAAGGCACAGTATAAAATTTTAAAGTATCAGTTTTGGAGGGAACAGTATCCTGGCTTTATTTCCATCCTAAAATCACTTCAACAACACATACATGTTAATGTACTTTACTTTCATAGTTAAATACCCTCTTATGGCTAGGTAAAATGTATCCTCTTAGCTACCTGCTGACTGTAACACTCTTGTATTTCTATCTCTTAGGGATAACCATTCCCACTCAGGACATCCTTTACAACACACTCGGAACTCTGATAAAGGAGCGCAAGATTTACCACACAGGCGAGGGCTACTTCATCGTCACGCCTCAGACATATTTCATCACCAACAACATGGTCCGAGAGAAGAACTGGTGGACCTCTGGTTCAACAGATGACCCTCCTTTGGCACCTCCTGTTACTTACCTTCTGAGCAATGAAGTCTGTGTTGAGGGCACTCAAACAGCCCCTGTTGCCCACTGCAGGTCATGCAGCTGTTTTAGCCCTCACCAAAATTCCTCCAACACCGCTGCCACAACTGAAACAGCCACCGTCCCTCCCTCCACTGTTCCCGACCAGCATTCTGTATCTGTGTCCATAAGCGAATGCACGGGAAGAAGCTTAAAGTGGCCCCGGGCATCAGATCATAAACCCTCAGTGCAACATCAGTCCACTTCTACAGCTGCTGATTGCCAAGCTAGTGAGATTAGCAAAACAACTGCTACTACAAACGCCACAAATCGAAAAGAAAAGGATAAACCTGTGAGAAAGTTTGGTCTCAGCTTGTTCAGAAGAAATGGAGCTAAGAAGGAGAAGCCAAAGAAGGAGTATGCATCATTTTCAGGCCAGTTTCCTCCGGAGGAGTGGCCTGTAAGAGATGAGGAAGACTTGAACAACTTACCCCGAGACCTGGAGCATGCCATCATCAAACGCATCAATCCTGAACTGACTGTGGACAACCTGACACGCCACACAGTCCTCATGAAGAAAATGGAGGAGAGAAGGGAAAGGGGAACGGACAAGATTTTGGATCGAGGTCTGGACAATGAAGACAAGGGAGTCAACAAAGGAATGTCAACCGACATCCTAACTTTCTCCAAACACAGGCATCACCACTTGTCTAAAGGAGGTGGAGGGAAAAGATCATCTCAGAAGCTTTCTCGGAACAAGAGGAGGGTCTTCTCATCTCGAGAAAAGCAAAGGGAAAGGGACAAAGAGAAGATTAAAAGCAAGGCTCCCATATGTTCTGACACTTATCCAGATGAGGAGGATTTGATTCCAACACGGCTCAGGGGAGAAATCCCTGCTGATGCTGCAGATCAAATGGAGGGGGCTGGGAATGCTGAGGGAAAGTGTCTCTACAAGAAACGCATTGATAATCCTTTCCAGACTCATCCAATCAAGGATGCTGATAACATAGCTCCCACCAACAGGGAGCACAGAAGACGAGAGGTCAAAGAAGTCAAAGAGGGCAAAGCATCTGGGTCTGGAAGAAAGGAACGAACCAGTCATCGCTCCAAGTCATGGGACCCTCATCGAGCAAAACTGATGGGAGCAGATGGGGAGAATGGCCTGAAATTCCCTTCGTATGAGGACAGATATGATTGTGACCGTGAGACAGACTTTGTGGTTGAACATCTGCTCCAGCCGGACAAGAAGCTCAGTAGAGAGCTTGGTCTGGATTACAGCTCACCATATCGACATGGCAGCACTCTCAGGATGGATGACAAAGTTTGGCATCAGGATGAACAAAGCGGCAAGGAGAATTGGGAGAGAGAGGGCAAAAATGGATATATTCAAGATGTGCAGGAGTACAAAACTGTACTAGACCAGGGCAAAATAAAAGATGACAGTTTCACTAACATCCAGCAACACTCCAATATGAATACTCTTTCCCCTACCTATCCATGTCAGCCTGTAGTAAACCCTGCACATAATCCAGATCTGCCATGGCCCAAGCCCAATTTACAGCGGAAACATTCCCTCCGACTTTCCAGTCAAAAAAGGGATGATATTTCAAAGCCAGAGGATCTCTCCATGACTGCTGAGGATCAGCAGGAGATCCGATCAGCCAGTAGAACCATTAACCAGGGAGAGGTTCTGGAACTTATGCCTGACAGCACACCGCTAATAGCAAACAGTGATGGTTTGGTAGAGGATGACTGTAGGCTCTATCAGGCAGCGGATGGACCTGAGGAGGAAGATGCATGCAGCTCCCTGTGTGTGAACACCGAGGAGATGATTGGTGCAAATGATTACCGAACCGGTGTTGCAAACTATCACCAGCTGGTTTATAATAACCATGAATCTAAAATGCATCAACATTCCTATTATAAAGTTATGTTTCAACAACCGCAAGCTGCCTGCAAACTAGACTCAACAGATAGCACTTTAACAGATCTAATTTCTCCCACAAGCCATCATCAGAAAACAAGATCATCGGGGACATTCTGTGAGCCAAGTCCTGTGAGGGGTCCATTGATCCAGAGGGAAAAGGGATGTGGCTCTATTCTGGATGCAAGCTGTTCAGATCCATGCAAAGGTGCAGACAGCAGCATCTTTGACTATTCCCAGGCTGGCGAGCTCGAATCGGACTCAGAGACTGTCCGAAAGTCAGCCGATGAGGGTGACAGCAAGTCTGCGCACTGGGCTGTGGATGTGCAGCAGGATGGTTTTGATGAGAATAATGTTCCTCAGACCCACAAGGCCATCCAGAGCACATCTATTGGAACCAGAAGAGCAGAGGAAATGGTGGAGAACCAGAGCATCACTGGAGACAGTGGAATAGATTCCCCTCGGTGAGTGCCTGTCTTCATGTACGTTTTATTAAAGTAATGTGAAATTATTTTGTATTTTCTTGCAACACCCTTACCCATAGATACGGTGTAAAAGCCACTGAATTCTAAAGCCTGTACATAGAGAATCCTGTTAAAGTATTCACACACCTTGAACTGTTTCACATTTTGCCACTTTGCAACTACACATTTTAACATGTTTTATTGTCATTTCATGTGACAGAGCTTGACAAAGTAGTGCATTTTAGGGAAATTGAAGTATACATGGATTTCAAAACTGTTTATAATTAAAAATCAGAAATATGTGAAGTGTAAGCCACAGCTCAGGTGGAAGAATCTATTAACTTGATAACTTTTAGTTGTGCACTCTATTAATCTGGCGTTTGTAGGACAGAGAAATAAGAGTAAATGTTAAAAGAAAATCAGAAAGTTTGACACAAGTCATGTAGTGGACAGAAAACATGGAAGAAGCTGCTCTGGTGTGGGACAGTGTCCTGTAGCTTTTAGATGTGTCCCTGGTCCAACACACCTTAATTAAATGGCTGAATTACCTCCTCAGTTTGCAGTCAAGCTCTTCAGAGTCTTGCTACTGACCTTATTATATGACTGAGGTGTGTTGAAGCAAAGACATGTAAAAGTTTCAGGACACTGGCCCTCGACAACTGGAGTTGAAGACCCCTGATGTAGAACTTGAGTGCATGAGGAGGCGACTCAGTCATTTGACTCAGGTGTGTTGGACTTGGGACATATCCAAAAGTTGCAAGACACCTTTAAGGACTGGAGTTTGGCACCCCTGCCATAGAACTCCTGTAGCAAGACTGTAAAATTGATGTTTACAAACCCACACTGTCCAATCTGACAATCTGAAGTTTGAGATATTTTGCACAGCAGAATCCATCAAAATTTGAGTCTTGAGAGCTCTAGATGTGCAAAGGTAGTAGCAACATGCATCAAAGATCTTTTGGCTGTAACTGCTGCAAAAGGTGCATCTACAAAGCAATCACTCAGGGTGCTAAATATAAATTCACTTTACACTTTTTAAGTTTTTAATACCAAAAAAAAAAAAAAAATCAAAAGTCACACATTTTCTTTTTGTTTTTCAAATATGTATTACTTTTTGATGGTCTGAGCCATAAAAGGCAGAAGTTAGAGGTTGTAATTTGACAAATGTGAAAAATTCCAAGAGTGATGAAAACTCTTGCAAGACGTTGTACCCTTCCAGATGTGTGCCCACACACCAGGACATGTCTTTCTGAAGTGCCTTTGGCCAATGTAAACAGAAATGACGTTCGTTAACCCCGGGGTTGCATGTCTGTGGTTGGCCTCAGTCCCAAAATGTGTGCTTTTAAGGTAAATTGCAATAAAGCTGAACAAACACCTTGTGGCCAGTTATAGCATCCAGTGTTTGAACAGAAGGGAGTCATTGCTGATAATTATGTGTAATTGCTGTGCAGCACTTAAAAACTCATTTTAAAATCGAAGAGGAAGAAAAGAGTTTCTTTCCTGGCATTGAACTCTTTGTGCACCTGGTCTTGTAGTGCTGAATGGTTAACGTGTTACATGACCAAAGTGGTATTTTTCTGGCCCTTACAGGACCCGTGTCAGTCTTGCATCAAGCAATACTGTTATCCTTGAAGGTCTCAAGAGACGGGGCTTCCTGCAGAACCTGGAGAAGCTGCATTCAAAGAGCAGCACCATCCGACCACAGAACTCACTGCTACAGCTAACTCCTGTAATGAACGTATAGCAGGTCCATGTTAAAGCAATGCAGATTACTCTTCTATTAGGTGGATGAAAAGGCTTAAACCATATGCTTGATGTATGCAAGTGCTAGAGAAGGATGGATGAGGATCTGTACTTTGCTGCCTACCTCCACATATGGACACCGAGAACAACACAGGTCTGTGTAAAAATGTACAGTGAACACAAAGATTGTAAATAGTTTTCAGAGGATTCTGCTAAGATATATCCAGACTTACTTGTGTATGTGCTGTTATATAGTTTGTATTGTATGCAATATAAATGCTGTTTTTTCATTGTCTGATTGGTTCAAATGTTTAGAAGAGCAATAAGTTGTTCTAGTTTTTTTTCTTGTCATGAGTTACAAAAATAAAACTATATATTCACCAGGATGTTTTTTCTTCCATGATATATGTATGAACCTAATTGGACTTTATACACAATTTGGTATATATATATATATATATATATATATATATATATATATATATATATATATATATATATATATATATATAATAAAAACAGCTGCTAGACTTAAGGTGTTGTAAAGCTCAACCAGCATGGTAACAAATTTAATGTAGGACTTTTGAGACAAGTTTTTACATCTGATGAGCAATTATAATCAGGTATTTTTTCTTTATCCTTGTAAGAATGTTGATTTAATGTGACAATGAAATCTACATAGTATTTGGAAACCCCAAAACTAAATGTAATGTTGGGATTATTTAAAAAACTATATATTTTCCCCTTTTGGTTCCATGAGAGCAGCAATAAATATTAGTGTCCAAAAAGATAAAATGCATTTTTTTTGTGTGCATTCTTGCAATAAATTTGCTCTACTTAATGTAAATGGCTTCCTGAAATAGCCCGTTTAATAAATGGTAAGTCTTTTTTATTGAGTCCATATCACCCATCCCTTCTGCAACTGATTGCTTAAAAGCATCATCAGCGTAACATTTCTATAGGCCAGAACATCACTCTGCCCACTAGAGAACTGAGCACCTTCTACAATTAGCAAAGCTATTAATATTCCTTGAACATTTCCACATTCTGTTGTAATACAATACTAAATCCATATGAGGGTATGGCACATGGGGACACAAGACAATACCACCCACCTAAACCGACAATGTGGGCAAGGACAGCACTAATCAGAGAAGCAGCCGAAAGGCCCTTGGTGACTGTTCTGATCTAAAATGTCTGAGAAGTTTGAGGGTGTAATGTGAAAAAGTTGGACTGAATACTTTTGCAAGGTGCTATATATTTTAAGATCACAACTGCTGTAAAACCAATAAATAAAATCAGCATCCAGCTTTAAAGTAATGTAAACCACTATGGAGACATGTTATTTAGGTCAATGGTGATTCCCAAGACCTTTCCTCAGATATTCAATCAGCTTTTGTTACATAGGAGGCTGATGTAGTTTAGTTTACGGTTTAATGACAAAGCTGTAAGAAACTGAACTGTTTTGACGGTAAACAGCGACACCATGTGGTTTAACAGTGCAAGTGAAGGTAAGAGAAATAATCCCATATTTGTATCCCAATCTTACTAGCAATAAATTAGCGTCATTATGACTAGCACTACTCAAGACTGCATTAATTAAAACACCATGAGAGAGAGAGAGTCAACAACCTTTATTTATCCATATATGTGCCACTCAGATTGGGAAGATGTGTTACAGGGTTTGCCCTTAATAGTCTATATGGATCTTTTACACCACTTTCTCAATGAGGCCATTGACAAAAAAAATGAATCAAGGGGGGAATAAAACAATATAGTTGTAACAGTGTAAACACATTGCAATATACATGAAAGCAAAAAAAAAAAAAAAAAAAAAGGTGACAAATTAAAATGTAGGGTAAGATAATGAGTACGAACTAAAAAAAGAAAAAAAAAAAAAAAAATCTTGAAAACCCTAACTTCTCAAATAACAGCTGGGCATACATTTCTACATTGCATGCAATAAGGCACCTAACTAACACAAGGAGAAGAACTATGCTACAGTGTGACGCACAACTGTTATCCAAATAAAGATATTGCTCACCAAAATGTTCAACTCTCATAAAATCCTGTCTCCTTCCCTTTCATATAACCCAAGCCATTTCTAAAAAAATACGTCAGTTTGTAAAAGATATTTTACACAGAACAGTAAATAGAGCGCAATCCATTGGACTTCAGAAAAATCTTGTAAAATGAGATTCTCATGTTTTAGTATACACAACTTTTTTTTGTTTTAGATCAAACAATGAAAGTTTGCAGGTCAACAAGAATATGTGTTACCTATAACTATATACAGGTAATTAGTTTCCAAAGCAATAATGTACATTTGGATCTTAGGTGAAGTTGAAACCACGCAGTAAATAATTAGGACACGGGTCATGTTGCAATATGCTACCCAGAAGGTTTTTATTTTCTAATATGCATTTCCTCATAGCTAAATTGCATGTCAGAATAGACTCGGGTTTCAGCCAGTATTGCTCTCTGTACAGTTTATGAAGCCGTGCTAAACCACCGGAGACATACAAAAAAATCCAACCTCATAAATATACAAGATGGCTCATGTTAACGGAGCCCAACTTAAAAAACAAGCTTCATGGAAAAATTTGCAACATTTTTCTTTTTGTTTTTATATCCAACACTTAAAACAAATTAAAGTAAGAAAAGAAAGGAGAAAAAAAAAAAAAAAAATTGTGGAGACAGAGTGAATCTTGCTATCAAAAATCTTATCTGGAACAGCACACTAGTTAACTATACATATATATAAAAGAAAATCAAGAAGTATCTACATTGGATGTTTGATATTTGCTTCATACGACTTACAGCTGGGGAAAAAAAAAAGAAGAAAAAAAAAAAAAAAAAGAAAATTCAAATCGGGGCAACAGTTCATGTTCGGGTGTATTAGACGTTTTCAATAAAGTTGCAGCTGAAAAGCAAATGTGCAGCACCTAAACATAGATAAATGGAACTCTGTGAAAAAGATGAGCGTGAAACATATTTACCCAAAGTTACCATTTTATCTTGTAGATTTTCAAACCATATTTGTTTTTCTTTAAAAAGAGTTCTGGATGTCCTGGAGCGAGTGAAGTAGACTCATGAGGAATTCCTTCACTATATACTATACCATCTTGAAGCTGCACATAAAGCCTTGGGTCCAGTTCAGAGTTGCATGTTGCACAGTCTTTCAGGCCGAGTCCCCACCTTTTGAATAAATGTGAATTATTGTCCATTTATTCTGAGCTGCTCCACTCCACAATACGCTGACATGACCTCTTTGTTTGTAGAAGTTGGCCTACAAGTTTCTGCGGTGCTGTGATATAGATATGAGGATTTGGGGAACAGAAACAAATTTAAAGTGGTAATGTGGACATAGGGCTGCCTCTAAGGGTGAGGCCCTGGTCTGTGATCTACATGGATCCTATGATGTCTGGAGAGAGAGGAAGAATGGTTAAAGCCTTTTCCGCAGTGAGAGCACCTGTACGGTTTCTCGACAGAGAGGATGAGCTGTTTTGGGAAGGCATTGTTGGAGAAAGCCTTACCAACGGGGATGGCAGTGTACTGCTGTGGTTGTGGTGTTGGTGGCTGTGGCGATTGCGGTTGTGGCTGTAACTGCTGCTGTGTCTGCAGCGGCGATGAAAGCGCCTGCTGCTTCTCCAAGTGAACTCTCTGATGCCTCGCAAGAGAGGAGGAGTGATTGAACTTTTTGCCACAGTGACCGCAGGTGTATGTTTTTCCATCCGAGTGGACTCTTTGGTGCCGTGACAGGGAGGAGGAATGATTGAAGCCCTTGTCGCAGTGGTGGCACATGTATGGTTTCTCCCCTTCCTGGAGTACTCTTTGCTTTGGCGGTGAGACGAAAGCGATGGGTTTCCCAGGCTGAGGTGGAGAAAACACTGGATTCTGCAGGTGGGTCTTATTATGGCGAGACAGAGATGAGGAGTGGTTGAAGCCCTTGTTGCAATGTCTGCAGGTGTAGGGCTTCCCCCCAGCGTGAACTTGCTGATGCTTCTTCAGGTGACGCTTGCGGACAAAACTCTTCCTGCACATGTTGCATTTGTAAGGCTTTTCACTCGAGTGAATCCTCTGGTGCTCCCTCAGAGTCGCAGCAGCCGCAAAACACTTTGCACACTGTGTGCACCGATGGGGTTTATCTCCAAGCACAACTGCTGCATGGGTCTTTTGGTGCTGCTTCAGGTTGGAAGTTGTAGCAAAGCCTTTGCCACACTGGCCACAGGTGTATGGCTTTTCGCGTGCATGGACCTCCTGGTGCTTCTTTAAATGCCTCCTGCGGACGAAGCTCTTTCTGCACTGTGTGCACTTGTATGGTTTGTCCTCAGAATGCATCTTCATGTGTTCTCTTAGTGTTATGGCAGCTGCAAAGCTCTTGCCACACTCTGTGCATCTGTGGGGCTTGTCTGGCAAATGAATCATCTGATGGGACTTAAGGCTGTAGGCATCAATAACATCTTTACCAATGAGGTCGACTCCTGGGGAAACATACGGCTTTTCTTTCATGTGAATTTTCATGTGCTGCTTCAGGCTGGCTTCTACAGCAAAACTCTCCCCACAGTGGATACAGATATACGGGTTGAGGTCCTTGTGGATCTCAAAGTGTTGGTGAAGATCAGCTATGCTGCCAAAGATCTCCCCGCACTCGTTGCACTGTAGGCCATGTGCTTCATGTATGATCACACCATTCTCAGACTCCACTGTCAACTCCCCACCATGATCAGACTCCATTTTCACCACATGCTCACCTTCCGTCTTAAGCAGCACCTCTCCCAACAAAGTTTCACCTGTTTCCGTCTTGATTTCTGCTGCAGTGAAACAGTGCATGTCAGCATGCTCCACCTTGATATAGTCATGGTCTGTCTCGGCAACGATTGCATCCACACACGCAACAGCCCCAAGTTCTCCCCCAAGTCCTTGGATCTTCAAGTCAGAGCCATGGATCTCCAACTCCAATCCACGCTTTTCCTCTGTCATGATCTCTGTTTCTGCTCCATAGTGAAGGTCGACATGGCTATGGGCTATGACACACTCCGACCCAAGTGTGTCAAGCCCTGGCGTGTCACATTCAGTCTCTGACTCAGCCATAAGAACACACTCCAGCCCCACGGTCTCCGTTTTTCTGCCGGATGATGACCAAAGAAGGAATCGGGGTTATATGTTGTTTTTTTTTTTTTTTTTGCCTGCGCCGGTGTTCTTGTCAGTAAGCTGACCTGAAATAAAGAAGGAAAAACAAAACAAAAAGACAATCACTGACAAAGAAACAAGGTTCTCTTTCTTGGAATGGTCAAAACATAGCCCAACACATGTTATCACAAATCATAGCATGTTAAAACATGAAGTTCACACACAAATAAGTTATTAAGATCCGTTTGTTGCTTACCAACCACCAACTAACTAGTCAATTTGATATTAATTAGGTCAGCACAATTTTGGGAAATCATGACCTTTTTTTTTTTTTTTTTTTTTTTTTTTTTTTTACTTTATTAATTTTCCACCACTTACTTTTTAGGGTGGTGGGGACATTGTGGGGGTCGTCATAGGTAATTAAATTTTAACTTAATTTTAAAAAAAAACTGCGTTTAGAGTAATGGTAATGAACTGAACATATATATATATATATATATATATATATATATATATATATATATATATATATATATATATAGAAATACATCATACCTGAACAAGCCAGGTGATGCATTTGGTGGCTACATTAGCGTACAAGCCTTGCTTCATTAGCTATACCCTAGTGATATTAAAACAAAAGTAAACCACGCAGCTCCTTATTCCGTATTAATCCACAAAAGGTCCCCCCAAATTGGCTTTTGACGCGCCACTATTTCAATATATTATAAATCATCTAAACAACCGCATTATTGGTATTAAACATTTATGTTAGCCTTTCTACAACAGCTACAAATAGCCTCCATAGCCGCTAGTTAGCTGGCTATGGAGGACGGGCGACTGGTTACCGACAAAACAGCATTGTGTTAGCTGCTAGTGCGTTTGCATTTTAGCCAGCTAACTAGCTGGAAGATGGACAGAGACGCGAGTATTCTCGTTTCAGGACTTCAAAAACGACAAATACTTACAATAAAACAGACAGTCAGACCGAATGTATAAGCGCAACTTAAGACGACGGAACGACGCGGAAATTCTCCCAGTGCGATTATTACCAGGCCATCTTGTTGTGCCACACCAGCACTTCCAGCTAGTCTAAGATGGCTGCCGCTGGCTAACGTTATCCGCCTTTAGCTTCCGTCATACACAATATATTTAAACGGGACGGACAACAATCACAAAAGGAAGCGAATACTGCAGAAGAACTCGCATAAATGATCCAAAAAAATCATTAGACATCGATGTTAAGACATTGGGTTGGCTTTTAGGCTAAAGGAAAGTGTATTTAGCACGCTAAGACTCGCCTATAAATCCAAGCAGGAGTTGGTTAGCAGAAACAAAGATGGCTAACAGCAGAAGGACGCTGCTGTGCGAAAAGCCCGGGAAAGGACGACTTTTAGTCACTAAAGAGGAGAAACTCGCAGATTAAACGCGGTTAAAACAAGCTCCTTTACTTAAACAGAATCAAACAGTTTGTAAAACAATGCCCGAGTTAACCAGACTGACCTGATATGGAGTCTTTCACTGCGGCAGCAACAGAACAACCACACTTCAATGGCGGCCTTGGTTGTGTTAGCAGCTACTGAGCATGCATGTCGCGGCTACATAGCCATGATGCCGAGCTAAAAACTCTGCTAATCCGGTTATATAGCACTTCTGAAGCATCCGTGTACATTTAGATTGACATAAATTCACATCGCAAAATAGTAGCACAGAAGCTTTCTGAAACACTAATCCCTGCATTTTAAAACTACATTGTGAAGAGACAGAAGCAGAGCTGTTCCAGCAGAAATACCGATTGCACTACAAGCGTCACTTAGATTTAAATATGATTATAGTTCCTTTACCTCATGAGTTCCTGGGCTGGTATGCTTTTAAGGCATTACTCTTACGATTATCGCGAGTCAAGGCCTGTATTTTTTCATCAGAGTTGTAAACTGCTGGTCAGCTATTACCACCCTATCAGCATAACATTTAAAAAGATACAACAGGATGATAGTCATCTGAACACAGCCATCCATCTATGAAGAAAACATATCTGAGAATATTTTGCATTTAAAAGATGAAGTGTTCACCGGGATTAACATCCTATAGAGTTAGTATACAAAACCTTGCATGCACGCACACACCCACCTTTCTGTCCTTTTACTTTGTGGTTGTTGCAGAGAAAAGAAGAGGAATAGTTTGGGAATTTAATACGCTGCGTCTGAGGAGAGCTTTGTAAGTTTTTCAGTGAGCCTCGTCACACTGCCCTACTCTGTGTGCCTTCGTTTCCTCTCACCGCCTGTGTGTACAGCTGGCGCCACAGCTCATCTGGCGCCAACGTTGGACCTCCGACGCACTTTAGCGAAAGCAACTATTGTCATTTCACATCAGCACAGAAACCATCATCACCCCCTACAGGCTGGGAGTTAAAATGCAGGAGATTTGATACTCCACCATGCGACTGTAACGTATTTTTTCCAGCTGTGGTTTGAAAAAGTAAATTCAAAGTACAATTAATTACTCTTTTAAGAGAGATTAAACCTTTAATTTCTACCACAATATTTCCAAGGAAACAGTTTGATTTTCTTTAAATTTAGCAGGGCGTTTAATTAAAGCTGGCTATATGTGGACTTGGTGAATACTTTAGTATGGACGACAGCATATCAGTTTGCAGTAGAAGTTACGAATTCAGAAGATTTGCTTTGAAATTGTTCTTGCTTACAAATGAGCTAAATCATGTCAGTGATGACGCCATTAAGCATATAAAGAATGTCTTGTACAGACTGACTCAATTGGAATATGTATTGATCTAATTGATAACATCTACCAATCTGAGATTTACATAAGCTCAGCATTATTGTGACTGTTGCCTTCATATCAGACTTTTAATCCTACATCTATAACCTTATTTTACTTTCAGGGTAAACTGATAACACTCCATATCACTTCGACTGTTTTAAAAACAACAGTTGGGTGTATAAGTTTGAATTTGTTGTGCCTTTTCTCTTATTCACAAAGGGTGAAAAGTATACATATAGACAGTCCCACACTCAGTGATATCTCAACAAGCCATGGGTAATGGGCAGTGACACCATACACTTTATGCAGTCAACACTTGCTGAGATGGCTATTGCTGGATATATGACTACTCTGCTTATCAGAAGTGTTGGGGTTCTTTTAATTTGTATCCTGGCACAGATTTGGCTTTGATCGTAGTCCATAAATCTCCAATGGAATTGAATCACACCAGAGGCTTAATGTTTACCTGCTTTATTCATTCCAAAACCAGTTTTAATGTGTGTTTGGGATTATTGATCTCTTGGAAAACCCAGTGTGTGCAAGTTTCAATCATCTATCCGTTGATTTGAGGAGAAATTGAAGAATTACCCAACCAGTACCATTGGCAGTAAAATATACCCTGAGCATAATGCTACAACCACCATGCTTGACAGGTTATGAAGTCTTCACAGTTTTGAAAGCCTCATGTTGACTCTTTTGTTTACAGTTCTTCCCATTCTGTCCATGTTTATTCTTTGTTTGAAAGTGTTGAAAGTGTACTGAAGCAGAGGCCTATCTCTTGCTTGCTACCATCTCAGTCTATGCTGATGTTCAGCTGATTTCATTGCTATCAGTAACACTTGTCTTCCAGCAGCCTACAGCTTATGACAAATTTAAGCCATGGTGGTTCATCGGTTGCCATTAAGCACAGATGCCAATTTTGTTTCATCTGAGGGGGAAAGGATAAGATGGTTGACACTTTAACACAAGTGGGTGTTGCTAAACTTTAATGATCCCAAAAACAACAAAACTGCTTTTGGAATGTATAAAGCAGGCGAAGATTGAGCTTCTGATTTCAATTTTAGTATGCTAAAAAGGGGGCTCTATGGTTGTGAATCAACCAATCTAAAGAAAATCTAGCAATACAGCCAAAAATGTTGTTAAAAATCTTGCTAGGATCATATCAGAAGCTTCTTGATGAATATAAATGTATATGGTTTCTTTGCAACTTGCAAAGGGGCATTTAGTCAAATACTGATTCGACTGTATATAGATATTTGAGCTTGTATTTATCATTTTTTATCCTTTGTGGATCAAAGAAAATCCACAATAAATTCAAACCTGTGCCGCTTATTCTTCATTTTAGAATTCTTTACAGTGGTATCTTGCATTACCGTTTCCCTCTGAAAAAAGTGCAAAATTACTTTTTTACTTAAATGAGCGTAAACTTTGGACCAGAACTGCATTGACTGACATATTTGAGACATAAAAGCATTTGCTAAAGGTGTGGTCTATAGATAAGTTTATCTGCTCTGATATTTACAAGAAAAATGTCAGTAAAACAAGGTGAATAACAGAATAACATGGCCAACTAATTCTAAATTTTACTGAAAGCTGTCCAAAGTACAGAGTCCAAGATACATTTTAGCAACAAAGAAGTTCTCCGTCCTTTTAGAATTTCTAGTTAAATGTTCCGTGTGTCATTGGCTCTTCTTATTTTCAATTAACAACCAATCTTTCCAATGTAAAATATATATTTACTATATATGTCAACTTTACAACTTTTACAACGTTATTGCAGTTCCTTACTTTCCAACTCTAATACATGGATACGGTTTATTTAATCCTTTTTTTAGCCAAGTTCATTACTTGAACAGAGGAATATGGACTTAGCAATTTCTGCCACTAGAGGGTGTTGCTTCCTCATTCCCTTTTTCAGTAATTAATCAGGTTCTGTAGGTGTTACAAGATTAAAAATAAATTTTTGAGCAATAAAGTGTGAAAAATGCTAAACAGCTCTTTTATCTGCTAAATCAGACATTTTCTGTGTTTCACTGAGTTCTATATTGAAAATTTCACCCCCTCTTCCACTCCTCCCTCTTACGTTTTTGCCAGTTTCATGCTCTTGAGTGTATGTCTCAATAATTGTAAGTCCAACCTGGAATACTGGTTCTACCTTGAGAGTAAACCACATAGCAAACATTCTGTCACACAGAGCGTCACTCTCACAGTTTCACTGGAGCAGTTCACTTCGGGAACTCAGTTGTACATAGTTGATCCTGTTTACTTGTAGTCATTTTTTTTAGCCATCAACCTGAGCAGATTCATTAAAAGAATAACACACTGCTCTCAAGCTAATTTCCCAGTAGATTTTATTTTTGGTATCTTATCTGCTGGATTTATTTTCTCATCTTTGGGAAAGAAAATGTCTCACTCAGGCAGTCTAGACTTGGATAGATATGCCAATTTGGACAAATCCCGCCGGTCAACCAGTCGAAACCAGACCAGGCAGAGGACTAAGGATGGGGAGGTCCTCTGTGACTTCTGCACTACAAGGAAGCAAAAGGCTGAGAAGTCCTGCCTGGTTTGCCTGGCATCGTACTGCGAGGAACATGTGCAGTCACACTATGACTACCCCACTCTGATGAAGCACAAACTGGTCAAAGCCACGGGTCAGATGAGAGAGAAGGTCTGTGCCCAACATGACAAGCTGCTGGAGGCCTTTTGTCGCACTGATCAGACATCAGTCTGCGTCCTGTGCATGATGGACGAACACAAACACCATGACATCGTCCCGGCTGGAACTGAGAGGACCGAGAAACAAGTGAGCATTGAACAGAACTCATCATTCTGTAGCTTGAACTCAGAAAATACTGTGTATGTGTTATCATTAGGCTTGCAGTATTTCAACTTCCTTGTCTTTGAATTTGTGTAGAAACAACTTAGTACAACACTGCACAAATCTCAGCAAAGGATTGACCAAAGAATTAAAAAGTGGCAGGATCTAAGGCAAGCAGTTGAATCAGTTAAAGTAAGTAGAACATGTCTCAGTTATATGACAGAAAGAGTTTCTGTTCTGAAATGTAACTGTTTTCTAATGATTCACATGCATCTCAACAGCACTCTGCTCAAACAGTTCTTGAGGAAAATGAGCGGATTTTCACAGAGCTCCTAAATTCTATGGAGAGGAAGTACAATGAAGTCAAAGAGATGGTTCGCTCCCATGAAAGAACTACCGTGACCCGGGGGGAGCTACTCCTGGACCGCTTGGAGGAGGAGATAACTCTGCTGAGGAAGAGACACACCAACCTGGAGAAGCTCTCTCGGACTGATGATCACATTCACTTTCTGCAGGTGAGGCTGATCTGCTCAAGCACTATGAATTTAGAGGTCAGAGTGATCTATATGCTCATCTTTGGGGATCTTTTTTGTGTTTACCAGAGCTGGCAGTCTCTGTCGGGCCCTTCTGGATATGAAGACCTCAACAAAATTAACATTGCTCCCAATTATTCCTTTGATGCTGCCAAGAGAGCCATTGCATCAATGAAATTGCAAGTGGAAGAAGTCAGCAAGACAGAAATGATGAAAATCTCTGGAGCAGGTAGACATATTTGTCTATTTTTCCTCACCAAATTCACTCAAAGCCATATACTCTGATGAGTGCCCTGTTTTTCTTCCCAACTTTCATAGTGAAGGAAGTGTACATCACGCAAGAAGCAAAGGATGTTGAAATAAAGTCAGGAAGAGAATCAATTGTGAGCATTGATGCAAGGATTGGAGAAGAACCGAGGATAAGAGAAGACTTCTTGAAATGTAAGTCACTTGAAAAGTAATACTAATGAATGGCATTTTTGCAATAAAACTATACATCTTGTCACATTTGGGCTTGAAAAAAACCTGGTTTTATTGTTAATCACCATCCCTTCTCTTGACAAAAGGGTGAGTTCACAAAGTAAAAAAACTGAAACTTGCATAAAGGTATTCAGCTTGCTGAACTGGTTCATCCATGTATTGGAAGTTGTACTTACAATTCAGATTTAGTGAAGCAAACACAGGTGTAGCTGCTTTTGTTACACCATCTTGTAAACATACATCATGGCACACCCAGTTATACTCTAGTATTCGATCACGATAAACCTGATGAAAAATTTTAAAAAGCACCCCTAATGACCCAAATTATTATTATTATTATTATTATTATTATTATTATTATTATTATTATTTTATTTCAGATTCTTACCAGTTGACTCTGGATGTCAACACTGTCCACCGGAACCTTCACCTCTCAGAGGGAAACAAAGCAGTGACAATGAAAAGTGAACCTAAAAACTACCCTGATCACCCAGATCGGTTTGACCACTGGCAGCAGGTGGGGATTGAATCATGTTTTATTTCATGTTTATTCTTTATACTGCTTTGGGTTTTTGATGAGTTTGGTCTTTTTACTATCTTTAACATTTAGGTGTTATGCAGAGAAAGTGTGTATGGGTCTCGTTGTTACTGGGAAGTGGACTGGCGAGGAACAGAGATTGATGTGGCCGTTACCTACAAGGGAATCTGCAGAAAAGGAAACGGGAATGAATGCAGCCTTGGCTGGAACGAAAAGTCATGGAGTTTGTACTGCTCTGAGTCCAAGTTCACCTTTGTGCACAACAACAAAAGCAAAGACCTCTCTGCCCCCATGTCATCCCGCATCGGTGTCTACGTAGACCACGGGAAGGGGATACTTGCATTTTACAGTGTCTCTGATGGCATGCGCCTTCTGCACAAAATTCAGACTTCATTTATGGAGCCTCTGTACCCTGCTTTTAGTGTGTGGGGCTTTGGCTCTTCCATAAGGCTGTAGGAGAAGAGCCATAGGATCAGATCTTTTAAATAATGGACTAATATTCTTAATATTTATGGGAACGATGAATTAAGAAAGAATGTAGAATTTGGGTTCTGTTTTATCATGTTTGAACTGATATTTTGTTTACTTACACATTAGTTAAGGATAGAAAGATATTTCAGTTTATGTATATTTTTTATTTGTATTTAAGAAAAAAAAGTAAAAATATGATTTTTTTTTATTTTTTTTTTTTTATTTTTTTTTTTTTTACCAAATCCTGTCATTCGTATTTGTTGTTTAATGTGGTTCAACTATGACAGAAATGAAAATGAACAAAACTGTTGGAATGCTTTGTTTCTGTTGCATCAGATAGGTTAAAGTTGGAGAAGAGATTTCATAGTTCATGGCTAATTGTTATATTACAGCTATATAGCACCACTGCAATATAATACATACATTTCTTGTGGTGAGCTGATGTAAGTTGCTTGAGTTTCCTCTCATAACAGCATTTATTGTATTGTAAAATCTTTCAGATTCTTTTTTAAGAGAACCAGAAGGGGTGATTTTTTTTTTAATTATCGAACTTTGGTTTGTCTTTCTTTTTTAAAGTGGAAACAAATGTGCTTCTCCTTTCGAGTCTAAAAAGTCAACAACAAGCAAATACATAAATCACCACATTCTAGTTATTGTTGCACTTTCTTGGGATTGTTAAGGGTTTAAAAAACTATTTACTTACTAAGAAACTGATACTAATCACCCTGTTATGTTAATAAAGGGAGCATTTTATCTACATCTATTGTGTATTTAAATTGTATCAAATTATTCATTTGAAATCAGATATTTAAATACACTGTCTAAAAAGACACATAACCTTTTTTTCTTACTGTCTGACATCAAATCATAATAAACTTTATCTGTTTTAGGACAGTTAGACGAACCAAAATTATTATTTTTTTCCCTAAAAAGTGAAGAAGACATTTTTTTTTTAATTTTTCACAAATTTTTTCTTTAAATTCTGAAGTGTACATTCATTTCTTTAGTAATTAATAGAATTGCCTTTTAAAGTGTATGGTCAGCCATCTGAGCATCCTCTCACAAGGCTCTCAATTTCGGCCCATTCTTCCACACAGAACTGATGTAACCGAATCAGGTTTGAAGGCACTCTTAGTCACACACACCTTTTCAGCTATGCCCACAAATTTTCTATAGGATGGAGATTATGATTTTGTGATAACCACTTCAAAACATTGACTTTGTTGTCCTCAAACCAATTTGGAACAAATTTGGCTGTATGCCTAAGGACATTTTCTATTTTATAACACCCATTTGTGCTTGAGCTTTGCCTTCCTGATTGATGTTTTGAGTTGTTGCTTCAATATTTACACCTAATGTTCTTTCCTCATGATGCCATCTGATTTGTGAAGAGCACCAGTGCTTCCTGTAACAAAACACCTCCATGACATGATGCTGCCATCCATGTACTTCACCATGGAAATTGTGTTCTCAGGCCTGCAAGCTTTTCATCTTGTTTCTCTGAATGTAAAAATGGTCATAATGGCCAAAACCCTATGTCTTAATCATGTCTCCAAAGACATGTCTCCACAAATAACTTGTCCCTGAGTGCATTTACTAAATGTAATCTGGCTTTTTTTTGTTGATAATGGAATAATAGCTTCTTCCCCTCTGAGTGGCCTTTCAGCCCATTCTCTGGATAATCACGCTCTATTACTGGCTTTGGCCAGCATATTTTCAAGATCTTCTGCTTTTTTCTGGGGTTGATACACACATTTTGGACCAAAACATTTTCATTCTTGGGACACAAAAAGAAACTGTCTGTAGGTTATCTTTCACAAAACCTGTGAACTCTTGCCTTTTGAGAATGTAATAAAAAAATAAAAAAAATTCTGATAACTTCTCCCTCTCTCATCATTCAGCAATGAAGAAAATAGCAATAATGTTGGCAATCCTAACTGACCTAAAAGAGGACACGGTTTGTCTAATGTAATCTCCGAGATTGAAGAAAAAGATATGAAAAATCTTTATTGAGTACGTAAACTAGTAAAACTATAATCTATTTTCAACTGTAGGCTATATCAGGGGTTTCCAAACGTCCAAAATTCCATGCCATGGCCTCCCAAACAGCATTAGCTTCTGGGTGGGGACCCCCTTTGCAGACCCACAGACAATGCTACAAAATATGTAAAGTTGATGTAAAGAAACATCAACTTTTAGAATGTTTTTTCCTCACTTTTATTCACTATTCAATAATTATCACAGTTGTTTAGCATAAACATAAATGCTGCCTCATACCTGATTTTAGTTTGCCAGGAGTTCTTAGGGTATTTTGGAGCAGTGTCCTCCACAGCTGCTGGAGGGTTCCTTCTGTCTTCTTCTGGTCAGAAACTTTTTCATTCGTGCCTACTACACTAGCTTGAGGAGCAAAACAGCTTGATGAATTTGACAATCAGCCAATCTGAAAGATGCGCTTGGCAAATAACATTTCGACAAATTAATTAAACTTCTATTTCATAATAATGATTTAAAAACAGATTTGATTTTATGATAGAAAAATTATGATGAAAAACTTATGATTAAAAATGTATTAGATTCATTATTTTATTTTATTTTTTCATCTTCCCTCCAGCTTTCTGAGAACCCCCTAGCAAAGATAGCAAAGATTGAGGTCTCTGATGGCATTAGCAAGATTCAGTGCCTCTAATCCAAATGTGTCTTATTGCTCACAGTTTGAAATCAACAAACCAGTGGGCATGAATTAAAAAAATTAAACACTGTTATTGTCATCTATTTCATTTTTGGTTTTTGCAGTGCTTGAGTGAAATAAGCTACGTTGTGAAAAAAAAAAAGTTGACAGCCCAAACTCTGAAATTTCTTACCAAGGTCTCAAATTGTAGCTTCAAAGTCCATAATAATGTTCAGAATCAACATGATTCTGCTTGGGGTGTATTTAAGCATTTTACAAGTACTTATGCATTTTTCCTAAAAATAAGCTAAATCACCACAAAGCTGAGGAAATTGATTCCAATGCTGTTTCTCCTTTTAGTAAAACAATTGGGAAACACTCATCAACAAAAATTTCTGGGGGTCACTGCAGGGACCTGGGGGTCTCCGGAAAAAGAACAGAGATTGCAAGATCCTTTGTAAATGCAGGAATTTAGAGCAGACTGTAAAGAACTGAAATAGGGGAGACCGGGGATGATTGTAACGCTTTTTCCTTCAGCATATCTAACTACATGATTTTGGGAGATAGAGTTCTCAAACTGTATACAAAATCCCCACATGTGTTTACTACAAATGGTACTGACTGAAAATCCTGTAAGTATATCACAGATTTTGTGAGGTAGTGTCAAAGACACAGATGTCCTTTGTTACAACCTACAATTATAACTAAAATAAATCTAACTAAAATAAATGAAAAGTATGGCTTTCACTGTAATTTCTGTGACATGTAGACACTAAGAACTATGCTGATCTCAGTTAGATGGGACAAAGAGCATAGTGAGCGTCATTTCACAAGACTGAGCTTTGACTAGGCCATTCAAACACAGGAATATGTTTTGATCTAAACCAATACATTGAAGCTCTGGCTGGATGTTTAGGGCCACTGACATTCCGGAAAGTGAACTTCCACTTTCCCTATCCTAACTAAAGAAAAGCATCGCCACAACATGATGCCACCACCGCCATGTTTCACTGTGAGAATGATATCTTTAGAGCAGTGTTTCTCAATTCTGGTGATCAGGGACCACTGTCCTACATATTTTAGATGTGTCTCTATTCCAGAACACCTGATTCAAGTGATTGCATGACCTCCTCTGCAGCCATCAAATGCTGCAGAAGCCTGTTAATCATCCACTTATTTAAGTCAGGTATTTGGCAGCCAGGAAACACCTAAAACATGCAGGGCAGTGGTCCTTGAGGACTATAATTGAGAAACACTGGTTTAGAGGGATGTGCAGGATTTGTTTTTTTACAATGGGACTTTTTATGACTTTGTTTTTGTCACTCTTCCGTAAAAGGTCAGCTTTACGGAGTGTATGGAGTGTAAAATGAATATTATCCATAGCTCCCACCTGAGCTGTGGAGCTCTGCAGATCCTCCAGTTACAATGTGCCTCTTGGAAGCTTCACGAACTTATCTACTGACCTGTCTGGTATGTTTCCTGGTCATGGTGCTTGTTGTTCACTAATGTTTTGTGAGAGCTTTACAGAACAACTGTAATTATACTAAATATTAAATTACACACCATTTACAAATTAAGTGACTTCTGAAGAAAATTGGTTGCTAATGGGTAATTTTATTTAGGAGTATCAGAGTAAATGGGTCTGAATAAAAATCCCAGAACAAAATATTACGTTTTAACATAGATTCTGTGAGCCAAAACTCTTGCTTTTATATCAAGTACTTAGTCAAAAGCATTTGACTGGCAGCACTTGGCTGCAAGGTTGCGTCTTGAATCTTATTGAAGTTACAAATAAGTAATTTTTCTACCCACAAAGATTTTCCATTTGCGTGTCGTTATGTGCACCAGGGGGCAGTATTAATCAGCTATGTTCGACTTCGATAAGCAAATGTAAATGTTCACTCTTTTCCCCTCTTTCTTTCGCATTCAAAAGAAGAAACTTTTTCCTTGCCATGTAGTTTCATACTTACAACAAATGTTCTAGTTTGATAAACTTGAGATTTTTGCTAAGTAACTTATGAAGGCGTGTTTGGAGCGTAAGATCCTTGCTTCACTGCAGATTTATTTGTGGTTTATTGTATTCAGCATGGGAAAGGATAGGTAGAGTACTAGTCTGTTATGGTGGAATGAAACCTCTAACTTTAACGCATCTGGCCACGGCCACCCAAACGCAACATTAGGTGGGCGGAGTCAAACAGCTGGATCTTCTTGGGTATCTTCGGGTCTCGTGGCAGCGATGCAGTGAGCGCGAGCTGTACGCCACGCACTTCAAAGCGAGACGGCCAACGCAGCCGCTGCTCTGAAAATACACACGAAATAAACAGATTTTTAAAGCAAGGCAGTATCTTTTTGCACTTTTTGGGGGAGTAAGGAGGACACGTCGACGATCTCAAAGTTTCCACAAGACATCCTGCAAAACTCGCTGGTCATTGGTGGCTGAAGGTGAGTATTCACAGCCACATATTTTGCTGTGATAGTTTGAAGAAGAATGCGCATACCTAATACTTATTTTAGGTCTAGGTCGCTAAAAAAGTTGCTGGACAAAAAAAGGCAACATCATAGTTTAACAAGTTGAACGATTTGGCGCGTGATTGAATCACATTTCACCCAACAAATAAGATTACTTTAATTTGTATTGCTGATTAGTGTGTGATAAGTACGTGTATAATCCTGACCTAACTCACTGCCTGCCCCCCTTCTCTCTCTCTCATTCACCAGCTAAGAAAAGGACACGTCTGTCCCATCTGCTAACCTCCATCTCCAAGAAAATGAATCAGTCTGTAATCGTGCAGAGCCCAGTCACCTGGAGGTAAATGTTTGTCTGCTACCTGAGAGGATATTCCTGGGCTGGTCGAAGAGGACGGAGAGGAAAGGGACTTTTCAAGGTGGTCCAAAATGTCTCTGTGGATGATACTGCCTGTCAGTCTTCCAGTCCTGAGCATCACTGGGATATGGGTTGTGTAAGTCTTATATATATATTTTTTGACAATTAAAGTTCAGATCACTGTAAAAATACATGTTTCAATACACAGAAAAGCCAATTTTCCATTCATCAGCATTGATTAATCAGTAGTCCTAATACTGAAGAATCTAATTTTGCACCCCTCCATAAATAAATCCATCAAATCTAAAAATCTCCTAAAAATTTTAGTCTATAAATGCATCAATATGCATCAAATGCATGTGTTCTTAATGTACCTTTTTGAGTCTGAAGTAGGCTCAAAGTAGGTTTTGTAGTGGTGGAATTATTGAAGCTGGGTGTTTGCTCTCTTCAAAATGGTCTGGTTTGTCTGCCTCACTTCTGACCAGTTGACCAAATGTACAGGACTACAGGCCTTGTATTGGTTTATTTTTGGCAGGGTAGCCAAAATAACAGCACAGCGATTTATGTCTCGTTTCTAGCATCATCATAGCAAACTACAGTAGAGCCTTAACCATGTGCTTTATTAAGACATCTGTACTTTCAATCTAAACAAAACACCTTATAATATCCCCTCTGCTGGTAGCCTTTTTTTTTTAGAATTACAGTAGATTTTTCTGAGTTAGGGGAAACCGTAATGAAAGACTTCAAGTTTCAAGTTTGCCAAACTATTAAATGTCAGTTGTGTTTGACAAATTTTGCTGATTTAAAATCTGTTTTGAAATGCTCTTTGGTCTTTTTATGTTGGGGAATTATAATAAAAATCATGTTTGGGATTTAACAGCAAAACAAAAATCCTGATATTATATTTTATATATATCCTTATAACCCACCCCAACCCAGAGGTAGACAGCTGTTGTTATCTGAAGAGGCCTTTTTGCTATTGGTTCAGCTAAATAACATTTATTTGGTGCTTCAAAAAGTACATAAACCTTCAACAAAAAGATTTTTCTAAATTTCTCCTTCAGTAAAATTTGTTTTAATTTTTGAATTAAAGTTTAAAAATAAAGAAAAACACCAAACTTTTACAAAATGGATAGCACACAGAAAAACTGCTAAAACTAAGATTTTTTTTTTTCTTTTCCTTTACATTTGAAAACATTACTCAGTTCTTTATCAGCAGGCATACTACTGCCCTAACACTTAGAAATGTAGGGTTAGGGGCAGAGGAATGAGCAAGGGATGAAATAGGATTCAGCCTTAGTAGTAGATTGTAAGTGCTTTGTGTGCAAAATAATATAAGTTTTGACATTTTTTTTAATAGGGTAATATAAGCTGATATTATCTGGTTAATTTATCAGGTTGTCTGTTTTGGCCAACAATAGTTTTAAAACAGGGCCCCTTTTTTTAACATAAGGTAGGAAAAGGTGTGGTCGTCCTCTTTTAGCCAGCTTACTGCCAGTGTGCAGCAACATGTGGGTAAAGGCTCTGCTTCATTACTTTGTGCTCCAGTTGGGAGGAGAAATCTCTGGCCACTTTGACGCTTTCCCTGTCGTTACATTAAAATGACTTTATGTGCCGTGGGAACAATAGGAGGGAACGACTTTTGTGGGTTTGAAATGGGAACTTTTTGCCACCTCGGTATACTTAGATACCATTTACTTGCTTGTACTTATTCAAGATGCTTAAAAAACAAAACAAAAGATAAATCGGTTGTAAATGCTGAACAAAGACATGTTTCTACTTTAGTTTCTCCTGTCTTTAAGCAGAGCCACTCTGCATATTTACCCTGAATTCCTCGGAGCCATGGCAATTGGCACGTGGATTAGGTCTCTCCACGAAGAATCTGGAATTTTCACCTTTCTTATAAAAGTCCAACTTGAAGCTGTGCAGCAGAGCTTATTAATATTCAGTACAGTGTTTGAGCAGAAGTGCAATCCAAAGATCATAAAGAATGAGCCTTCTGATTATACTCCGGCTGGCATCTCTTCTCTTGGGCCTGTCATTTCATTGTGAGGAGGAATGTAAACCTCCAAGGAGAGAAGGAGACAGATGGTGCAACTCTGGATTGTTGTTGTCCTGCAGCCAAGCTCTTGTTGCATCAGTGATGAGCAGCCTTATTGCAGCCCAAACCTGAAACTATGCACGGCTGTTTACGTTTGCGAAGGCAACTGTTAATCCAATCGGGAGTGTGTATCTGAAAAATTAATGCTGCCTAAAGAGAGCTTAAAGATTCAAGTAATAATCAGTAGCTTTGGCGTTTATTTTTCAGGTAGAAAACTGACTTAGAGTGAATTCAGATGCCATCACTACCATGGATTGTTTGTCCAAACTTTTCCATTAACTCAACAAGTGCCTTGTTCCCAAGAGAAGTCTCCAGGCCTTTTCCAGAGTGGTGGAATGTTGAAAGATGTAAAATGTTGCATAACTCCCTGATTCTTTGCGCAAACAAGGTAAATTCTAGAAAACAGTTTAATAGTGTGGGCAGCGTTTTCTCAGCATCTGGTGACCACACAGAGTGTATAAAACCTCTCTGTCTGCTTTTGCCCAACAGAGACAATTGACTAAGCTTCCTCTGACTTTTTATAGGTTAGCTTAAAATGGCAGCATGACTTCATTGTATCCAGAGGCTCTTTTTGCAGACGTCTAGATTTTCAGTTGTTTATCAGAACATGGTTTGCTTTAATTTTAAAGAGACTTGTTGCATCTGGTTTAGCTGCACTATAAGTTCACTCATAGTGTGTTCCTCACACCCTTTTCCTGAGGTTATTTTTGCACAGCTTTTGGGAATTTTTGCTGCACAAACCAGATTTTCCACAGAAGTTTTGGTCATGTTCCTAGTTTAGTTCTGACTAAGAAGAAAAGGAAACCTTCTTTATGTTGCTCACAGCCATGCAATTACAGCGTACAACTGCTGCTGTGCTTTGATAGAGGGCTAATTATATAAACAAACCTACTATTACTAAGCCTCCTCCAAACACATAATGCTCTGGTTTATTTCAGCAAACACTTGAAACAAACTCTATTTAGACTCCTCTTACAGCGAAAAATGCTATTTTAGTTTTCAGTTGAATCATATTCTGTCTCTAAAGAAAAGAAATATGTAATGACTTTTGGCTGCTAGAGTCATGTGTTTCTGTGTTTTTTTAAATAAGACATTACAGGTACTCAGTATCTTTATTTCCAGAGAAAATAAGTGCATCTGACATCAGCATTCTACAAATTTACAGTGAAGTGCAAAAGTACTCACACATTTTGTTGTGTTGCAGCCACAGACTTCTATGTATTTTAATTGGGTTTAATGTAATAGACTAACACAAAGTAGTGCATACACGGTTTTCCAATAATTTTACAAGTACAAATCGGATTTTTGGCATGCAAATGTGTTTCCCCATTTCACTATGATACCTCTAAATAAAACTTTGTGCTACCAACCACTTTTAAGTGTAACCTAATTAGTAAATGAAATCTGTGTGTATTTCAATCTCAGTATAAATGTGACTGTTCTAAGCTGAAAGATTGGGCAATGAAAACATTAATTAGAGGAGAAGCCAAAAGGCTCAAGGCGACTCTAGAGGAGCTGCTTAGGTCTACACCTCAGGTAGGAGATTCTATTGACAGGACAATCTAAAAATCATGCAGTCTAAAAATCTGGCCTTTCTGGAAGAGTGGGAAGAAAAAACACAAACCTTCCTGTGTGCAGTTTACTCAAACCATAAAAGGGGAAGCAGCAAACATGTGGAATAAGGTCCTCTAATCAGCTGAAACCATAGTTAAACTTTTCATTCCTTCATGCTATGTGTGATGGAAAACTAACCGCACATTTCCATGAACACATCACTCACAATGTGACATGACATGTCCAGCTCTAGTCCCTCTGGCAGGTCAGTGTTAAAAAACCCCTCAAAACAAGAAAAAGAACAAGTAAATATAATGCTACTAAGTTAAGTGTAGAAAAGGCCATAAAACCTTCATAGTGCATGTATAAATATAGCCATGTTGACATTTTTTGGCTTTCTAGGAGCCAGATTTTACAATGTTTTCTGAGAGAAGTGTGGGAGTTCCTGTATAATATTACTCGGAACACCATTCCAAGTCTGAGACGCTTGATGAGGGAAAGTCGCTTGACCAACAGTGGTTTTCCTGAATGGTGTTAGACAGCCACCCTCAGAGCCTGCCCTTCGTCCTTTTCTGGCATTCTTTTGAATGAATTGCTGAAATAGATCATAACCATGAAATATTTTATAAACCAAAACAGAATCATATTTTACAATGTTGTCCCAACTTAATCGTTCATGTTTTTAGTTTAGGTTTTTAATCTAACACATTTAACACTTGTTTATAAACTGTTTCAATTGATTTTAAAGTTATTTTACAAGCTTTTGACAAACTTGGTATACAGTATGTCATATGAGGCGTAATCATGGCATCATAGCATAACGTATCACTCTCTGAAGTTGAATTATTTCTAATAAATTTCATTATTTTCACAATCCCTTTCAACTGTTGTTGAGACAGATTTCTGAGTCTGAAATGATACTTTAGTATTTGAATTTTTGAACCATTTAATTTTTTTTTGTCTTAAATTAAAATACTCGAATCACTGTCGGTATTTGCCTTTTTTGGGGGGGAAGTACATACATGCACTTTTGTATATATTAAGTTGTGAGATCTCTGAATCCACTTAACATTACAGATTGTACCACTGGCTGTAAATGTACTGTATCTGAATAAAATAGATTGAGGATGATGATAGTAAACTCTTTTAGTCTGGTGCAAATTTACACTCAGATTTTTAGATTGCAGAATTATTTTAACCCAGGAAAGTTTTTCACGTGACCATTTCAGGCTATGATGAGTGCATGTTTGCGACATACTGTCTCTGTCCTTTTTAAAAACTGCTTCATGAATATGATACTATCAACCGCTGAAAACATTCCTAATTGGTGCTTAAACCCTTGCTGAACTCCGTCTGCATTCACAAATCAGGACAAATGGTCTCCGTCTCAGAATAGCCCACTATCTTTAACCCTGTATGCCAGTGTGGGTGAATGAGAAGCGTGTATTATGACAAACTGATAGTTGCATTTCCTTCCTGTTTGCCTGTTTTTTGTTTTTTTTTTTTCCCCCTCCTGGAGGCCGAGTCTAGAAAAATGACTAATTGATCAAAAATGTATTGATGTGTTGATTCCAGCAGGAGTTGAATCACATGGTTTACGTCTCAGGATTCACACTTTCCCACCTCTACTTAAGTAACCAAGTAATTCCCCTTATTGTCTGTTATACAGATGTGCAGCTCTTTCCTCATTTGCTGTTGCATAAGGACTGAACGTGCATGGACAGAACAGCTGTGTGTGTTTGTGCTGGCAAAATATTCTATGGTCTTACCTGAAACCTCAGAGATGACTTTATCAAAAAGTGCTGTTAACTTCATCCTTGAACATGATCTGGATTATTGTGTCTTCGTGAGTGCTAAATAAACATCATTAGATATAATGAAAATGTCTTAGTTATTGGTTTTATTTAAAGTAAAAATGGATTGTTGATATGACTGAACTTGACATTTACGCCTTGCTCTTTTGTCTTCAGAACTGCTTTAGCTTCTAGATAGATGGATTTGACATAATCAGATTTCGCTCCATGTTGATCAGAGGGCAACAGGCAGTTGCTGCAGATTTGTCAACTCCACATCAGGATGCGAATCATAGATGCTTTCTATTGCATCGAACCAGTCTGCCCAAGTGTTGCTCTTTGGATATTTTCTGTTTCTCTGACAGAATGCTCTGTAAATCTGAGTCACTTCCTCTTTCAAATTCACCTCTATTCCACTTTCTACCTCATTCTGATACTCTGTCTGAACTTCAGCAAGTCATCTTTACCATGCTTAGATACCTAGCTGAACTGGATTGCTGAAATGGGATTACCTTGATCTACTGTTTGTTTAAGAAAGCAATTGTACGGGCGTGTCTTATAAAGTAGCCAGTGAGTTAATAAAAATTATGTTTACATCAGGGTCAGATGCAGATCCTGCAGAATTTTTTTGTTTTATGATAGTCATAGGTCCACTTTGGTATTGTTAATTTCTAAGTCAATGATCAAATAGGATTTAGTTGCTAATGATGATCACTGCTGAGTGTCACATTGTTCATTTTGAACTTTTTTTTAATGGTCACAGTAGAGGCCATGTAGACTTTGACCTAGTCATTGTAATCATCCTGATTTAATTAAAAATGTAGCTGCCAATTTTTGAACCTCTGGTCACTGAACCCTCAGTGGATGTAGCTGGTCAGTGACTTGTCATAAACAAACACGAGAGCTGATATTGACTGTTAGTCAAGCCAGTTTTCCTGAAACTACCAGTATTTTCACTCCTTGAACTCTTGAGTTCCTGACAACGATAAGAGATTATTGAACTGGTCACATGGTCTCACAGGCTGACCCAATGAAAATTGATGTACAGAAAGACTGTCAGAACTTGATTCTAGTTTTGTGTAAAAAAAAATTTAAGGACTGATGTCTAAAACACAGCTTTAGGAAAAAAACTACTAATTTAAACAGAAATATTAGAGATAAAGAGGCTAAACGTTAGTTTCTGTGAATCAGAAATGATCAGTAAAATGTTTTTTTTTTTTTGTTTTGTTTTTTGTTTTTTTGTTTTGTTTTTTTGCTTTACAATTCTTGACAGAAAAAAAATTCTGTCAAGGATTGATGTTCTTTAACTGATAACTTTGTCTGCACACCCTAGTTTGTCCATTTCATGTCACTTTCTTCAGGGTTAAAGTTAAATACATGAGTAGCTGCTTTTGCCATTTTCTTCAGTGCTTCTTTCAGTTTCTGTATCTTTTTATATTTTTGTTTACTCCGTCTGTTAAAAATTGAAATTTTTGGATGGCAGTGAAACTGACCACATTATAAATCATCATCCTCCCACTCTGGTTTATCATTCTGTGTCTGTTTCAGATACGCCATGGCCCTTTACAACCAGCACGTCTGTCCTGTGGATAACTGGTATGTTGCTTTTTCTTCCCTGTATTTTGCTTCATCAGGATTCTGTTGATCCCTACATACCCACTGCTTACCAGTCACTTTTTATTTGTGTTTACTAAGAACACAGTAGTTACAGGTAGACCTACCCTGAGGCCTATTTCTTCTTACAAAATGACCTCTCTACCAAGCCCTTATTATAGGAAATATAAATTATTGTGAGGTTAATATTGATTTAAAAAAAGAACATGGGATTTTCTCAGTTAGATAAGCTTGAGTAACAATACTGTTTCGTTGTCTTTGGAGAGTACCACTGGCAATAGAAAGAGTCATTAGCTGGTTAAATAACCAGGCTTTACCTGCATTTGACTGATACGGTGCCTGTAGCTTGCCAGCTATAGGGTTACCTAACTAAGAGTGACAGGTGTGCTCTTAGTTTCTTAAGTCTGGGGCTTTGGGGCTGGGAATATTTCCAAATGGCCACATTGAAGTTTGTTCTAAGTGTAATAGCCCTCTTTTACCCAGTGAGCAGCAACATGTGGGGGAGGGGTAACACTGTGTAACTCCATTCAGGCGGAGAAAACGCCAGTCACACGGGTTCTTTTTCTGACAGTTAAAAGGATGTTAAACTGTAGGAACGGTATGATAAAACCATTGTACATCTTAATACCCAAACCTAGTACAAAGTGTAATTAAACATTTTATGTTCCCATTTATATGATATATTATTTAGAGACTTGCTGTTCCTCTAAATTTTTGCCTTTTAATTTAGTTTCTTGCTTAAATTGTATTTATTTTCAAAAAAGAACTGATGTTTTGGTGATTCTGTGTCTTCCAGTTATTGTGGTTTTTATCCAGATATGTACTTTCCAATATCTTCATTTCACTGCTTCAGTTCCTCTATCTGCCCGCATCCCAGCCAGCGTTTATATACGATGCCCACATGGGTAGGAAATGGGCTGAAAATTTGACCTCATATAGAATTGTCCATGGGTTGTTTAAAGGACCCAGTTGCCTCTAGAAGTTTGATGCAGAATGACACAAGTTTAAAAAGTGGGATCCATATGAGCCCCAAATGTTTTTTAAAAATTGGAACCGTTAGTCTTAATACCCTCTTGACACCTAGCTAAGACCTGCTTATGGTGCTCCAACTGCTTTTGCCATGGCGTCTATGTATTTAACACAGGTGGGCCCCATCATCGAAGCTTATTGTGAACCCAGGCCCACTTGCTACCCATCGAGTGTGAGCCAGATCTATATGGGGCCCACATGCACATGTTGGCTGACATAAATCTTTCTATAGGTCCAAGTATATATTTTTAACATTGTTCCATTCTTGGCACAAGTGATATCCAGATAGTATTAATAGTAACGGAGGTCGAATGCTTTCTATTGCAGGTTGTACAACCAGTCATGTGAAGAGAAGCTGCATTTGCAGAGCGGTCCATCCTTTTGCTGCACGTTAGATAATGTACCTCTCATCAGGTAAGTGAGACTCCCGCCCTGCGTGGCGGGACTCCCACAGCTCTCATGTCTCTCTGGGTTCGGCTGCTTAAAAACAGGAACACCGTCCCATTGTCTCACTCGGCTCCTGTCTACACACTGTTTATAAAAAAATAAAAAACGATTGAGAGACCGTTGTCCTGTGTACGTTCTGAAAATAACTCATGGCTGAATATCCTGCCTGCCACCGTGGCAGTTCAGAGGAACACATAAACTACATAAACACGCATGCATGCAAAACCTGCTTTTTTGGGGGAGGATATCAAGACACTCCTGTTCCTGTTTGACTCTTAGCCTCTGGAGATTTTAACAACAAAGGTCATCTTAAATATAAATACTGTGGTTTGCAAATAAATCCTTATTTAAAACGCAGTGCAAAGTATGAACTATGAACTCACCAAACTATTTTTAATGTGAAACATCAAACTAGTGCTGAAGATGAATTCGTGCTCTGTAATCGTACTAAACTGTACATTCCAGATGAACATATGTGAGTGGCTTAATGCAGCAGGAACTTGTACTGAAACAGACAAGTGCTGAGTGTCTCCTGGCTTCCCGATCGCACAGACATTTCCCATTCCTAGAAAAAAGGCGAGGTATGCAGTGGGTGAAAAGTCAAACACTTCACTACGGGATGTGAGGGATCAAGCTTTCAGCCTGACTGTGTTCAACAAGCACACACGCAGTTCAAGCAGCATATTTTATTTCACAGAATGGTGGATATGGTGATACTGTTACTGAAGAGTGTATACATACTGATTCAGAGTATTTCTCTAAATTATTTTATGTACTTTTTCTTGCAGTAAATGCGGGACTCTTCCGCCGGAGAGCTGCTTTTTCAGCCTTATCTGCAGCACCGGCTCCTTCATGGGTAAGACGTATAGGCACTAACAACACACACCTCTATCTCTCTTATCAGATATAACAGGCATCTTGTATCACATTGCTGTACAGTTCTTTGCTAAAGATTGAAACCCCTTGAACTTTTACACATCGTGACAAACTACAAAGTTAAATGTATTTTGTTGGGATTTTATGTGACAGACCAACACAGCAACAAGTAATTCATATTTGGGAATTGAAAGGAAAAGGATATTGGCTTTCATTTTTTTCCATGTGAAAATATGTCGGTATTTTTTAAAGCCACTTTTCAGGTTCAGGTCTGAGTCCATCACTGCACCTAGATTTCGGGCCTGATCGCTAGTTTCTAGCTGTAATAACTGAAGCTGCATGCTGTCTCTAGATCATTCCTCTTTAGGTCCAAAGATAATAAGTTTAGTTTTATTTCTGTTCAGCTGGAGAAAGTTTTGGCACATACACGCATTGATTTGTTCTAATCATCTGTTCAGTACTTCGATGGGTTTGGCGTCAGCTGCTGGTGTTATCTGCGTAGTTGTAGTAACTAAACTTATTACTTGTTATAATCTGAGCTAGTGGGAGCATGTAGATATTAAATAGGAGGGGTCCCAGGTTTGAACCTTGGGGTACTCCACATGTGACTTTTGTCTGCTCCGATGAGAAGTTGTCTATTGACACAAAGAAATCCCTGTTCTTTAGGTAGGATTTGAACCAATTGAGTACTGTACCAGTGAGTCTGACCCAGCTCTCCAGTCGCTTTAATAATATATCATGGTCAACAGTGTCAAATGCTGTGCTGAGGTCCAACAGAACCAACAATGTGGTTCTTTCACAGTCTGTATTTGTGTGAATGTCATTAAACACTTTGATGAGGACAGTCTCAGTGCTGTGGTGAGCACGGAAACTGGATTGAAAGACATCAAAGCGAATTGTTATTGTTAAGAAGCTGTTTAACTGTTGAAACAGTTTTTTCAGTAATTTTTCTGATGAATGGAAGGTTAGAGATGGGCCAGTAATTATGCAATAGTGATTTATCCAGATTGTTCTTTTTTTTAGCGGTGGTTTGATAACTGCTGTTTTTAGAGCCTGGGGGAAAACGCCGGATAAGAACGATGAGTTTACTATTTGACTCAGGTCAGATGCAATGACAGGCTGAACTTTTTATGGAAGGATGGCATTTGTTAATCATTTTCAAGTTTTGCCAAGTCTGAATTTTGACTTGGCTATTCTAACACATAAATATGCTTTGATCCATGCCATTATAGCTCTGGAGGTATGTTTGGGATTTTTGTCTTGCATCAGTGTGAGTCTCTGGCCCACTCTCAGGTCTTTTGCAGCTTCTCAAAGGTTTTCTTCCATTATTACCCTCTGTTTAGCCCCATCTTCCCATCATCTCTGACCAGCTTTCCCACAACATGATTCTGCTACCATCTTGTTTTACAGTGTGTGTGTGAAATGCCGTGGTAGTTTTCCTCCACTTATGCTTTGCAAGTGGACCAAAAAGACCATTGTACTCTTGCTGTGTTCCCTACATGGCTTGTGGCAAACTCAGCCATAAACAGCAAGCTGGTGGAGCTGGTGGAATAATAGTTGTCCTGTGAATAGATTCTCCCACCTCAGCTGTGGATCTCTGTAGTTCCTCCAGAGTGACCATGGGAATCTTTGCTGCTTCACTGATTTATGCTCTTTCTCGAGTTGTAAGTTCAGATGGAAGGCAAGGTCTTGGTAGGTTTGTTGCTCTTCCATACTGTTTACATTTTCAGATGATGTTTATAGCTTGGGATATTGTTTTATAGCCTAACCCTACTTTAAAGTTTTTCACCACTTTTTTTCCCCTGATCTATCTGCTGTGCTCCTTGGGCACCATGATGTTATGTTTTTTTTTTTTTGTTTTGTTTTTTTGTGTCTAATGTTCTTTTAAACTTCTGAGGCCTTCATAGAACAACTGGTTTTATGCTGAGAATAAATTATACACAGGTGGACTCTATTTACTAATTAGGAGACTCCTGAAGGGAGCTAAATAGGATTCTAGTTCAGAGGTATCGGAATAAAGGACAAAAATTTATGCCACACTTTTCAGATTTTTATATGTAAAAAAACAAATCATTTCACGGTTATGTATTACTCTGAGATGGTGTGTTATACAAACTTCCTGAAAATAGGTTGAAGTTCATTGCAGTAAGATGACATAGGAGGTATGGATACTTCTGCAAGGCACTGTAAGTTAGCACAACCCAGATTTATCAAAGACTTTACTATACCTGATTGGTGTTAATGAATGATTCTTTGTGTTGGCATCAAAGAAGTATTTAGATTTCCATAATATGACATTGTCAGCACATTTCTAGAATATGAGGAAAAACCCAGCTTGTGGCCATTGTGAATCTGAACGAAGCAGAAATGAAAGCATGTTTTAGTTTCAGAGTAGCTGTAATGCAGAAATGTGCACAAGGATATTTGTGTATATCCAGAAGGGACAGTGTGTATTCCAGGAGGCACAAGGAAAACAGGCGTGATATAACAGAAGAGACGGCGCTCCCATGTGCTGCTCTGCATGTCTTCTGTTAGTCTCCACGTGCTGTTGCCCGGTGCTCGCTGGTGGTTCAGACTCCCCTGATCTAGTTAATGTTTCCCAGCTGTGGATTGACTTGTCCTGTGCGTGAGTGTGTGTTTGTGCACATGTTGGTATAAAAAACAGGAGAGTTCTGTACCTATGCCTCTGGCATCATTCGTTTCTGACTGGTTGCCTCTGGATCATAGTTAAACAGTTTACTCCAGTGTTGTTTAGATGCAGATTATGGTTATTGGCTTCTTTGCCTGTTTAGACAGAAACTGGATTAATGTGCACTTTGCCAGCCAGAAGGTACCAGACTGTTGCATGTTAGTGTGAAATCTGCACAGGCAGCAGAGAAAGACCAGCATGTTTGTTCAGTTTATTGGGTCAGTGCTCATCACTATTTAACATAGAGATCTTGGATGAGTTCTGGCTAATTGTACTTTGGTCATTAATAACAGAAAGATGTTGATTCATTATACAGGGTACCATGAGAAAAACATGAGCTCCACATTCTGTGTTGCTCAACTCTGACAGTTCCCATCTTACGTAACTCATGATTGCCATCTATGACGATTGTTTCTTACACAATGCGTCTTCAACATAACTGTGATGATGTTGGGTTTAATCTTGCCTCCAGTGCTTTCACATTTAACTGCTGGTAAACAATAATAAGATAACTTCAGTTCCTTTTAGAATTTCCCTTTTTAAAAAGGACCACACTGACAAAAGTTTCATATGAACTAGAAATGCTCCAAAAGAAATATGTTGAGCTTTTCTCACCATATAAGTTCAGTGACTGCAAGAAAGTTCATTTACAAACCCAAGTTATGCTCCTTGTGTGAATATGTATCAATGTTAGTATTTGCTTTATTACACTTTAATAATATAAAGATATTTTGTATAAATAAAAAATAATAATTAGAAACCTAGTTTGAAATGGTGGTGTAGGTTTTCATCTCTTAATAGAGTCTTGTAGATAAAGTCAACCACTTACCAAGTAAAAGTAAGTACGTTAATAAGTGATTCTGTTGAACATCAGATTCAAGCTGTCTACTCAGGTAGCTAGCCTGCACTCTGCTGCTTAACAAACATGCGGGTCAGAGCTGAACAACTGCAGTTCTAAAACAGGGGAGCGTCTGGAAATATTTTCAATCACCTGAATTAGCCTTCTTTTTTCTTTGGAGCCTTTTATCACCGAGCCATATAACATTCTGCAGTAACAGGTGGGGGAGGGGTAGAGCTATTTTACGGTGCTCCAAACTGTTGGAGAAAACTTGAACTATAAGATGACGGAAAGTTTGATAGAATAAAGGAAAACTTTAAAGTGTAGCTTTTTTAAAACTTTGCTATACCTTAGAGTAGTGTAGGCCAGTGCCTACAATTTAATACTGTTGTGTGAAACTTGTAGGGTTCACTCAATTAATGTTTATGCATCAGTTATATGAACCATTAAAATGATATGAAACAAGATTATGAGAAAATTGTGACTTTCTGCAACTTTAGTGATATGTTGCTGTCTACTCTCCAGATATATTTAATGTCTGAATGTCTTCTCTTTAAAGCATCATTCAAGTTATTTATGTTCTCTGAAGCTCTTTTATAAATATAAACAAAAAGAAAATGCAGAAGCAGTTTAATAGACGATGCATTTATCTGTCCAGTAAAGATTCATATGAAATATAATTAAAATTTCACTGTTGATCATATCACATGAGGAACCATAACATGAGTTGTAATTCTAAATTCCTGTTGCATATTTTTCTGTTTTTAAGAAACCCTCTAAACAATAAACTGTGGAACTGATCTGCCAATACAGGACACTGGTCGTCAGGGTTCAAAACTGCTGACCAGTCAGGATCTTTGTATTGTCTGCATGTTCTTGCTTTCACTGCATGTTATTTTTTTTACCTCCCAAATTCAAAAGACATGCATGTAAGGTTTCTGTTGATTGTTTTTGTTGTTAAGGTTTTCTTTTTTTAAGTTTAAAAAACCTGTCAAAGAGATTTTTTTTCCTCTCTCTTCCTAGCCGGGCACCTATTTCTGACACCAACAAATATTGTTATAGTAGGAGATGCCGTTGTTTCTGTGCTGTGATGTTGTCCTATGAGCAGAATAGGGGAAGGGTAAGGGTTAAAAAAAAAACAACTTTATTTAACTTCTTTTAAAATTGCGTGTCTGTGAGCTTTATGACAAAAAAAAAAATATGGGCGACGATGTTATAGGATGAAGCCTGTACTTTCTTAGCTTAAGTTGAGGTTTTAAAGGGCGACAGAATGAAGAAAGTTGGTTAATTTTTCAGTTGTTTTTGCTGGTGATTTTATGTTATTGTAAATATGAGAAGATCAAATTGAATTTAAGCATCCTTCTAATTTGTTTTTGACCACAAAAAAAACAAAACAAAACAAACAAAAAAAAAAAACAGCATGTATTTCAGATGAATAATGCACATTTTAAAGCATCCTTTTATTTTACATCTTTTAATGCTTGATCTCTATGGATTTGTTTGAAGATTCTTTTTGTTTTTGCTTTTTTCTGGCAAATTGGCAGAAGCTAGGTTTCAAATTAATTTAAGTATAAATGTTTTTGTCTGTTTTTATTGAGGATAAAATAAGTAGAAGCTGTCACGTAGATTGTCACAAACCATTGTAGTAGAATGCAACATGTGCAAATGTTACGAGTTTCTTGCATATTTAAACTTCTTTTCATCCAAAATACATGACGCAGCCTTCACAAATTACTGGACTTTTGCACTAAGAATTACACTGTAATAAATTGTTTCTCTACTAGCATTCAAGCCTGGTGAGTTGGATCAGCACCTACCTACTAGTACCTGTTTCTGGATTCAATGCCTCCACCTCCAGATTATGTTGGTTACATAAACTACTGGCTTAGTCTGTACGTAGAATTATGTTAATACAGGTTGTAAAGCAACTCATTATGTCTGTGTAAAAGTAGGCTAAGTTGGAGTGGTATGTAGCTCCACAGCAGTCTATTGTAAATAATCAGTGCTTAGCTTGTTAGCCTATTGATTTATGCCTTACTTGGACGAATACGCTAGTTGCGACTGGGTCAGGATCACACAGACTTTGTGAACCGTATATTGCCTCAGAACTATTCTTCTTCTTTTCATTGCAGGTTCAACCTTTCTGCCAGTATATACACATGATTTTTTTTTTTTTTTTTTTTTTAAATACAATGCATGCTTTATTTCACTGCTATACCTCCTGTGGTAGAAAATGCAACAGAGCATTTGAGCTGAAATATCATCCCTCATATAGGGACGAGGAGGGCTTGTTTGACTGCAACATGCGAATGGTTTGATTTTTGCTGAAATATACAGCTATGTGTGCATTATTGGTTTGCAGTCTTTCCTTGTTGCTGTAGGGTTATATACATTAAACTACTCCAACATGTTGCAACATGACTTTACATGGATGAGTAAGTTTGGTGTATAAACAGCATAGTTTTCAACAGCAGCAGACTTCCTTCCTGAGTTTCCTGACTTCAGAGAACAAGAGTAAGAACTGGAAAGGTGCTGCGAAGTGGCACAGTTAGGGGTTGTGGGATGTCATGTTTATCTGAAATTATTCTCATTGTTGAACTGTCAGGAAGCAGCCGTCCTGACCCTGTGAGGCAAGGTGAAGGTCAGCTACATTGCTTGCTCATCAAAAACCTATTCTGGACGAACTATCTAAACTTCAGCTTCTGCCAGTTTCTTTAAAGAAAGACAGCAGTAAATATCCCACAAAAAATAAAAAATAAGGAAGGTTCTCCTTCTTAAACTTCAGGCCAAGCTTTTATGGTCCCCAACAAGTTTAAACACAATCATCTTGTATTCATCTCCTATATATTTATAAAGTGCACTGGCAGACAGTCTTGTGCAGGAAGACGGATGTACTGTAATCTCATGAAATAGGCTGCAGCTCACTAAGCTGTCCCCTCAATATGTTTTCCATTTTGAAAGAAGCTGAAAAAGAACGATGACAGGATTGTTTCCGAGCCTGAAGATACTGCTATTTGTTTTTCCATGATTGGAGCTGAAATCACTCCTCCAAGATGGATTGTAATATTGAGCAAAAGGAAACTCACAAAATCAAAGCTACTCGCTAGAATATCCTAACTAGGAAAAATATACATTTTTAACTATACTTTCTTATTAGATTAGCTTCAGCGAGTAGACATCTGTTGTTATAGTTTGCCTACGGCTATATATTTCCAATAACACTAAGCTAGAAATGAAAAACATAATATTTGAATTTCTTCATTTGATATTATATAGTAATATTACGTGGAAAATAGTAAAACAGAAGACTGAAATTGATTGACAAGTTTTTATGCTGGACTATGCAGAAGAAGGGTCTAATGTTAAACAGTGGTCCTATGTAGACCTGCTTGTGCCAGCTGGAAGGAAAATCAGTTTCAAGTAAATCCATATTCTGTCCTCAGTTTGTTAACCAGATGGCCCTGAGCTCAAATTTGTAAATCATATTCTAGGTTAAACACCAAAGGAAGGAACATTACAAGCCCAATTAAGTTAGAGAAATTCTATTTTAGACCCTTGTCTTTAATACAATAGCTAGTCTGTCTACAGAAAAAAAATATAGGACATTCTATAAGGATTAATAAAAATTAGAAACAGTAGAAACAGTTGATCTCTGAAGTGTTAAATAATCTCTTCTTTGCTCTCTTTGTTCTCTAAAGTTGCAGTGTTTCTTATCTTGCTTCATACATTCTTGTATGTAAAAAGTTTTCCATCTAAATGAGAAGAAATCAAAGGCATTTTGTGTAGCATGAAATATTCTCAATTGTTTCAAGAATGTGTGACATTTATGATTTTGCATATTCCCTGTGTTTTGGGATAAAGTGTAAAATTTATGCTGATGCTGCACAGGGGCTCAGTTACTTTTTTGGGATGTCACTTTTTCCTTTCCCATACTCAATAATCATCCGACCATCTTGGGCTTAAAATTTAATGTTCTATACATAGTCAGAGTGCTCTCTGCCATCTCAGCCATTTGAAGCATTCAGCATGCTGACGTGAATGGATCTTCATTAGTGCAGACAGAGCATCTGCATGTTAACAGTATAATGGAGTCATTGCTATGACATTAGCTTAGCGTTGATGTAAATTTGGCAGCAGTGACCACTTGTGCAGTTTGTATGGTATCTCTAAAAAAAAAAAAAAAAAAAAAAAAAAAAAAAAAAAAAAAACCAAAAGTCTGTAGTAAATTATGTGTGCAACAGTATCGGATAGAAATACTGGAGTGATAGTTATGTCAGACAGATGTACAACAAAATGTTTGTAGATATCTTCACAAAGTTTGTAGATTCCTACATACAGGTCTTGACCTAGAAAGCACATACTGAAGGTAAGTTTTATAAAGGGAAGAACAAGATTCTTAATTGGTGTTTTTTTTTATTTATCAAATGGCACCACCTGGGCTCTGTAGGCTATTGCACGATATTTCTAGTTTACCTCTATTTGCATCACTAAAGTTATGTCAGATGATTGACTTTTAATTGTAACAATTTTATCATGAAGAAACAATCTTATTGAATCTATTTGAAATGATTATCAAAATCCAAATAGATTTGCTAAAATGGGTAAAAATGATTTTTTATTTATTTATTTATTTATTTATTACTGATGAAGCTGTGGCCAAGTTTCTAAATGTGTCCAGTCATTGAGATGCTGACTCACAACCACTAAAGCTGCAACAAAACCAAATGATGACGAGGAATGACAATGCTTGTACTATGTTTTTCTTTTTTGCTCTTCCTTGGATGTCAAGACTCTTATAGATTTGTACAGAGATTGTGACAGAGTTGCCACAGCAGTTTAGTCTGTGACACATGTATAAGATTAATGTCAAGACATGAGAGCTTCCTTGTCTCTTTTATTTGCTTCTGCTTCTTTCTGTTCACTCGTCTCCAGTGTCCCGCTTTTACCAGGAGCAGTCAGCTTTCATCAAACACCTGCAGTGAAGACTGAATAAAGACGAATCAGGCAGGGGTCAGAACAACAGTGAGCGCAGTTGGAGCCTATTAGCACATAATCTCTCAACTGTCCCAAATACCATACTTTTTTTGTCTTTGTTTCGTTTCCCTTTTTAATCCAACGAGGGACTTGCATCCACCCACACCAGTGTGTCTTGCACATTTTCCCACTATTTCATGTTACTGATTTCTTTTTTGGGGGGGCGGGAGGAGAGAGGGGTTGTTCTCTGGGCTAAAAAACGACTTTCCAAAATCTTTGTGTTTTTTTGGCTGAATAGTGTGTGTGTGTGTGTGTGTGTGTGTGTGTGTGTGTTTCCATTAAATTAAATCCAGTCACTGTATGCTGTACTCTGCCAAAAAAAACATACCATTTTTTTCTTATAAACTCTCCAACTTTACTTGACACAATGACTGTAACCTATTTTTCTGGGTTTCTTTGTCTCTTTCTTTTCTTAGTGGTGGTGATTGTGCTGCTTCGCTACGCCCATGTTATTGAGAAGCATCAAAACTGTGTTCTCAACACGGCGAGTCTGTCCACAGGCTGGATCTGTGCTGCTGGACTCATGATGGTGGGAAACTTCCAGGTAGGAAACCTAAACATCAGAAGAAACACATTAAAATTACAAACTTTCTTTGTAACTGTTTTTAAAAAAAAAAAAAAAAAAAAAAAAAAAAAAAAATCCCACTGCTAGTTCAGTACACTAACAACTGCTGCCAGAAGCTTTCATATACTCTTATCTTGGGTGTGAATGTAATTTTAATTTTAGGCTTTTAATGATTTAATTTTGTGGCAAAAGATATTAAAGCATGACAGTATTTATCATTAAAGGTAAACACCTAAATTACTTTCTAGTTGTAGTCAGTACAATCAATTAGGCAAAATTAGCACTGAAGAAGCTTCTGCCTCCTTAATATTGCATAGCAGTATTTTGGATAACTGTGGAAACAATGAGGTTTACAATCTAACAGACAAGATACTAAAAAACATGTACACCATAGGTGGCTGATGATCCTGCAGTACTTGTGATAGTGATTCAACTGTCCAAAAATAAGACAATTTCACTAATTTTTTTTTTTTAAGGAATCTGGATTACCTTTAATTGCTAAAACTTGAGCTGGCTTTTTCTACACTGAACCGGGATTCTTTGAAGCTAAATTTGTGATCTATTAAACTGTTTTGTCTTGTTCAAAATCGCGTCCTGTCACGACTGAACTTTGCCTCACACCCCTGGCTTCGGGCATAATTCTGGGTATTTGACCACGTATCTTGGCAAAATCAATTTACATTGATTGGGTTCCTGGAACAGACCCATAATTTGAGCATAGTCCACATATTGTTATATTTTTGCTACGGTTGAGGCTGGGCATTTTGGAAGTGCGTTATGCTAATATTTTGACGTGTTTCTGATCATTGTCCTGTCAGAGCACTCAAATTTGTCCAACTTTTTACTATTTAGTGTTTGATTTGAGTTAAATAATTTGAAGGCAATGCTTCTTCATTATTCTATCCACCTTGTGCAATTTTCCAGTGTTGGCACAAAAAAAAGCACTGTAGCATGATGCAGTCATTTCATGCTTGACTACAGAGACAGTGTTCTTATGTCTAGACAAGTCAAGGTGAGATTTTCAAAAATACGTCATTATTGTGGCCAGGCAGCTTAATCGTTGTCTCATATGACCATAAAATGTTTCTTCTGGGAATTTTACTTTAAAATTTGATCTTGCAGCTGCCAGTTTTGAAGCAGGTGCTTCTTTCTTGCTCAGTACCCTCTCATTTTATTGCAGTATAAAACTCTGGTGTTTCAGCAGTTTCCAGGTAAACAAATTCTTGAGCCATGATGGTTCCTAGGTTCTTTCTGAACATCATAGCCATATATATATATTTTTTTATCTGAAGGTTACAGTGGTTCAGCTCACAATTACCAACACTCGCCCATATGAGCGTGATGGTCAAAAGGCTAAGCAAATAATCAGAAAAATAATTTAATTCATCAGACTAGACGACCAGCCTCTCTCAGGGGTGGAAGACACTGGCTTCAGCCGAATGCTCTCGCTGTTAGACCCCCGCTATGCCCTTTTGGAGTGTAATATTTCGAGCTCCACCAAACACTGTATTCTGCTACTCTCAGATCGAACGCCTCCTTAAAGCTGCAGTATGTAACTTTTATAAAAATGTGTTTTATACATATTTATTAAAACTGTCACTGTGTTGTGACAGAATAACATGAGATCTTCACTGAGTTTCTTGGGGTTTTAAACCCTGATTGAGCTGCAAAAGGAAATATGCCATGATTTCTCACTCGTTAGATCAAAAGTCGTTTTAGGACCTTCAGCAGCACTTTGTAAAATATTAGGTCTGTATGTACATATTTTGGCCTTTTTATATATAATTTTCACACTGAATGGATTAGAGAATCTCAGCAGTTTAACTGAAACATGTGAAGCCACTTCTTCTTTTTCAAAGTCACTGAAATTGTGTGTTGAATTATCATTTCACCTTTTGAAAGAAGAATGGTTTAAATAAGTCATTTAAAGCCCAAGATGAAAGCCCTTCATGCCAGTGATGAGTGTGTATAAAAGCCTGAGCTCATCTGTTGCAAATGTAACACTGCATTCTAACTAATTGTTGAAAGCTGTGTGGACCTCTTAGTTAGCCTTGGTTGAAGCTACAAGTGAGGGAAGCCAACCTAATTTCCTTCTTTGTAGATATGTGCTCTCTGGGAAAGAATTTCTTGACGTTTAAATATTTGGAGCCCTGGCTGGGAGCCTAGACTGTGTGCGTTTGCAGACTTGTATTGGTCACGTTGTGGGGACATAAAATGTGTTCACACACATAGTTCAGGAGGCTAACTCAATTTCTGGGGAAGTTCAGCACACATTAATGCAAATGATCAAATCCTGTCAAAGGGATGACTTGATTAAGATTAAAATGTTAGGGTTGTGTAACTAGTAATTTGGCTGAGAGTAATTTTCCAGAAGGTCTGGTTTGCTTAATGTTTTTAGTGGTGTTGTTTCTTCTTGACGAAGGGAAAGGATAGTTTGGCTGGCGGGAGGGAGTTACAGGAACCATTAATGATGCATTCTTAATGTTGTTCTGAAGGAGGGAGATGTTTGAGATTAACCCGTTTGGTTTGATATTTGTGTTTTATTTGGCTGCCACATTGGTGTTGTTCTCCAGCTTTACAAAAATTGTGAAATAGCTGACTGTTCCTGTGACTAAGTGAAAGAAGGGAGAAGTGACTCATGTGATGAGAAAAAAAGCCTCTTCTGTTTGTAAAACTATTGCCAGAACAAAATGTGTCAGTAACGTCTTCTGTTGTGAATATTTTAAACAGGCTTGGTGAAAACATGAATGATTGTTTTTTTTATTAGCTTACTTGTAGAGGTATGTCCAAACCCAGATGCTTTTATGGTGCCTTGAAAAAGTATTTATACACCTTTTCAACTTTAGTTGCATCACATCCACAAACTTAAGTGTATTTTCTGTGATAGACCAACAGAAAGCAGTGCATACTTTTTGAAGTGAAAAGAAAAAGATACAAATCTGAAAAGTGAGGTGTACATTTCTGTTCAGCCCCCTTCACTCTGATACCCCTAGCTATAATCCAGGCCAGCCAGTTCCCTTCAATAGACTATAAGTAATTAGGTTGACCTTCCAACAGTACTACAGCCTTCAACATACAGTCAAAATGGAATAGTTTATGTTCGAGCTGCACAATACATCAAATCACAGCGGTAATCACAATATCAGTGTGAGCAATATTGTAATCTCTAAGGACTGCTGGCATCCATTATTTTATTGGGTATTATATTTAAGGTTCCATCCATGCAAATTCTGCAGATCAGTGCTATTTCTGACCTGTTTGCTACACTTTCAGTGGCAGAGACTTTATGATGAAGGAAAAGTAAGGCAAGCCTCTGGAAAATTGGGTTAATTGCAATCACAGTATTCAGCAAAAGTACTTTAATGAAATGTTTTCCTAGCATTGTGCAGCCCTAGTTTAGATCAAAGCATATTACTGCCTTAAATGGAAAATGCTGCAAAAGGCCATATTCTGTGATTTGGGGACTCTCTGATTCTGTTTGTCAGAAGTCATAGAAACAAGAAAAAAATTTGGGCAAAGATAAATACTTGTTTTGTATCAATGCAACAGATTTGCAGATGTGGCAGTTTGTGTGCACATAAAAAAAAAAAAAAAAGGGTTACCCTTGCCCTCTTCCCGCTTCTCTTGCAAACTCTCGGTGCTTCAGAAATGGGAGGAATTTACGGAAAGAGCCAGGGGGAAATGAATCATCAAGCAGGGCCAGATGCAGTGTGCCGTAGTTGGGCAGAGAGAGAGTGTGGAGCGAGGTCCCGCTGTAGCCCATCACAGGCATGATGCTCTTTGCATTTTCTTTTATTTAAACCAACCATTGCTCTGAGTATGAATAATTGGTGCCTTAAACTGCTCAAATGAATGGGGATTCTGTTACAAAATAAAGCAAATATCCAAATCTGAAACACATGGATGGACCCAGGATCATTCTGATAAAAATTGTCAAGTTGGAATAACAGGAGGAAGCAAAATGAATTGAATGAAAGTATCAGAGACAAAGCACATGTTGAGGTACACTGTTTCAGTTCGTGCACGTTTATTACATAAGATGCTGGCAGCACATCTGTGGTGTGGCCACAGGGGCTTTTCCTGCACACGGGTCTGATTGTTCGGAAAAAGAAACATAACTTTTTAGATGACAGAGAAACACTTTGTCTTAATGAAAGCGGTCAGATAAAAACACTAGACTGCTGGGTGATACCTTCTGATTGAGTTATAAATTAAACTGATGCCGTTTCTCCAAACACATCTGGTTGTTTGGTACAGAGAAGGAATAATACACCTATCACCACTTTCAGAGTTTTCCCCAAAATCAGCTTTTTAAATGTTTCTCTGAAAGTCTGGTATAGAAAGTCTTGTATTCGTTATGATTTCAGTTGTAGATTCTTGGCAAACGGTCAAGACATCAGACGCGATGTTAATCTGAATCTCTGAGTTTCACTTCATTTCATGTAGCCCTGTTACCTCAAAGTGAATCTGAAGCTCACAAAAGCTGATAAGCTGGACTTGTTCCCTCATGTTTACCGTCAGATGCCCCTTCACTGTTTCACAAAACACAGTCAGTCACATTCACATTGCCGGTCGGTCTGTGTCAGCCTGCAGGAACTTATTTATCAAACTGATCTTGTTTAGTCATTGAGTGGTGTTTTACGTAATGGCGAAGCACTCCACAGGCTCATACCTTGGAAGATGAGCCAACTGTTAAAGAAATATTACCAGTTTCTTTGAAAAATACGCGTTGGTGTAAATTTTTAGCTCAGAGAATGAAGGCAGGTACTCACATTATCCAGTCACACTGAAAGCTGTTGCTCTCAAACACTGCCTTTTTTTCATCCATATTATAGCACTAATAGTTTATAAACATCTGAAATGTTTATTTAAATTACACATTGTTCTCTACACTCATTGGCACCTCTGGTAAAGCTGTTTAAAAAGCCTTGATAAATGCATCTTTAATTGTATTACCAGATTTGATATGTAGAGCTTTTCCATGATGACTATAGGTATAATTAAGTAAAGACGGCAGTCATGAAAAGCATAATAGGGCTGTTTTTGTTTGGATATCTGTGAGATTTTATTATGAAAGAATATGTAGCCTAACAGATCTTTAGCCTTTATGCTTTTCATGTGGAATAATCTAGCAATGTAACTTTGTGACTTTAAGGATTTGTAATTTCCACAGGAATGTTCAGTATGCACCAGCCAGGTAAATGGCTTTGAAACAACAACTGCATTACTTCTAGGCTATTGCTCTGTTCTCTCTAACCCCTGGATTTACTGTATCTCCAGATCTCCTTTAATCACTGAGCAATAACTAGGAAAAGCAATTCCTATTAATCCGTCTGAATTAGAGGAAACGTATAATTTGAGAAAGGCTGCCTTAACTCTGCTCTCTGCTCCGATCAGAACATCTGTGCCCATCGGTGGGAGGCGTGATCACATGCTCCTGAGCCGATCTTTTGTGTATTGTTCATTATGACTCTTGTGACCAGCTCTCAGTGGTTCAACACTGGCATCTCCTGCATGTTTATTCCTCTCTCCCACTTACTTCAAACCAGGAGCTGGTTATGTTTATACTGTATTACTTACTCAATAAAGCCTGTTCTTCCTTCCCATCCTCTCATCTGACAGGTGGATAATGCCAAAGTTCTCCACTATGTCGGAGCAGGCATCGCCTTCCCCACCAGCATGCTGTTTGTGTGCCTGCAGTCGGCGCTGACCTACCGACTGGCCAAGACTCAGGAGGAGTACTACTTGGCCCACCTCCGGCTCTGCATGACCCTGCTGGCTTTCGTGGGCTTGGTGCTCAGTATCCTTTTCAGCCATGGGTAGATAGTGCCCCACAAGTACTTTGGAGCAGTAATATGCGAAGCATGGTGGTGGCAGCATCATACTATGGGGGTATTTTTGTGGTCAGAATTGATAAGGTGATGGATGGTGGTAAATCCAGGGTAATGCTGGATGAAAATCTGTTAGAGGCTGCAAAAGACTTGAAACTGGGGCAGAAGTTCATCTTCTAGCAGGACAACAACCAGCCAGAGCTACAATGGAATGGTTTATGTCAAAGTGTATTAACGTGTTAGACTGGCCTAATCTAAGTCCAGACCTAAATCCAGTTGATAATCTTTGACAAGATTTAAAAATTGCTGCTCACAGCAATCTCTATCCATCATGCCTGAACATGAGTTATTTTGCAATGGATCTAAATGTGCAAAGGTGGTAGAGAGTTACCCCCCAAAAAACTTTGATGACAACTTCAGGTGGATTTGTTAAGTATTGACTGAGGTTGCTTAATGGATAGCTTCAAGCTGTCTGTTTTATAGATCTTTATTTTCCTTAACCACATTTTTCAGGCGGTGTCTTTTTCTGCCAGGAGAGTTTCGTCCTGCAGCACGCCTCGGCCATCTTTGAATGGGTGTTCTGTGTCATCATTATGCTGTTTTACGGGACGTTTGCCTTTGAGTTTGCCAGCATATCAGGAAACACCATGGCGGTGCTGGCCCGTGGAGGGTCCCTGGGACCCGCTGGGAGAGAACTTAAGCTGGAAACGCTGGTTGGAATGGGAGGACAGTCACATCCTCACCAACCTGAAACCATGTCCATAATGTAGCCACTTCCTGAACCTTTACTTTACTTATTCCTGTCAAGTTCCGGCGGTCGGATTGAGTTCTGCATGTCCGAACACATCATGTGACGCTTTAGGAAAAAAAGGCCAGTGCAGCAGCTGTTATACAGCAGAGCGGGTATAGACCTGCTGCTTACTTTGTACTCTGTCTGCATCAATGTCTCCAATGAACTTATTTGCATTTTGCACATTGATCAGGTGTGACACCCAGTTTTCCCCTCACTCAGTCCTGTCAATATCGACCAGAAGAAGCAGAGTTGTCAATCAGATAGGGAGAATGTACTGGTCGAGCCCAGCTGTAAACTGTTTCACTTTGCCACTTTGGACCATTTCATCCCCAACATGATGCTTTCATTGGATGCAAAGAAAGAGGGGCTGCTGGACAGCCCAGCTGACAGTATTACAGTATTGAGTCTGAGAGACAGTATGTGGATGTTACAGAAGGAGTACAGAAACATTTCACTCAACCCTGGAGAAAACAAACCAGCACTCTGCATTTTTTAATCATTTACACCACAGTTAAGCAATATAGTATCCATTAACATTCTATTCTACAAGAATGTTACCATATTTCTTCTCCATACCCAAACGCTTTTTGTATTTAAGCCAAAGATAAGTGGATTTCAAAGATAAAAAAAACCCAGAATATTATTTTCTGAGGTTTTTCTTTGACCAAGTTTGAATAGAATTTGAATATTTTCTGTGTAGGATGCCACATTGGTGTTCTAATCTCTTAAGCAGCTGCTCATCTGTATATCTAAAGCTATTTTTTAAAGTTTTCTTGGTACTCATGCCCAGAATACATGGACATTTTGTTCTGTATACAAAGCATACACCTAGTGCCTTACATGGTTAACTTCAAGAACTGATTTTAAACAAATCTTCTTTTTTCACTTATTTTGAAAACACTAAAAACTTGCACTCTAGATTGATATTCAACTCCAAATAATTCAGCATTTAGCTGTTTGAAGACTGAAGAATAGGAAAAAAGAGTGTTCAGTGACCAGATGCATACGAGCTAATTCAAGCCAGAGCTCTTGGTTTATTGGGTTAAATGATGAGATGTAACACGTGCTTTCAGGTTCTAACAAAGGGCTGCATCCTATTATTCTCTGTTAAGGATGAGAAGAATGTCGTTTTTAGTTTACCTGCTGGTTTTATCTTTGTAATTCAGAATATTACAAGGATTCTGGCTCAACTTTCTGGGATTGTTGAACCGTGGAGAAAAAGGGTAAATTTCTTTATCTAAGATATGATTTTTACAAAATAATCAGCCTGTGTAATTGGTGCTGCAACTCAAAAGGGGTTATCCTACCCTTCTGCCTTCTGCTTGGCTGTAATATCTGATCTATGTATGCAATAAGACTGCTAGATCACTCATTGACAGAAAGAAGGTCCATGTGAGTGCCAGAAATGACTACAGAAAAATGCAGTCAGAGAGCCCAAGATGGCAAAGTTGCTGTTTGTTTTAAGGGATCAGTGTAGAAATCAGAGAAAACAGAAGCCTCACTGCTTTAATACTTTAATAAGGCTCTTATCAACACTGCCTTAAAATACAAATGGCCTCATGTTGCCTTACTGCCAGTATTTTGGAAGCAAATCTGTAAAACAGTAATTGACTTTCAGGTTGAATGTAAACTTTCAAAAGGCCAGACCTGGAGAAGACCCTGCAGTTGCAAGGAGCAGAAAGGCAGAAACTACATCGGCTACACTGATCGCCTGCTGCTCTCTGCTGGTCAAGCACAGTATAGCATCATTTCATGTTGCGCTCTGTATCTCAGGCAGGTCACATGCACAAGTCAAAAAATGGCAGATTGTTAATTTTTCTCACATTTTATTTTAAATAATTACAAGCTCTAATACCCAAGTGTGCTCAGTCTGGTTTTAGTTTGTCAAATCATCCAAATGTACACTACTTTTACAATATGCATCTTCCGAACAGATTGCAATAAATCAATTTACGTGTTTAAAAACACTTAGTTGTTTTATGCATCACAGAACAATAGTAAATCACTTCACTGCTACACCTCCTCCTCATTTCTTGTCACTATATCTGCTCTGTTGTCTTGTTTATGGATCTGTTGGATCTTTGCACTCAGGAAACTTTTCAGACACCAGCTACAATGTGTAACTCAAAGCAGAATGAAACCTGCTTGCTTCTACCTTCTGTTTTATGTTATAGTGTGTAGTATAGGTGCTGCTTTTTTTTTAAGCTGATGTTAGCTATGATATAATAGATTTCTTTTGTAAATCAAGATTGTATAATGTAAAAAAGTATGTAGCTGTAATTGTAGCTTTTGTAACTGTGCAAGATGCTCAAGAAAGTATAGTGAATATTGCTCCCTCATACAATCAGTAGATCACTGGTTAAAGCATCTTGACAAGCTAAGCTCATGTAAGCCACATTAGAATGAAGTATTGGTACCCCATTTACTAAAAGGCAAAAAGTGCATCATGTGCCTTATGTATCATATCAATAACCAAAGAGTTGTAGGCTGCAAATTCTATTTTTGATGCAAAGTGACATGATTGTATGCATATTGTAATGCTCAATAAATAAATAAAAAAAAAACTGTATAAATCCAAAGTGTGAATGTGGTTGCCTCCAAATTAGTCTTAAAACTGCAGTCTATACTTAAACATCGTTATGTTGTTGTTGAAAGGTGAATTTATGCAATAAACAACTACTGAATATTAGGATCAAACTTTTACTGCAATACAGTAATACAGGGTGGAGTAATATTTTGATCCATGAAGTTAAATAGATTTTTACTCATTTTTATATCTTCTGTATCTGACAAAAATCTGAATAAAATGTGTCAAAATAACCAAAGCCCTGTAGGTCAAGGAAAATAGCCACACAAATTATAATAAACAGACAATGTAAAACAAGCTCACTGTAGATTCAACCATCTACAGTGACATACACATTTATTTGCACCACTAGTAATAACCTGCAAAAAAAGTCTTAATGTTTTTATTGCATGAAACACAACAGACAGAACATTTTTGAAGCATCCAAACTTTTTGTTTAGTTCGTTTAGGAAGAGCAGAGAGAGAGAAAGTAAAGACGTGTGATTCATGGTAGGAGAACTGAACACAGCTGAGCAACATTGAAAACAATGGTTTTCATTAATGGTGCCTGACGCGACAGAAGCATTCAGAAATAATTGTTCTTAACGAAATCACTTCTCACTCAGTTATTTGCATCCATTCTGTCATTACTTTGTGTAACCCATATTTGTCACAAGGTATGAGCATACAGACAGGGGGATGTTTGTCTATTTCTCTTATACAATCTCTTGATCATCCTAATGCTGGATTCCGGATTCCTCCATTGCTATTTTCCAGAATGGAAAATTCTGGATACTTTGATGACCATGAAAAAGAGTTGATTATTGTGCCTGGGTAACAATTACTGTGTTGATTTAACTATATGTTTTGGATCATTATTCTGTTTTAAGACTCGGTGATGACCTGTTTTCAGTTTACTGGTTGAATTTGGGTTTAAAATCTCATGACTCTAATACTGTCTTTTAGCCCTTTTCTGACTCATGAAGAACAACACACATCTCTCTTACTTGCATGGGATCTTTTATTGTCTTTCTCTTTTTTCAAGAGTGGCTAAAGAAATGGGTCTCAGTGCTGTGTTATTTATTTACACCAGGGGAACAGAAACTCTGAACAACTCAAAAAAAAAAAAAAAAAATCAAAGTATGAAGTAAACATGTCTCAGTTACCTTTATTTTAAATGGATTGCTAAGAAATAATATTTGTGCCACCATCATTTCTTATTGTGGGATGTTTTCCCCTCTGAATAAATACACTCAGTTTAAAATTCTAGTGTCATTTTAAGCCTTTTATACGTCTGTACCATGGATACCAGTAAATATAATCAGCACAGTATATTCAAGTTGTACTTAAAGGCATGGCTTCCATTATATTAATGTTACATAGAAAAATATAGTTTTCTCCATCACCCCCCCTACAAAATGAAATTGTTGCAGAAAAGTTCAGACAGTTGTTCAAATCTTTACTCCTTTTATTGTTTCATTATTTACATTGTCCATTTTCTCTGCCCATGAAGCTGACAGAGGATGACATGGATAGTTGATACCTCAAAATAGAGGAAAACCTCTATTATATACACATTGTTGGCCACAGGTAAGACACACACACACACACACACACACACACACACATGCACTTAGAACCTCTACAGTCTCTTCAGAAGTGCCTCAGAGGGATTAAATTAAACAAAAATGAAAGCTCAAAATTAAAATGTCTAAATGACCCTTTAAGAAATCTTCTGAGAAAATTCCCTGTTTTCCTCTAAGTCAAGAGATTTAGAGCCATGACAGAGTTCCAGTGAACTTGACAACAGTCAGAGATTTTATGATGCAGCAAACTTTCACATTCAGAAAAGCAACAACGAGAGCAGTCTGTAAAAATGAAGGAAAATTTACATCTGCAACACAGAAGATTGGGCAAGGTTTGGAAATAAATTAAGACATTGATGGTCCTCTTAATATTTAGCTTCAGTTTTGTGTGTCAAACATTCCCAAAGCAAGGTTCAGTTGTTTGATAATTTACTAAACTGAGTGACCCTCACAGAAGAAATTAAAAATGAAGATACAGATCATCCAACCGAGAGGATTTTACTGAAATAGACATAAACTTCCTGTAATGTTTAGACAGCTGAGGACGTGTGAAGAAAATGTAAGGATCGTGTGAAAATATAAGATTGCAATGTTATTTTTAAACTTGCTTCGCAGAGTTAATGTGATGAAAACTCATTGAGTTTATACTGCCCATTAAAAACTATATTTCTTAGGTAACTGTATAGAAGTAATAATGTTCAGAGAGCTTGTTTATTGTGAAGTTGGGTTGATCATTTACTTTGGACCACCCATACATTTTAAAGCTCTTCCCATGAAAATATCTCTTTCCGCTTGAGTTCCTAAAGCAATTTGAACGCAGGTTTATTTTTCCTAACTTTGGTTTTCGTAACCCACTCAAACCTTTGGCAAGTTAAGATCAACTAATGTACAATAAAAAGCTGAAAGTTAAACTTCTGGAAAAGCTTCTAATCATTTCAGTTCTGTTCAAAGGAGGTGAAATGGAGTTTCAGCATGTAGTTTTTGCAGGGAACTGACAGGTTTCTAAAGACTCTTTGGTCTGAATGGGTAGAATATGCATCTGAGTGAGTCGGACGTTACAGTCCATAAAGAGGCATCTTATTCACTCTTCAAAGTGGTTGATCAGGACAAGGAAGGTGGAGTTTTTAATAGACAAGCTCTTTAGGCACCTCCCAAGAAAACTCTGGTCGTCCAAAATGGCCATATGAAGCCGTCTGCTGGTAGATTGGCCTCTTCAGCTGCAGATCCCTGAAGAGGATACAGAAGAAATGCAGTGTTGGTTAAGAAGAACTACACTGAGGTTTCAAGCCTGTGGAGGCAAGAGAACACAGCTATAAGGTTCCCATTTGTACCTAAAAATATTTTTTGCTACATGGTGAAAACCTAAACCTTCTAATCCATGACCAAGCATATGAACCTGAATTGTCAAGAAATGTGCATCTCTCATATAGAAATGAAGCCAAACAGACTAAAAATGGACAAAATTTGAAATCTTGAATAATAAGAAAGCTGCATGTAAACAAAGTTTCTTTGCTAGCGATCTTAAAGTTAATTGAGTATAGTTCAGACATTGTAACAGATAGTTGAAGGAACTTCATAAAACATGATCCAGAGGTAGTGTACCCAATTTGAAATTTCACATAAGAACTCCATATTCTTGTGTGATGGTTTATGGTAAAGCCTGAACTATTTGTAGTGGGTTCTCCACAGAGCTAGTCACAATAAAGACCTCTCAGTAAAGGGTAGATGTCATCAACATTTACAAGCCAATGATACATTTTTACTTTTGCTCCTGGTACATAAAGTTTGTTTAGACCTGCAAAAACCTACTTCAACCATTTTAAAAACACCATTGATCAAGTTCTGTAAATAAATACTATTTTTAAAATAGTTTTACTGTGAAATTATCCATCTACTATCTGTCCAAGTTTATTCTTTGCAGGGTTGCGGTCATCAGTCCATCACTAAACACAGAACCATGCATGTACACAAACCTAAGTGCAATTTAGAGAGACCAATTGACCCTGTGGTGTCCGAAGTTGGTCCATTAGGACTAGTATACTGTAAGCTGCAGATGTTGCTCTGATTAAACAGACCTGGATCAAATGAATGATTCATTAACAGGCCTCTGCAAAGTGAGGGGTGAAATGCTAAGGAAGTAATTCAGCCATATAAATCAGCTATAGTGGAGCAAGGACACAACTAAAAAACACAGGGTTACAACCCTTGATGACTGGAGCCTGCAACCTAATATGCATGTTTCTGGATTGGAGAAAGATGGAACGAACCCACACGCACAAGGAGAACAAGCAAACTACATGTAGAAAGACCCCAAGGTTAGGATTCAAACCCACAAGCTTCTTGCTAAAACGTAACAGTTCTAACAACTGATGCACCGAACATCTCTGTCATGAAATTGAAGAACCAATTTTAGTTTTATTTTAAGGTTTAACTTGTGCAGCAAGAGAAGAAAACACACTTTCTTTAGTAGAATGAAATCAACTGAGTCTGTTTCATATTTATAGAAAAAAATTCAAGATTTGACACAGAAGAAACAGCTGACATTATGGTGACCACGTCTGAGGTGGAAGTTAACATCTAGGGTGTAATCTGTTTGTTAGCAACTCATTTTAAGAATTTGAGGTGTTTTATTGAGAGGAATTATTTTATTATTTTAATTATTTTATTTTTCCACTTTTCTGAAAGTAAGCAGACATAAGCAGACATTGCAGAAAACACATCAACACAATGTAACATATTTCCTGTTTCCTTTATATTTAAAAACAACACATCCAGAACTTATTTGAACAATATTATTAGGAGCCACTGTGGAAAGTCTAAAGAGCCACATGTGACTCTGGATCCGGTTGGAGACCAGTGCTATGTGGGAAATGTTCAATTAAGCCAAATGATGACAACTGATGCCACCCAAAGGTGTCATAAGAAAAGAGCCACATCTTAAATGCTCTGACATTCTGAAACTTCTTCGTAGGTCTGATTTAATTACTTTTTTCTTACAGATTACTATTTCATATGTAATTTTATTACTGTATTAGATTTTACCCATTAGTTGAGGCATAAAAGAGAGGAAAGTAGAAAGATTAGGGAAGCAGAATTTTTTAATGGCTGATACAGAGGTCAAGTTTTATTTGAGGTCTGACCTGAAGACCAGAGTTTCAGATTTTATGTTATATTTACTTGAAAACTTTAAAAAGTTCTCATAAGCACTGTGATATTTTCTATGTGACATAAAAAAAAATGTGTGACTACCTGACTATGACTCCAGGGCGCAGATCAAAGTTCTTGTTGACAATCTTGAGAAGTTCTGACTCTGTTTTCTGGGAGGAGCCGTATGTGAACAAGGAAATGGAAAGAGGATGGGCCACACCAATAGCATAAGACACCTGAAAAATACACATAGATTAGAATTTCATTTTCATCAGCAGAACTATAAGTGATGCACAGAGACAGACCTGGCACTGTATGCTCACCTGAACCAGAACTCTCCTGCACAGTTTTGCTTTGACCAAGGACTTTGCCACCCAGCGAGCAGCGTAAGCAGCAGAGCGGTCCACTTTTGAGAAGTCTTTGCCGGAGAAGGCCCCGCCGCCGTGAGCTCCCCAGCCTCCGTATGTGTCTACAATAATCTTTCTGCCTGTAACACCAGCATCACCCTAATGGCCAACAAAAGTAGAGCATGAATAAAAGAAATTTAGCAGTTAATTCATTTAAATCAATCAATTTTGTCAAGAAAATTAGTTTATCGCTTGTTCCAACCTGTGGTCCTCCAATGACAAAGCGCCCGCTTGGCTGTAGGTGATAAACGGTTTTATCGTCCAGATATCTAGCAGGAACTACAGCTTTTATCACCTGATGGAAGACATTTCCCCTGTGAATTTTTACATCTGAATTTATCTCCAGAACATGTTTGTCTGAGCCCAGAATGGTGAGTACCTTCTCCTTCAGGATCCTCTGCTGCTCCTCCAGAGAGACACCGTCGTCGTGCTGGACAGAAATAACGATGGTGTGAACTCTTTTAGGCACCACAGCTCCATCCTTCTGGTCATAATGTACCGTCACCTGTGGGACAAACACAAAGTTAAAAGTTTGCATAAAGATGACATCTGCTCAGAATCTTGTTTACTCTACACTTGTAGAGTCTTAGGTCATTTTGAAGATACAAACTAATAAAGCAGAGGTGTGTTTTCTGTGGCAATAAGTTTCTGATGTGTTCCACAATCTAACTTCCAATGTAGAACTGGACTTGTTTAATGCTGCCTTAAAGCATTGCAGCATATAACGAATTACTCATTTTCTCTTTCCATTTTTGCAATTTGAAGTAGTATTTTAGAAGGATGTTGTTGTGAGAACATGCACAAAGCTGTCCAGAGAGGGAAATAGAAATCATTCCAAAGAGTTTTTCAAGAGTGAACACAGGAAACTTGCAATAATTCAACAGACAATCCGACCTGTGTTTTAGAGTCAGGGCGCAACCAGGGCACTGTGCTGTTGCGTCTAAGTTCAGCCATCTTTGCGTTAAGCTTATGAGCTAGGACGATGGTGAGAGGCATGCACTCCTCTGTTTCATCTGTGGCGTAGCCGAACATCAGACCCTGGATGGACAGAGGATGGACAGAGTCAGAAGAAATGCAACCTAAATGAAATGATAATTATAAACTCCTTACAATGCCAAAGTCAAAGCTCTTTAGAAAGTGGCTCATTCAGTCATATGGTATACGATACTAGCCACATGAGACTGATTTTTCTGTTTAACATTTAAATTTCAGTGTTTCTGCGCTTTTACCAGTAAACCCTCTGAACACTGGACGAGATCTTTTTTATGGCTATGTCATGTTGCCCAGTCCTTGTCTGTATTGAGCTAAGAAAAATAAGTTCAAACTTCGCCCCTTTTTTCGCTCATCCGTTCAGGCTGATTTTAGTCTAAGCTACCTTGACCCAGACACTTGGGCTCAGTTAACCCAACCCTAACAAAATTGTAACCAATTTTAGACATCAAAGTCTTTGTGTAGATGTCTTTTCAATTTTCAACCACATTTTCATTTTTCATTGAGACAAAAGACTATAATATGTTGTTTTTTCAGCCAAACTGCTTGGAGGAAAGTATTTAAATACTTTAGAAAGTGCTGCACTGCAGGTTCTGCATTGTAGTACTAAGTTAAACACCAGTGATCTTTTATGTTTCACAGTACAACTTTGATATCAAACCAAAATAAGTCAAATGATGTCAATTCTTGCTATAGCTCCACCTGGTCTCCTGCTCCGATGTCCTCTTCATGTCTGTCAATGTGGACCCCCTGAGCGATGTCTGGACTCTGCTGCTCCAGAGCCACCAGCACATTACACGTCTTATAGTCAAAACCTAAACATGGAAACAAAGTAACTCAGGGCTAAGGACACTAAAAAGCATGAGTCCTGTGTCCTGCTGCTTTCTTTGTCATTTCCTCACCTTTTTCAGAGTTGTCGTACCCAATGTGTTTGATGGCATCCCTCACCACCTTCTGATAGTCCACATTGGCCCGAGACGTGATCTCACCACAAAGCAGCACCATTCCAGTCTTACACACAGTTTCTGTCAATCACAATGGACACATTAGATTCAGGACAGTGTTTCACGGTTTCTGTGCTGTGCTGTCTGCAAGACTTTGGAGTGGCTTCTCATGGGCTTAGTGGGGGGGCCTACCCCCTCTCCCTTTGCAACCACCTCCACACTATAACTCCAGACAACTTCTGCCTTCACTGCTGTGCACTCATTCACACAGGAACATGTAGAGATTCCTATTTATACAGACCTGTGCACACACATATATTGTTGCTGTGATGGTCACTGTCATCTTGCTGGACCCACTCAACTTCCAGCCCCCACCGACCCCTCGCCTTTTCATTTTTGTCTCTTTGTATTTGTTGCGGCTGAACCTGTTTGCTGTCTGAGCAAGATGCGGTGTGTTGGGGCTGATTATGCAGCAGGCGTAACATCCTTACATTCCAGTTTGTGTAAAGCACAGTGCAGTAACCCAGACTCACCATTCTGGTTGTCTAAGTTGTTGGGACAGGAGTTAAAAATAAATACAATTGTGATGAACTTTAAGTCATCAAAAGAAAGAAGAAGTCAGTACCGAAATGCGGTCTAACTTTGTAAGTACAGAGTTTAAGTACTCAGCTAAACTGACCTTGTGCTGTTCTTTGTCAGCCAGATACATTACTTTTCTGCAAAGTCACTTTTTTCATCTTAAATGAACAACAGACCATCTGGAAAAGGAATTCCAATGCTCTATGAGTGCTCTGGCGTGATCAGATAATTTCTTAGCTGAATTAATCAAAAAGTAGGCCAAGAATACAACATGCCAAAGCCAGTAAAGCATTTCAACTGTGTTGCATAAGATTATGTGATGTTATTAATCAGTTGTTGCTTTAATATTTGACCAGTAGTTACATCTGATATGTTGCAGTGTTGTATATGTGCAATTTACATGGCTTGTGAGAGCAGCAGTGCTCGTACTGCAGAATTTTTAGATTTGTCCAAAAAAAAAAAAAAAACCCGTGTCAATCTTGCCTTGTCAGTGATTCTGCTATGCTTCTGTGTCAAATGTATAGGAAGGCGATGTGGGAGATATTTTTTCCTATGGCTTCATGTCTTCCAACACCGATAAAAAAGAAGGCAGATGCAAAACATTGTTGTGGGAGTATATGTTGGATATTTCTATGCATCCTAGTTTTATAAACACGACACGACGTAGATGTGAATTCTAACTCACTTACCACAGGCCACTTTAGCATCTGGGTCCTGCCTCAGATGTGCGTCCAAGACAGCATCACTGATCTGGTCACAAATCTTATCTATTGACAAAGTCACATGATTTAAGCAAAAAAAAAAAAAAAACAAACAAAAAAAAAAAACATTATTACCACCAGCAGAAAGAAATAACCTATATATATATATATATATATATATATATATATATATATATATATAAATAACCTAATATCCTCAGAACATAACTGAACCAAGATTTCAGGTCTGTTTGTCTGACAAACGCTGATTCTTGTTTTTTAAATGCAAAAAAAAAACAAACAAACAAACAAAAAAAAAACTTCTTGGTTGCAGCTTTGTTACTGTAGGTCTTGTGTAATATTAACATATATTTGTCTAAGAGCTCACACATTATTTGAAACAGAAGATGTTTTGTGTTCAGCTTGTGTGAATCTGAGTGCAGCAGGAGAGAGGGACAATGCCTCACGAGCCACCCCATTTATCCCTCTTTGTCATCCTGCTGAAGCAACGCAATAAACAGGTTACATCAGAAACAAGCCCAACATCTGGTTGGATGGACTCTGCAGGAACTCAGTTTGTCGACAGTTTAAGAACAGCATAAAAACTGTTGGACAGAAAGTTTTTTTTCATGTTTGCCTAAACTGACTAAACTTTGTTGGAACATTGAAAAGATAATCAGAATGTGTGGGAACAGACCAGACTATTAGGTGTGTTATCAGCTGCTGCTGCTTTCTATAAAGACCACAAACTTTTGCGAATGAAAATAATGATCTACTAAGACACACGTTAAACATAAAAGTGATCAGAAAAGTTTAATACAGAACTGAGAGCTTAATGTTGGACTTTTGGTTTACCACAGAGTTGCATTTGCTGATTATCGATTCTGCATGGAGGACTTTGTAAGATTACATATTTGTGAAGGGATTACAACACACTGGCAGGGGGTGGATGAGTGGCCTTCACTCACAGCACTGCACAGGTCAGAGCAAACTTCAGCTTTCATCTTTTAGGCTCCAATTTAAACAAGTTTTCCTGTAAATGGCAAGTATCTAACTTCTTTTTACTGAGTGTACAACTGTACACCAGGCTGCTGCACATGCATCTGCTGCCCCATAAGTGAAAGATGACGGGGTCGTAAACACATGTTGCTGTGAATGAAATACCAAACACGCCTAAAGAGTAAAGGCCCAACTCTGTAGTGATTCTGAACATGAGTTCAATCTAAAACGCTACAGTTTATTAGAAATTACAATTTTCAATAGCAAAAATTCACTTTTGGAATTTCTAATATAGATATTTGACAATTTTTAAAACTTTTCTTTGGTTAAGAAAGTGTGATTTTACATTTCGCACATGGAATGTCAATTAAAGACTCACCTGGATGTCCCTCTCCTACAGATTCTGAGGTGAACATGAAAGAGCCGTCGTCCAATATATCGCTCATTTTTCCTGAAGGAGCTGTTACTCTGTGAGGTTCCTTGACTTCCAACAGAGACCTAAAGGCAGATTTATATTCCTGCTGCTTCTCTTCACTAAAGTACTGAGGAGCTGGAAGTCAAAAGCCTACAGCCAAAAGAAAGTCTGTCCAGCAAAACTCTACGTCTGAGTCCACATGGCTCAATATATACGGCTGAGGGGGACAGCACAAACACACACACTCTCTGTCACTCACTCCAGGGGGGAGTGGATGATGGGTGGGGAGTTCAGCTCATGGAAACAGTTTGTTAACTCTTTGTATTCAGCATGATGCTGCAGTGTGTGTTTATAGGTTTTAACCTGCTTTAGCAGCTCCGCTTCAGGATGGGGGATCCTTCTTGGATAAAACCATAAACAGCCAGGTTGGGTCATCCTATAGTGAGACATGGAGAAAAGAGAAGGTGGCTGGTGTCAGAAGCACCAGAGATGATTTAATTTGTTTCTGTTCATATCGAAATTAGTTGTCTGTTGAACTGATGAAACAAAAGAAAACACAAAAAGAGATGATCCTGACAAAGAGATGTGAATGTAAAATATTTTGTGTTGTAACAACTTATGGATAATTTTAATTTTTGAGAAAGTTAAACAATTATCACTCATTTTTGGACTTCAGATGCATTTCTATGATTTTTTAAAGCTACAGATATAAAGTAGCTTGATGTTCTTGATTTTTTATTTTGAAGCAGCAACAGTGTTTGCTACAGAGTACATTTGATAGTTACATTCCCATAGCAACCCATCAATAAGGCCATGTTTCAATATTTTATCTGAATCTTGTTAAGATTTTGAATGTAAAGGCCTACTGTGAGCAGTAATGTGTACCCCACCTGTTGACAATAAAGGTTTGAGATATAGTCCGATTTCAGCTAATTAAGGACAAATAATAAACTTTGTCACTGATGTATTTTTTCATATATTATGCTGTGTCGTGAACTTTGGGACTTTGGTTTTTGTGTTTTGCTTTATTTTAGGATTTATCAATCTTTGCTTTTCACATTGAGTTAATTCCTTGTGGTGCCTTAGTATTTGAGATATATTTTTACTCAGGTCTTAGTGGCAGTCTTTAGTTAAGGTTCTCTGTATATCTTAGCTCTTGTCTATTTTACCTGTCTTTTCTACTTACTTGTTTCCTTGTTGCTTCTGTGTTCTCGTCAAACTTTTGATTTAAATCTTGATCATTTCTCCTGTTGTGTTGTGTCTCTGGTTTGTTTACATTTCTGTTTCCATGTTTCCTATGTATTCTGTCATTTCTCCCATTTCCACAGTTCAGTTACTTGCCTTCTTTCACAGCTGCAATCGGTGATCAACCACCTGCTCCTTGTTCAGCAACTCTCCTTCATAAAGATCTCTCAGTCAGACAAGTCTTCATTTGATCTTCCTGTTATGCTGCCAGCCTGTTTCTTTGTGGGCCCTTTGTGGTTTATCATTTTGGCTTCATCCCTGGACTGTAGTTTTTGTAAGTTCATGTATTTTCTAGTAAACTGCTGACTTTCACCTGCTTACCCCCTCCCTCTATTTTGGGTTCTACGATTTGCTGTTAAATGACTTGCTTTTTATACAGTTGGTAGTCTTGACGATCACATTACTGTGTGCATGAATTTGAACGCAGACAATCTTGACTGTTTCATTAGTGATGTAACTTTATAGTTTGACAATATAATACTGTATATTAAAATGTGAAAGCAATAAATTGACTTTTCCTCACTATCCAAATCTGTTTCCTCATACTTATCGGCTCTCCTTTTTCTTGCCAGCTTACTTCAACAATTTACTTTCTCTCTCGATATAGACTCCCTAGAAGTCACAAACATAATAAGCTGAGTTCTCTGTAGGAGACATTCACACAAATGTGCTCATCTAAATGCTTCACATGTTTCCTGATAGTTTGTGAAAGGTCCTTAAAGAAATGGTAAGAAAAAAAACCCTGTGTAGTAAAATATACTACATCAATGCATTTTACATAAGTATTCGCCTTTTGAGTAACTTTTGCTTCCTTGTACATGTGTTGTTGTGCCCGATATTTTAAAATTTAAAGTGATTTATACGGCATCATTAAAAAACATAAATTTCAAATTAAAATTGGTGCTTCACCTCTGTTTTATGAGGTCACTCACAATAATCAACTTTGGAGCGAACAGTCATCCATTGTTTAAGTGCTGTTTTCCATCCAATCCCAGCCTGAGGCGCTCATCTTCATGGGAGACTGCAGAACACATTGAGCCACAGAAGATCAAATAACGAAGATGTGTCTATTTCTCTGGCTTTCAGTTGACTCACTCTGTGTTTTTGTAGAAAATTACAAATCATCCAACGCTTCAGGTGAAATGGCTGCATGAGCAAGAAGCACACTTAGACCTTTATGTTTGCAATCACCACTGACAAGAGAGATGGTGCAATGCGAAAAGAATCTCACCCTTTCAACTTGTTCACATGTCATTTTTGGTATTTTATAGAGCCACACAAAGTAATGTCATAAAGCGGAAGAAAAATGGATGCATGGTTTCATAAAATGTCTCAAATGAACATCTGCATATACATGATGCGCATGCACTCAGCTCACCTTACTCTATTACCCTCAAAATCCATACATCAGAGAGAAATGGGACATGTAAAAGGTGGTCCGGTGAAACTAGGACTGAAGTTTTTGACCTACGTAGACAATGGTATGTGTGGCAGAAAATTAACATCCCCGCCCCCTGAACACACCATCTCCCCTCTGAAACACAGTGGAGGCAGCATCATGATGAAGGGATGCTTTTCTTTAGCAAAGACAGAAGATGGTCAGTCTAGACAAAGAACAATCCTGTAAGAAAACCTATTGGAGGCAGCAAAGACTGTTCTCTGTAGTAGCAGAATGTAGTTAAAAGTATTTACTTGTGGTCACATTTTTTATCATTAAAAATGCAAGAGTCCTCAATTTTCATTCAACTTAATCATTCACCATTATGTGTTGGTCTATCAAATAAAATCCCAATACAGTGATACATTGAAGCTTGTAGATACGATGTGAATAGATTGTGAAAAAGTTCAAGGGTTTAAATACTTTTGCAAGACATTGTAGCTGATCCCTCTTGACTGTAACATAAACAGAGATTTTCTCAGTTTCTCCCTCATCTGGCTCTAATTTCAATTGTGGACAACCTTGTGAAATGAGACGAGAATTTTAGTTCTTTAGAGAGAATAAAATACAGTACTTTATTCACGGCTTTTGGGCCCACTATGAAATAGATGTAAATCCGTTTGCTATGGACCTTTTAATTTTTTTCTATGAAAAAAAAGTGATAAAAGTAATTTTATTTAAATAGACAAGAAAAAATAAATTAGCCAGAGGATTAAGTTGAAATAACCAAATATTTATGGATAAACACTTAAAGTTAGCCTGCTGATAGCTAATATACAAATCTGACTTTTTTTGAAGGTTAAGGAGGTAAATAAAGATATTTTGGCAAAAAAGTGCAAAAATAATTGTAAACAAAAAAAAAACATAACCAGAGTGAAATACTACAGAAAAATATAATTAAACATTTGTATTCTCGTAGTCCTCTAGTTATGCATAATTCTGATGTTTTGAAAAAACTATCTGCTCTTTTTAGTCCTTAGTGTAGCTTGTGACTTCTGTCAAGTTGTGTTTAAGTGGAGTTGCCTGTAAGCTACTGGTTTCTGTTTCGGGGAATGAGAACACCTGTTAATCATATGTCATGACAGTAATTCGTGTTACATCCATAAAACATCCAAATATTGGGAAAATGTGCAATCACTATTTTCTAAACACTTCAACATGGGCATACAACAACACACCTTCGATAGCTTTCAACAAAAAGCCAAAGGCCAGAGCCAAATGACAAAAGACGGGCTTCAAAACTGCAAAATAAATGAATTAAAATTAAACAAATAACTGATGGGCTATTTTTTCATTTTAAATGCTGAGTTTAGATACTTTTGGTCAAGGCTGGGTGGTTTTCACTAAACTTGAGATCAAAGATGATTACTCAGTTTGTGGGGAAAAGTAGGAGCCTCATAATTTTTTACAGACGGCAATAGTGAACTCTACTACAACCAGATCAGCCTTGAAAGAAATTCTGAGATGTTATATGAAATTATGCTGTATAAAATTTTAATGTCAGTGGACTGTGTTAAAGTCTATAGTTAAAGCGGTAGGTAGTGGCAGTAGTAGCACCTTTTATTTTGAAATATGAGCCATTTATACAGTGTTTTATACTGAGGATATTTTCTTTTTATCTAAGTGGTTTATCAATTAATCTTAAATGTCATGAGTTTGCTTTCTTTATTATTATCTGTTTTGATTCTGCAGAAATAAACTAGAAATAAAAAACATTCGAGGCTGCACAGTGGCACAGTTGTTAGGACTGCTGGCCAGATCCAGGCCTTCCTGCATGGAGTCTGTACATTCTCCTTGTGCCTTTAGGAGATCTCTTGGGGTACTCTGACTTCCCACCACCATCAAAAAACATTCATGTTGGGTTGATTGGCCAACCTGAGCAGCGTCTCGCCCATTGACTGCTGGAGATATGAAACCCCTAATCCATCCCCTCTAGTGGAAGGATAAAGTGGTCAGGAAAATAGATAGATAGATAGATAGATAGATAGATAGATAGATAGATAGATAGATAGATAGATAGATAGATAGATAGATAGATAGATAGATAGATAGATAGATAGATAGAAAGAAAGAAAGAAAGAAAGAATGAATGAATGAATGAATGAATGAATCTGTCATTACTTCTTTAGGTTGGTGGAAATTATTTTAAAATCACTCTTTGGAGCCTAAACTACAAGTTGAAAACTTACCCCAGTAAGGTGGATCAAACTTATTACCCAACCCCGTTGTATTAAGTCAACTGAAGGTCCATTTTTGACCCAGGAGTGAGTTAACAAAAATAACCCAAATTTGCTAGTTTTTAACATGACTGGGTTTTTTTCAGTTTAGGACACCCAATTGTTACATGCTGCTAACGGGAAGCTATATTTCTGGGATGCATGCATGCTCCCTCTACTACTAAGACATTTCATTGATAGCTAAATCACATTTCAGAAGGTCCAGAACATCAGAAATAGCAAACAACAGTCATGGATAAAAGATATTAAACTCAGCAGAAGATTCACTCAAATGATCAAAATTACACACACTTCTTTATTTGTTCACTTTAACAATGTTTGTGGAAATATTTAAAAATTTTAATGTTACATATAGTACCAGTCTATACACATGACAACACCTATTAATTCAAAGAAAAAATATTGAGGAACCTCTCTTTCAGGATTTAAAATTGGTATGTATACTTTTAATAGTGATTTTATAACTTTCTAGCTGTTACACTCAGGTGTGCTTCAGGACAGAAAGAGAACAACATTGCACAAAAAATCAGAGGTCAATGTTGTGGGTGGTCAACATAACAAACCTCAACTAGATAAAACTAGAGAAGACATGAAATTCCCACCTAATCCTGAAGAGAGCAAGCATCTCTGGATGGTATTTCTCTGTCAGTCTGTTTTTACCTGAGTCTAATCTGCTACTGTGAATAAAAACAGTGAAAGCTACACTGGTTAAGTATGCAAACATTAAACACCCTCTGAAATAGGGACTATGCATTTACATCAAAGAACCTGTTAATGATTGATAGGGAACAGGACTTTTTATTTTTTTTCAACCCCAGCAAGATTGTTCTGGTCATACTGAAAGATTAATGATATCAGAGTTCAGACAGGCTTGAAGTCTGAAGATCATGAGGAGCATTTATGTGCATTGAAAGAATGCAGCGTTTCAAACAATTACTGTATTAATTCAAATTACTGAGATTTTAGTACATCATAGTACAGTATATCTGATTATTCAGTCAGTCATGAAGCAGATTTACTGTTGAGTTTTATCATCAATTTAAACCAATAAACAAAATTATTCCCAACACTTTAACTTTTTCACATTTTGACACTTTACAATGTCTTATTGGGATTTTATGTGATTGGCCATAACTGAAAAGTGGAAGGAAAATGATTTTTGAAAAATATTCTACAAATAAATATTTGGGAACATTAGTGAACAAACATCATCATGAAGACCATCAAGAAGGTTCTTGAAAAGTTTTAAGCAAGACTAGGTTATGTAACAAAATCAAAACATTTGAACATCTCACAGAACATTGCTCAGTCCATCATCTGAAAATGAAAATGTCTCCTGCATAGTAGTGGTAACGTCATGCCTTGGGGATGCTTTTTATTTTCTAGGGAAAGGGGGAAAAGGTCAGAGTTCATTAAAAGATGGAAGATTAAATAATCTGTAGCAAGACTTGAAAACTATTCTCACCATCCAGTCTGACTGAAGTTGAGCTATTTTGCAAAAAAAAAAAAAAAACAAAAAAAAAAAACTTAAAAAATAGCAAAGACTTCAGTATCTAGATATGCAAAGCTGATAGAGACATACCTCAAAAGTCTTGTTACTGCATCAAAGGTGGTTTTACAAAATATTGACTCATGGAGTCAAACACTTTTGATACAACACTTGTATTATTTTTATGCCCCAATGTAAATTTGTTCTGTATGCTTATTTGTCATGATAAAATGTTTCAGATCATCAAACAAATGTTGATATCAGTCAAAGACAACCTGAGTAAATACAAGATGCAGTTTTTAAATGATTATATAATTTATCAATAAAAAACGCTATATATATTTTTTTTTCTAAGCACTGATGTTCAAGGAATACAAATACTTTTGTAAGCCGTTTGATGCTACTGTGCATCACAATTAACATTGACGAGTTTCAATTTAAAAGCCGGGTCAAGGGCCACATGAGAGTACGCCAGGCTGAAACTCGACAGAACAGGACAAGATAAGGGTCTGGGGCCTCGGGGGCTGTTAACACCTGTTCGTCTTTCCTCAAGTTCAAGGACACTCAGTTTTCACCCACAACTTCCCTCTCTGGGCTCTGAGCTCACCTGGAATCTAACCAGTTTCATCTGGAGCAGACAGAGTGAGTGGGATCTCACCAAGCCTGCATTTAAACTGTATGGCTGAAAGACTGAGAGGGCGACTGGAACGTGTTATATAAGGAGTTATCTGACAACAAACAAAAGATAAACAAGGGATAAACTGGCACAAGTACTGTCATAACCCTGGTCATTCTTTCACAGCCAATCACTTTGGTTTGTGACTGCCTTCAGTGGCGTTATAAGAAGTTGATAAGTTAACCAATGCTTTTGCACAGAAACTATTTGCAGGAGGTGGGGTGCAAATCCTCTGCTGTGATTGGCTGTTAGCCCCACAAGCTCAATGCCAAAGCTGATCTGGTCAAAATAGTGGCTGTTACACATTTGTTTATATGTGTACTTCTGAATGATAAGGATACACGCAAACTGTGCCCAGCCACAATATATATATCATTACGTATTTAGATTACTTCATCCTTTAGACTGTGTGATGAACTACATGCATAAATCTCTCCTTTTCAAATTCTAAATCTAACAGTGTTTGACTGTGTTTCAAAGTAGATGCTTTGAAATTGTTTAACAAGTAAAAACATTTACATGCAGATCAGCCAGTGGGAGCACAGCAGCTGGGCTAAAGGAGTGTCACTCTATACCATCTCTGTTCCAGCCCATTTTGGACCATCAGCACATTCCTGAGTGAAGCTGCCATGAATGAATGAAATATTACTAATGGATATCTCCTGTAGTGTGCTGTCTTCTCAGACTTTGTAAAGGGGTAATGCAGCAATAGCAAACAGCTACTTCAGTTGACTAATTTAGTTACAGTTAAAAATTTAAATTATGTAACTAAAAAGAAAAATATTTACAGTAAGGAGGCAGAGTGTTAATGTACCTTCAACCTCTTACACACTTTCCAAAACCATTGACCCTTCTTTACTGTACCAGACACAATTGTTATCAATGGCTTGTCTAATAAAGCTGCTATCGTCACCGTGATTGTAAAAACAGTCATAAATAAGAAACAGAGTTTTTGATTGAGTAAGAAAAACAGCCAAGCTATCTATTCTCTTAAATGTAGTGTCGTAGCTGTTTGAAATCTAAATTAAAGACTGGATCACTATTCTTCTGAACCTTTTGATGAGTAAATAGGCTTAGACAAACAGTGGGGTGTGGCTCATAATATAAGGCAAAGAACATCCAAGGCCTCAGGCTCAGAAAGCAGACTCATTGCCTGATAACAGACTCAAGGAAAACTGAGAGGCTTCACAAAGATTTTATTTTAGCCATGTCTTGAGTTGCATCAATAGATAAAAACTGAAACTGAAAACATTGTGTTCAGAATGCAGAAGCAGGGTTCCTGTTAGAAGGCCTCGCAAAAGTATTCCCACCCTTATAACCTTTTTTACATTTTGTCAAAAAGCAACTTTTTACAACCCCTAGCTTCAATGGGATTATTTGGATTTTAAGGGATAAACCAAAACAAACTAGTGCAAAACTATAAAAGTAAAAAGGATATATAGTAGCCTTATATATCCATCCATCCATCTATCCATTATCTAAACATGTTTATCCTTGTAAGGTCACAAGGGGGGCTAGTATCTATGCGGTCATTGGGCGAGAAGTGTGGTATGCCCTGGACTGGCGTAGGAGTTCATCCTGCAATCGGTGGGTCACCTGCTGATGGGACGGTATAGCTGTCTTGCTTCTGCCCAGGGCAGATGTGGCTACAGTACAACAATACAATATTGTAGCTTGCCATCATCAGCGTGTCATTGTGTGGGTGAATGGGAATGACTGATTTCATTGCAAAGCATCTTTGACTGTCATAATAAAGTGCTTTATAAGTTTGATGATCTATATATATATATATATATATATATATATATATATATATATATATATATATATATATATATAGACAGTTGAAACCAGATGTTTACATACACTGAATTAAAAAGAAAAATGCACATTTTTTCTCACTGTCTAAAAATGAATCAGACTAAACTTCTCTTGTTTTAGGTTAGTTAGTAACCTTCCTCTGATTCAGAAGTTCACATACATTTCACTTACAGACTGAATACAAATCCCCACAACACAAACAAAAATTCTGTGAACTGAATATAAATGTATACATCAACAGAAGCTATGCTTGTAGGATCAGTTTGTTAAATCCTGATAGATGTAAAAACCTTAGATAGATAAAGTTGCTTTCCCATATACATGCTTTTTTCATAAACATTGAACTTTGGTGAATGACTTAAGGTGTTGTTGTAGTTTTTTAGCTGTATTATTCAACTGTACATTTCCTATAGGTAAACATAGGACACGTAGTTATTAATTTTAAACAAAAATAAACAAAGATATCTCGTTTGGTCAAGTTTGATGCAAATCTTTTGTCTGTCCTCTGGAACAGTTTGTCAGGCTGAATATTGCAAGATTTAACTTATGCTCCTACTAGTCATTCTTAATTTGTTAAAACACGTTATTAATGAATAGAAAAAAAAAAGTGAATAATCCGTTTTATATTTGAAGACCAAAGATCTTTTCCGTACTAACCTTCTTAACTTCCAGCAGAGGTCAGTGTTGCTCCAAATCTGATTTGAGGGCCTCAGCCGCTACCCTCACCTGAAAACATAACACTGGACATATTGTCCCTTTATATGTACCAAATAAAATCAATGAAAAGAAAAAAAATCAAGCTGATGATGAGATGCTAAATTCAAATTATTAAAAAAAATGTTCAAGGTGATGATGGTTTGCCGATGCACTTTGTTTAAATAGCCTTAACACACTTCTGCCAGCATTAAGAGCTGGTAAGAACATCTGAGTCAAGGTGGAGATTGCCTTAATTTGTCAATTTAAATGGATTGCTAATAACAACAACAACAACAACAACAATAATAATAATAATAATAATAATAATAATAATAATAATAATAATTATTATTATTATTATTATTATTATTATTTATTTATTTATTTATTTATTTATTTTGGTCCTTTTTTAACCTTTCCATACATGTTTCAAATGAGCAGAAGAACAAAAAAGACACAATACTGAAAAAAACAAAAAGCAAAAGAAAGAAAAAAAAAACAAGACAAAACTGGTACAGAAATAGATAAACAATATTTAAATTCCAATCAATACCAAGAACACAAAGTATAGACTGAAAAAAAGTGTAGGTAGAAGATTAGCTTATTATAACTTCACTTATGGATGCATACAGCATCATCAAAATCAAAAAACAGCAGAATCTGCCCTGTATATTTTTCTAAAACATATCTCCAAGTAATTCCAGCTGAGTCTGTAGACAAACCTGTAAAAGAAAATAAACAATCAAAATCAGACCTTACTGTATTTGTTTAACAAATGATTTTTATACATTTTTTTAAAAAAAATTAAAGAGTGAAAAACACAGTTTTAACTCCTCACAACAATTATTCCACACCTGAATCCCTCTCACTGAAGTACAGTTGTTTTTAATATTCGTCCTGACCATTAGCTTTTTGAACAAATTCTTCTCTCTTAATTCATAGTTTGTTTCTTTAATTTGGAACCACTTCTGTATATACCTTGGAAGTAGTTTATTATGGGCTTTGTACATAGTCAGTGCTGTTTTGAGCTCTACTAAATCATGTATGCAATGTAAGAAATATTTCATTAGTTGGATGAAAGTAATCTGTTGTGGTAAGAATTTGGAGAGCTTTCTTCTAAAGCATGTAGACAGGTTTTATGTTGGTTTTATAAGAATTTCCCCAGATCTCTACACAGTAATTCATGTATGGAAATATTAAGCAACAGTATAACATGTAACTCCCCTGCAAAATAAGGTGAGAACATATTCCAAACTTGATAAACGTAGAAAAGTAGATAAAATTCATAAAGCCTGGATGCCTTTAATCCACGTCCACGTTGTCGACTAAAAGCAGCAAGTCTGTTTGCTAAAACTCATCAGCTCCATCGCAGCCTGCTTACAAGACCAAACCAAACAGGGCAACCTGGAAGTGCTGGAGAATACCATGATGGAAGAGATGAAAAAAATAAAAAATAAAAAAAACATAAAAAAGCAGCCTTGCTGAAATTCCACAAAGCACAATGCAGTTTTTCCTGATGCCTTCACAGAACAGCTTATACTTTGATTCAATTACACACAGTTGTCTTCATTTACTAAACAGGGGATCTCTGAAGAAAATTGCACAGTATTTTATTTAGCGGTATCAGAATAAAGAGAGCTGTATTTTTCTGATCTTTTTTGCAAAAAAAAAAATAAAAATAAAAATAAAATAAAAAAATAAAAATCTGACGACTATGCATCCATTTCCTTTCACTTCATAGTTACAGGTTAAAATCCCCCCAAAAATATAATCCGATTTTGTAGTAATTTGACAAAATGTGAAAATGTTCACGAGACTGGCAGACTTTCGCAAGTCACTGTAAAAATGTAGTGATAGACAAGCTTGTGTGCAACCCCCCTTATCGTAGAAATATTACGTTTACAAGTGTTTTTGCATCGTTTCCTTTTCTTCATTTTTGAATGATGTTCTTAAACAACTTTAAATCGACGGTAGTTTATACTTCTCCTTATCACACTTAAAAACAAAAAAACTGTTTCCCGCCTCGACTTTTTCAGCCATCTTTTTCGATTAGTTTGCCTGTGGTGCTGATCGTTTAGTACGCCTGCGCCTGGTTCTCTTGACTGAACAGACATCTGACCGAGGCGGCGTTTCGTGACGCGTAATTCACATTGGTGTGTGAATATTTAAGGTAAACTAAACTCCTAAACTTAACATTACTTTTACTGAATTGAAAACTCTGCATTTCTTTCAGAAAGATTTGCACCTTTTTAGCCCAGGCTCTGTGTAAAACCATGGACTTTCTGTTGATGCGGTGCCGCTTTGTGCTAATTTATCGACGCCACCGAACCTGTCACACCAGTTACAGGTTTACTGTGTAGGACACTTGAGAAAGAAACTTACTGAACATAAAACAACGTTTGATATTAATGGAGCTCAAATGTTTCCCTGTTAAGCCTTTCGGGTAATGTTGTGCGTTCAATTACACGGCAGGAGTTTGAAGGTCATTGACTAATAATCGGTGTGGAAGTGGTTATTTAACTATTTCTGTCAGCTCATTTGCATCAGGCTACACGTTAACGGTCGAGTCAAAGATACTCAAGAGGATATATATGTATATATTCAAGTTCTGTCATATAAAATATTAAGCGCAGACCCCCAACAAATAACATATACTGTGACAGGTGCTAAAAACAAACATAGTCGACATGTTTAAATTAAATATGTTTAAATATAAATGGTCATTGTTTTTGATTATCTGGTTGTCACGTGATGAATACGTCTAAGCAACATTTATGCAAAAAAGAAAACGTCCGTTTGATTTGACCTTACTACTGAAAAATATTTAAATCATTTATCTAAACAAATAGAACCCGCCATTAGGCTTTACAAATATTCCGTATTCTCTTAAAACTTGTAAAAATATATATTTAAATGCAGAAAACAATGCTTTTAAAAGATAGCAATAATAATAAAAGTCCACACACCCGTTTTTTGTGTAAAGAAAATTTGACCAAGAACTTTAAAAAAAAAATAATAATAATAATAATAATCCACAAATAATGTGACATTTATCCTCTACAATTGAACTGAAAAACAAATATGTTTAAAGAAAAGAGTAAATAAAAAGGTGTATAAACGTTGCTTTATTCATTGTTGCAAGAGTGTACATAACGTTGTTGCAACAATTTTTTTTAATCAATCTCAGCATCTAATCTTCTTTTTGTATCTGCATTCCACATCTTGATTTAATAATACTTGCTGTCTCTGCCTTGCAAAAGTTCTCTATATCTATCAGAATGTAAGGATATCTCATGTTCCCAGCCCTTTTCGGGTGATCCCACATATTGTCGGTGAGATTTAGGTCTGAAATCTAGCTTAGCCATTCCAAAACTGTGAATTTTTTTTTTTCCCCTCTCATGTTGCTCTTTGAATTGAATATACATTTGGGACTCGCAGTGATGATAAAAAATGAAATCCCTCCTCTCAAAGACACCACAAGGATTTGGGTCAAGACTTTATTTACCTTGACTAAACTCCAGTTCCATTTGAACAAATGTAACCACTGAGCATGATGCTGACAACATATCTCCTTCGGGGTCTGGTGTTGTGTCTGTGGTATATGTTTGTGCCAAACAAACATTTTGGAATATTGGCCCAAATGTTCAAGTTTGGTTTCCTCAGACCATGATATAACCTCCTGCAATGTTTATGGAGATTATAGCCTGGACTGGGTGTGGCTGTCTTGCAACCCAACTCCTTAGTCAAGAAATCTGGAGAATACAGGAGACTGCTGTCACATGTACACACCAGTCAGCTCCTTCAGTGTTGCTGCTGGCTTCTTTAACGCCTCCCTCACAAGTTTTAGTCTCATCTTTAATAAGTTTTGGAGAAATACCCACTTTTTGTAGTTTCAGTTTTGCTCATATTTTCTCAGATTATTAGTTCTCTTCACCGTGCCATGTTGTCAATGAATTACTGTGAATTTTTTTTGATACTCTTCTGACAAATACTTTTGTACAGATTCGTTTGTAACATGTCTGCAAACTGTGACTTTAGTTAAGCGGTAAACGTAAGAAAAATCCTTCGAGGACAGCTAAATTTAATTTCAGTTCAATCAGATTCACTATAGTTGATGAAAGCTGTAAAATCAAGAAGACTGCTGAAACTGAATTAAAAAAAAAAGGTGCTCCAAAAAAAGTATTTGGTTAAAAGTGTGCACATCTATGCAAAAAGATTATTGCAGGCTTACATGCATGCATGGGCACAGCCAAACATACCCACACACTACTATTCAGCTACAGACCTACTTTCTATAATCACTGTAACTGTTAACTGCTCTGATTTGTGTTCTGTTTTTGTTCATATAATCCTACCTTCTGTTGCCTCCACATTGTCTGGCGTGTTCAGTCAGTGGTTGTCACTGAGAAATCAATCAATGCATAAATGGTTTTAGCATGGAAGAACATTTTAGGGCAGGGTTGGGCCTCGAAGGTGTTGGGATATGCTGAATACAGCGTGTAGCTATATTCACTGTTGTGTTGCATTGCATTGCATGTAACACTAAAGACCTTTTTTTTTTTTTTTCTTCTTTTTTTTTTTTTTTTTTGCAAATTATTCTCAAACTCTTCCTTGTTTTGCGAGCATCTCTATTGGCTGGTGATCTTATCTTTTTCCCCTCCTTATCCCTTGAGCTATAAAGCCTAGTGACTCCAATGCAATGCATTTTCAGTTATTTAAGTTATTTACCGTTTCACACCGGATGAGCTGAAGCAGAAGTAAGAGTGGATTTTTTTTATTTTTATTTTTCGCCCTTTGACAAGACAGATAAGTTAGTGAGCTTCTTATGTTTACGTTGTTTAGATAAAGGAGGCAGATTTGTGTCAAAATTTATTCTAAGGTAGTTATGATTGTCGTGTCTTATTTGTTTCTCTGTGCATTTTGTGTTGATGCATGAGATTAGCGTGTAAGAAAAGGAAATGTACATTCACACTTTATCAGTATCAAGATTACCACCCACCACAACGTCTGTTCTTTACACTGTTATTGCATTTTTACCACTAGTCTGAGGTGTGAAATTCCCTTCCCCCCCCCTTAGTCTTGCAACTCTGTCAAATGAATTGCTCCTTGAAGTTGAGCCTTAGAGCAAACTTAGTTCAGTTTACCCTGCTTAGAAAAAGTCTTGTTTTCTGTGTCTTCCAGTGAAATCTTGAGGGTGTGTGTAGTCAGAGGCTCAGACTTTTCCCACCATGCTGGCTCTGTCCAGATGCTCGGCGGCTTTGAGCTGGAGGCTTCCCCTGCGTTGCTCTGCCCTCCGTCTGGCGAGCCCCTCCGTCACAGCCTGCCCTCAGTTTTTAACCAGCCAGATCGCTCAGTTTCACCAAAGCAAAGCCAGAGCAAGTCCTGATCCAAACAAGATCAGCCCAGGCAAGAACATATTTGACTCCTGCAATAATTAGCTGTTCTCTGTGGTTCCGTAAAGCAAATCCTTTAATTTGGAAACATTTATGTCCTGGGTGTAATTATTCCCGAGTGTTCTGCTACTTTGAAGATTAAAGGAGTTGTTCTCGCCAAAACAGATGTGTCAGTTTGTTTGGGGATAATTTTTTTTTGTTTTGATAAGAGTAATAATCATTATGACGTAAAAGTCGACGTCAAAATGAAGGTATTTACACTTAATGACTTTCTTCTGATGTAGGTAAGAAGTAATTGCAAAGAAAATGATATTAGGTCGGCACAACCGGAGAATTAATATCTTTACTTAATCGTGTAATTAACTGACAGGTCATATAAAATGGGTAAATTTCAGTCCAACAAAGCAAATAAGGTTTTTCTGTTGTGCAGTACAAAGGAAGGCAGAGTGTTCGCTGCCTTAAACAGCTTTTTAACAAACACAGCTGCCACTGTCAGAATGATCTGATGTGTAGCTGAGTTTTTTCATCTCAAAAGTGAGATTTAGATTAGAGTACGATGAGTTAATGCTGGCAGGAAGGATCACAATCACACGCTGACAAAATAGGGAATAAGACAGCTCTCACATGGCACTCCATGCTTGCTGGCTCTTGTTGATCACCCAGTCGCAGAGAGATTTAAGTTCTTCTTATCAGAAAAGATGAACCAATGATAAACTTTCTCTCCAGGGAAGCATCGTTGGATAAATGCCTGCAAAAAAAAAACAAAAAAAAAAAACAAAAAAAAACTGAATTTTGAAGACCATCCTCTCGTGTTTGACTCATATTTACGAGGGAGCAGCAGTGGTGTGTTCTCTCTCGCTCTCATTGTGCTTTTGCCGTGTTTTGCTGCAGTGTCCGGATTGGAGGGTGAGCTGATTGAAATGGGGTTGTGGTCCCTGGGTCTCGGGGCTGTCGGCGCGGCCCTGGCTGGGATCTTCTTGGCTAACACTGACATGTGTCTTCCTAAAGGTGCAAACGCATCACTGGAACACCTCGAAGATGCTGATCTGCGTTCCACCACGGATGGTAGGCTGATGTGAAATAAAATGTGACCATGTAAAGCCATTAGTAAGCCCACTAGAAAGAAGCCTGGGTTTCAATCGGCAGCAAACTCAGTTGTGTGGTTTTTAAAGGTTTATGTTTGCATGCTTTGTACGTGTATTTCTTTCAAATCTATTGGGACTGCAGGTTGTGTCATTTTAACATGACGATAACATTTGTTTTAATAATGAACAGTATGTCTACAAAACACTGCCAGTCAGAAGTTTAAATAGAAATATCGTTGGCATAAATGCATAGGAACTTTGGGGTAGTAATGATGTATTTTTAACAAAACAATTAGCCTCCCATATTTGTTTTTAGTGCAGTTTGTCTCTAATCCACACCTATTCAAATTATACATGGAGGCTAAGATATATATATATATATATATATATGGCTGTGGTAAAGAGTCTTATGTTTGCAGATGCAAAGGTTATAAAAGCAAAGAGCCTGTGGGAGAATAATGGAGCTGTGGTGATGGCTGTACGGCGGCCCGGATGATTTTTGTGCAGAGAGGTAATGTTGAGGTTCCACTGCTTATATTCAAAGAATAATAGTTTAAATTCCCCTTATGACTTCATGTTTATCTGTCTTTAGGAGGCCTCTGAGCTGTCCTCTCTGAAGCCCCAGCTGGAAGAGCTCGGGGTCCCGCTGGTCGCTGTGGTGAAAGAGAACGTCGGCACAGAGATCCAGGACTTCAGGCCGCACTTCGCTGGGGACATCTATATAGATGAGAAGGTTAGCACTGGCAGCTCAAACATCATACTGGAAACCTTCATGCTTTGACAGTACTGCCTGTCACCTACCTCATTTTAAAACCAACATCTCAGCAACAAAGTGAGCATGACAATCTCATTTTTGATAAATGTTCCGAAAATCAATATCAGTCAGATTAGCTGGAGAGCTTCTGAACCTCGGTTTTCAAGTCTTGGAACTGGACGTAGGTCTGGACTTGATATTTTTTACGTAAATATATTTTAATCTAAACTATTCTGCTGTCGCTCTGGCTGAATGTTTGGGGTCTGTCTCATGCTGTACGGTGAACCCCAGGTTTTCTGACAGGATTTCCCTTTATTAATCTCCCTTCATCTTCTCACCAGCTCTGATCAGCTTCTCTGTCCCTGCTAAGGAAAAGCATTCCCACAGCATGATGCTGCCACCACCACGTTTCACGATGGCGATGGTGTGTTTAGGGTCATGTGTAGTGTTAAGTTTTCTACTGCACACATTTTGCATGTTGGCCAAACAGTTAAATATTGGCCTGATCTAAACAGAGCCATCATGTTCCATCTGTTTGCTGTGTCCCCTAAACTGCAAACCACCACTTTTAAGGACGAATAGAATACTTGTTGTTGTAAGGTGATGAAATGTGGGCATGAATTCTTTTCAAAGGGTATCACTAACCAAAACTGAATTTGATTTTAGAAACATTTCTATGGACCACTGCAGAGAAAGATGGGAGGGTTAGGCTTCATCCGCCTTGGTGTGTGGCAGAACTTTATTCGGGCCTGGAGGTCCGGTTACCAGGGTAACATGAACGGCGAGGGCTTCATTCTGGGAGGAGTGTTTGTCATCGGACCAGGAGATCAGGTAATCTGCCCGCCACCTGAACTGCACAGAGTAATATCTTGTGGCTTAAAAAATAAATCCTTCTTCTAAACCACGTTTGGTGTTTTGCAGGGAATCCTCCTGGAGCACAAAGAGAAGGAGTTTGGCGATAAGGTGAACACAGCAGACGTCCTAAAGGCTGCGCAGAAAATTATGCCAGTGAAATAGTCTTTGTAGCAACGACAGGAATATTGGTTTAGATCAAAGCTAAAATGAACAAATAATTTTAACTTTGAGTAGTGTTCAGTGTCTGTTTACATGGACTTATATGGCAGTATACCTCTGTCTTTTGCAAAATAATTTGCTATTGGATATGAAATTAAGCCCTGAGGCACAAGACAGAATGAATGTTTATTACAGATTCTTTTTCTAATTATTGATCATCAGGCTTAACAAAGTAAGGGACTTTCTTTCAGGTACATTAAGATTCAGGTACAACAATCATAAAACAAAGCATCACTTAAAAAAAGATCCAAACCACTTATTTCAATCTAAGGGCTTGATTTCATATTGAAGTGTAATTTTAATTTATCAGTCAATATGTCAATATGTATCTGGTACGTTATCATGTCTTTAGCATGTAAAAACTTAATTTTCCCATCCTGGTACAGCATCTGTATGCTCTTGGCCATTGGAGACAGCAGTGTCTGGTCTGTGTGTGTGAAATAATGACAACCTGACTCTAAACTCAGTGCTGAGAGGAGCAGGTTTGATGCCCAAACACACACACACAGGTTCAGCTACTGTCCTCATGCCGAGGAGTGTTTGTGGTGTAAGAAGCAGAGTTTTTACGAGTGTGTTTTAGTGTGTGAGCAAGGCATGTTCTGTTTGTACCTGCACACGTGCTTCCTATCTGTAGATGATTAAATCATCACTGTATCCCAGGTGCCCTTGTGTGTTCATTTTACTTAAGCCATATCAGAATTTATAGATGCAAAATAGCCTTTTTCTTTGTTTTTGCTGCACCTGCCATTGAAACAAAATTTTTATACTCTTAAGTTCTTCCTGAAATATTTCAACATTGACAATCCTGCTGTAAACATCTTGGAAAAACAAAACCTAAGTTTATATTTTGTGTAAAATGGGAGTTAGACTTGGCCTAGTATATGTTCATTTGAAAATTGTTTGTAGTTGAAATTTGAAGCCAATGTATGAATGAAGTTATTCAGCTGCTCTTTTGTACATCTAGTGAACCCTAATATAAAAATAAAATGAGCAAAAATGACTCATTCCTTTTAGCTAATCTAATCAAGTTCATCATAGCTATATAAACACTTATTTCACTCTAAGTTTAATTCAAAATTTACTCTTAATGTTTACAAACTTTTGGATCAGACACTAAAATGTCAAAACCCCAGTAACAGTGCTTATTGAAAATATTCTAACCGCTTAGGTTTTTAGCATTTTGTTACATTTTATTTATATTTTATATAATAGAACAACACAATAGTGAAGTGGAAGGAAAAGTGATAGATGGATTCATTTTTTTTTTTTTTTTTAACAAATAAAACTGTGGTATGTATTTAAGTCCTCCGAGTTAAGACTGCTCAGCCACTATGTACTGCACCTTTACCACTCGAGCTGATGTTTTTCTGTAACAATCCAGCAGAATATTCAGCTGTTATTTCGTACTGTCTACATAAAATGTAAAAATGACAACTGTACAGTTTACAGTAAGACAATCTGAAGTTTATAGGTATTTATTAAACATTTATGTATATGTGTTTTGCATATATATTTTCTCTGCTCCTTTTTTACCCAGTAAAGGGTATAACGTGCGTTTTTTTTTCCCTTTTTATATAGCTCGAAATATTTGCTACAGGAAATGGGCCCAGCAGTGATTATTCTACTGGTTGTTTTCAGACGTTTATTGAGATGGTAGTTTTGAATGTTACATATGGTGCACATTCAGGTATTGTAGGTGGGATATTATTATAGTGCTACCCCTACGTGACTGCACAGCATGTTCACATGCAGTCTGGAGGGCCCTTCACAGTCACCTCTGATGACTGTGACTTTTAAAAAGAATTTAATGGAGGAGGGTGAAAGTTTATTGAAAACTCTGTACACAACACAGGCATGTTTTAAAAAATTATTTAAAACTTAGATTATAAGATTTGACAGTGATTTTTTTTTTTTTTTTTTTTTTAAACCAGATTTGTAAAGCTTTATTTGCAATGATGCTACAGGCTTGAGAGCAGTTATGCTAGTAACTGACAAGTTAATACAACAGTCTTCAGTCTGTGACAAAAACATCCAAGCATGCAAAAATATTTTGGCCACATTTATTGTAAGTGATGACCTGATGAGTCTGAAGTCTTTTTAGGTTGAATTTGAGGGTGTTGGGGATTTTTTTTTTTTTTTTTTTTTTTAAACCTGTAGAAAATTAAACAGGAATACTTAATGGTAGCTCATTAACCATCTCAAGCTCTTCACTTAGGAATACATTTGATTGTGTATCCTTGACTTGTTTTTTGATGTTTAATAGAAGCCATGATTTGATGAGCCAAATGGTGAATTTATCCATCCATCCAGTCCTTAGTTTTTGCAGTTTCCATATGTAAAGGCTGACCTCTATAAAAACATCTCAAAGTTCCTTCAAAAAAAAAAAAAAAAAAAAAAAAAAAAAAAAGAAAAGCTTTGGAATTTTTGGTTTTTTAAAATATTTTTAAAAAATTTTTTTAAAAATGCGTAGGAACCCTGGATTTGCCTCCTTGCTTTAGCCCCTCGTTCTTCAGAGCACTGCTCTCACATGTTAGAAATTCACTCTGGTTTCAACATTTGTAACATTTTTATTGCTCCCGATAAAATACATCTTACATCAAGGAAAAGTTTTAAACAATACAAAACAGAGGGAGAAAAATACTGTGCACCAATACTGACAGGTCTAAGTGTACATACAGAAAACTAACAACATTCATGGAGTGTAACAAAAATATGGATTGTCCTTACATTTGTGCTTTCAGCAGTCAAAGCATGCAAAACAGATTTGAAAGTCCAGGTTGGTATAAATGACAGCAAAAATATATTGGGATTTATACATAACTAGTCCAGTAACTTTGCACTCCTGACTGTGCTTTGGGATTTTCTTACACAATTTGGTGTAGAGTGCTGCACTGCTCAGGCTCAGGGCCATGTACAAATAAATGCATTTGCATGAGAAAGTCTACATAATAAAGCTAAAACAAAGCTGCATTAAGAATTTCTTCCTACTCCAAGGAGTTTTTAGCCGCCTTGTCTTTGGATGCATCAGGTTATAATGGTACAGTCAAAGGCTAAGATGAAGCAAACTATTTGTTCTAGTCTTATTAAGCTAAACTGCAGAAAGTCTTCAGTGATGAGCAGTCAAAGTTCGCAGAACTATTGTTTAGCCGCCTCATGGCCATCGTTCATTAAACATCTAACAAAGACAACATTCAATGCACGCTGTAAAAAGCTGGTTTTAAAGAGCAACACAAATCCACTCAGGTCCAAAAAACAATAGCACAGCAAAGGCTATTATATAGTGCAGCATCACTCTTAATAGGAAAACAGCACACAGTAACACATCCACAATGCTGCAGCAACAAGCTTTTATCAGGCCGCTGCTGTCCTGTCTCCCACTTTCACAATCATGTGATCACGTGTTTGATTCAAGCATTTAAAGGGAAGAGACTTAAAAGGTAGCTGCAGTCTCTAGTCATGGATGAAGCATGTCATAATTATATTAAAACACAGAATCTACAAGGGTTTTACGTGATAATCGTAAACATCTGTTTAAAAATCAATACATTCTGGTGATTTCTGAGTGTCATGATGAAAATAAATCTTGAATAAAACCATTAAATTTCAAGAATATACAAACAATTTCCTACAGGTGCATCTCCATGCATTAGAATATCATTTATATGTGTTTCAGTAATTCAATTCAAAAAAATACAACTCCGAATATACCAATTCAGAGTGACATGTTTATTTCGGTTAACTTTGATAATTATGAATTATGATGTGCTAATGAAAACCCAAACTTTAGTTTCTCAGAAAAGCTGAGTAACACAGGAGGATTTGAAGCACAGCAATGTCCATGTTGTGGTCGACGCCATCACGGGTAAGACTGCTGACTTGACAGCTGTCCAGCAGACAGTCACTCATACCCTACACAAGGAGAATAAACCACAAAACAGCAGTGCTAAAGAAACTGGCTGTTCAGAGTGTTGTATCCAAGCATATACAACACAGGGGAAAGTTGAATGGAAGGAAAAAGTGAACAAGCAGCAGGGACAACCATGGTCCTTATTTCAGATTTAAGTAAATTTTGCATTACATGTGGAAATCAAAGTCCCAGAGTCTGGAGGAAGAGTGGAGAGGCACAGAGGCAGAGACATGATTTGGGAAAGCATGTCATCTGCTGGTGTTGCTCCACGGTCAGAACAGCCGTCTACCAGGAACTATTAGAGCACTTCCTACTTCAGTCTGCTGATAAGTTTCATGTAGATACTGATTTCATTTTCCAAAAAGAGTTGACACCTGCCCACACAGCCAAAATATTAATGCCTGCTTTAAAGACTATGGTATCACACGTTGTTTGATTCCTTAAAACCTCGGCAGTGCCACAGGCTTCCATACCACACTGGATTGGTGCTGTAATTCATGCGAAAAGAGCCATTTCTGTGCTTCTAAAATAGATTAACTTGACAGTCATATTCTAATGTATTAAGATGCACCTGTAAATCTGTTAGGAGGAAAACAGTAGTGCAGATACTAGAGTCCCTTCACCTTTTCCATTGGTTTACAATGAATGGGTAATTACACAATCACAAACCTCACAACAAACATAGCCTGTACAGTCTTACTGTCACTACGTATGCATATATATATTTATATTTTTAAACAGGAGCGTACAAAACATCTCACTGCATAAGTGTTCAATGATTGCTGGTAAATTGTAAATAGCGAGTTTCCTCAGAAGATGAATCTAAAACTGAGTCACTTATTAGCAATCAGATATGAGGAGGTCTCACTCATGTGCAGCAAATCTCCTGTAAACAAGCAGCTGACTTTACTCCCCAGCACATATGTCTGTGCTCCGTATTTTATACATTATATATAAGTATTCAGAAAATATATACTTGTTTCAAATTATTCACGACAAACACTATGATGACTTATATATCCTCACATACAACAGTATCACGATGTAATCACCCTGGATAGCTGTGTGTTTGGTGAGCTCATGAAATGACTACTATGAGATGCTCAAAGCAACTACTCAAACTCACTGTGAACATAACATTTATACTTTAAACTTTGTTACAACATTTAATAATTCCTTTTGGTAGAACTGAATCTCAATGGCTTAAGCAAAATTATCAAAACAAAACTTTCTACTGTATTTTTAAATTAAAAAAAGGAAAAAAAAAAAAAAAAAAAAAAAAATAGCTTGCACTCTTGTGTTTTAAAGATTTCAGGTGCCTATATGTTGGTGCTGGCTATCTGCATTGAATATTAACATGAAACTGACAAGGGAAAATTTAGGTTAGATAAGTGCAGATCTTTTTGTTTCCTTTCTGTTAACAACTTGTGAACAACAGGACAACCACTAACCAAACATAATGTTAAAAAAAAACTGATATTCTTGAAAAAACAAAGGCTGTTGTAGGGCTTCTGTAGAGTAATATAAACTATGCTCGTTCGATTTTGATCATATACATATAGTATGTCCTCTAAATATATTCTGAACCACATGTACCTAAAGGCTTAAGTCCACTTGAAGAAAGCTGCTCTTGTTAATGAGAGGCAGTGTGAAATGAAACAGGAACTCGCATAAGGGGATTATTTTTAGGAAAAAAACAGAAGCAACAATTTGACACCACGTAGCTGGGGTGATGCGTCTAAACTCGCGGCCAGAAACCTCTATAATTCACCATTTATCACTTTGCTGCTACTAAATAAATTCTGACCAGATCTGGAAAACCTACTAGACCGCTTAAGAAATGATAAATATTATAAATACCCACTATATAAAATGTGCTTTTATGGCAAAGAATCACAATTTTATGTCTATTTTAGGTTTTAGAAGAAGTCTCATATTCCTGAATGGTTAAGGCCTATTGGGAAAAAAAAAATCCAAACAAATTCTTTGTACTATTAGTCATTGTGTTGTTAAGATTTTGTGCAGATTTTACAAGAAAAGCCAGAAACAAGGCAAAACTAACTTCTTGTATTGCATTTAGATTTAAACCACAGTTGAGTTCTATGTTTTTCATGATATTAAGAGTCAATATGGAAGGCTTATAGAGCCACAGGTTGAAAACTCCAGTCAAAACAATGGTAACACTAAGGCAATGTTATATTCAGGAGTAATTCGAGACACCACTAACAGGAAAAGCCTTCAGTTAAAACTGGAATATTCTCCTAGGACATTAAACGTGACATGAAGCGTGCATGAGTAAACCACCAGTGATTGTAAGTTTTCTGTGTTATCAACCAGAGGAAGACAAAATAAAAATACGAGAACCAAATATATAACAAAATAATAATAACTGCAAAAACAGAAATAAATGTTTTTTTTTCCCCTACACTCTCACTCAGGCCCATGATAACAGACGTGCATCTGTGTGTGTTTGCATGTTTCCTGCTCATGTGCCTACAGGCCCTTGTTGAAGTAGACAGTGGTGGTGTCTGGACTTAGCTGCCGTATCCTCTCCTGCAGATCTGCTTCCAGTCCACTCACGCTCATGGAGCTGCAAAGATATGGTTAACCATTACGCTAAAGTCAGCCCACATTAGATACCACTTCACTACCACTGTATAGGTGCAAATAAAGTTGCTGAATATACCTTTTCTGAGGAAACAGGGCGCAGCAGAGAGGAGTTGCAAACACCAGGCTTAAAAAAAAACAAAAAAAAAAAAAAAAAAAAAAAAAAAAAAAAAAAAAAAAAAAAAAAAAAAAAACAGAAAGGGATTTTATCAGATGTAATTTTAAGGCACAGTTAGAGAAAATAATCTGATTTTACTCACCACAGTCCAACAAGCCCCACTTGGACAGGAGCATTTAGAATTGGGAAACGCTACAAAAAAAATAAATAAACAAAAAGAAAACAATTAAATTAGCTGGAATCACACCAAATTTGATGTGTTCATCTATTGTGATGTCATCATTATCATCAACTGTGATGCTATCGTTGGGTTCTGTGGCTTCGTGTTTTCATGTTAGTGCCATATACTGAAGAACCATTTAAGCGTTTTTTGTTTCAACAACTTTTTTTCCCGCAAATGCATCAAATGTATTAAAAAAAAAAAAAAAAAAAAAAAAGTTGATTTTTATGTTGTTAACTCTTCTGGATTTGCTGGACATGAACTTTTAGACCAAACCCTGACTTGAAGACCTACTCCTTTAAGAGCTGGGATATGGTCATAATTTCATGGCTTCTGCATATCCACTTGTTTATGGAGAACTGACCACATGTTCTCAATGGAGATATGACTGAGGAGGTTTCCAGACCCAAGTTCCAAAGTTTACATACCATCTTCAGGTAACTACATTATTAATTTTTCCTTCTAACACAGTGCTTCATCATGGTGGAAAATACAAGGACCATCACCAAATTGTGCCTGGATTGTTGTCTTCTAGTCCACCTTATATTCAAGGTGATGCTCTCAGCAAGTGTGTAAGTAAACAGACTCTCTTGGGTAAGAAGCAGTTCCTTATATGGATTATATCAAATGCTTCACTGCTAACAAATAATTTCCTACATTTCCCAAAAGAATCACTACGATGATTCTTATGACGTCCCGCCATAAGATCGCAAAACACATCTGTGTCACTGGCAAACCTTTTTACCATGGTTGTTTGGACTTAAGAATGTCATGTGCCTACCTTCATGAAAGCTCTCTTCTCCAGAGCATTCATTATAACAGGAGGAATGGCTGTGAAAAAAAATAACACAAATGAGTCAAGAAATGTCTGCGGTCCAATCAGCAACAAAAGAAAACAACCCACTTCAGGGACCGACATTCTTTTATCCCCCAACATCATTACAGTGAAATATTTATCTGATCAACGCATGAATGATCATCTGTACACAGCATTAGCCTGTAAGGTTAGTCTGAACATAAGTTCAGACTAACCTTATCTAACAAACAATGTGCTCAGCTGTTTTGATTTTGCTTTGATGCACTTGCAAAACTCTGGCAAAGCATCTGTGTTGACATTCCTGGGCCTCTGTATGGGATTTTTATTTAGACTGCAGCCAAAGATGTCAAGTCAGATATGAGGGAGGATTTGTGCCCCCTGCCCTAAAGAAAAAAAAGGTTGCATTCTTCTCTCAAAATAAACCTGTTCTGCACTGGACCAATACAGTATCATGCAAAAGTATTCATACCCCTAGAATTTTTTTTTTTTTTTTTTTTTTACATATTGTTTAGATTTTATGAGATAGATCAACACAAACAGTGCATAAAGTCATGAGATGGAAGAAAAAGGATACAATTACTTGAATCGATACTACAACCTCTCTCAATAATCACAGGTGCAAATCTTTTGTACACATCTTCTGGTTTGCACATCTAGAGGCTAACATTTTTGCCCAGTGTTCTTTTCAAAATAGCTTAACTTCAGTCAGATTAATGGAGAATGTCTGAACAACCCAAGTCTTCTCATTTGGATTTCAGTGTGTATTTTGACTGGGCCATTCTAACACATTCATTCATTCCATTGTAGCTCTGGCTCCATGTTTAGTGATGCTGTTATGCTGGAAGGCGAACTTCCACCATGGTTCCAAGTCTTTTCCAGCCTTTGACGGCTTTTTCAGGATTTCCCTGTATTTGGATTCATGCATCTCTTAACAGCTCTGACCAGCATATGACACCATGATGCTACCACCACCATGCTTCCCAATGATTACAGTGTGTTCAGGGAGACATGCTGAGTTAGTTCTGCCACACATATTGTTTTCCATTTAGGCCTAAACTAAATTTTTTGTTTCATCAAACCAGAGCAGCTCCTTCCACATAATGTGTTGTGGTGTGTTCCTTGATCTGTTCTGCATGATACTGTTCGCTAACATTCTCTAACAAACCTCATAGATCAGATATGTAGATCAAATTACACACAGTGTGACTTTATTTGCTTATTAGATTGATTTCTAAAGCCAGTTGGTTGCACTGGATTTTATTTAGGGTTATCAGGGGGAAAAGAGGCAGAATATAAATGCATCAACACTTAAAAAATAAAAAAAAATAAAAAAATAAAAAAATCTTGAAAACTATGCATAATTCTCCTTTCAGTTCACAATGATGTACCACTTTAAGGTGTGGTTGTAATGTGACAAAATTTCCAAGGCCCTTTATACAAAACAGAGCCGAAAAAAAAAAATTCCTGTGAAATATCTTATTCCTATTCTTCTTTTTAAATATGAATATAAACTGTATCCACTATACTGAGATATAAAGTTAAATTACCCATTGCAGGCACTGCCATGCCAATCCTCGACACCACCACCTGAACGATGGCTTGTTTGGCAGCATTGGGAGATTCTCCTAACCTGTTTCCATTCTCATCCATCACAGGGATCCCATACTTCAACTCCCTGGCAGAAGAAAACAGAGAACGGACCGAGTCAAATGTGACAATTCCTTAAAGCTTCTAAGTGAAACAGGAAGTGTTTACTAAGCAATACTCTAGCGATCTCACCTCTGTCTCATGAAGGGAATATTAATACAGTTGGCAGCAGCAACAGCAGCAAAAGGGACAAACCGACTGACGATTGGGGGGAGGCGCTGCAAGGACAGGAGCACAGACTGGCATGACATTCTGGATCCAGATCTGCTGGATTTAATTCGTCTGAGTTTTCATGAGAACCAGAAGATTTACTGTAGCAAGAGATTTGAGTCCCAGTGCAGTGACCACTGCTCCTGTAGTAGCACTAACGTAGGCAGCGCCGAGCTGGCTGCAGAGAGGAAGATGAAGTTGACACATTAATCACCTATTTCTCAATTACCACAATTCAAAATTAGCTGATTAGCACAGCAGGCTGTGGAGACCACAGCACATTAGGAAATAATACGTAGAAAATAAGATACGGTGTACTTACACTCATAAGAAAAATGTAAATGTTAAATGCAAGTTTGGAGAATGCAGGGTTAAAAATGCATTGAAATAAATTGTTAAAGCAGAGGAAAAAAAAAAAAAAAAAAAAAAAAAAAGCATAATATTTCAGCCAGTCTTCATGCTCAACCCATAAATATGTATTTAGATGTTTGGAAAGCAAATCTGCTCTTCCAAACTGGATATGTTTGATGCATTTCTGCTGCCAATGAATGAGCTGTCTGCATGTTTTAGCACAATAAAGTTGTTATCCAACTGCAGGCTAACCTGACATAAGAAGGCAGTCAGTACCAGATGCCAGCATGAAGTCATGGTGACATGAAACGAAACATGCTTAACAGTGGAACATAATACCACTGCAAGGCGGAGAACAGCAGCTCCCACATCCTCCTTACAGACAATAGTTTAGAGGGGAGGATATGAATGATCTACACTGGAAGAGAAGAGAGGTCCTCCCTACTTCATGGTGATGGGAGCGTCTCCACTGCGGTTGGTGTAATTGACAATGGCATTGAAGGACTGATTAACCCACTGCCAGAACACAACTGCTGGAGTAGTCCTGAAAACACAAGAGAACAGCAGCCGCATGTTAGAGGAAGTGAGGGTCAACCCTTATTTTTTTCCTTTTTAAAAACATTCGCGGCAGCTCAAAAGTCTGAACACAAAGTACATGAGGTAACATTGTAGTTTAGAATAAGTTTCACCTTAAGAATCGCATTAATAGATTAATAACAGGTCTGCAGACAATAGTCCTTCAGTTGTGCACAAATTGCACATTTCAAAAAGTCATTATTTCATCATTCACAACTACTAACCAATTACATGAGTGAAACTGCATAATGAAAATACGTTTCTGATCAAAATCAAGACATTTTCTCAGAACAGAATAAATTTCCTCTTAAAACACTTGCTGTGTACTCCAAGCCGCAGTCCTTAATGCTTCTGCATCACAGCGGATATCAGTCACAATCACAACTTTAACAGAATAACACCTCTTATCAGTTTGCATTGCACCTAACATGTAATGCACACACACCCACTACTTTAATTAATTCGCAATTTATCAGTTAAGCTGCAATTTGTTTGATAGAAGGCAAGAAGGAGTTAAAGTGATTTCATATAAAGTTGAGGTGCTGGTAATATCAACAAGTGGTTAATAATATCGAGTCATCACTTTCATGACAGTATGCCAAAACCCCTCTGATGTACACCAAACTCTGAGTCTGCATAAAAACTGTGTGTAGAGGAAGCTGTGTCAACAGAAACTTCACAAACTAAAATTGCTGCTTGTGCACTTATTTGTGTACAAAGTCAGCCCTAGTGGTGCAACTACGCAAACAGACCTAGAGTCTGACGCTTACTGTTAACCAATGAGTTCTGTGAATAAAGAAAGCAAATATTTGGCTTGTTTACCATTGGATTATAAAATGCCTAACGGGAATTTTACCTCAAGAAAAACCCGTGGCTTCCAGATTTTAGGCAGTCATTAACCTTAGTGGATTCTCAGTAAAAAAAAAAGAAAAAAAAAAAGATTTTATTTATCATACCATTAATTTGTCGAACTACATCTATAAACACTTACTAAACACTGAACTGTGAATAACTGCTGTCCTCTAGTGGTGAATTATCAAAACACAGTGGGACATCATGTGTGTAATCCCTATTTAGTAACGATCCAACATATAATAATAAAGAAAAATAACGCCATATTATTTCAAACAAACAAAATATAATTTTATATCACATAAATGTAGTTTAAGTGGATTAGTTAGGGCTGTATAATTTCAGAGTCAGTTTGAATTAGACAAAATTAATTTTGTAACTTCATATCTTTTGTGACAAGGTTTTTTATTTCTAGACAACATGTAAATGTTGCTGTTGTTTCAGTAAGAAGTCGTCAACTCAGTCATTTATCAGCATTCAGATGTGAGGGTGGCATTTTTGATTCTTTTAAGAGGATTTTCACTCCATACAGATTAAACTTTCTATTTTTAGGCACTGCTGTATCCGATGTCAAAGCTGCCTGTTGTTTTTTAACTCATCATTATTTTAAATGATTTCTGTGTCAGAACCTCTGTTGTACCTGTAGAAGGTGAGCATGCAGCCTGTGATGGACATGTTCATTGGCACCTGAGCAGACATCCGGCCAATCACAAACATCTTCTCTCCAGTGTCGGGGTGGAAAGCAGAGTCGTAAATGTACTTGGCTCTCCAGAGTTCATCCTCGGTCAGGCCGGGAGTCACGGTTCCAGCTCTGAAAATGGCACAACAGCGTGAAGATTTTGTATTTTAACAGAACTTTTAAAAAGGCAGAGACAGAAAAACTTTGAAGTTCAGCAATCCATCTTCTTCACATTTACTCCACTACTGTAAAGACATGCACTGTAGCAGGAAGATCAGGCGAAAGCTAGGTTCAATTCATGCCTCATTTCCCTAACCACTTCTGACTCTATCGTCCATCACCTCACCTGTAGTTCTCTACGATAACTCTGGCCTCCTCTAGAGTCTCAGAGGACAGCAGGACATTCCTGGGATCTGTGACCGTGAAGAAGTGTTTAGCACGCCCCATGAAGGTGCCCTGGTCCCATCTTGGCTCCTTAATGTTTATGTTGAGCGACAACTCTCCAGACATCCTGGCCTTTCTCTGATCAGAAGCAGAAATACAAATTCTTAATATTTAAAAAATAAATAAATAAATAAATAATACAAGCAAATTAGGTTTTAGGTAAATCATAATCAGATGTTTTTGCTGCTAATGGATATATATATATATATATATATATATATATATATATATATATATATATATATATATATATATATATATATATGACTTTTCTTTTTATTAAGAATTGTAATATGTTTTGAAAATTGTAAATTTTGTCTTCACACAACAAAAGAAAATCAAGACTAATTTTATCATCAAAAGTTAAGTTGTTCAATCACAGAACAAGGAAACAAGACTGCATTAGACAGATACAGAACATTATTGATGTACCGTATTGACAGTACAGATGTCGAGGAAAGATTGATATCATATAAACTCCTACAGCACTTGTTTCTATCCTGTTCAAAGTTTTCTCTCAGCGCTGCACTGCGGTGAAACAAGCCCTGAAACTGGGTACAAAGCAACCCATGGCAAAAACATTTTGACAGTCCACCCAAGCAGACCGTTGACCCTGTTTTATTCAGAGTTCTTGAAATCCTTGAAAATGCACAAACATGAAAACGGTTTTTTTTTTTTTTTTTTCTTCCAAGACTTTAAAAAAAGTGCTTGAATTTTGGGTGAAGAGTTTAAAAGTGAAAACACTTTATAAGTGAAAGTTTTTGAAGCTGCTACTGAATTGAATTTCTTTTGTTGTGATATTCAGAACTTTCAACTTTTTTCGTAGCTAGACAAATAAATTGATAGATTTTAACCTAAAATACAGTGTAACATTTTCCAGATATTTTTTACATGGGTAGATTCTAATAAATACTTCTAAGTACAAATTATTCAAGCTTACAGCTAAAAGACAGCTAAATACTTTTCATCCATTTTTTTTTAAATGTACTTACTCAAAATTACTTCAATTCTAACTCATTTTTTAGATCAGTTTATTCAAATTGATTAACTTAACTACTCTGATAAATTACTAAAGTACTAACTAATCTGTTTTGTATTGATTCAACTTCAGACACAAAATATTTGTGGTTTTGTGTTGCATTTAGCAAATGGAAGCACAAAACATCATCTAAGAAAGTCACCTTAAAAATGCTTGATTTTTAACATGTCAAATGCTCAAGAACCCTGGTTCTTATCTGTTGCACTAAAGATGAAAGATGTGTACAAAAGCCTTACATTAAATAGTTGCCATGAAGACTTGATGATTCCAAACTAGCTCTCTTTGCTACAGTTCTCTAACAAGGAGGTTTTGGTTGTTGTTTTTAAATCAGTTAACCTTTATTCCCATCCACCTAATAACAAGAGAAGCTAAGAAAAGATAAAACCAACTTGGTTCCAGTTGTTTTAAACTTTATAAATACTGATCTGACTATAAGTGGCCAAATTTGGATAAGCAGCTATTGTTCGCATTTCCAGACTTAATAGGATCACTTGAGTGGCATGCACTGTTGTCTTTCCCATTTTAAATTCAAATTCAAAAATACTTTATTTATCCCAAAGGGATTTTAAATTAATTAAATTAAAGAGTGGATAATATTTATATACCAGAGAAAAGTGAATTAATATATTTATATTTTAAGATCTCTAGCCTGATAATATGAAATATGTTTATTTAGAACATAATTTTTTTTTTTAATTAAGCAGGTCCTAAAGAAGAATTTCAAAAGCACATGTCAAGCTTTCACATAGGAGTTAAAGGTCCAAATATACAGTATGGCCATAAGCACTCTAACTGTGGTTTAAGCACTAGCAAAGATGCAATTGACCTGGCGGACAAAAGGCTATAAGCACAACAAATTGACAGTTGTTTCGCTTTCATTAAATACTGCAATAAACAAGAACGAGAAACTAGGAAAGAAACTGAACAAAACCCGGCGACAGATGGAGGAGTCATGAGATGCTTGAACAATGTAGCCTGCTAGCACGGTAGCTACGCCGAATCCAACACGCTGAAGTACACTAAAACACTGCGTCAGGAGGTTAAAATCAAACGGAATCCCCATCGTTTCATATGAACCGATCACACAATAAAACACAGATCCAATTTATGTAAATAAAACCCAATTACTTCCTAACAATACTGACCCAGCTAGCCGGTTGGTTTACAAGCTAAAACCCTGACCCTAGCACTTTAATTAGCGTTGGAAGGATACACAAAGGTAAATACATGAACCTAATCAGGCTGTGATAGAAAGTATTCAAAGAAATAAACACGGTCAGATCCAACACGTACCTGGTACAATTACTTTGTTTTTCGAAAATGTATGACCTCTCAATATCACAGCACTCAACGAGTGGACCTCTGATGCCTTAAAGTGCTCTCAATAGTGTCGTAAATTACATATCTCTAACAAGTTGAACGAGAAGTAAATATGTTGTGGATGAAAAAAAGTATACAAATGTCTCATCAATTAGGTCCAATTTACACGCCGGAGAAGCTTCGTACTACAACGATGATGCGACATTACATTGTCTACTTAAACAACACGCTGTGTCCAAAGCAACTTTGGTTGCAAGTGATATTTTGTCACATAATCTACATTTTTAACGTGTACAATTAAACTAAAATTTTTTTATTCAGCTTAGTAAACAGAATAATTTTGAAAAAAAACAACAAAAAACAAATACACAAGTAAGACAAGGCTCAATTGTTGCCCCTCAAATTGTTTTGAGGGTCAGTGAAGGCATCACCATTGTGTGTGACACGCCAGGGGCGGGGTTAGCTGCTTGTGGGCGTGTGAGGAAAGGCAATATGTGATTGGTTGAAACACTGACTCTTCTGGGTTTATTCAGGCTTTTATAAAAATTATAAACAAGTCCAAAAATTCTGATTTGCTTCGACGAGAGTTTTAAACTTTTGTTATGAAGAGGAAGAATATAAACAATACCTTTTGTTTGCCTTAATTCTAGCTTCATTGTTTGCTTTAATTTTGATCATGTAAAGCATAAACCACAATTTAAAAAAAAAAATAAATAAAAAAAATAATAATAATAAAAAAATAATAATAATAACCATTAGAAAAAATTAACTGTGTATAGTATTCATTTAAAATGAAAAACTTCACGTTTTAAAATTAATAATGAAATGACCACGTTGGCCACTAGGTGGAGATGTTTATCCATCTTCATGACTTTTAAAACATACAGTATTTCACCATCTTTAGCCCTAAAGAAAAAGATATTTGATGCTTAAAATGTATATCAATAACAAGGTTTACTTGGAGACAAATTGGACATTGGTAAAAGTTACTTGAATGTATGTTCAACTAAAGCAGGCTACTTAATGACTGCACACCTGGAGAGGCTTATGTAAAGAGCTTAAGACAATAATGGTCACCTGCAGAACAATTGAGGTGGCACTAATTCTCCGGAGGTGTCCGCTTATGCGTCACTGAGGCAGACCACTGAGCGCTTGTCCGAGCGTCTGCAGCGCAACACGGACACAGCAGGTAAAGCTGTCATGCTCTGTTCTCTTTGTTTTGATCATGTTATTGTTTTTTCACCTCTTAGTAGGGATAACTTTAGAGTGAAGCTGAAGTTTAACAGTATGACTTAATGTGGTAATGAGGCTGATATTAATAGGAAGTTGTATACCTTTGTTTTTCTGCAGCACCTCTAAGTCACTGTCCATGGTGCTGAATAATTACAATAACAGGAGTTTACTAAACATGACAATTGACTACCATTAAGTTGGCTCTGTAGAATTTTCTTCTGAATATTTGGCACTATATTAGGAAATTTTAACATTTACAATTTCTGAGATCACTTTTTTCATCTTAGGCTTTTTTCCCCTCCAGGTTCACAGGCATCCATTTAATTAAACATGACCTTGGAGGATTCATCGGGCACTGCCGACTTCTCTACAGACAGGTCCAGCTTCTCTGTCTAACAGGCTGTAGAAGCAGAAATAAGATGGTTTTAGAGGAGGTCTGAAGAATACTTTAATCTTTTTACTTGCCAACATTTGGATCCCTTCCTGGAGTTTACAGTTTATTTTGAGTGACTATTTTTTCCAGTCTTTTTCAATTTGTAGGATGCCAGGTTATGTATTTGTGTGGCTTGTGCTCATTTCTGAGCATTAATTTGTTTTCTGCTTTTTCTAACTCATACTTGGGGTCTGATAGAAGTTGCCAACTTCAGTTGCAGCCGCTTTCAGAATTCAGTTAACAAGTTTGGACAAGAGGCTGGAAACCTCTCCAGTTTTCCAACATTGCTGCCCCTCTCAACCTTTCCCCCAATCCGAGGCTGCACCTCCTCCTCCCTCCTGACAGGCGAAACCAGATATTCCAGTGCCTGGATGACTAAGAAAAGTTTTTCCAGGCCTACTCGATGGCTGGCTCATTTCACCCTCCTGCCTGGAGCGAGATGACAAATGGAGGCGGGCACCCCCACTTCAGCAATGGAGGCCAGGGTGGGGGATCCCAAAGCACCATGCGCTACATGCTGAAGAAACAGCAACGCCACAGATGCAGGTCCTCCTCTCCTATGGGCAGGGTCATTCTCATCAATGCACCTGCAGATGGTGAGCTCTAAACATGGCAACTGATAACTACAACACCATTTGTGGGGCTGGAAGGTGATGGGTTGGACAGTCCTGAAATTAGTTGTGTTTAAGTCAGAGTAACTTAATACTAAAGAAATTATGTACAGGGATATTTTTATCATCATAATCCCTGAAGATGCACCAGTACTGAAAATGTTTTTGCCTATTCATGAAATGCTTCAAAACTAGGAGCTCCCATAATTTGTGGTCTATAAAAGCATTAACCAAAAGTATTTACTTTGAAGAAATTTTTGAGAGCAATACAAATCAGATAAAGATTAGAGACATGTGCTTTGATTTAAAAAAAAAAGGGATAATCTTGTAATTCTTTTATTAAATTAAGTCTAAACCACAACCTCCATCACAGAAAGCACAGCACCTTTTATCCATGTGACATAGTCTTATGAAGAAAACAAATGGATTTAAAATTGAACATCAAAAGAAAGCTGAAAATTTGTGTTGTCCAAGAAAAAAACCTGATCGATGCATATCTAATAATCCTGTTAAATTTACAGTCTTACTTTTTAAGAAAAAAAAAAAAGATTTTGGTAAATAAAATCCAAATCAATTAAAACTATCCGCAGTCAAGTTTAGATATTAAGCCAAGCTTACTATACGACTGTATCAACAACTGATAGATTGTTGTTGTACTCCTTTATAATAGAAGCTGTGTCAGTTATTGGTTAGTGCTTTCAATTTTACCTAATGATCTTCTTATTTCTGGTATGTATAGAGTATACTTTTGCTTGCTTTTCCAAACTTTTGTGACTGCAAATCATAACAAATATACTTTCTTACTTCTCATTCACACTAAGCAAGCAATATAATAGGGTGTGGTAGTCATCAGCCATTAGTTGGAGAGCAACACATGAATGTATAAGAATTTTCTGGAAAAAGTGCTTAGTTTTTCAATAAAAGTTGTTTTTTTTTATTTATGAGTAATTTTCAGCACCACAGTTCAGGCTCATTCCTTTTTCCTTAAAACTGACACAGGGATAACTTTTCAGATCCCAGTTTCTCACTGTGTTCAGCTTCACTTAGTGTCTGATCCCAATTCCAAGATGGACCAAACTGTCATATTACAGGAAGACCTCTTGTTAGTCTTTTAATTACACTTATTTTTTTCATTAAACTGTTTAGGTTTTTTACAATAGTTAGCAGTCAGACTGTGCAATCATGTATGTCAGATTCATGGCGATTTTGTTTACAGGAGGAGATGACAGTGAAGATATTCATACAGTGACAGTCAATAAGAGCCCAGATGGGCGCCTTGGCTTTAGTGTCCGTGGGGGATCTGAACATGGACTTGGTATATTTGTCAGCAAGGTGGAGGACAAGAGCACTGCAGGTATGGATTTAGTGTGCGTGGTCTTTGTTTTTTTCTGTATTTACATCCAGCCGAGGTGTTTTGTTTACATGTGGCATTTTACTCTTGTTTATTATGCTGAGTTTCATCCGTGTCTGCAGCACAGGCTGGGCTCACCGTGGGGGATAAGCTGGTGGAGGTGAATGGAATCAGCCTGGAGAGCATCACCATGAGCAGTGCTGTGAAGGTCTTGACAGGCAACAACAGGCTGAGGATGGTGGTGAGGCGTGTGGGAAGGATCCCCGGCATCCGCTACTCCAAGGAGAAGACCACATGGTTAGTCCACTGACATACACTGCACCATAATATGAAGGCTACATCATCAGCTACTGTAATTGCAAATTTCTTATTGTAATACATTTTTTCAAAAGTATTTATATACTATACCTTAAGGATTTTTACATTTTATCATCTTAAAATCACAAACTTTAATGTATTTTATTGGGATTTTGAATAAAAGCAGCACAAAGTAGTGGATGCCTGTTAAGTGTTTGGCAAAGAACTTTGTTTTCAAACAAAAATCTGAAAAGTTCAATATAGATATGTATTCTTTCCCCTATATTCTTAGAAAACAATTCCCAATGAAACCAAATGTCTTCAGAAGCCTCCTAATTTGTAAATAGAGTCCATCTTTGAGTGATTTCATCTTAGTTTAATTACATCTGTTCCATGAAGGCCTCATAAGTCACAGCTTACGGGAAAATTTCTTTACAGGACTATTACTGTAAAGTAATAGTCATTACAAATCTGACCTTCATGAAAGTATAGAACAATGCTTTTGTTGTAAGAAGGACATAAAAGGCTCCCTTTAAAGTCAATCCATAGCATTGTAGTGGACACAGCAAACATATGGAAGAAGGTGCTCTGGTCAGATGAGACCCAACTGGATGTATCTGACCAACATGCAAAATGTTATGTGTGGAGGAAAACCAGCACTGCACAATCCCCTAAACGTGTGGTGGCAGCATCATGCTGTGGAGATGATGATGTTCATCAGGGGGCAGGGCAGCAGCTTGGAACTGATGGGAATATTACAATATAGGACAACCCTAGAAGAAAATCTGCAAAGCATGAAAACAGGTAAAAATCCACTCTCTAGTTGTGGCAAGACATAGCCCAAAAGGCTTATAGTCATAACTGCAGTAAGATGTGGACAAAAAAAGAAAAAGAGGATGTGGTCCATGATAGTACTGACTCAGGGGGGCTAAATATAAATGCACATCCTACCTTTTAGATTTTTACTTGTAAAACATTACAAAAATCATGCATGCATTCCCCTACAGTACATAATTATGCTCTACTTTCTGTTAATCCATCACATAAAATCCTAATAAGATATAATGAAGTTGTTGTTCATAATGTGCTAAATGTGAAAAACTTCAAGGTTTTGCAAGTCACTGCATACTGATTTTGTAAAAAACTGTACCCTTGGTACCAGCACATTTAAGCTTTGTGTGGGTCTTTTATGTGAAGCTTATCATTTGTCTGGAGCTTACACTGGTTATCTCTCTTTTGGGATATACTGTATCTGGGTTTCATGTGGCAGGAGTGGATGGATTACTGCTGTGACCTTTATGGCTTTTTGATTAACTGATAGTGATGGATGTGAGTTCAGTGGATCAAAGACAAAGCAGAGTATATCTTTTGCATATATGTGTAGGGTAGATCTAATTCACCGACGGATGGTGGTGGAGGAGAATGGTCGTACACCGTCAGAGGCCAGCACAGACAGTGTTCTCCGCCGGATTGTACATCTCTTCACTACATCAGACGACTACTGTCTGGGCTTCAACATCAGAGGCGGCAAAGAGTTTGGACTCGGCATTTACGTCTCAAAGTATGAACACAAAACCAAAACTGAGCTATGTCTCATGGCAGGACATATTTTATTAGCCTTATTATGGTAATGTAAACTTGAAGGAAGAAGGTTAAACTATACCTTCTGATTTGCAGGATTGTTTTTAGATCAGTTTTTGTATTAGATCAAACAACCATGACCCAGTTAAAAAAACCATAACTATCTTGCTTTATTCTCAAATTACCCGTATAATATGAAAAATTATCCTCAGTGTAAGTGTGTGTGTGTGTATGTTCTTTCTTCAGGTTGGACCCAGGTGGGCTTGCAGAACAACATGGCATTAAAATGGGTGATCAAATCCTTGCTGCAAATGGGGTGAGCTTTGAGGACATCACCCACAGCAATGCAGTTGAGGTCCTGAAGAGCCACACTCATGTCATGTTAACCATCAGGGTGAGACAAAACCTTCTAGATTACATTCATGTTGAAAGTACATAGCTGTTTTTTTTCTTGCTCTCTGACATTAAGTTAGACTAAAATATTTCTGTTTTAAGCCTGTTAGGATTACCAAAGTTATTTCTATTCGCTAAATCTCAAAAATGACTGAATGAATTATATCTATCTATCTATCTATCTATCTCTATATATATATATATATATATATATATATATATATATATATATATATATATATATATATATATATATATATATATATATATATCTGTATATGTAGGTTGAAGTATAATTTAAATTTTTCACGACCACAGCTTACAGTATGTGCTATGTTATATAAATAACTCTTTTTAAAATGTAACAGCTGACTGAGTCTTTGAGTGTAGACACGTAATAAATACTAGTAGTTCAAAAACACCATCTCTTCTCATTGATCCTCCACAGCAGAGCAGACAGCTGGCCCACAGCCCTATAATTCTCCATAAGTGTCTGGTTTTGTATGTCTGTGTGTAAGACCACACCACTTAACCCGTGTCATTTTTGCATGACGGAATCATGTGCATGTGTAGAAATGGACATGCATGTGTTGTGCAGCGTGCACCAACATGCATATGCGTGCCTTCTTAGCTCATTTTACGCCCCTGAGCTCAGGTTGCATGTGTGAAAAACATCCAGGGACGACTTTCATTATTCAAAAGCAGCCTGGGATCAGGTTATAATCAACAGAAAACCTAATTTTATGGCTTCCTATTATCCTTTATTAGAGCTGTGGATCAGAGGCAGGCATAGGAGAGGATTAACTTTAGTTATTAAACAGTTTCACACCTGAGCATCGAAGGCTTATATGGAGATATGCCATGACTGTTTTGACTTTTCCCTGTAGCTGCGTATTGTGGAGACAATTTATTAAAATAGGAGCTTTCTTAAAGGGAAACAGAAATTTTATACTAAATATGTACTGAAAAAAATAAAACAAATACATCTTGGCTAATTCAAAAAGCTTCAATTTTCTTGTGTATAAGCAAAAATACTGCACTTCAGAGGCATTGAGATTACTAACATTATATGTTTATTTATATAAATATCCTTCATAGGAAGTTGGAAGATACCCCGCATACAAGGAGATGGTGGCAGAATATGGCTGGCTTGATAAATGTAAGTGGATTTTTCAAGATGAGTTTTTTTTCTTTTTAAAGGTTATTTTCAAAAGGCACTTTTACTCTGAGAAATGAGCCTCATTAGGACACATATTCTAAAAGTTAGAGAGTCATGCCTTGACAGGTTTACAGTTCTGGCATCTCCTTTCTATTTTGGAGATTGAATTGAACAATGCTCCATGAGATACTAAAACTATTTTATGACAATTATTTTCATAACTCAACCCTTTGTTAAGTTATAAAAATTATACTGTTGGGTGTATTTCTTGGTTTCATGATTCCATTTATTCAATAATGTTCCCTGACAAATATTTAAGGCCTTCACAGAGCAGCTGTATTTATACTGAAATTAAATTACACACAACTTAACTCAATTTACTTATTGTGTGTTCTGAAGACAATAAATTGCACTAGATTTTATTTAGGAGTGTTGGATAAAAAAAAGGCTGAATACAAACATAAGTCACACTTTTCAAATTTATATTTGTACCTAAATTGAAAACCATATATCCCTATCCTTCCACATAGCAGGTAAATGTTACTCTGTTTTGATTATCATATGAAATCCTAATAAAATAGACTGAAGTTTGTGTTTATAACATGAAAAATTTTAAAATGCTTAAGGGTCATTTATACTTTTGCATGCCCCTTTAGGTTAGCCATGTGTAGCAAGCTATAGGCCTGTATTTTATCTGCCTCAAAATGCCCACATTTCTTTTTTTCAGATTGACAAAGTACTTCTGAAAACAGTCAGGGATTATTTCAATGTACCCAAAGGCAGCTCAATCATCTGGAACAGTATTATCTGACATCTGGTTTAAGATGCAGGGTTACTGTATTTGTTTTAATGGTTAAAAAAAGGAAGATCAGAAGTGTATATGATGTATGATGTATAAGTAGACTGTATTTGATGTGGGACTGAAGCCTCATGTAGTTAGTGGAGAACAAACAACTTAGATACTACAACATTCAATACACTAATCTGGGATCCTTGTAATTATGGACCGTTTTCCACAGTAGCCAATGGCGGCGCTGCACTGTCCTCTCAGGGTTCAGACTCCAACTCCTCTGTGTCCTCACTGTCCTCCAGCACCCCTGTCAGCTCCCTCAGTGGTCTCTCCCAGGTCCTTTTTCCTCCAGTTTTTCGCTCAGAGATGGTGGATGTGGCCATCTGCACAGAGGATCGCTCCCGACATCAAAGCAGCACAGAGCGGATAACAGAGACTGCCATACAGACTGACCCCCCAGCTTCAGACTTCATGGACCACTCTTCACCTAACAGATCGGACTCTGACCGACTGGTTGGCACAGAAACCAGCCGGACAGTGGGTGAAACTGTGCTGCTGAAGGACACGGTCATACGTGGGAAAGGTGAGGGACCAAGGGACACGGGAGGAGCCAGAGAATTGGGAAAGGGCCGGATTAGGACACCGTCTACTGGGGACAGGGATGCTGAAAAACAGTCTCCTAAAACAGAAGCTCTGATGGCCCTGAGCAAACCACGAAAGCCAATCCGACGTTCCCAGAGCCACATTACTGTGTCAGGTGAGATGAGCACACTCAGAAAAAACTGGACCAAAAACTTCTCAGCTTCTGACAAAACCTTATCTTCGGCAGTAACTTGGAGCCGCAAATACAGGTGCATTTCAGTTAAATAGAATATTTTTTGAAAAGTTCATTTATTTCAGCAATTTAATTCATTAGATTAAGCCATAAGATATACTAATTACTCATAGATTGATGTTCTCAGGTCTTTATTTCTCTTAATTATGACGATTGTTTTTCTTAAAGCTAATGAAAACACAACATTTAAGATTATAATATTACATCAGACTAATAAAAAATATGGTTAATACAGAGACATGAACTTAATGAAAAGTATGTTTAATACCTACTTAAAAGTTGTTATTTTCAAAAGGTAATATTAATCTGAGAAATGAGTCTCACTGGAACACATATTCCAATTTACTGTGATGCACCTGTTTTGCTTATTGAAGCAGGCAACCTATTAATAAAGACTAAATTGACTTCAAGAACCATTATACTGTGTATAATCTTTTAATTATGGCAAAAAATACTTTGATCTATCAATTTGTATTTTTTTCTGGGTTTCTGACAATCACAAAGCTTACAGAGAGGTTTCAACCCTGATTCTTAGAACCCTCAGTCTTTAGACATAGACTTAAGAATATTAGTATACATATTCCACGAATATCGGTATGAGAT